>CAWUFW010000428.1:1200000-1800000 GCA_963921515.1 Calotriton arnoldi
GTATAGCCTTCCAGAAGCGAAAAATGTTTAACTGCTTCCTGAAATATTGAAACATTGATGTGCATTGTCCACTTTTACATTCCTTAAAAATGCAGCTTTCACTTCTGGCAGATAAAATGTGTAGCACATGAAAGAGATTTTTTTTTAGTGCCCAAAAGTTAACCTTTATGTTTCAGTGATAACAAAACAAACAGTCTCTCAGTTCACTGCAGTAAGGCGAAGCCGTTAATATTCAGCAGCTGTGGCTATAAATCCTCCAGAGGAAATATTCAAGACACAATGTTGCAGGCTGAAAGCTGAGGAGGCTGAGAATGATAAAGGCTCTCACCGTTTATGATTTCCCTGAGGCGAAGAATGTCCTCTCTTCATCCCTAGAGCGCGAGTCAGCAGGATTCCCTTCGTGAGGCAGCAGCGCGCACCAGTCACGCGAGGACCGGTGATTGTGGTTGCCCAACAGGCCCCAGCGCGCGTCTGTCAGGCAGTTATCGCCGGCAGAGAAAATAACCTCATAAAGGTCTTAAATGCTTATAAAAACCTCCTCAAACGGCGTCGCTACACTGAGCACTGCAGACCCGTTCATCTTAGCAGTCCCAGCAACACGGAAAGGAGCGGCGCCTCCGTCAGGGGTTCCACCCGAAGCGGAGCTCCTCTCCTAGGCGGCCATCTTCCTGGGTGGCCAAACCACGCCCCCGGAAACTCAAATTTTGTTCTTTTAGACAATTGCAATATCTTCTTTCCATTAGGAGTTCTGCTCTTAGCGCTATGACACTCTGTTGGAGTAACCATTGCACCTTATAAATGAGATAACATAACATAACATACTCCAACATCACAATGAAAATATTGAAAGGTAGGAACTATCATCAAATTAACTCCCTGAAAGTAGTTCCTCATTTGGCCACTCTCACATTTTTGCCACATTCTTTCTCTCGGAGGCCCCAGGCCAGAAAACAGTAACACCTAAAATTCTCTAAAAAGGCTTTACACACAATGCTTATGCATTGCTTAAGCACTGCCCTGGTGAAAATTGCTTCTTTCACATCCTCCTACAAGGCCCCACTCATAAATAACACAGAACACAAGTGTATTAAGTTCACAAGGCTTTAAGAGGAGAACCCGAACACACTAAAATTATGCTTATTATGTAGTTTGGAGAGTGTCCTATGATTCCAGAGGGAACTGTTACCTATTTGTGATTTCTAGTTTTTAATAAATGTGAGTGCTGAAATCATGAGTGGAGTAAAAGCGGTTGCATGAAGTGAAATGAACGTGTGGAACAAGTTTCTGGTATGGAATACCCCAACAATATTTTCATGAAATGATTGGGGTCATCAGAGACAAGTCATGAATTGGTCTTGGTGGTTTGGGAATGGAATAACTGCTTTACCAATTTTACATTTCACAGCAAAAACCATATTTCTAACCGGGACGTAGCTTGAGTGCTTAAGCCACGACCTTGCATTGCGGCTGTCTCCCTCAAGATTGAGTCTGCTCTTGCCGCAAAGTCAGACCTGCCAGGTGCAGGCCGCTGCGATTTACAAGATCAATAACATTTTCTAAGGTACCAAAAAGAACCAGCAAATACGAACTGTGAATTCAAGGCAATATGAATGTGAGGACTTTGAACTTTCCTATTGACTAAGACTATTTACTAAGAGCCCATGCTAGAGGTACCTGGCTTCCTGGAACTCAATTGCATAGTTTTCTGGTTAGTCCTAATGGTGAGCCTGACCAAAATGTCCTTCCATCAGCACTTTTTAAGCATGTTGGGAGAAATTGGGTTTTTGGTAGAGGCAGGTATGACCCCTTCTCAAGCAACAACCACAATCCCAGGCAGGGTGAACCACAAAAAGTCATGAATTAACTTGTGCTTAACTCTCTGGTAGTTTGGCACAAAAGAAGTCAGGCTTAACTTAGAGGCAATGGGTAAAGTATATATGCAGCACTTAGCAGTAATAAAGTGAAAAAACAGCACAAGAAATATCCCACATCAATTTAGAAAAAGAGAGTAAAATGTAATAAACTATTCGACACTAAAACAACAAAAGTCCAATCAGTAGAACCGGAGACATGCAATTTCAAAGATTTAAGCAAAGATAGTGCCTAAAAACACAAAGCACCACTCGCAGTTATCTGGTCGTGCTAGATCAGGGTAAAGTGACAAGTTCATGCTGACCGCGATGGAGGGCCGGATACAGTGACCAGGTTAGTCCCACTGAAAAAGTTACCATCTCAAAGTCTGGAGTGAAGTGCCCAGTGATGAAGGAGGCCACGAGGAGCAGTGAGAACGTTGTTGAGGGTTGTCGCTGTAGCTTAAAGGTACTGTTGGGCGTCGTGGATGGTCGTTGCTGGAGCTTCGCATTGGTGATCACTGCAGGCTGCCGATGCTGCAGCGTGAAGTGCAGATCTCGCGTTGCCGGTTGTCGCATGCGGTCACTGTAGTGTGAAGAGTCGGATTCACCAGAGCTCTGCGTTGGCAGTCGTTGCGAGGGTCAAGAACTTGGCAAGAATGGCCCTTTCAGGGTCGCGTACAGCCAAAAACTTCAGGATTTCTCCTTTTCTTCAAAGGAGGAGCTCAAATATTGCCTCCCCAGGTCCTGGACCTTTGCTGGCACCTCTCAGGGGATCAGGAACTCACTCCAGCAGAGTCCAACAGGTCAGCTGGGCAGTTTCAGGGAAGCCTTAGGAGCTTGTTGTGTCCCTGTAGCTCAGAACAGGAGGTCACTAACCTGACCCTTGGAATCTCTCTGCCTGGGATGAAGGGAGTCCAGTCTACCTTCTTAGAAAGCAGGGAAGGCCTCAAGCAGCCAGGCAGTTTTCTGGCAGCAGGGAAGTCCTTCTTCTGTAGTATCCACAGGTCCAGGAATGTACTGAAGAGTGGGTCACAGGGTCCAAATGGGAGCCAGCTTTGAAGTGGGAGAAACTGCTAGAGTTTTCCACCAACAGATGGTTCTGGAATTTCCTTTCTCCCTGCCCTCATCCCAGGATGTCTGGGGTGAGAAAAGGCTAGTGTGAAGTTCTTTGTGAGTGCTGAGGGTGCTCGTTTTAAATGTTAAGTGTGGTAGGTGACTGCTCCGCCCAGGGCCGGACTGGGAACAATAATCAAACCTGGCAAATTTGTCAGACCGCCCTAGGAGGTAACGGGGGAGGGGTGCGGGGGGATGCGTGAAGAACTGCTGATTTTGTTACTGAGGGCCGACATTGCAGCACCGCTGCAAATCCAGCCACCCAGTAAAAAAACTAAACGTCCCCCACCATCTCAAAACCGGCCCCCACCCTTCCAGCCGCCCAGGGAAATATTCGATGCCTAGTCCGGCCCTGGCTCCGCCCACACCCATCTTGTGAGAAGGGCTCATCCCGCCAACACCCAATTCTCCTTTGAAACACTGTCTGGGAGGAATACACAATAGCCGACTGCCAACTACACCTAGTCATGTAACCAAGGACACAGGCCTCAAATGTTTAGGACAGGAAAATGGCAACTTTCTAAAAGTGGAACTTTTAGAACTGACTTCAAATAAACTTTACCATTAAAGGGGATTTTAAATTGCAATTCTCTAGAGACGAAACATGACATTTCTACCTGTTCCGAATAAAAATGATCACTTATTAAATGTAATAAGGTAACAATGTCGTATGGGAGAGGGAGGCCTTGCAGTATTGGAAAAATGAATTGAAGAGATTGTCACTACCAGGACATGTAAAACTTAAAAGTACATGTCCAACGTTTTAAATACAATGAACCCTACCCTATGGGCTGTTTAGGGCCTACTCTAGGGGTTACATATGTATTAAAAGGAAGGCTTAGGTCTGGCATAAGGCATATTTGGCAGGTCAAAATGGCAGTTTAAAACAGCACACAGGTTGCAATGGCAGGCCTGTAACATTTTTAAAAGGGCTACTTAAGCGTGTGGCACAATAAGTGCTGCAGGCCCACTAGTGGCATTTAATTTACAGGTCCTGGATACAAGTAGTATCACTCTACTAGGGAGGTATACATAAATGAAATGAGCCAATTGGATTTAAGCCAATTTTACCATGTTTAATACAGAGATCCCAAGCACTTTAGCACTAATTAGCAGTGATAAAGTGCACAGAACCCTAAAAGCCAACACAAATAGGTTCAGAAAACAGGAGGGGTGAAGGAGAAAAGTTTGGGGATGACCCTGCAGAGAGGGCCAAGTCCAGCACTAAGTCAATAATTCATTCAGGTCTCTAATTCTTTTTTATTCCGTTCTATTTATTGCATTTTACACAGGGTATAACAAAGTGTCATTTCGCCATGAAGGTGCATAAAGGGACTCTGTAGTTTACATACACAAGCATATACTCATAAAAAGAGTGAGATGAAATATAGATTCTAGTCCATGATTCCTTTGTTCAGTGTGGAGGTGTAACATGTCCCCTGAGAAGTGGTATAGAATTGAACAACAAACCAAAAGGTAATAAGGAAGAAACCACCCTTTCAAAATGCAATCTCTTTGTAAAGAGAAAAAAGGTGGTAAAGCGAGAAGAGTGTCCCTAGGTGGTGTGGGGGAGAGGTGGGGGTTTAAGGGAGAGGTCCCTGTACTGATGGAGTCTGGGTATGGTCGTCTCATATTTTGTGGCCGAGTCCGTAGAAAGGAGGGTGTCCACCACTCTGTTCTCTATTTCTAAGCTCATTGTTGAACAGTTTTTATAGGACAGCAGGAATCCTAGACTCATGGTATAGTTCTGTGCTGCACATCCCTTATTTAAGGAGGACTTCTCCATGCAGTCTGCAGGAATTTCAGATTTAAATATTTAATTTATGTAGATGAAAGTTTTATGCTACTTTGCTGTCAGAGGATGTAAGAAGTTGGGCTAGTGAACATCAATTTGTAACCTGGTATCACAGAGGCTTTTTTTTTTAAAGAAGGATGAGTGACGATTATTTTAGCAATATCAATATTGACAAATTCGTGTTAGTCCCGGCAGTACCCCTTTACATGCCGGTTTTGTAGATTTCAAACAGCATTTGATATGATAAATTTGCTATAGAGTAAGTTACACGGTTGGGGAATCACCCCTCTATTGCTCAGAGCAATTCAGCAGCTGTTTTATAACACCCGACTTTGTGTTAAATTGGGGAGGAATAGTTTTATTTCAAATAAAATAAAAACTAATAGGTCTGACACAGTGTGCGGGGGCACTCCTGATTTTTAATCTGTATGTATCAGTCGGGGGGGGGGGCTGCCCTCACAAATGAAAGATCGTGGCCTCCAAGGTTGAATGGCAATGTAGCGCCAATTCTTCAATATGCACCAATAGTGACTTGTTAAACAAGAGAGGCGTAGGTCTGCATTGTTTGCTTTCTGGCCTTCAGACCTATTGTAAGAAGAATTTTTAGGCAGTGAATCTTTCAAAAACAAATGTATTATTATTCGGTAAAAAGTTAAAGAAGCCCAGCAACAGGATATTCAAGGGAGTACCTATTATAAGAACCATATCTTGTAAATATGTAGTTGTTTGGTTCTATAAAAGAGACAGTCATCGACACCATCTGGCCAACTTGAAGGCCAAAGCAGTTTCTCTTTTTTCTATGTTATCGCATTTGACTAGTGATTTGACCGGTACCTTTCTGTAACCAATTTTGAAAACATTCATACCAAATTTATACCTTGCATTAGTTATGGCAAGAGGCTTTGTTGGGCAAGTTCCGTATGCATTAAAACGTCTCAGGCCCAGATAAGATTGGAATTTGACCTGCAAAATCAACAATGGGCCAGAAAAGAGACATTAATAAGTTGCTGTAACAGGTAAAAAGTTGTCACCTGTGGAACCGTTACTGTTTTATGACAAGAGTTAAACTTCATAAAAGATGTGATAGTTGGCCCTTTGGTCTGAATAAGCACTCAAGGATCTTGGAATGGAGCAATTTTGGAGCATGAGGCTACCTCAGTCTTCAGAAAAAGGAGGTCAGACATAAACCTTTTGAATTGGAATACAGAGCTCTTAGCAGTAGAAAGGTGTTTAATTTAGTAGGAGGTCCTAATACGGAGAATCCTTGTATGCAGCCTATTTCACGTATGCTATAAGAAAGTCCCTTAAAACGGAATTTGTGAGAAATTAGGTTTGAGCTGTTTGGTTTCAGTAAAGCGGACCAAATTTGGAAAAATTAGACAAAGTTTGGGAAATGAACTAGTTTTATGAACTCTTCCACATTTTCTGTTTTGTGAGAAGTGAGTTATAAAAGTAGACACTTTCTTAAACCATTCTTTCACAGACTTGGTGTGAGACCATGCAATGAGGCATATTTTAATCGCAGAGAAGAACCGCTTTTGTCAGCCTTTGATGCATGCTGGCTACGGAGTCATATGTATGTCCAATAAGGCTTTTGTAAAGTTCAAGGCAAATTATTTTCAGAGGGATGTTTTAACTTGTAGTAAACTGTATTTTGTACGCTTTTGTATCTGGAATCGGAAGTTTGTAGTCAATCGATTTTTAAGGCTAAAAAGGAGTAACTGAAAAGGTCTGCTGGATTAGTGTAGATCTACAGCGTAGATAACAAGCCTGAGAATGCGTGTATTTGCAGAGCACACATAAGCCATGACTTATCTCTGTTTTAGCTTCTGCTTTGATTGAGGCCCAGCTTTGAGTAAGCAGTCCTGGTTTTAACGAGTGTATACTGCAAGTGTGAATATTTTTACAGCAGGTATAGGCTTTTGAGAATCAAACTGATGTGCTTATTTATCAAGCAACGTTTTACTACAATTGTGATGGTTTTAATTAACTGTACAATAAAAAGGACTCTGGTTCTGATGGTTTTAAGGTAGAATGCTTCACCAAGTCAGCGACAGGAGGTGCCTAGGTTGGAGCAACTCTCTGGAGGACACTTACAATCTTGTCATTAATTTTGGTTTTCCATAGTTTAAAAAAAAAATAGAAACGTTTACTTCTGCCATTGATATTTATCTGTGACCTTTTTCATTACATTCGGTTTTCAGTGGATTCTGAATGCAACATATATTGTCACTGCTTTCACTGGTCATCTTTTTCCTTTCTCGATATTCAGTGAACACTTACTTACGTTTCCTCATTTTCGAATTACTTTGCTTCATACACTTTCTCGGAGGATTGTTATGTCACTCAGGCAAAGCTATCATAGGTTAGCCAAGACTGTACTCAATTAAACTGTTTGTCTTATATGGATCGAACAACTGGTTGTTCCATTATGGGCCGGCTTCGAACAGCTTTGATTTGGGTTTACCCAGAATCTCCGCAACCAGGCTGGTCGAGAGCGAGGAACACAGTGCCATACAGCTAACTATGGTCTGCTGATATGAACATGGTACTACAGTATTGACACAGTAGCACTGTCTATCAGGTGCCAAGGGAATTCATTTTAACATTACCTGCATGGTCAACTGACATTCACCAGTCAGGCAGAATCGAATATGCTGTGATCATTTGACACACATTGAAGACATCAAGTCAAGTCTTACTTTACTTAGATGTACAACACATCTGCTGTGAAAATTTTACTGCAAAATACATTGCATAGGAAAAGTACAAAAGATATTCATTTAATTGAGATCGGACGATCATCACAAATTTTAAAGTGGTCACCTAAGTTAAAGTGGCTGTAACTCGGATGCTTTCTGGAAAAACAAACTGGCATGAACCAGATTTTATGGCAATACGGGAAACCCGTCTCTTAGCCCCCTTACCTTCTGCCAACTCCCTGCCTCTTGTACTTGGCTGACTATCGTTCCCAGTTCTGTTAATTCATCTCCAGAGTCCAAGTCATGTAGTGACACGGTTTTTTAAACTGTATGAAATGATGCTTAGTGTCGCCTGATTTGTATGTTTAAACTGAGTGTGTTAAACTCAGTCCTCATCTCTTTTCTGCACTAAGCACTTTACGGGGCTTTTTTCCCCCCGGGGGCCATCTTGATTCGGCCACACGCTCCCTCCGGGCAGCGTTCTAGTCGCTGCACGCCGTCCTGCATAATTACTATTTAACGGGCAGAGGAACGGTCGTGCAGCACCAGAAAGGTTCTTGAAACTTGCTGTATTTTTTCTATTGCTGCTACGTTTTGCTTTTAAACTGGAATTTTATGTAGTGACACTGTTTTTTAAACTGTATGAAATGATGCTTACTGTCGCCTGATTTGTATGTTTAAACTGAGTGTGTTAAACTCAGTCCTCATCTCTTTTCTGCACTAAGCACTTTACGGGGCTTTTTTCTCCCCGGGGGCCATCTTGATTCGGCCACACGCTCCCTCCGGGCAGCGTTCTACTCACTGCACGCCGTACTGCCTAATTACTATTTAATGGCCCCAGCACGGACGCGCATTGGGCGCACCAAGGGCAAGCCCGTCTGCGCTCAAACGGGACCCAGGGCCATGACCCCTGGTCCAAAAAAGGGGCATAGGACATGTTATTCCACTAAGCAGCTACTGGTATACCGTAACACACCGCTCCCTGACTGTACCCTATTACATCCTGAGGATGGGGGCAAAAATTGTCTATGTTGTGGTTTTTCCTTTAAGTCAGCGCCTTGCAAAGATTCTAGCCCGTTGACCACCAAACAGAAAGACCTTTCCCCTAGCAATGGCACCCCAGTTAATGAGGAATTTTCCTTCCTTAGCATTAACTGCCGCTCACTTTCTAAACATAAAGCTGACATTTTTGATCTTTTGGTCAGTGAACAACCGGATGCCATGTTTCTTACTGAGACATGACTGCATGAGAGCTCTGGTCCTGACGTTGCGGCCGCTCTACCGTTTAATTATGCTATAGTCAGGAAAGACAAGGGTTCTAAGACAGGTGGGGGTATCGCTATAATTTACAAAAAAGTCTATTTGTGTAAATTTGAAGACCTGCCTTTTAGGAACTGCAAGGCAGCCTCATTTAAGCTGGCCTTAACCTCCAAATTCACCTTTTCTGGGATACTAGTGTATCGTCCCCCTGGTCCATGAGCTTCATCTTTTCCTGGTTTAATAACTCCTTTTCTAAAGAATGCTGCAAATTTTTCCATCCTGGGTGATCTCAATTTGCATTTGGAAGATTCCGCATGTACTACCAGTGCTACCTTTATTTCTCATTTGGCAGCAATGAACATTGCACTGTATAATTCTGGCCCCACTCATGTGGCCGGCCACTTATAGGATCCTATTTTCTCCACTTTATCCAACATTCAATGCTCACCAGCCCTTCCCTTATGTTGGTCTGATCACTTTGCCATTGGCTTTCGCCTTGAGATTTTAGCAAATTCATTTTCTGTCGGACCGAACATTAGGAAACCCACTAGAAACTGGGGAAAATTAGATATTGTAGCTTTAAATAAGATCTTGTCTTTCAATACTCCCATTACCAAACAAATGTTGGTTACTCTCTCGGGTGTCGTACAAAAATGGCTCTTAAATGCCATCGATACCTGTCTCCCGCCCTCCTTAAAAAAGGTAAAAAACAACCACCCCCGTGCGCCTTGGTATACTGAGAAATGAAAAATGGAGAAAAGTAAATGAAAGGTGTTGGAAAGACGCTGGAGGAGGAACTATGCGTCTGATTCCAAATTTGCCTATTAAAGGGCCAAAAGAGAATACCACACTCTCTGCAAGTCAGCTCGCGCTGAATATGTATCCTCGACCATCTCCAGTGCTCTGAACTGCTCCAAGACACTATTTAAAATGGTCAAGGAGCTCTCTGGTTCTGAAACTCAATCTATGCCCCCTTCTTTGAATGGCCGGCAATGTGAAGACCTGGCTAAATTCTTTCTCCAGAAAGTGGAGAAAATATATTCCGAAATAAAGGGGACAAAGCCTGACAATCCCCCCCAGCTAGCATCTACATTTTCTCTAACAGACAGTACTTTTTCTTTTCGAGATAGGGGGACTTCTGAATCCATGATTAAATTGGAAACATGGTCTCTACTAAACATGGGCTCCTTTAAACGTCTTTTTGAGGGTATTAAATCAGGCTCTCCCAGGGATCCTCTCCCGATCTCTGTGCTCCAGCAGCTTGAGCCACCGTCACTAATGGTAATTATGGAACTCTTGAATGCCTCCTTACAGGAAGCAATAGTTCCACCAGAGTGGAAACATGCAATGGTGCTCCCTCTTCTGAAGAAGGCTAATGCGGATCCTGATCTGCCTTCCAACTACCGGTCTATTTCTTTGCTCCAGGCTTTCTCAAAGATTTTAGAGAGGCATATTAATCTACAGTTATCCCAATTTGTAGAGTCGCAAAAGTCCCTACATCCATCCCAATCTGGCTTTAGAGCCAGCTTTTCAACGGGAACGACACTTCTTGGAGTTACGGAAAGACTGCGACGCCACCTAGACTCTGGAGATACGGTGGCCCATATACTACTTGACTTAAGCGCGGCTTTTGACACGGTGTCTCACACCGTGTTAGTGAAAGCCTTAAGATCATTGGGCGTTACTGGGTCGGCTCTTAACTGGCTTATTTCTTTTCTCGCTAATCGGACTTTCCAGGTCTTCTCTCCAACAGCCAGTTCCGATATCCATTCTTCACCTTATGGGGTACCCCAGGGCTCTATTCTTAGCCCTTTATTGTTTAACATATACGTCAGACCTTTGGCTGATATTGCGGAAGAAGCCGGGCTGTCCTTGTTCTCCTATGCGGACGACATCCAAATTATCTTCTCTCTCTCAGTAGAGAGGGCGTCTGAGACTTCTCCCCTCCAGTTGGGCTTGGGTAAAATTGCTTTGTGGATGCAGGCTAATTATCTCAAGCTCAATGGAGAGAAGACAGAGGTCTTGATTCTAGGGAAGAATAAAGATCTTTGGGGTCCCCAACATTGGCCTATTGAAATGGGTGCTCTTCCTCAGCCCTCCCGCCAAGTTCGTAACTTAGGCTTCATCATTGATGACTCATTAACTATGCAACACCAAGCCGTAAAGGTGGCTGCAACTTGCTTTACCATCCTGAAATGGCTTAAAAAGATTATTTGGATGTTGCCTGACCATACCCAAAGAACCGTAGTCCAGGCTCTTGTCACCTCTAGACTGGACTACGGCAACATTCTTTATCTGGGGACTAATAAGGATGTGACACGTAAGTTGCAGGTGGTACAGACCTCTGCCGTCAGATTGATATGCCAGGTTCCTAGAGTTGCCTCTGTCTCTGGCTATCTGTGTGATCTTCATTGGCTCAGGGTGGAGAACCGAATTAAGTTCAAAGCCCTGAGCTATATGTTTAAAATCAAAACTGGAGTGGCTCCCCAGTACCTGCAGGCTCTGGTTCATCCTTACGTGCCTCCTCGTCCCCTCCGCTCGTCCACTCAAGTGAAATTCTCTGTCCCCAGAATCAGATTGTCACGGATGGGCGGTCGATCTTTTGCCTGTCTGGGCCCCTCCTTATGGAACTCTCTTCCCATATCGCCTCTCAATGAAACTGTGTATGTCAAATTCCGTAAATTCTTAAAAACCTGGCTTTTTAACCAATAAACTTCACCTTGCTCTGTTCCCTTCTGGCTGGCGCCGGGAAACCTTTTTTGGGTAGCTGCTGCGCCTTACAAATTAAATTAACATAACATCCGATCACTCTCCCCATTAATAGTAATTCAATATTCATCCTGACTTGGGGCCGCGCACCGCTTTCCTCTGCCACCGCTTTGCCTTATCTTGCGAGCTCTCACTACAAATCCTGTGTGGCATTGGGAGACACTTTTAGGATATATCCTGGGGTGCAATGGGACTAAAAAGATGGTCAAAAAAGCAACTTTTACGGCAGTGGTTTAGATTTACACCTACCTCTTCCTGTGACCTATTACTTCAAATTAAAAATGGTGGCTGGGCTCTTGAGCAGGACCTGCAGAGGAGAAGAGAGGGTCAAGATACATTTGCAACTTCCTGATGAGAACCTTCACTTCTATTGTGGTAGCAGTAAAAGGTGTCTTCCGTTCTTTGAATACAACCATTTAAGATTAAAGTAGTCCCACTGCTCAAGTGGTACTATATTGCCACGGATTTTCAGGTTTCCGGTATTCCTGTTCACTATTCCTGTTCATGTTTTGTCTATTGGCATAGATTAGGATGGATTAGAGGATGTGGCCTAATGGCTAGAGCGGTCGACCTCGAAGCTGGGGAACCGGGTTTGTCTCGGCAGGGACGCTCAATATCCTGTGAGTCTGGGCAAACCACAATCTCCCCGTGCCTAACAAAATGAATGTGTCCATCTGGAACGCAATTGGTGCTCATGTAAAGAGCTTCGATACCTTCGGGTCCGCGCCATATAAAACAAAAAACAAATCTTGGATTGAGCTGGGATGGTTAGGGCCTTTAACAGACCAAAAGATGGTAGTTTGAAGTCCTCTTAATCATTCAATGCAGGCTGTTACATATGACAAGAGTCATACTTTTAAGAAAGGACTTCTATGGATCTGGGAATTCTTGTAGTAATGGAGCATTCTTTAAATTTCTCTCTTGGTTGAATGCAGCATACTCTTGGCAATCCCACAAGACCTTTTGAAGCATTATGTTAGCTTTCCAATTTCTATCCAGTATACATCTGAGAATCATACAGCTGAACCATTTGTAGGTAGGTATGGTCGGTGATGCGAATACATGATTACTGTTTGAGAAAGGCAAGAATTCTTCAATCCCAAGTTTAATGTTTTGGTTTCTTATGGGTGTTCGTCCAACTCCTTTCTTAACATTTGTTTGTGCAGGGGTGTTGCCCTAATGGGATCGAAATGAAGTCCAATCATCTCTGGACTTAATGACTGGTTGCTGCACTTTTGAGGTCACCAGGGCGGGGTAATAACTAAGTGGGGTATTGCATTTCCCTTTCAGAGTCATTACACGCAAATTCTATTTCAGGTCCCAGTCTGTCTGGGTCCTAGAGTTCAAAGTATGGAGTATATTTGTAAGCATTTGTGACTGTTCCATTTTCTCTCATACTCCAGCTTTTGACTGGCTGAACTATTCTTATGCTTCAGTAGTGCATGATTATGACATCCTATGAGCCACAGAAAGATTTTTTATTGTTCAAACTTTTCATTCTGAAATGTCTTCTTACATTTATTTATTCACAGGAGAAAATACAGTCAACTACCAAAAAGAATAGAATTTCTACTCACAGTTGCTGAGATGACATTCTTCTTCCCTTACCACTGTTATCCTTTCAGCATTTTTATTCACAATATCAAGTCCTGCCTATTCTCGATCATTGGTTCATTCCTTTTTTTTTGAGGGACAGATCTAGACAGTTGATAAGTGGGACTAACCAAGTGTTTGGGGGTTTGTCATGGTGCAATCCATACTGCCACCCAGTGCTTTGATATCAGTTTTCATCCTTTTTCCCCCACGCACTTAGATGTGGAGATGAGATGATAAATTAAAAGGAATTCTGAGCACAAAACACAAACTTCAATACCACATATACAGTACAGTAACCACTCCTCAGACTGGGGAGACGGGGAAGCCAGTGAGGAATCTGAAGTTATAATCCGCCAGAAAGACCATTATCGAAGGCAAGTAAATTTTCCTTCTGATGGATACTTTGACCTGCAGATTCCTCACCTCATCAATAAATAGCAAATCAATACCAAAGCAGTACGCCAAAGGGAAACTAAACATAAGGTACACCAGTAGAAAGTAAGCAAAGGTAACTCACTGTAACGACAAAGCTTACAATGTGCCAGAAACCCAACCATTCAGCAGAGGCCAGAATCACAAGGTTAAGCACAAAGTGTAGGCAGAGGCTGGCAAATTGTCACAGCTCAAACAACAACTGGCAGCAGAATCAAGACAGTCATTCACTGCAAGGTGCACCCAAAAGGAACATCAATTAGCCTATGCAAATAGAGGAAGATGCACCATCACTAAAACAACAGCAAAACCACAGCAGAGCTGGGCCACCAAGGGAAGTAATTGACCAACATCCAGGAAACAGATTATAAGGACATCAAATTTGCCACAAACCACTTACCTAAACAGCCAAGCGAAGAACTAATTGAGGCCCCATCTCGGAACAAAGAGTAATGGCACAAAGAAATAAGAGACAAGAAAACAGCACATGGCCATCTTATCAAGTGCAACCATAACATCTGCCCAGGTCACGGCAAGAACAGATCAGACTATGATGATCCAATACACCAAACAGCCACAATCTAAAGCACAGAACAGATCAAAATATAATAAGGTAGCCTGTCCTTAAACCATCTGAGAGCAACCAAACAAGATAGGAAACGTAACCTAAAGAAAGCTGTGACTGAAGCGCACAAGGCAAAGAAGCAAGATCCGCACTGTCCTACCCAATGGTACCTCAACCGACCACATTGGATATTAAATAAACCTGTCAGGCACCCTACAAGGGAAGTCAAGAAGGTCACAGAACAACATAAGAAAACAGATGGCAGAAAGAGGTGTGGAGAGGGGACCAAAACCGCATGCAGACCTAACAATGACAGGTGCTGTGATTCCCTCTTTAACAGCCAGCGTATACATAAGAATAAAACGGCCAGTAACAGAGGTGTGACCCAGGAACAACATTTAATGCAAAACAGGAATCATCTGGACAGTTGTAGGCTTCAATCACCAAGAACAATCTAGGCGAGAACAGCAGAAGCCCCCAACTTGAAATAGGACTCTACGAATGACATCCCCTATGAACTGCTCACTACTAAAACAGAGAAACCATCAAGATGCCAAAATCCACACTCCTGAAGGGGAAGTAGCAATGAAAAAAGCCAGACCATGGCACAAACGCCAGTCCAATCAGATTCTATCAATGACAGGATTACCTGTGAAAACCAGAACACTGTCCCCTATAAACATGAGGAACAAGACTGAAGAAGCAGTGACATGAACACCAGAAGTGACACCTCTGTTACCATAGCACATGCAAGTACAGGTGAAGTACCAATGAGGACAAATCACAGCAGAAGGGCCTCCAAAGTCGTTTCAGAGACTCCTCAAAATATGACAGTTCCCAAGATATGAAATGATAAATGATAGAATGCACATCCTGTTTACTTCATGTTTAACCATTTTTACATGATGCTCTAATGCAAAAATGGCTGGCGTGCAACCCAGGGTGCGTGCCTCTGTCCAAAACACGCAGAAACTTGAAACGAAGCAGATGACCCAATTTATGGAACACCAATCCCAAGGTGCACAGCCCTTGAACAGGCCACTAGAAATCCAGTTACTCTTTTTTATTTTTTTTAAACATATTCATCCATTTTAATCCAAGTTTAAACTAGTTCATGAAGATGAAACTTGATATTCTGATCTTCCGTGTTTTATTAGCCATACGATGATTCCAACATGTAAAAATCTGCAATGTTTATGCCATATAATAATCCACAATTTCATCCATGATGTAATACACCCAATGCATTTCGAGAACAAAATTTCTTCTTCAGTGGTTAACTGAAATCGGAAAATTTGAAACAAAATGCAATCAGAATCAGAGTTAAATGACATGTTTTATACCAAAACTCACACCCAGTGACTCAGTGATACTTAATACTGTGTATTCGCCATTCAGTTATATATCTGCTGACCCATGTTTATTATCCACCTACAAAGAGTCCACGAAAAACGTCTCAGGTTTGGAAATCTAAAGACTTGAAAATACCTTATAATAAAACCACCCCAAAATAAAAAAAAAGTTACTGTATTTAAACTGGCCTTGGGGCCTGTTCAGGGGCTGTGCACCTTGGAATTGGTGTTCCATAGATTGGGTCATCTACTTTGTTTCGAGTTCCCAAGATATGACACTTCCTGCCAGCACTAGGGACAACAGAAGAGAGTCTCTTGTAGGGCCTAGAACTTGAACCATCAAGTGCCTGCCCATGCATCCTCTGTAACCTATGCAACCTATGCACAGGAGAAGCCAGCAATCTAAAACAAACCGGGAGGAGGAATGATACTGTTGGTACTTCTCCAAGACTCACTCAGCTCCTACTCCAAACAATCGAAATTTCAGAAGATATATTCAACATGTTAGTCTAGACTAACCTCGAGACACCAGAGGCATCAAATCCAACACTAACTCTACGGCGAAGAGACATAGTAGAGCCCATGAAGCTTTTCACAGTATCGAGGACTGATTGAAGAAGTTGTTTGGCAATTTCAAATCCATTCAAAACGCATGGGAGTAGCGGACCTGCAGGCTTACAGCATTATATGAGTGGAGTAGTGTACCACCTGATGAGAAAACCTTCTTCCCTAATGTATTCAACCGCTTCCAGCCAACATCCGACAGAGCAGACGAAGATTGAGAGGGAGGTTTGTCAGCAACCCCGTGATCTAAGAGGATACAAACGAAGGTTTAGAAAACAGAAACTCAGGGTCACCAGAAGTCAGGCGTGAACGCAATGCAACTCTGACAAAAACAGCCATAACAGAGTTTGGTCTATTCAATAAAACTTAACTAATTCCATCAGCATCTTGTTAGAGGGCAGCAAGGACTTTGAGGAGGATGTACCAGACTGGAGAATTTCAGTCAAGAAAATAGTTTTAACCACCATCATTTGTACAGTAAAGTCCAAAACCTCTGCAGCATTACACAGAGTCTCTTTAAAAGAGAATATATCCTGTGGGGGAAGGTTTGGCAACAATTCAAAATCAACCTCATACTCAGACCTCTATCCACTGGCAGCATGGAAGTCTGGATAGAACCCACACCCCCCACCCTTGGACTCTGGGGAAAAGAAGGCACAACCGCCTGCATCTTCTCATACACATATCCCGACGCCGTAACGGAGAAATCAGAGGACCCAGAAGAGCCACATGCCTGAGTCTCAGGGTGCCAGGAGATGCCTCGCCAAGAGCAGCCTAGAAACTCCAGTCAACTCCAACCTATGGAACACCCAATACTGGAGAACCAAGCAAGTGGCCTCCGCTGGTGCCAGACACCATCTGTTGTACCAGCTCAGAGTTTAAGCAGGTTTCAGCAAGTTTCAACATTGATAGCATTAGGATGAGCAACCTTTTGGGACTGCCAGCGGTTTAGAAATTTTAAAAACGTTTCTTCGTATAGCATTTTTCTGGTGGTGCATGTTTCATTCACATAGCATACAAAGAAATGAAGTGAACAGGTTGAAATAACTTTTGGATCACTAATGACTGGGGTGAGGAAGAGGGACAAGACACTAATGGTCCACAGTAATCTTCATTACTAGTCCTCTCTTTGTCTCAGCCATTAAAACCGCACCTAAATCCATCCAAGCGTCCTGTGGGAGCATTTAACTTGGACCTTCAGGTGGCTCTGTTGATACAATTCAACAAAGAGATTCTACTACAAAAACATATAAACGCACGTAAGTGTGTGCTTAATCTTACTTGCGGTGTTTTTAAAAAACGGTGGTGATTAGAAAAAAGGAATACCTTCTCATGCTTGTAGGAAGGACAGTGTTCAAAAAATTGTAAAATACCCCTCACACATTGAAACCTGATTCAGCGTCATGCTTCATCATTGGGGTCTTCCCGCCCCCTCTACGGGACGGGGCGTGCTACTACCTACGTGGACGCGGGAGCACTTACTTTAGTGATTAGTGTATATGTGTAGTGCGTGGGATCGTGAAATATAAATATATGTGATGGTTTAAAAATTCCCTGGCTAGTGGAAAAGAATACACTTTATTAGCTTCCCTACCTGAGAATGGTAAAAAAAAGGGGGGAAAAAAAGTAGATGGTGTACTATAATGGGTCACTTTCTACAAGGTCGACATGTTTCAGAAGCCATCCCCTAGGCTTTCTTCTTCAGGACCGAAACGATCCCTATAACGCCTCACTGGGCTGTATAAATGTACATAGGCCTACTGATCACAAGTACTCTTCTCTGCGCCCCAATTGCGCATTTGAAAATTATATCATTAGTATATCATTCGTATATTAATGTGTCCTCTCCATGAGATGTCACGAGGGGTATAGGGGCGCCTTCATACAGACAATGCTGCCGGCTGCTAGAACACCTGGGAATACCTTCTCGTGGCTCTCCGGGAACCACTGAGAGGAGGATGATTCTACCTTTTTCCTCTTCACTCCCTCTCATGATATTTCGGCTCTGTTGATACCACAGAACGAATTCCGCTTGGAATGTTATTTTTTGGCCTCTAGAGGAGTGTTTAAGAATGTGTCTGTGGGAAGCCGAATTCAGTTGGGGCATACTCACCTCATATCTGTAAGTACTGAGATGAGGAAAAGAGGACTCAGTCTTAGAAATGACCTGTAATTAAGCATTCCAATACTTACCCTTCATATTCCCGCTTACTAGTGACTTACTCACAGGTCCTATACAACAGGTTTTCATTCCAAGTTCTTCTCATACCAACGATAATATGCAAAGGTATTCAATTTACAGGTGCGTCCCATCTGCTACAGTTCTTTATGTGGTTTTTTCCCCTACTCGTTAGGAATGTTTCCTGCACTACCAGACGTGAGCATCCTTACTATTTACTGGGATCTCAGATCCAAGACTACTTGCACATGTGGAACCAAAATAATCTTGTCTAAAGAAAATTGATAACTTTCTTTCCTTCATTAGGCTATGAGTGTTATCGTAGGAAGCAGAAGCCTCGGAGATGGTGATGTCTTTCAGGAATTATTCATTTATAAATAGATTGGATTATGGAAATGCTCTGTACTTGGGTCTTCCAGATTACCTTCTTAATAGACTACAGATTGTCCAGAATTCGGCAGCTTGAATTCTTTTGAATCTCCCCCCAAGGTCTCATATTTGCTCTCACTTGAAGGTTCTTCAATGACTCCCAATAAAAAAATAAATTCTCTTTAAAACTCTTGTCCTTGCTCACAAAGCATTGGCCACTGGGGCAAGCTATCTCAGGGAAAGGATTAAGGAGTATGTTCCCTCTAGACGTCTCCTATCTTCCACTGACCGGTTGGCTAAGATCCCACAGATTCATCGAGCGAGAATTGGAGGCAAGTCCTTCTCCTATATCGGGTCGGTTGCTTGGAATAAGCTTCCTCTGAAACTACGTACGACAGTTGAGACATCTGTTTTTATGAAAATAATTGAAAACTTGGATGTTTCAACAGGAATAGTGCCACTGCTTGCCTGTGCAGAATGCCTTAAGGCTAGCGCTGGGAAACTCATTTGAGTAGCCGAGCGCTTTATAAATCTCATGTTATATCATATATATCAGGGGGATCTATTGACATCAGGAGTGGATTGCACCGAATCTGTAAGGTGACTGTAGCACATGTAGTAGGATTTCCTAATTTAATACTAGTTACACTGATGGTCTGACCATTGTTGATCGCCGCATCTCGTGTAGCAGGGGGTCGCCTGTTTACACCACCGCTGCTGTTGTCACCAGAACCACAAGCCGACGAGCCGGGGACTACATCCCCCACCATCCTCTGCGGTGCGCACACCGCGTCACACGCGCCGGGAGGCGCTCAAGAGGGGGCCAGGGCTCCCGCAGCGCGGGACGCGCGCGGGCGTGCCCGGGCAAAGCCTGGGCAAAGGGCGGGCCCGTCCGAGACAGGATGAGGCTGGGCTGGGCCACCCCTCTGTGATTTCATGTATGAAGGTGGACACTAAGGTGGATTTCAGCTACTGAAATAAGGTATAGTTTTGTTTTGGACTCGTGTATCCCGAGGGATTGTTTGCAATCAAGCAATAGCTCGCCGACAGAATGAGCAAACGCAAGGTCACGGGCCCACTGGTAGGAGGGGGGGTTGTGGGAACCCTGGACGCTTTTCTGACCAGAGCAGAGTCAGTTTTGACCCATCAGATTCAGCTCACAGTAAAAAGACTCTCACTTGATACCTTTGCGGCTCAAAAACAGTCATCAATGGGAGGCTTAGTTATGGCTAAATCCCCCAGGGGTGGGCAGCAATCTGTGGACCACTCATGTCTTGTCACCCCTGGCTCTAGTAACAATGGGGAAACAGTCAATCTTCCAGTCCCGCCACCAGCGATTACAGTTGTGCAGATTAATTCCACTAATTCTGCCCAAAATACCGCAGGGGACGACGAGCCTGTTTTTTCGCCCATACTGGTCGAAGAGACACCGACTCCTTCCACGGCACAAAACGCAATCACATCTGGCTTGTGCCGTGGTGAGGTTATCACTCGATCCAAAGGGGCCACCAGGCAAAGCTTGACAAGTATATCGAAGTCTCTGACATCAGGCAGGGGAGAGTTGCCTGCGAAGCGAACGAGGGGAGAAGTCACACAAAAACAAAAGCAAAAACAAAAACCTAGACCTAAGCACCAAGTAATGAGGTTTCCTGATAAGTCCGTCTCAGAATCCAACAAAGGATTGGCCACGGATCAAATTTTTAACAGTGGCAATGACACTAGTGTGGGACTTGGGGACGACCCTGATCAATGGAGAAGATTGGAGACTTTGAGGACTGTTCTCTTGGGGCCCCTTCTATGTAAACTAGGGTCAATTGAAGAAAAACTGTTGTTACTCCTGAACTCTTGCAGTGCACCAGCTAATAAAGGGGTATGCAGGTGTGCACGTGTTGCTCAGGAAGATTCTGAAGTTTCTAAAGTTCCAGCCCCATTGCCTGTAAACGTAAATGAGGGGAGAAAAAATGGGGATAGTGAATGTATAACAGGGGTAGTTGTTGCAGGTAATAGGGCCCCACATGTATATCAGGAAGTAACTAGACCCAATGCAAGCACTGGCGCTAGGGGGCCCAGGGAAGTGAGGACAGGGACTCCAGGCAACCCCTTAATACAGCAAGTAGATACTGTAAGGTTAGAAAGGGGAGAAAATGCGAATCAACATTTAAAAGAAATGCCTTTTCGAACTATAGGCCTACCAGTTTTAGACCTACCCCCAGCCTCATGCCCATGTACAGTTGTTTTAACTGGTGTCCCAGCACATATAAGTCAAAAAGAGGAACCCGCGACCCAACTGATTAATAAGGTGGCGTATTGGATGGGTAGGAATGCAGGGTTTAACATTAGAGATCACAGACACATCCTGATGGCAAGGAGGGTGTCCTGGATCGGCAGAACCAGGAAGGCTTTCTCAGGGGATTGTGTAATCGTGACGCTTAGACACCCAGACCTTGTGCGCAAGATTCTTTCGCAGAGTAATGGGTTCTACCAAGCTGAGGTGGACTCAAGTATTAAATTGCTCCCGTTGGGTTTTTTCTACAGACCCTTGTCGAACCTGAACCAACGTTGTGGATACGTGGGTCAACAGGAGAGTGCAATCGGGTGGGCCATTACAGCACCGACAAATAACATCTTCGCCCCATTAAGAGACCTAAATGATATTGATTGACTAGGTACGTTGGGGGAAGTTGACAGAGCCCGTGATACCCCCGTGACCATTATAGACCCGGGGGGAGGGGAGAAGATATCAACCCGGGGATAGCTGAAGGCCAAATTACCAGCGAGTATCAGGTTGTTAATGCCCACGTGGACAATGGTTTAAATAAAAAAGTCTACAGGACCCATAGTCCCCAGGTATTTGCTAGTGCAGAAAGGTCAAATGGAAGAGAAATAAAAATAGTCTCCTGGAATATAGCAGGCCTATCCACTAAATTTAAGAATGAACAATGGCTACTTTACATACGGGACTTCCAGATAATTTGTTTACAAGAAACATGGGAACCAGTAAACAATAATTTTTTTCTAGAGGGATATAAATCCTTCTTTTGTCCAGCGCGTAAGGTAACGTCAGGGAGAGCCAGGGCTGGTCATATATGTAGAACTTACACTACAAGGAAGATGGACAGATTTGGCTTGGGGCTCAGAAGTTGTGCAGGGGCTCACATTTTTCAATAAGGGTTACAGGTTACTTTTTATAAACTTCTATAATGCTAAATTACATGGACAGGGTTCTGTTAGCCTGCACGAACTGGACACTAGACTTACCCAGACAAATGAGCGAGGGTCGATGGCGCTTCAGCTGGTTTTAGCAGGTGATTTTAACTGTCATTTGTGCCCAAACCTAAGAGTAGCCTGTGGGGATTGGGCGTCTTGTACGCTTGAGGATGGTCCTCACATGGAACACACAAAGGAGGGAAGGGAACTCTGCGGCCTACTAAATACGTATGCGCTAACACACACCATTGACCTGATCGATGTTAAACAGGATACAACGGTTCATCCCACATTTAAAGGTAGAGGATGTGCCTCATTTATTGATTTTATTTTTGTTTCTGCAGTACTCAGAAACTGTGTGTCTGGGTTCAGTATTGGCCATAGTGCCTTTAGTGATCACAATCCTCTTGCTTTATCCCTTGTTGACGCACAACACCGCCAGGAACCCCTTAGAGCGGAAGGGGGGGGGGGGGTGGTGGCTAGGGCTACGGACCAAGGCAGGAGGCTGAGATGGACACAGGTCAATGGCGAGGCTTTTTATAGATCTCTTTTAAAAGAAGGCGAACAGGTCATCTTAGGGTGTTTAGACCTAGAAGTGGAAGGAGCAGAATTAGTTGAGGCCTTTAAGGGCGTTGCCCAAATAGTTGATAGTTTGCTTAGAGCCCCAGCCTATAGGGTCAAAACTGATAACCCGAGATGGTTTGATCCACAATGCTCTCGTGCCCTTAGAGAGCTGAAAAATGCTCTAAAGACCTCTCCAAGAGATAGGGACCGGTTAACTCTTTGTCGGAAAAAATATAAGTCTGCTATCAAGGGACGGAAAGGTCAATTACAACAGCAAGCCTGGGAAGACTTGACAGAGGCGATGGTACTAAAGGATTCTACCACCTTCTGGAGAGTCATAAATAATTCTTGTTTTCAAGATACTAATAAACCTGGGCTAGGCAATAATATTCTGCCGGAGCAATGGTATGAGCATTTCCAAGGGCTTTATAATTTCCACTCGAGCATGGATCAGCTGCAGGTTTATAGTGGGGAGCAGAACACACCCCCATTAAGATTCTCGCTGGGTGAGGTTAAAACAGGAATTGAAGGCCTAACCAGGAACAAGGCCCTAGGCCCAGATGGGATCCCACCTGACCTTTTTATAAGCAATGTGGATCTCTGGGCGCCGATCCTGACTAGGGTCATAAACGCAGCAGTGGACACAGTAATGCCAGCCTCTTGGTCCACAGCCACGATTATCCCTATTTTTAAAAAAGGTAACAAGGATAGCCCACAATGTTAACGTCCGATTTCCCTCATTGATGTGTCAGCGAAGGTATTAGGGCGGGTGGTCTTAAGCCGGTTAACGGATTGGGCTGAGGATCACCAAGTTATAACTGACGTCCAATTTGGTTTTAGGCCTGGGAAATCTACCACCGACCAATGCCTTAATTTATACCTTCTCTCAGCCAAATACACAGTAGTCAGTCCAGGGACGAAGTATTTGGCATTTATGGACCTGACTGCGGCCTTTGACAGAGTCAATCGAGGGAAATTATGGGCAATCATGGCTGGGCTCGGTGTGGATTCGGGGCTATTAACATCTTAAAATCCTTGCACCTGAATACCACTGCTGCGGTTAGATATAGCCAGGAGGGTAAAACAACAAAATCCTTCATGTGTTCTAGTGGGGTTAGACAGGGCTGCATACTAGCTCCTTTCTTGTTTACGTTATATATAAACGGTCTTGATCAGGCACTAAGCGCACCTTACAGGCAGACACCCCTGGATAGGTACTCGTGGGATCCCCGTTCTGCTCTATGCAGATGACGCGATACTTCTTGCTCGCACTGCTAAAAGCCTGCAGCTCTTAATAGATGGTTTTGTGTCGTTCATGGGGAATCTGGATTTGTCCCCCAACCTGGCAAAATCTTATGTTATGGAAGTGGGCAAAAAACCAGGTAAATCCTATAATTACACAATTGGATCTCATTGTTTGGGAAAGGTACAGTCTTTTTCGTATCTGGGGATTTTATTCGATGGTCGACTAAATTTTAAATATTTATTAGAAGAGAAATGCCGATCGATGACTAGATGTACCGGGTCAATAATGAATTTTGCACAAAGGCTAGGACGGTGGTCTCCAGAGCAGGTTCTAAGACTATATAGTTCCATGTGTTTTGCTAAAGTGCTGTATGGAAGTGAGGTGTGGGGATTTATAGAGGCTAACCAACTACAGATTGAAGAGAATAAGTACTTTCGGCGTCTGTTAAAAGTCCCCCAGAGTACGTCATCCCATATTGTCCATGAAGAACTGGGCGTTCGCTATATTACGGATAGGATGGCAGTCAAACCCCTAGTTTGTTGGGTAAAGATCTGGGCAAATGAGGAGGCGGCTTTATGCAGGCAGGTTATAGAAGACTGTCTCTCCCTGGACCATGGGCTTAAAATCCCCTGGCTAAAGTATGTGAAGGAGTCTTTTGAGAAAATAGGATGTGCAGAGTTTTTTACTAACCCTTCTAGAATGACCTTCCAGGATAAGGCCCTGGTCAAGGATCGGTTCTTCAAGTGTGTTTCGACGCTCCGGGGAGACAGAGAATTAGCCAAGTTGTCGGTGAGAGAACACACAGTAACCAAGTCTACCGAGGGCATTGAACCGTACCTGTCTTGTTTAAGTAGCGCCCACGACAGATTTTTAATGACCCGATTTAGGCTAAATCTTTTGCATCATGTTTTAGAAGAGCCGGCAGGGTTCACATCGTCTACAGAGATGAAGGGGCCCTGTGGCTGCGACCACAGGTCTCCACAGGACACCCTTCACTTTGTTTTACTATGCCCATTTTATTCACATCCTAGAAGTCTTTTCTTGAAGGGCATTTTAAAGAGAGCTAGGTTTAAACAAGCACGGGTGGCCCTGTTATTTTTAAAATTGTCCCCAGATGCTTTTACACTTTTTTGTACCATCAACTTTTTAAGGGCTGCGGTTAGATTAAGGACCACAAAGGGTAGCGGAAGCCTATAGATTTCTTGCGTCGATTCTTTTATATTGTTTTAAAAATGGTTTGTTGTGATGCGTACAGTCTTACTTATGTACTGATATTGTATTATGTAGGAATTATATTGATGAATTGTTCTTTTTTTAACTCTGTTGAAAAATTGCTACTTTTATGGTATTGTTTATATACCGAATAAAGACTGTTTATTATTATTACAAAACTATGTGTTTACCAGCAACGTATCTCACTCTTCACTCTTCTTTTTGAGAAAACAGCCTGGGGCTTAACTTAAAGATGTCTTCTTCTGGGGGACTGACTAGGAAGTCCCCTAAAGTGGAGGAGGCACAGTGCAGAATCTTTGTACTGTTACAAAAAAGCAACTTTATTGTATGTGTAAGATGGAATGGTGCAGACAAATCTTGCCCCTGCCCATATTACAGAAAGAATCTTGCACCTGGGCAAAAATGAGAAATAAATTGTGAAGCTATTACTAAACTTAAATAAGATCATTTTTTTGCTTATAAATAGTTTGACGTGTCATATAGATTGCAACAATGAACCCATAGTGTGTGAATACCATTTTAAAATAGTTATTTTCTAAATAATTATCTAGTAAAATAAAGAATAAACGATTTTGCCTCAAACATAAACCACTGCTAAACATTTGAAAAGTGGAGAAATGTATTATCTATCATTACGTAAACACAGCAAAAATAATCCGTTTGTGTCATGCAGGAAAATGCTGCAAATGGATTTACTGCGTCAGCGTAAAGTTTCTGTAATGCAGCCACAGATGGAGAGTTAAGAGTAGCTTTCACAAGAAAGCAGTATGAAAATCAAGGAGAATCGAAATAACAGCCATCAAAACTAGAAGGAAAAAAAACAGCTCAACACATCAAAATCCGCAGCAAACGTTTGGAAGAGCGGTCCCTCAAGTCTCACTTTGACAGCAGTAAAAACAGAGTTGTGGAAAATCACCAGTGTCAACAAACAAGAAAATTCTGAACGATAAAGGTAGAAAGCATTATCACTGCCCATTCTGTTATGGGATGCTGCTCTCGAATGAAGATCCCGAGCCGTATTAAAGAACACAGTTGTGTGTCGGTGATTCATTATTTATTAATCGTTGAGTCGTTTCTTACAGTGTATAACATCATAAGAGGAAGGCTGAGAGGCGTCCACGTCGCTTCGCGCTGCACTAGAGTATGGTCAAGAAGTGAATGCTCATAAATCGGAAACACCACTCGCTCCATTTAGAGGAAGAGAAGAGGGTAAAGACGTCATCTCATCCCAGGCGCCATTTTAGGGTATACAGTGGTGGAGTGGTGGCAGGCAGGAAGAGATAAAGCGAATGAAAGGATATCTAAGGAGCAACATTCGATTCTCATCATCGAAGTTCCTGAATTATAAACATTTCAGACAACCATTATGCAGGATCATTTCGGTACGAATAAAGGCAGAATAACAAAATCACACTACAAACCTAGATTATTAGTTTAACAATCGGTACATTAATGCTGATGACATGCTCCTGAATGTCTAGAGGCCCCAAACTTCAATTCTCCAACTCATGGAGATGCTACAGGTCTTGGAGGACGCATCTGGGCTGACAGTGAACCGGGATAAGTCTACACTGGCACCGGTCAGGGGTGGCTTTTCCATGAGTGGGGTAGACACTAGACTGCGTGTGGTGGTGGACCATTTCCCGCACCTTGTTATCATGATTGCACACTCCCCATAATGCTGTTGGGACCTCAATATCGCAGAGCTCCTGACCAAGGTTAACATAGAATTCAAACTATGGGCGTTCTTATTGCTTTCCAAGGCTGGCCGCAGGGCCATTTTTAAAATGATCTCCTTCCACCGCTTCCCCGATGTCCTGCAACACTACCCACACCCCCTTCATCCTTCATTCTTCCCTGATCTCCCGCACTCAGTGCTTTCCCCTGGGCGGTGAAGATTCCCTGAGTGTCATTTGCAAAGTGGAGACAACCGCCATATGACACAGGCTTCGGTTGGCCAGACATTCAGCTGTACTAATGGTCCTCCCAGATGGTTCCGATCAATGACTCGCTACCTGGTAATAGAGACGATCCCACCTATATATTGGAGCTGGAATACACGGAGGCCCATTTGGTCATACATCTACTAGACAGAACAGCCCTACCCCGCTCTCTACTCTCCATCACCAGACTCCTACCCTTCTCTGCTGGGATGCAGTGCTTAGGCACATTAAATGGCATCAAACTCTAATGGCCATGCATACCCTAAGGTAGGGCACGTGCCTGACACCTGCGGCAAGGTTCCCAGGATTCTCCCAGTGGGATCTGATTTGTATATCCACCGGAGGGGATGTCTAGAAGGGGAGTCACATTAAAACTTTCAAGATACTGACTGCAGAGTTTCAGAAGCACAAACACAGTTATACCGCTATCTTCATTGAGACATGCACTTGCCTCCCATTGAGATAGCCCCCTGGACACACAGCTGGTACTGGAGAATCTTGGTAAAAGGGGTATCTTACAGCTGTACCACTGTGTGCAATTCACCCAACCAACTTGAGAAATTGCTGGTGGCAGACTTGGGGGAGCAACGAATGGAGAGAAGCCAAAATTGCCCCCGAGTGATGGTGATCTCTATGCATCTCCGGCTCATCTAGTTCATATACCTTCACTGTTAATACTACAGTCTGGGCTGTGGCGAGTGGGTATGGCCCTTTGCCTGAACTGCCTTAGGTGCAGCACCTTGGCCAGAACATTCTAACACATGGTAAGAGGGTGTTATCAGTCCGAAAGTACTGGCATACAATAAACAGAGCCCTTGTGAGTGTCCTGGGCAGACTGCTAGACCTAAAGATTATCCTACTAGGGTGCATTGATGACTATAGTGGCTCATGCTGTGCCCACACCCTAGTTCCCATAAGACATATAATAGAAAAGAGAGACAAAGTGTGTTACTGGATGGACAGCGACCCCCTCACGGCCACAGAATGGACCAGTGGAATGGACCACTGTGCCAAAGTGAAAGAAATGGTATATAAAAATAGAGATGTGAGCAAGAAATATGCTAAGATATGGCTCCCCTGGCTTGAGTTTACATCCTCCTTGCAATTGCCCACCTACCGAGACAAGAATCCCTTAACTGAAACACAGTATGTATGACCTGGTTCTGTTGCACCAGTCCCAGGCTGTGCTGTGACACGTTAGGCTGGTAGCACACACGACTAGGTTTTGTTTTGTATTTTTGTTTATGTAAAAGTAAAAACCAATAGAATAAAAATTAAAATTAAAAAAACAATCAGTACATTTCCTCAGTTTTAGTTCTCTCATCACATTCTACACACGTCCAACTGCCTCAGCCTTCCCTCATGGGCAAAAAGGGAGAGAGGCAGAAGCCCAAGTTCTCCTAAGTGGGGGCTTCATGTCTACCATAGGAATATCTCATAATAGAGGACAGAAAAATTCGACACCATCGCCAAACTACCTGGGTTTAAATCCCAACCATTTCGACTTCCCACATAGAAATCCACATTCTCATTTCTTACCAGGAGTCTCTGGGAAGTTATCCAATATTTGCCTGAATATTTCCATTCAATCATTAACCTTGTATATAACTGTCTCGAATTAAGCCATGCAGAACATGTTCCGCCATCCACTTGTCCATCCATCCATTCAGCGTGCTTATCTTAACCGCTGGCAGAGAGGTGGTAATCGACCTGCACCACTAAGTGTTGATCCCAGAGATGCCCACATTGTCATTCAGTGGAGAAAGAGAAAAACGTGACCAGTGGAGGACCACATGCTAGTCCAAACGGATGACTAGAATACATGTTAGTGGGGACAGTTAGTTCCCCATCAGCCAAAGTCGTTCAGAGAAGGACCAGAGGGGCCATCGTGGCTACAATAACTGTATGGCGGCAGTGGTGATAAAATACTGGCAGAGGTTACGGTTATTTGGAGTGACTTATAATGTTTCCCCAAGTGCTTTGCTGTTGTTGCTTTCTTCGTCTTGTCTCTGCACTATGGACACTGCCGTTGTCCAGCTTCACTCACTATAGCTGCCGCAGCCTTGGTACTAGGAATGTGATCCGGGGGCATGTATGATAGCAGAGATTGCACTCCAGTTATGCCTGACTGAAGCATGGCTGTTGAGGGTGCCACAGTAGCCAAGGAGTGGGGAGTTGTCTCACCTTCGCTTCTTTGGACTTCCCCGAGTGTCCCCATGGATGCTCGAGGTGAAAGCGGCAGTGGACAGGGGGTCGGATAGTGAAAGGTGATGTCAGTGGGCGCTAGGTCAGCTCTGGGGGGACGAAACCCACGGCCTCACACGAACCACCAATGCAGATTCCGTGTAAGGACGTCCTCCCTTATATCAGGGTGATTCCCCGGGGTCTCACCCCGTCGCCAGGTGTTGGCCATATTTTAATTTATTGGCAGTAGGGGCCGTATCATATAAAGAGATCTGTGTCAGTATTTGAATATGTCAGTAGTAAAATCTGGTAGTGGTATTTTCCGGAAAGCTCTTGGTGTCTGCACCATAACCCACTAAATAATCAATTTTGCATTGTTATCAGTGGTATTTCAATTGCATTTTGCATAATACATTAAAATATCGCTGCCAGCTTTTACAGCTAGCAAATGCATATGAAAAAATTATATGAAAGTGATACTACCAATACTGCCGATCGTCATAAACTCGTACATTGTCCTGACATTTAAAATGGTTCATTTCTGTTAGGAAATTAAAAATGTACAGAGAACAAAACAATACATCAGAACGAAGCAAACGAAAACAAATAAACTCGACCGACACAGTGATTGATGCTGCTTTATCACGCTCTTCTGCCTACCTGGACCAAGCTGATCTAACAATGCCATTTTTCTTTCCTTTCCAAATGTGCAGTTGGTGAATCAAATGTGAAAGAAAGATCAATTTCACTTCAAGGCAGTAAATGAGCTTCGGACGAGTCTTGTTTCAATTTATGGGAGGAGTGTGGCTACTCTAAGGTGGTGGTGTGCTTTGCCAGTCTGGAAAACTTGATCAAATCACCAAAATACCTTCAGTCTTTTTCTAAGTGAGAACAAAACAATGTAAATAGTTATGCACTCGTGCTTCAGATGGTACATCACCAAACCCAACTGCTTAAATTATGCATTTTTCACAGTTGATTGCACTACATAACAGGTGGGTTCAGATGTGTATATTGCACCTCAGTGCAACAGATGAAAGTAAGGTGAAGCAAGACCGCGAGGGAAGGAGAGAGACATGCAAACACATCAGACGGCCCAGGTTAACCTCCAAGTGTGTCTGGTCCTAAGACTAGTTAACCAGTTCCGCAACATAATATGAAAAATCTCCCTCTATTGCAAGTCCCCAAAGACACACCAAAGCGACATGGGTCAAGGGAAAAGACTCTCTGGTCGAAGAAGTCAGAGGTAAGGAGGCGACCAGGGAAATCCATTTTTAACTCAAAAAAGATGGAAACAAGGCATAGGAAATCCATTCCATCATAATCAGAAACATATAGATCCGGAACCACCTCACACTGAGAAGTACTCTCAGAAGGAGGCAGAATCGGGGAAAGGGACAGTGTGCAATCCCATATAGTAAACAAGAAAGTTATACGTGGTCCAGGTGGCAGCTCATAAACTCCAGAAATTGATGATTTATGTGCAATGCAAACAGGTCTACGTCCAAGGGGTGCCGGAGCCTGTTCGCCTCTTAAAAAACATTAAATGAAATGTACCTGGAGTACTACTCAGCCGTTACATTGAAGAGGCTTGGGAGATATGGGTTAACTACCTACTTTGTTCTTCAGGCAGTGTTCCCAAAGGCCCGTCAAGAAATCTTTAGCACCGTAAAGCTTGTTCACATCTCACTGCTGATATATTGTCCATCCAAAGTAGGGTGCTTTGGTTGGTCTTCTGCTTGGCAAAACTCATATTGGTGAAATGACCTGTGATAAGCTCTAGATGAAGCTGAAGTTCCATTAAAGGGCCTGGAGCACGTAGTAGACAATACTTTCAGGTTCCCATCTCAGCCTGAGCTGCTCACATCCAACTCAGTAACTATGTCTAACACTTACAAATTGAATGGCAGTGGTAAAGAACACATCCGCCAGCACCTCCGTCCTGTTTACCCAAATAGTCCAAAATGATTCAAACTAAGTTTTGAGGTGTGCTCAATGTATAACACTGTGCCACTCACCCAGTGTTCTCCAGTATTAGGAAGAAAACCTCCCCATAGAAATAACATTAACTTAATTACAGAGCACAACCATTGATAAGTTTTCAAAAATCTGACTTTGTTGTCAGTTATTTAATAATAATAGGCAGAAAAATCATTCATAGCCAAACTAACAGTCGTATTGATACATAACAAGTCAAAGAAACTGTTCAAAAAGGACAAGAAGAATTCTTGAAATAGTTGACATGCAGTAGATGTTTGTATATGTTGACAGCCGACACGTGTTTCGTCGTAAGACGACTTCTTCAAGGCTAGTCAGAGAAATGTACATGTCAAACACTTAGTTTTACATTAAATGTAATTCATAATGTTACAGAGAATCTCTATGACTTCCATAAGAGAAAATACCATCCTGTTAGATTCCGGTATTTCAAATAGCCAGCGTAATATATAGTAGCGTGAAACGTGTTGGAAAAAGTTCGGAATAGTGCTAATAAAGCCTTAACCAAAAAGAGAAAATGTGAGGTTGGTTTTGAGAGCAATAAAGTTATTGTTAGCAGTGCGAAGAAGATAAAATCAAGCCGTGATCACCGAGATTTATTAATTCACAAGAGGAACACCATTAAGTCTAGTCATAATTTACGAATAACTGTAAAGCACAAGTTACTAACTTGTGTAACGATATATCTGTAAGAGACAGTAGTTAGTGACAGATTCCTTACCTTAGAATATCCCCAGGCGTCAGGCTGGATCCGGAAAGATTTTTGCGTAGCAGTACCCTTGCGCGTCGGTAGGCGGCGTCGTGCGGCTCCGCGTCCGTCGTCGGCGTCGTGATCGCCGGGATGACGTCGCGGGCAGTACTTAGGCGCCGCCCTGCGCGCTGACGTCAGTTCTGTACACGACTTTCCGCGCCAGGAACGCAGAGCCATGCAAGAAGCTGACATAGGTGTCTGAAAAATACTAGGGCCCTGAAAGGGATGTCCTTAACCCTAGAAATCAGTTCGCAGAACGGAGAGGATGGGTGGGCGGTAGGGAATCTGTCACTAACTACTGTCTCTTACAGATATATCGTTACACAAGTTAGTAACTTGTGCATCTGAAAGAGACACGTTAGTGACAGATTCCTTACCTTAGAATAGATACCCCAGCAATACCAACCCCGGTGGTGGGTCTGCGAACAAAGATCAGACAAGGAAGTCCTGGAGGACAGAACGGCCAAAGAAGCCGTCCCTCCGGACCTGACTGTCAAGGCAGTAATGCTTTGTAAACGTGTGCAGCGAGGCCCACGTAGCTGCCTGACAGATAACCGGCAGCGGAACACCGCGGCCCAAGGCCGTGGTAGCAGCCGTTGCCCTGGTGGAATGGGCACGCAGCCCAACAGGAGGCTCCTTCTTAGCCAAAGAATAGCAGGTCTTGATGCACAAGGTAACCCAGCGGGAGATGGTCCTCTTGTGCACCGCCCGACCTTTTTGGCGCCCACGTAGCCAACAAAGAGCTGGTCATCCACCCGGAAGTGTTTTGTGCGGTCAATATAGAAAGAGAGCGCACGTTTTGGGTCCAGACGGTGGAGCCTCTCTTCCTCTCTGGAAGGAGGTGGAAAGAAGGTGGGCAAAGTGATGGTCTGCCCAATGTGGAAAGCAGTAACCACCTTTGGCAAGAAGGACGGACGCGTCCGAAGAACAACCTTGTCTGGATGAACAGACAGAAAGGGAGGTTTGCAAGATAGAGCCTGGAGCTCACTCACCCGCCGAGCGGAGGTGATGGCCACCAGAAAGGCTGTCTTCAGAGTCAGAAGACGAAGAGGACAGTTATGTAGAGGCTCAAAGGAGCGCACATTAAAAAGGTAAGAACCAAGTTCAAGTCCCACTGAGGCATCACAAACGGAACAGGAGGGAAGAGGTGAGTAATGCCTTTTAAGAACCTGTTAACAACAGGGGACTTGAAAAGGGAGGGCTGATCAGGGAGCCTGAGGAAGGCCGAGATAGCACAAAGATAACCCTTGATGGTCCCCAGGGCAGAACCCTGTTGGGCCAGAGAGGAAGGAACAGAAGGACCTCAGAAAGAGGGGCAGAAAGGGGATTCACAGCCTTTGCTGTGCACCATGCCACAAATTTGTTCCACCTGCAGGCGTATACCACCTTAGTGGAGGGACGCCTGGCTGCCAGAATCACATCACAAACTTCGGGAGGCAAGTCGAAAGGAATCAACTGCCGCCGCTCAATCTCCACGCAAGCAGGTGTAGACTGGACAGGTTCGGGTGGAGGACCGTCCCCTGCTGCTGCGACAGAAGATCCTCCCGAAGAGGCAGACGGATCGGGGGATCTACGCTCATATTGAGTAGCTCGGGATACCAAACTCTTCGAGCCCAGTCCGGAGCCACAAGAATGACTTGGGCCCGGTCGTGCCGAATCTTCTTCAACACTCTGGGTAGAAGTGGTATAGGCGGAAAGGCGTACAATAGACCGCAACTCCACTCGTGACGAAAAGCGTCGCCGAGCGAGTGCCGCCTTGGAAATTCCAACGCGCAGAACTGATGACATTGCGCGTTCTCTTCGGTGGCGAATAGATCTAACCAAGGCTCTCCCCACTGTAGAAAGAGTCCTTGCGCCACTTCCGAGTGAAGACGCCATTCGTGATCCATCATGCACCTGCGGCTGAGTTCGTCCGCCCTGGCGTTCAGGGAACCTGCCAGGTGTTGAACCACCAGGAACATGCCCTGATGGTCCAGCCATGTCCAGAGGCGCAGAGCCTCCTGACAAAGGGTCCACGACCCCACCCCGCCTTGTTTGTTGCAGTACCACATGGCGGTGGTGTTGTCTGTGAACACCTGCACTACCTTCCCTTTGACAGAGGGAAGGAATGCCTTGAGTGCAAGTCGGATCGCCCGGAGCTCCAGAAGGTTGATATGGAGCCGGGACTCCGCCGGAGACCAGAGGCCTCTGATCTCCGCCTCTCTCCATGTGACCGCCCCATCCCAGAAGGGACGCGTCTGTCACAACTGTGTGCTCTGGCTGGGGAAGGGAGAGGGATCTGCCCATGACCCATTGCCGGTTCGAGAGCCACCACTGCAACTGTCTTGCAGTCCCCTCCGAGATCTGGACGTGATCGGACAGGTCGCCCTGGTGCTGCGCCCACTGGAACTTCAGGTCCCACTGCAGAGCCCGCATATGCCATCTGGCATGAGTGACCAGCAGGATGCAGGAGGCCATGAGGCCCAGCAGCCTCAGGGTCATCCGTACCGAAACCCAGGATAAAGGCTGAAAGATCGGAATCATAGCCTGAATATCCCGGACTCGCCGTTCGGGAGGATAGGCCCGAAACTGCGTCGTGTCCAGAACTGCTCCGATGAAAAGGAGCTGTGGAGAAGGAATCAGATGCGACTTTGGCACATTGATGGAGAACCCCAGCGAGTGCAGGAGTTCGGCCGTAGTCTGGAGGTGGGAGACGACTGCCTGGGGCGAGCCCGCCTTCAGCAGCCAGTCGTCGAGGTAGGGGAAGACTGAAACCCCTGCCCGGCGCAGATGAGCTGCGACCACCGCCATCACTTTTGTGAACACCCGAGGGGCACTGGTAAGGCCAAAGGGGAGCACGGTGAACTGAAAATGCTCGAGGCCTACCGTGAACCGAAGGTAACGCCGGTGGGCCGGCAGGACGGGGATGTGGAAATAGGCGTCCTGCAAGTCCAACGCTACCAACCAGTCTCCGGGGTCGAGGGCAGTCAAGACCTGAGCTAGGGTGAGCATCTTGAACTTCTCCTTCCGGAGGAAGCGATTGACGTTCCGGAGGTCCAAGATAGGACGCATGTCCTCCTTGTCCTTTTTGGGCACCAGAAAGTAGTGGGAGTAGCAACCACGCCCTACTTCTGGGGTTGGAACATGCTCGATGGCCCTCTTGGCCAAGAGGTCCGTGACTTCCTTCTGTAGAAGCGCCAAGTGATCCCCTGACATGCGGTGGAATTGAGGTGGCATGGCTGGGGGGGTGGTCTCGAAGGGGAGGGAGTAGCCCCTTCGGACAATGTCCAAGACCCACTTGTCCGAGGTGATGGGACACCAGAGGTGAAGGTGATGGCGGACCCTGCCCCCGACTGGCGTACTGTGCACCTGAAAGGAGGGACTAGGAGGGCTTGGAGGCCGCGGACGGGTTGGAGGTGGTGGCCTGACCCGCACGCTGGTTGCCCGAACCGCCACAGCGGTATCCACGTCCTCGGCCACGCGAAGGCGCTTGCTGCGCGGGCCGTTGGCCGGGCTGCGGACATGACTGGGCGCCCCTTCCGTGGCCACGAAAGGGGCGAAAAGCAGACGTGAGCGGAGGGCGCACAACAGCAAGGCCCAGGGACTTAGCAGTAGCCCGAGAGTCCTTGAAACGCTCCAGCGCATGGTCTGCCTTCGAACCAAAAAGACCGACACCATCAAAGGGCATGTCCATGAGTGTATTCTGGACATCTCCCGAAAAACCAGTGGTTCTCAGCCAGGCGTGGCGACGCAGCGCCACCGTCGTTGCAAGCGATCTGCCCAGCGAGTCGGCGGTATCAAGGCCACAGCGGATGGTATATTTAGCCGCATCACGCCCTTCCGCAATGGCGCGGGTAAGCAGTGTCTGGACCTCCTCAGAACACTGCGGCAAAACAGTTGCCACCGAATCCCACAGGGAGTGGGTGTATCGGCCCAAGAGGCAAGCGGTATTAACAGACCGCAAGCCAGCACTGGAGGAAGAGAAAGCCTTCTTCCCAAAGTGATCCAGGCGCTTGGATTCCCTATCCGGAGGGGCGGTAGGGAAGGCGGTTTGGGAGGCAGAGGCTTGGACAACCAAGCTCTCAGGGGTGGGGTGTTGGGAGAGAAACAGGGGGTCGCCCGGAGCAGGGCGATGGCGTCGGGCCACGTTCCTATCCACAGGAGCCCCTGTGGTGGGTTTGGACCAGGCACCCAAAAGAACGTCAGTCAGTGCCTCGTTGAACGGCAGCACAGTCTCCGAAGAGGAGGCCGCCGGCTGAAGCACTTCAGTCAGGATGTTAGACCTGACGACCACTGTAGGCAACTGGAGATTCAAGGCTCCAGCAGCTCTACGCAACACCGTTGCAAAATTAGCCCCCTCCTCCGTTGCCACGGGAGGAGACAGCATGCCAGAGTCAGGGGAGGTATCCAGACCACTGGCATCCCCAAGTTCCTCAACCCAGACCCCTCCCAGCTCTCCTGGTCCTCCTCAGGTTGAAAATATGGAGGAGGAGGGACATCAGGGACCCAAGGTCTCATCGGCGCCAGATACGGCGTCGGGCGACGCCGTTCCGGCTCCATGTCCGGACCCGGAGAGAACCGGGGGACGACGCCGCCCGGAGCCCCGGACGGCGTCGGAAACGGCACCGGGGACATCGGCGTCGGCGGAGGCGTGGTTAGGTCAACCGGCGTCGATGGGGGTTGCGGCCCCACCGGAGCCGGGGTCGAGGCCGGGACCGGAGCCGAGGCCGGGACGAAGGCTGGTGGGACTGGCGACGCCGGGACCGGAGTCGACGGCGACGCCGGAGCAACCCCATCAGGGCCCGCGGGGCCCGGAGGCGCACCGGAGGGACCTTGAGGCCCGAAGAGGCGGGCCATGGCCGCAAGGAATTCCTGTATATCGGCCTGAGTCGCCCCCGAGCCCGGGTAGGGCGGGTACTGCGGGGGTAACTCGACAGGCACGTCCGGGGCCGCGGGGACGGTGCCGACAGGGACCTCAGCCGAGTCGCGAGACCGGCGAGGCGAAGTCTTGGAGCGATGACGCCGCTTAGACTTCTTGTGCTTCGACTTACCGGAGGAGCGCGAAGACTTTGAATCCGACGAACGGCGGGGACTCCGCGTCCGGCCCCTCGACCTCTCCCGGGACCGGGAGCTTGGTGCGGCGCGGAGCCGAATGCCGGACTTCAAGGAGCTTTCGAGACCGCTCTCGCAAAGCCTTAGGATGAAGTTTCCGGCAGTCAGGACACGACTTCGTGTCGTGGTCTCGGCCGAGACAAAAGAGACACTCGAGGTGCGGGTCCGTGATCGACATCATGCGACCACATTCCTCGCAGGGCTTAAAGCCGGGCATCCCTACGACACCTTAGGAGTCGTGAAGACTCGTTGAAGAAACAGTGAAAAAATTCACCAAAAAAGATAGTCAAAAAGTGACTAGGGCACTGCTCTTCCCGGATCTGCGCTTACTGGCGCGGAAAAAGAAGAACTGACGTCAGCGCGCAGGGGCGGCGCCTAAGTACTGCCCGCGACGTCATCCCGGCGATCACGACGCCGACGACGGACGCGGAGCCGCACGACGCCGCCTACCGACGCGCAAGGGTACTGCTACGCAAAAAACTTTCCGGATCCAGCCTGACGCCTGGGGATATTCTAAGGTAAGGAATCTGTCACTAACGTGTCTCTTTCAGATACAAAAGATATATATTATATAGAAGAGAAAATAGAAAATATGTGCAAAAAAGCCAATCACCACAGAAAAAAGAAAAATTTGAAATTTTTAAAAGAACATTTTATTCTAGAAGTAAAAACTAATATAATTGTACCTCAAAAAGTTTATGATGCTAAAGACTTTTTTTTTTTTAATTCTTAATATTCCTTTAATTGATTCGAACTTCACTAGTCCACGGAATTTGTCGTTCTTTGTTGGACACAGTAAACTATCAAGATAAAATTGGTTTGGAAATAGAAGTAAAAAAGGGTTGTTTTAGTTAAAGCGACAAACTAACCAAATTTTCATCTTATAACGCCCTATTAGAGCTATAGGCATACCTTTAATTTGTGCAAAGTCAGTGATGTGTACTCGCTCGTAGCCAAGTATCACGAGCCATAGAGTTCAAAAGTACAGTGGTCCAGCAGCAGAATCCCTGCTGTACAACTCCTACGAGGTAATATGCTATGCATTAGTATATAATGTTGATTTAACCCCAATTTTAAACAGAAAGCGAGAAATACTCTTTAAGTAGCGAGACGGTACTATAATTCTTTTATTTGGTCCCCGCCAAAGATAAGCAGTTGGATGCTAGTAATAGTCTGTCGCACGTTGTATTTAAAACAACTCTCAAGCAATAGAAGAGCATTATTTAAAATTCTCTTTAAAACTTTGTTTACAGAGCCAAGTCCCAAAACTATTGGCAATGGGCTGTTAAAATGAGCAATAATGCGACTAGTCTTAATCTACCTAAACGAGCAATTCGTTTCGGATTTGACTCCGACATACTCAGAACATATTTCTGTGCTTACCCAGTATCTCGAAACGTGTCTCCACTCGACCCAGTCAATCTTCAAGTGTCTCGTGTAGAGACGCTCAAATAAGTACTGCCGGTCGTGTTCCGCCATATCTGATTTTAGTTGACATTGAAAAAGGACAGCTCTTTGTTGTGAAAAGATGGGCTGAAAGTCCGCGCCATCTTGGAACGTGTTTAGTAAAGCTAGGATTCATCAGGTTGTGTTGCAAACCAATTTTAGAGCTCAATTTCGTACTAATTCACTTAGATCAAAGCTATGACATTTAGTTGATCTTAAGTATAAATTGTCATTTTGTAACGATTCTAGGTTTATTTAATTTATTATGTATAAAGACATATTATTTTTTAGACGTTTGAGTAGAAACAGAGATATATTGGTATAGTAGCAGACAGAAGTTTAACACCTTGTGAATAGTGTTTTGTTTCTAAAATAGGATGGTTAGTCTTATATGTCAACCACATCTGATTAATAGTGACCATTAGCGTAGAAAAGGGACTATGAACAATGATGATCAGAAATTCTTCATTAGGGTACAACACTTGTTGCATATATGTTGTATATTATCTCAACATATTTTTTGAGCATTAAGATCATAATTCACATATAGTTTAGTTTATGGTCAAATATAATTTTTCACAAAATACATATTTATCTGTATTGACTTCGAAATATCGAAAAGATGTTACTTTTCTTGACCATATCATAATTTGCACAGTAACTCACAAACTTTGTAATGTTTTACATTCATTTTTTGCCCTCTTAACATACGAATTATTACATCTGGTGAGTTTCGAACTAAAATTACATAGGTACCTCAGTCATATTCAGTCTCTGAGAAAAACTGACAGCTCCCTGTCAGTATTAAGCCCAAAGTCTACCGCTCTCAATCTATTAATCCAAGTTGCCTCCAACTTGCGTAGACTGTGTACTCTATCTCCACCTCTGGGATTATCATAAACTGTATCTAAGCCATGAAATTTTAGACGTATTAATTCAGCAGATCCATGTACTGAGTTAAAGTGCACTGCCAGTGGATAATTGGTATTACAGTTTCTAATTGCCCTTATGTGTTCTTGCACTCTCTCTTTTAGAGGTCTGATGGTACTGCCAATATAAATCTTCTTACAGGGGCATATAATACAATAAACTGTGAATTTGGTGTTACAATTCATGAAAGTTCTTATTACATATTCTAATTGTGTATTGTATTGAAAACTCTTGATTTTATCTAGAGTATATTGGCAAACATTGCAATGTCCACATTTGTAGAAGCCGACTGGTGGTGTTCCCCAACCACTGTGTATCTTTTTTGTGTCTCTTCGGATTATAGAAACTTGGACATAGTGTATTACATAATGTCAGTCCCCGTTTGAACACAATGCTAGGTTTTATCGATATAGCCTTACTTACAGTTGGATCTATATGTAAGAGATGCCAATGTTTGTTCAAGATTTTATACAGTATATGGCTGGCTGAGTTTACGGTGTGATAAGATTAATCTGGTCTTTGAACTTAACATCCTTCTTTGTCTTGGATTTATTAGACAATAACCTCTGTCGGTTGAGGCCCAATGCTTTACTCTTGGCCTCAGCAAGCAATTTGCGATCATACCCCCTAGCTTCAAATCTAGTGATGGCATGTCCCATTTCTCTCTCGAAAATGTCATCCTCACTGCAATTGCGTCTGATGCGCATTAATTCACCAAGTGGTATTGATTTCACCTGTGATTTTGGATGGGCAGTATCTGCACGTAGAATTGCATTGCATGCCGAAGGTTTCCTATAGAGTTTAGATAGGATTGCCCCATCTTTGGCATACAATTTTAGATCTAAAAATGCAATTTCTTCTTTGTTGTGTTCACATGTAAAAGTCATGTTGCAATGGTTATTTAGGAAAGTACAAAACTCATATAATAGATCTGAGTTGGCTGTCCAGATCATAAGAATGTCGTCTATGTATCTTCCCCAATATATCACATGTTCCATCAAATGAGGTGGACATTTTGTCCAAATAAAAGTCTTCTCAAACCACCCCATAAACAGATTCGCTATGGAGGGTGAAAATTTAGAACCCATTGCTACTCCCTGATGTTGTTGGTACCAAGTACCGTTATGTAAAAAACATTGTTGTTCAGTACTAACGTAATCATGTCAAGTAGCATCTCTGTATGTTCCCAAAGGGTAGCATCTCTGTTTGATAGAAAGTATCTTACTGCCTTTATACCCAGATCTGTTGGTATAGAGGTATATAGTGAGGCAATATCTAGCGTCACAAAACAACATTCCTCCGTCCAATTGAAATCACTAATTTGGTTCAACAGATCTTTAGTGTCCAGAACAAAGGAGGGTAAGTTTTTTTTACAAAGGGCTGCAAAAAATAATCTATGTACTCGGAAATGTGCTCTGTTGAGGAGCCAATACCCGAGATAATGGGTCTTCCCGGAGGAAAGTCTCCGGGTTTATGGATTTTGGGCAAAGCATATAGACATGCTGCCACTGGATACGGGACAAAAAGATATTTAAATTCCATGTCATTTATAAGTCCCAGGCTACGCCACTCTTTTAGATGTTCTTCCAGTAGATTCGTAATGCCCCCCATTGGGTTGGATGTTAATTTGGCATATGCTTGTGCATCTGAAAGCTGTCTATCGATTTCTAAAAGATAGTCATTTGTATCCATCAAGACTAAATTCCCACCCTTATCAGCTTCCTTCAGAGTTATATCCGGAAGTTGTTTTAAAACCTGTAGTGCCTTCCTTTCCCCCTTTGTAAGGTTATCTTTTTTGTCTAGGTCCTTATGTGAGTAAGAGTCCTCCCAGTTGAATAAGTCTGTTGTTACTAAACGATGAAACGTATCGAGGACATTGTCATTAGCCATTAGAGGCTGAAAAATTGATTTTGGCTTAAAGCCACTATCTGTACTTAAATCTGATGGAATGTCTAGATCACTTAAAAGTTTTGACATACTGGGAACATTATGGTCCTCATCTGTTAGTGATAGCAGCATTCTAACATCATGCATGTCTTGAATAGTCCTATTGCTCTGTACAGCCGGAGATGTCTCCTGGGATGCAACACATTTAGGATTCAACTCAAAAAATTTCTTCAATTTTATCTTGCGCACAAATTTGAAAACATCTACATGAATCTGAGTAAAATTAGGTCCAGACGTTGGACAAAAGTTTAGACCTTTGGACAATAACTTTATTTCCTCATCACTTGGTATATACTTAGACAAGTTAACAATTGCAATTTCAGTAACTATGTCTGGTGTTGTGGCAGGCTTGAAGGAGGAGTTCCAGAAGTTAACTAGAAATTCCACAATGAACAGCAGAGAAATTTGAGATGGTGGAACAGTCATGAGATGTCAACCAGGTAAATGATGATGTACATTCTCTGGGCCTGAAGACGGCAAACCACTGCTTGGAGTACAGACTAAATGGAATCAAGCCAAAATGATCCATTTTATCAGTCACTTAAACTTCATGAATTGTAGTTGATCTTACAAATCAGAATTGATAGACTGGTGTCCTTTTAGTCAAGTCACAAAAGATGTAGAAGTGTTGCAAATACCCCACCAAGTTCACCACAGTACTCAAGTCAATATACCACTCTGTCACAACTCGAACATTTCTTGATCAGAAATGTACTACCTCCATTGTGATTAGGAAAGGCACCCATCAAATTGGCCCCCCCGTTCCTTTTTATTTGGCATTTTCTTGTTACCTGTTGCATGCTGAATCTGAGAAAGTAGGGACATTAAAGTTAGTCCTTGCTTAATACAGGCCTCTAAAATGTTCAGAATACATGATAAATATATTGCTTTATTTGTGGCCCCTGAAGTGAATAGTGAAAAACTATCTACTTTAATTCATGATTTATCAAAAATTCTCGTTGTCAACAGGGCCAATATTGAAGTTATTTCATGCCACAGATGAGAGATCCCCATTGGAATTAAGACAACAATATTCTCTATTAGATAGCTGGGTATACAAGTCATACAAAAGTTGGAAGAATCATAAGTTGAACAATATTTGATTGCCTCATCCTCCTTGGATGGGCACAATAACATTGTTAAACTCAGTGTACTTGCCTAATGTTTATTTCAGACCCAGTTAGGCCTTCTGAATGAGGACTTCTTTAAAAAATTGAATGAATTAATCACAACAATATTTTGGGCTGGAAAAACTACTCCCTCGCATCTCAGGAAGTATGCTTTCCACTAAAGTAGAGACTGTCCTCTGCACAATTTTAAGCATTCCTATCTGTCTGCCACCTCTCAGGGTATTCATTAGGCGAAATTACCAGTTTCCGGTGACTATCCTCTCACCGATGCCCGGAGGCTTAGAGTTATTTGGGTATGCTCTCAAATTTCACCAACTTGTGCGTCCTGGAAGATTATATTTTATTATTTTACGAGTCAGAATTATGACGTGAAAGGGGATGCTGGTTGTCTTCTGCTTCGGAAGAACCAAATCTTTTTTGTTGAGCTTACTCAGTCTTCAGTGGAATAGGGGGAAAAAGGGATCAGAGAGGTAATACATTGTGAAGCCCAGATGATCTCAAAGGAAACGTGGATTGTCCTTTAGAGGAAACTTCTTAAAATATCTAATGGCAAAACTTCCTATGAAACTGAAGCGGAGCTGCTTCTTTATTGTGCAAAATATGGTTTATTTTGCTAAAATGAATCATGAAAAGTTAAAGTAAAATAGGCAAAAGACAAGGGAGTAAAATTTACTAATGCAGCAGCAGCACAAGTAAACAGGAAAGTTAGTTTGCTCTTATTAAATTTTAGAACAGTGCATTATTTCTCGGTATACCAGATTTATAACACGTCCACTTGCTCAAGTACATTTTAACAGAAACATTCTGATAGTTGTCTATGATATCAAACCACCTTAGAAATTTGGTACATACTTTATGTACATGCATGGAAATGGAGAATTGTTACCACATAATCTTTTAAGAAATAGGTTAAATATATTTGGTTGATATACCTTTAACCCCTGCATATCATTAATGGGCCACTGCACCGTCAATGCATTCTGCAGCGTGTGGACATCTTTTTTAGTCACTTATTATGAGACTATTGTTGGGCCAAAAATAATCATTGTAAACACTTTCTAGATGAGGAAATAGAAAGGGAACTGGGGCTTTCTTTAGGAGAATTTGGACAAAGAGGTAGCCTAGTAGGAAGCCCAGTTTCTAAAAAGTGTTTTCATTTTTTTACCATGAATTATGATTTGCATAATATGTTGGATGAATAATCGTTTTAAATATGTTAAACAAATAAGGTGTTTATTCTATTGGTAGTTATAATGTAAATATATGGATCAGTATAATTTCTTGCTACCTTTCTATTAAAAAAAACCTATAGGAAAGTAGTCCAACAACCATCAGGGGGTATTACTATGCAGAACCAACATCTCTATCTAATGCCTGATGCACTAACATCTCCAGCTCTTGATAAGCCTATACACCTATATGAATTAAATGTTAGTGTTTTATCTGGGGTTGACGCTCAATTCAGATGTCAGCCAACTGCTGGGTAGACATTCTCCTCCTCATTCATCTTGTTATAAATTTCACGATACAGCAAAATGGGTAGACTTACCTAGCCCCAAGTGGAACTGCATGGATTGAATAAGCCAAATCAATTCTTTGGCCATATTAAGTGGATATTAGAGGGCATATTTTAAATTGAAATATTGTAATAACACATATGCACTGCTTCTTTATGATGAAATTCAGAAAAATAGAGTCAACCCTCTTTTAATGTCAATATACCCATCCCCTTTGTGTGCTCAGTGAACGGGAAGCCAAATTCCTTACATACCCCAGAGAAATTCAGACAATTCTTTACACTCAACATGAGTTATGTGTGTCTCCTTAAATACAATAAAAGCAGCTTTTTTATATCCTAACCAACAGAAAAGACTATTTCTGTTACTCAGGATGAACAACTTATTTAAATTCAAGGTAGATGTTCTAAAACTATCCATTGATCAACCAAACAAAAACGTCTTAAGGTTTACCTGCAAAATTTCCCATAATCTTGTCACTTGATTGCCAGGATTTAAACTATCAAGGTCAATACCATAACAATGAAAAGGAAAAAAGAAACGATTTAACCCACTTCTTGCCTTTACATGACAATCAAACAACCCTCCTCTCTCGGTGGATCCCTATCCAAACATAGCATTAATGAGTGCAAGTGAGCTTTCAAACCACTTAAATGAAGTAGCATAGAGTAAACATCACTTCAAAAACATAGAGAGTAGTTGACCAAAGTCAATCCTTACTTTGAAAGGGTAATAAGAATACATTCTGGTAAGTTCCTCTTTGTCTCAGACAATTCTATTTATACCTTGGAGAACAAAGAGCCCTGTAACAACATGATGACCACTTTCTTAATGCCACCAGCTAATCCAGCCCTTCTTGTACACCAAAAAAAACATACAATATTTTTAAGCATACAATGTTCCTATCTCTCAAGGTCTCATTTTTCCACCAAGTGATACTGATCTAAAGTCATATTAGGATAAATATGTGTGTGAACTTATTGGTGCATCACAAGCATTTGTCTTTCAGTAGTAGTACTTTTCACAGCAATAAACAAGAATCTGCGCTAAATTAGTAAAGGTTGATGTTTCGATTTTTGTTTCTGTGTTATGTCTTTAACTAACTGAGCAGTCAATCCATCAATGGACACTCTTGATGGAAATATATTGACTGGCTATTGTATGATGAGGCATGGACGACCGACCTAGGTTCATTCGTTGTCAGACTCAAGAGTTGAAAACTCTACTTCACCCTATCAAGATGAGTCAGGAATCGAATACCCCAGCAGCAAGTTCTTACCCAGTGGGGACAGTGATTTACTAGACTTCTTTCACTTTTGGATGGCTATTGAACCTCAACCTCAGGAAGAATAGAAACTGAAAATTAGCATGCAGTAACTCACAATCATCTATAATCAGCCTCTCCTCCACGAGATTAGAAGTAATTAAACCTGAGAAGGAACTGAGGGAATCCAGTCTATAAACTGGATTCCTTGTGTTAATAAAGACTTCAAAGGCCGTCCCATACAGCCTTAGCTAATCCTAGAAAATGATTCTTTTTTTAAAGCAGTAGCCAGCTTCCATTCAGATGTAGGAAGGAATCTTTGCACTCATAAACCAATTTCTGAGGATTACAATGAAGAAGAGAGCCTTCTAGTACTATTTGCTTTACTACCCAAGGGCACTACAGAGCCTGCAACAAATTCTGACTGGTATGGGTACTTGAGAGACTGGAAGTAGAGACACAGACAACTAGTCTGGATGTAAAAATTGCAATGTGCAAATCACAGCTAGAGAACGATAAAACTCGGGGATATTAAAGAGGCGATCTGAAGTCTCAGGTTCATAAACTGGGATAAATATTCAGTAACATGCTTTGTATTGAAAGGGTTAAAAGAATTAGGGTCACACAACAATGCAGATACAAGGTCTCCTATTATCCATCACCCTGCTGACATACCTAAAGACTGCTCCCTCCAACTCCTTTACCCTGTTTCATAATGTTTCTCATCCTACTATAAAATGCTTTATTTACAGAGGATGTGAGACCACTATAGATCAGACCATATGACCTTAAATGTCTGACACACCATTTTCTAGCATTCATACATTTGAGCTTGTTATATCTGAAACTATCCTGGACTATCTGAGAACCGCTCTCTGCTTCTACAATCTGTCCAGTCTGCATTTGAAAAGTTGAGGTAATGCCCCCATTTGTGAGGGTAGTAATCTGGCCTGCCCATTATTTAAAAACATTCAGGCTGCAAAAACATTCCAACAAAGGCATGCTAATCACTAACAGCTCCATAAACTTTCAGAATAGGGAAGTCCACTGCAAACTAAGGTTTGACAGGCATTACAGTCCATCCAAACTGCAACACTGGTGGTGATGTGGGCCCCTGGGAGACATGCTTCACAAATAGTGAAGATGCCCAAAGTGCAATGCAGGAAAATCATTCTTTGTGCAATAAAGAAAATTTCAGGTTACCCAGTCCCTACTTTATCAGATACACTCCTGCTTGGCCTGTGGCTGCCAATGTCATGCTACATGATGAGGTGGGTGTGCAGTTATATAGCACTGCTAAATGTGGCATAGCTGCCCAAAGTAGCAGCTGGAAGTAAACTAATCTGCCTACCCACTTACAATGGCACAGAGAATGTAGTCTGTTACAGCAATGGAAAAACTGACTTACTCCTACAAAGTAATGGTGCCAAGTTTGAAACGACAAGGCAAGAATCTGGAGAAATAAATTTGCATAGAATGCTCAGCTCAGTGCAAGGGAACCCTTCAATTATTTTTGGAGAAGGATATTTATCCACCCCTGGGGGAAATTAGGTAATTTTAAACTACACAGGAAAATTACACCACAGGGTATGGTGCGTCTCCTAAGCTGGTGAAGGGCAAACTTATTCAGAAACCATACTGGTGTATGGAATGGAAAGGTAGGGAGATTTATAGGAGTGCATGGATTATATATATATTTTTGTCTAGTAAGCCGTTTTTGTAGAGTAGACCACTTGAACATGTCACATGTAAGTGTGCTGAAGCATTCGTTAGAAAAATAGCCTGCAGCCTGAAAACAGTATTCTGGATAATTGTTAAACTGTGAGAGCACAATTTAGGACATAGCCTCACACATACCACCATCAAAATCAAGACGTCCATGCTCCATTATGAAAAAAACAATAAGGGAAAAATGATAAACTGCATCAGTAAAACACATAAGAAAGACATGATGCAACTCATGGGCTGGCAAGCATAAATGGACTAGGGGCATCAGTATCAGCCGGCTGCTACTGACTGAGCGCATTTTTTAAAATTTAGAATGTGCTAAAACTATGGAGATTTTTGCCATATGAAACTGAATACTAAAACGTGAATATCTGTTCTGAGCCAACTGTGCATCAGAGATAAAGGTATTCGTTGTGCTTGATGAAGTGGGATAGAATTATATCTTGAAGGAAGACATTTTAACCAGGCTAAACTACTCCCTTTTCAAGAACAGCTTTGACATGTACGACAACTAACAATTTGTGCCGTCGGCAAAAGACCCGTGTATTAACACGTTTGGAGAAAAATCTAATTTTTTTACTCTTGGTGGATTTATAAATGCAGGAAAGAAGGTGCAGGTAAGTTAAAACCAGCACATGAAGACATAGCGCCATTTTGGTGTCAAAACAAAAAACAAGCAGTGGCAAAGCCAATACATCTGGCCTACGCATGACGGTGCACGATGGTGCAATTGTTAATTTAAACAAACTATATATATATCTTTTAATACAGGCATAAGCATATTTACAAAACCATTCACTGATGTGGGTGTTTTACTTCTGACTTTTAAAAAGTCTTGCAGTTGTGCCATGCATTTCGTTATTATTGTTTGTGAGGGTGACAAAAAGAAATCATCACTTTACCACTTTATACCATACCATACCAACGCATTTATAAAGCGCACAGCTACCACCAACGGCGGTGTCCCGGCGCTGAGGAAAGACAGAAGAGGGAGAGAGAACAGACTAAGGCAGATCAAAAAGCCATGTTTTCAAGGCACTCCTGAAAGTGGATTCCGATTCAGCTTTGCGCAGGTAAAGAGGCATAGCATTCCAAAGGGCGGCTGTTCTTACAGCGAAGGCCCGCCCTCCAATCCTGGCTTTAAGGAAAGAAGGAGAGCAGAGAAGCAACTGTGAATTCGAGCGCAAGGTCCTATTCTGATGGTATTTCTGAAGTCTCTGCCTCAGATAACCAGGTCCGTTACCTCTAGTAGCTCTAAAGGAAAGAGACAGGGCCTTGAATTCGATTCTCCTTTTCACCGGAAGCCAGTGAACAACTTAAAAATGACACAAAAAAAACCATCTAAGTGGGCAACGCAGGCAAACGCAGGCAAAATAAACAGCCGTTTTTAAAGACAATAAACAAAAATAACATTTGCAAAGCACACTTAGAAAGAACTTTGTCACTGAAGATAAATGAGCTATATTGAAACGTATGTGAGCAATGTGCACAAGCTTTGTGCAGTCACTCATATTAAAGGGAGTCAATCGATGCAGACTCACTGTCCCATGCTGTCGACTGTTCAGAGGGGAGGAAAATGTGAATGAAAATGTTTGAAGTCTGCTGACCCAAAGTTCTTGTATGTATTTTATGTATGATTTTTTTTTTTTTAGAAAACAATAGTATGGCCAGAAAGTTGTTTCAAAGACCAAAAATAAACAGCATGTGTTCATTATATAACAGGAGGTTATATCAGAAGTAGCAGCTTAATTAAGGCACCTATCTTACTTGGTTCACAAATTGGTGCAGGGAAAACGATCCTGGTCTCCCTGGTGTATGAAATCCTTTAGTTCAGAGATCTACAAAGATCATAGGCTTAACACCGTCAAATGGCTTCTCTGTAGCAGCACATTGTTTTACTCCAGTTAATCCTTAACGGATGTGTTTACGACATAAACTGAAAAGTTATCTTTTATATATTGCTTTTGGTAGTTCAGCACATTGGAATATGTTTTTTCTTTTTAATTCCTTTGGGTTTTATGTCGTTTTACTAGGCTAAACTGACAATTATTATTTAATGATAACTTTAAATGGGTTGGCCCTATTAGCCTTGTGGTTATATTTGCACTTTATTAAATATTCTAATAAACGACATCATTCAAATAAAAATTGGCATAGGAAGGCAGCTGAAGATGGCAATAGTTTAAAGAAGACAAACAAATTAGTTACCTTTTGTAACACTGTTCCTGGTGGATAATCTATCTAACCGCTGATTCCTCACCTTCTGAATTCCCCTAGGTGCAAGACTGGATTCAGAAACTTTTCCCAGAATTGCTCCATTTCGTTCACAGGTGGCATCATCGGACTCCCCAGCTGCCTCATCCAGAAGTGAAAGCGTGGAGCTGAATATGGGTGATGGTGAACTGCCAAGATGGCAGCTACCACTTCACCAGGCACATATCTTCTGCTCATCTTTTCCACTCTGTCTCCATGCATGGAGATGTAGGTTATGAAGGTTCAGGTGTAGAAACCTACCCTGCTACTGGGAGAGCAGGTCATCCCAAAGAGGCAGACAGAGAAAGAGGCAGGTGCTCAGACACAGCAGGTGAGAGTACCAGATCCCCCCCACCCTCGAACCCAGTCCAGGGCTATCAGGATGGGATGAGCGCAGTGGCTCCTCAACATCTTCAGAACCTGGAGAAGCAGCAGCAGAGGTAGTAATGCGTAAAGGGGACCAGAGACCCACAGAAGGTGGAACACATTTTCCAGGGAAACTTGAGGCAGAAACTATACAGCACAAAAAGATAAAAAATTAGCCTTCTCATAGGAAGTCGGATGTCCTAATCAAGACATACCCCACTGAGAGAATATGCCTTCAACTACCTTCGCCCCCCACCTCCCCGGGTGCAGACACCCCTAATTTTCAGCAATATGGAGACTGCTGAACATCTTTGCTCTGGCGTTTAGATGGTTGACAATCATGGCAATTCCCTTAGGTCCAGTCAGTGTCTCACGGCAGGGCATGTGTGACCCCACACCAACTCACCAACTTGTTTGTTGCAGTTCTCCATGGTCGTCTTGTTGTTGGTCAGAACATGCACATAGCTCCGCTAGATGAAAGGCAGAAAGTCCACAAGAGCCAGCTGGACGGCACACAGTGCTGGTAAATGAATGTGGTGCCTCTGCTCCAGTGGAGACCAAAGGCTTCTGATCTCCACCTCATCCAGGGGGTCTTCCCCGCCCCAAGCCACAGCCGATGCATCCGTCACCACCGTGATCTGCGGCAATTCGGGCAGGAATCCTTCAACTCATCAATCAAGGTCCAGGGCTGCCTCATCAAACACACAGATGTTATCCGAGAGGCACCCCTAGTGCTGAGGCTATTGGTTCCAATGCTGAGCCTGCATAAGCCACAGACACGAGGCACAAGCAAGTTACATAAGGCCAGGAGACCACGAAGCCTCAGAACCATCAGGCCTGATTACCTGGTCACTGTTCGGTTTCAAGGTTGTGTCTTTCTAATGCACAAAGAAGCATCTGGGTATGAACACTCTACAAATAAGTTATAACATAATATGCCAGACTCGCTGAGGGGTGGAAATGCTTTGAATACTATTCTGTCCAGAACAGCAGCTATTAAGGTAAATCTGTGCCCTGGCCGAAAGTAAGATTTCAGCTTATTTTTATTTTTTATTTATTTATTGAATTTTCTTAACAGTACACAGCAGTGCATCTCACGTTCACAGCTCAAATACAAATAGAAGGAAAGGTCCATGCAGCATGTGACATTTATCCCTTACGGGTTCTCCTGCTATTGGTATACATTTAACATCAATCACTTGAGTTACACCATTATTTCTGTATTCCATACCTCAACCATAATACATCAGCATAATGCTCTTCGGGTCCATAAATCAACAATTACAGTACCCGCTGTTTCTCAATTCAGTTACAAATGGCTGCTTGCCTCCTGTGTAGGCCATTTTAGTCTATTAATTAAAGATAGAGCCAGTATTCGGTTCCCAATTACTCGATCTATTAAGAAGTGCGGGGGTGAGAAAATGGGGCAATGAGCAACTCATATGCATTCAGTCTGCGCGCGCGTGTAGGTAATCCAATAATGGATCCCAAATATCCCTAGGGCGTAACGAGGGTGGCAATAGCTAAGCATATGGGGTAAGCTGATCCTTGCAGAAGATCAGGTCGGTAAGCCACTCCTTAAATTTGGGGGCGCGTCCCCGACCCCATCTGCATGCCACCCGCCTTTTTGCTAAAAGAATGCTTAATGCTGTAAATTTCCTATGCAGTGGTGGTAGTTCTTCTGTGTGTCCCAGTAATGTGCTAATGGGCGATATTGGAACGCGAGTGCCTATCATTTCGGACACCGCATCCAGTACTTCCCTACAGTATTTCTGTATCGCTTCACACTGCCATGACACAGTTATATGATGTACAGTGAATAAGAAGACATAACTCATGATAACCTAAACAAAAGTAACATAATATGAAATAAAGGTAACCCCTATTAACCATCTGTTGGGGAACGCCCGCAGGGGGCTACACGCAAGAGAGTCCGGCATTCCGCCCCGAATAAAAGGGGGTGCCTAGAGTTCAAAGGTGTATCGGTATTGTCCAAATATTGCATATTAGTAAACACTTATAGAAGTGGCTTAACCTTATCGTTCAACAGTAGCAACTGAGTCTAGTCTGCGGCAATGACACAATACCCCGCCTGACTGTAAACAAAAATTTAATTATATATGGTAGTGCTCACAGTGAAAGTCTTGATTGAGTATTCAGCCTCTGGGCCAGTTTAGTTAATCTGCATTCAGTAGTGGAGAAGCTGCTCTGTAGTCATCTTCTTCCCTCTTTGATCGAGGGCTGCGAGAGGATACTTTTTTGAGGAAGTCCTGCGCCTGCTGAGGCATAACAAACACATGCTGCTTACCACGATGTGTCACCCGTAGTCCCGCTGGGTACAGCATCTCGTAAGGGATGCTGGCCTGTTGTAACTTGCGCTTCACTGGGACAAACTTTCTGCGAGCCTCCTGAACCATTTGTGTGAAGTCCGGAAATATGGAGATGGAGTGACCATCATAATGGAGGTCCCTTTTTTCGCGTGCCATACGGTGTGCAGTGTCCCTGTCCTTGTAATTCAGGAGCCATGCAATAATGGGTCTAGGGGGCGACCCTGGTGGTGATCTGGAAGCGAGGGAGCGGTGGGCTCGCTCAACTATCAGCACCTTAGAGAAGGAGGTGGCGCCAAACAGCTCTACCAGCATGCGTTTGATATAGTCCTCCATTCGACCTGTGTCTGCGGATTCCGGCACGCCCAGGATTTGGAGGTTATTGCGGTGCGATCGCGCTTCCAGGTCCTCATTTTTAGCCTCAATCACCTTCAGGAGGCGCTCCATACTCTGCATGTGTTCTCCCCTAGCCGTTAATGTATCCTCCAATTGCGATATTCTGTTCTCTGCGTCATTGATGCGTCCATCATGCTTTTCCAGCAGTTGGGTGATGTAGTCCATTCGCATGTTTAAGGCATCCATTTTGGATTCAATAGAGGTAAGACTCTGTTTGATGGTGACTAGCAATGAGCGCATGTCCGCCTCTTCAGATTGCGAGCCTTTCCCTGTGTTAGAGGCTCTGTCAACATCGGGGCCTCCGGCGAATTTTCGCGGCTCAAAAGGCAGTTTCGCTTGCTTGCCCTCCGTTCTGCCCATGTTTGTGATTCGGACGCCGCGGTGGCAGCCGGTTTCACAATAGTCTGTGTGTGCCTTTTTCCGTATGTAATATAGCGCTGGTACTGTTAACCCAGCTTTCCAGACCGCTAGGTCTCTGAGATATTTGCTCTGTATGCTTTCTTATTTTATGTTTTTTGGTTTGTTTTTCTTTTTATATTTTACCTCCACTATGACACTTTATAGCTTGGGTCGACTTCCGGTGTGACCCCCGGGCTTATCGCCGCCGCGATAAAGCGGGTCTATCTGTCCAGCCTCGCCTGTCTCAGCAGTTGCCAGGTAGGTGCTCCTCCTGTTAATCGCCGATAGCGCCCTGTTGCTGGCGGTCTTCCCTGCCCGTTTAATTCTATCTCTGTCGCAGCCAAGTCGCTCCCGCAGGCGGGTCTATGGGCCTCGGCAACTACCGCAGCCGACAGCGGCCCAGCAGTAGGCGCCGCAGTGGGTCACTCCGCGTTCTGCCACCTGACCTCGGCGCGCAGGAGCATCCACCTCCCTCCTCACTTACTTGGAGCGAGGAATCAGCAGCTGTCGCCGAGGGGGCTTCACCTCCGACCTGCTCCGCTCAGGGTCCCCCCCGAGCCCCGTCCGCCACGGCGTGCTCCGGCGCTTCTCCACACTGGCAGTCATCTCCAGCCCCTGTCGCAGCACCGGTATAGCGAGGAGCAGCGATTATTCCTTTGCAGCGCAGCTCAACAGGGGCCGTGTATTTTCCTCTCCGCAGATCTTGCTCTTGTAAATCGCCGGCTGCTCGTGCCTCCGTATCTCCCTCTGTCAAACAAAACAGGGTCTGGCTCTAATCAGCAAGGCTGAGCCTCTAAACAGAATACAACAACACACCTTGCCTGTACTGATCCTTATTCCAAGAAGCAAATCATCTAGGTGACAGCAAACAAATTATTGTCAACCTCCTCGAGAATTATTCAAAAAATATATTTTATTTTTCATTTTCAAAGATCATTTTGTTTTTCACATAATATCATGATTCAACAATTTTATACATTACACCACAAGACCAAACAATTGAATGACTATAAATCAATACACAAATAATAAACAACATCAAAAGACAACTCACTCACATACAAAACATGAAACACAAAACGAATACACTAAATCATCTTTTTGCGAGAATTGTTTACATTGGTTAATCAATCTAGAGAAACCAACAAAAACAGTGTGAGTTATTCAATGGAAAAATTTCTGCACTGTGCCAATATATGGACGTTTGTTTCATCATTCATTTAACCAGGCAGAAAACATCTTATTATTAATCACACTTGTTTAGTAATAACAAAAAAAGGTTGACGCGTTTCGAACCCCATGGGTTGTTAGCTGGGGGTTCTCCTCAGGACCAATCACTACAAGACAATAATGAATAAAGAAAGATTAAGAACCAAACTCCTTCTGTGTGTGAGCTAATACAAGCAAAACACTTTTAATACCCTTGAGAAAACAGTTTACGGGCGGCTGGCTTACCTATTTGGCGAAATCAGCCGATTTTGCTTATAGACTCAATCAATTGTTGACTAACAAGGGTATCTGCAACAACATAAAAGAAAAAGAAAAGAAAAACCGTCTAACGAACCAGTTGAACGGTCATGTCATAAAAAGCGGAACACTCATAGTCTATTACTTACTTAGTGTAGATAAAGTCAAAGGGGCTTCTTGATGACTTGAATGGAAAGGGTGAGCCTTAGAGTGGGAGGGGAAGAGTTTTAATGCAAACCAAAGGTGCATTTGGCTGCTAGTTCATTGACAATATGATGGAATATGACATACCTTTCATCGGTTTCATCTAGTTATGAATATAGGCGGCCTCGTGGCAGGAACAATTTCCTACAAGAGACAAGATAGAATCATGCAATCGATGTTTATAAATGCGCATTGCGCATAAACATTGAAATGCGATCTTACAACAATAATGAGGCGTGAACAATGCCACCAAGTGGAAGCATATTCGGAGCTAGTTTAAGGGCTCTCAGGTTTAATGGAGGATCTGCCGCTTTAAAGCAAATCATATTCTAGCGTATTAAGACAATTTCCGACCTTAGGTCTTGCTCGTGAGTCCGCATTTACCTTTTATCAGAGCTGGCGTCTCCGAATCTTTTATGCACGTCCGGGCTGGGTCACGGAAAAAGATCTTTAAATTACGCGATCAGGCGCTTGTATTTCAGCTTCCGGGTTTCTCAGTTGTGGTGGAAGCGGCTGTGCGTATCTTCCCATAATTCCGTTGTTTGGCCGCAGTGTAATTGGCTAGACTCTCAAAACATAACTCCGGTGCTGCATGGGAAATGGAGTCCATAGCGCGTATGTCAATTTGAATAAAACTTTATTGAGTCTTGAACTTCAAATTTGCGAATGCATGTTGCCTCATTACGCGTCTAACAGATTCAAATCTTGCATATTCATTGGTTGTGCATTGAAGCAAACCAAATTGAAAGACTATGATCTATTAGAAAAAGTGGTTGATGTCCAAATGCGTTTTTGTGTGAAAGATTCTAACATAAGGGTTAACAAAAAATCAGTAACGGTGGGTCACCTGTCAGTTTGGTGCAAACTCAACTAAACGGCGCTTATCTAAAAACCTCATAAATCATTGTCTGAAGCTTATGTGTCATTGGTTTCGTTTGTTAGTTGTAGGAAGGAACTCATTATTACATGAACACGTTATGGATTCCTGTTCTTTGCTACGAGATTAGACTTCTCTGTTTGTCATCCTCGTTTTTGTTTTATCATCAGGGGGCAATCTGTGTGTTTAAGCAGAAAGTATATTAGACAAACATTGAAAGTTTATTGAAAGAAGATGGCAATGTATTGTTTTGTTTTACAAAAACAATCATAATCTGTAGATTTCAGAGAGTTCATTAAGGCCATCCACGGCCGTATTAAATTTGACTGAGTAAGGTTTCACGGCGGATCAATTTTTGCTCTAAGTCGCCTCCACGGGGATCCTGATGTACCTTCGATATTATAGTCCAGGTAAGATCTGTTTCTTGGTGGTTATGGCTTCGCCAATGATTAACCAAAGGGGCTGTCTGCACATTCTTTCTGATTCGCGATTTATGTTGTGTGATTCTGTGGTGAACCTCCTGATTTGTCTTTCCGATGTAAAGTTTAGGACAGGAGCATAGAATGCCATAGTCTACATTTTTCGTCTTGCAATTTGTATAGGCATCATGTTTCCAATTTATGTTTTTATGGCAAAAGAGCGAGCCTTCAATGGTTTTATCACAACATGTACAAGTACCACATTTATGATTACCTAAAATTGGAGGTAATCCCAATTGTTCACGTAAGGTGTTCTTCGGTGAGGTCTTTGGAAGTGCTGCTCTTACAATTTGATTTGAGATGCTTCTATCCTTTTTCATCGGAAACAATGGATGGCTTGCGAGGGATGGATCAAGATTTTCGAGGAGATGCCAATTTTGTTTTATAACTTTCTTCAACAAGTTTGAATTTGGGCAGAAGGTTGTGACACAGACAATTTTGTTAGTTTGTGGCAGCTCTTTTTTCTGTAGTAAAGTCTCACGCAGTGTTTCTCTAAGTGCAATCCGTTTGGCTCCGCAGCGTGTCTGCGGTCTCGGTGATTAGGCTTCTGCCATTTTGTGCCGGCCTCTCGTCTACCCGTCAGACGCACATATCTTCAGTCGCGGGGGTAGTAGCGGCAGTTCTTCGCCGTCTTCCTATTCAGCTCAGGCTGCCACCACGCCTAGATATTTAAGTTTGCATATCGGGCGCCACCTTCATGCGGAATTTACCGGATTGCAGCTCCGGGCAGGAGGAGCCTCACTAAGGTGCGGCCATCTTGCTTGCCGGCTCTCTAGCGCCCCCCAAGATTTCAGCTTGTTGATGGAGAACCAAAAGGAAGATAGGAGTGAAATGGTTGTCCACAGGTGGTCCACAACTGACTGTCACTAGACCGCCTTCAACAGCCAGTCTTTCACGGTACATGAATACATGCACTTTCGACCTCCACAGATGGCCAGCAACAATCACTATCACCTTTGTAAATACCAGGAGGGTCAAGGAGATGCCGAAAGGCAGGACAGTTAACTGACAGTATTACATCCCTACAGCAAATCAGAGGAAAGACCTAAGGGACTGTATGAAAGCAAGCATCTTCAAAGTCCAAGGACACCATCTAATTCCTCTGATCTAAAGCAGAAAACACCTCGGCCAAAGTCAGCATCTTGAATTCTTTCCTTCAGAAGGAAGGTGTTCAAAAACCAAACATCCAAAATCGATTTGAAAACGCCATCCTTTTCAGTCACCAATAAGTAATGAGAGTAGTACCCATTGCCTATTTCATTCTGCAGGACTCTCTCTATGCAATGAATGTACCTCTTTGGCAAGGATGGAGGCATGGTCTGCCGTGGTCTAAATAAAAACAGGTGGAACTTTTGGGAGTGTTGATAGAAAGGGAAAGGCGTAACCATGATGAACAACCAGCAGGATTTACTTGTCTGAGATCACTACACACCAGTTGGAAGGTAAAAGTGTGTTTTCAGTCCCACTGCCTGGGAGTGACTTCTGATGGGGGAATCAGAGCAGGTTATTGCAGCCAAGGAAAATTAAAACTGGTCATGTTGTTGGTGTCACATCAAACACACAAAAGATGACAGGAGAAATGCTTGCAGCAAGTTCTCTCACTGGCAATTGCTCAGGGTTGCATTCCAACCCACCATTCGTTTGCCCACATGCCACCTTAGTTTGGACCCAGTCAGATGTTAATCAGTTGTGACCTAGCTCCAGCAGGAACACTGCAGTCTGAACTGTCAGGCTAGGTCCTCTATAAGTAGGGATCGTACTAGGTCCTGATGAGTAAAGCAGTGGGGACTGCTTACGAAACATGTTGACCCAGTAGGGGGTATCACATTAGGGTACACCCCCTACATAACCCCATTTTTAGTGTTTCCAGCTAGGGAAGTGAATAAAATCTTTTTTTTTCCACTAGCCAGGGAATTTTTAAACCCCCTTTTGTATTTTTTCACTGACCCTACCACTCTCACTCCCACACTACACATAGCCTATTTTCATAAACACCAAGTGCTCCCGCGTATTCGTAGGTTGTAGCACGCCCCGCCCCGTAGAGGGACGGGAAGACCCCTATGATGAAGCATGATACTATGGGATTCGTAGTGTGTGAGGGGTATTTTAAAAACACGTAGTGCTTTTCCCTGACATCTCAAGGATCAGCAAAATACATCCCTTTTCAGAATCACTAATTTTAAAAAAATGTAAAAAATAATTCACTGGCTACTACACAGGGTAGAATCTCATTGTTTATAATAGGTCCTCTATAAACCAGAACACAAAAAAAACCAAGACCAGTTTTACCTTTATTGGGGCTCTTCAGTCAGGTGTAGCTAGGTTCCAGTAGCATTAGGAGTACGGGATGCACGTGGGGTCGTGGCTAGCCAGCCAAGATGGCGGACGCACTCTAGGGAAGCTCTGCTGCTTGGCCGGATAATCCGTGTTAATCCATAAGCCTGCGACGCCAACTGCACATCCTGATACGCCCCAGAGGTACTGGGCACCGTGGGAGCAGTGTGACACCATTTGTGAGCTGGGGAGCGCTGTGCTGCCAGAGGCGGACTGCCACGTCTGGACCCGCGTGACGGACCGGCAGGGACACTGCAGCAGCGAACTGTACAAAACGACGAGAGTGCCTCCCATTCACTGAGACCCTGGCAAGGACATGGCTGTGCGGGCATATATCACAATTGAGACCTGACGGGGGAGTGCCAGAGACGAAGCGGGAGTCGACGGAGCGCTGGGTGCCTCACCGGGTCTCGCCCCTGCCGCTGGTAGTGGACACGCGGGAGACCGCCGCAAGTACCAAGTACAGTACCAAAGGATCACCCGACTGCAGGCTGTGGCCTGGTACGAGACAGTAGGGACCTACGCGGCAGGCAGCGGGCCGGGTGGCCGGAGCTGAGTCACGCCCCGCCCGACGGCATCAGTGGGAAGGTGGATGCTCACGCACTGCTAGGGCCCGGGGGTCTTGTCGGGCCCAGGCCTGCGGCCTCTTAAAATAAAGATGGGACGCGGATGATACCACCCGGGCCTAAGAGCGGCTGCAGCGCCACTACTGGATAGGTGCACAGCAGAGAAACCATAAAGGCCTGGGGGGGCCGGACCTTCCCAATCGGAATCGTGAACGGAGAGACGGGACTGTCAATCAGCGTGAGGCACGGCGCGGCCTCGCTCTTGTTACTTTGTGGCACTGCTGACCGGGGCAATCATCGAGGAGCGGTTGACGCTGGGCCGGCGCAGATCTAACGGACAACAGGTTAGGAGAGGGGGCGGCTGCGTACAGCAGGGGCCCGGGGGTTTTGTCGGGCCCAGGCCAGGCCATTGACCCCGCCTACACACAGATATCCTTGACTTCCTAACTCGGCCTCAGAGTGCGGGTAGTTCGGAGGCGACCCCTAATACTGTGACACTGGAACACGTGACACCGGAGGGCACTGGTGCTGGACATATGGCTGGAGCCCCGGGTCTACGCTAATCTACTTGGCGGTAAGCCACCGGGCAGCATTTCTCCCTCGGCCTGAACTGACTCACTAAAAAATAAACTACCGGGCAGCATTCCTCCCTGGACCAGGGTGGTACATACCTGTGAAGAGAACCACACTGGTGTGAGTTTGACTCCCTCCACATCCTTGCGCGCTGAAACTGAACTCGTCACGCTATCGGACACAGGCTGGGGTAGATAAGAAAGCACCCGAGCAGATATTGAATACGAGTGAAGCCTAGTTCCGCTCCCCCTCAAGTGAAATCAAGCAATTTTAAGTGCTGCATACTTATAAAGAGTGATAAACACACCTGGCGCCACTTAAACCCACAGCCACATTTCCATACTCGAACTGGCATCTACTTCAGCAAAGGAGAGTCTGCTGCATCCTTCCTCCTTCCCCCCAGGTGTTACAGACGAACGCTACCGTCAGATTTGCCCTTGTCCCAAATCCCACCGGCAATGGGGAGACAACGCGCCAGGGTGGAACCTGCGCCCCCGCAGCCTACCAGCAGCGCTCGGCTACCTGAACAGGATCACAGAACATTGGAATTGGCGGTGGCCCTCACACTGGAGTCAAACCTGGACTCAGTTCTGCAGGCAGTGGAGAAACTGGGAACCTCATTAACTCAGACGCGCAACTCCCTCGAAGGGCGCATAGACAAGATCACGTCAGACTTTACACTACTGCATGCAGACCACCGTAAATTAGTTGAAAAAGTACAAGAAACAAAACTGGAACTAGCTGAACTTGGCCCCATAACCAAAACCACAGCAAAAGAAGTACAAGTATTAACAGCCCGAATGGAAGCAAGGGAGCGCAGAGTGGAGGATGCGGAGGGGCGCCGTAACAACATTCGCGTTGTGGGGGTGCAGAGGGGCCTGATGCTGTGTCCTATGTTGAGCAATGGCTGAAATCCCTCCTGCCAGCCGAAACGCTCTCCCCTCACTTTGTGGTTTTAAGAGCCCACCGCATACCAGCGGGCTGACCTCTTCTGGGAACTCAAACCCGGCCCTTTCTCTTCCGTCTCCTCAATTTCAGGGACCGAGACACTGTGCTCCGTGAGACTCTAGAAAACTGGGGGAGATAAAGGTGGACAGTACCAAGGTGCTTTTCTTACTGGACTATGCCCTGGGAGTACAGAACAGGAGGGGAACATTTCTGATGGTCAAGAAACAGTTACAGGAACTCGGCATTCAATCCTCCCTCCTGTTCCCTGCCCGCCTCAGGGTGATCTTGGGGGATCCACCCACTTTTTCAACTCGTCGGAGGTCTGGCCTTGGCTGGAGGCTAATGGGCACCATGCGGAGCAGCCGTGCTCAAGAATACATGCGCAGACAGGTGCTGGTCGCCCGGGGCCCCGCAGAGGTAAGCGCAAACGAAACAGACATCAGTCTTCACACTTGTGTGCAGTCCCCAATTTAGAGCAGGTCCTACAGGAACGGCGAGAGGCTTTACAAACAGCGGCAAAGATCCAGTACCGAGACCACGAACAGGAACTGTCTGGGGCGTCAGACCAGTCCCTCAGTGATGACAGTTCTTCTGCAATATGGCCACCCGAAGAAGAAGCGAGACTGATCCCAGAGATAACTCCGCAAACAGCAGATGAGATCATTTGAACTGTAGAACTGACACTTTATATGTAGCAGCTCAACACCACACACATGCCTCACCACCACTGCAATGAAGGGAAGGGCCACAGACCTCAATAGGCACTCACAAAACGGTGCATGCTGCACCCTGCTGGTCCTTTGTCACATAAAACATGGCGTCTTGCGCACATTACAGGAGTATAGTATGGCCAGGGCACATCTTGGTCTTTTCACCCACCCTCCCACAGCTGATGTGTTCATTAACACTGACGTAATTAGCCGGTAACTGCCGCTAGGCATAGTTCACAGTTTGGGCGGATACATATTGTCCCTCTGCTCTCTACCCGTTTAGACAAAAACTTCTCCCCCACCCTCTTTATCTCTTTTCTCTCCTATTTGTTTGCTCTATGTTATGCTACTTTTTGTGATCATGTAGATGCGGATTCCACAGGTGCGGTCCCCACCTGCGACACGAGAAAACACACTGGCTCGCCCCCCAATGCACAGCGCAGTTTACTCACCAAAAGGCTCCCACTTATGCAAAATATGTCCACCACTAATATAGTAACTTGGAACGTGCTCGGGATGCACACACCAGCGCTCAGGTACGAAACATACTCCTACCTTAAGCGCCGGACAACATACAGCGATCTTGCAGGAGACACATCTCACACAATCCAAGGTCCATAGACTCCAGCGCCAATGGCGGGGGCAGCTGTTCGCCACAGGCTACTCCTCATTTGCTAGGGGCACACTTATTTGGATAAGATCGGGAGTTCCCTTTGTGGCAGACGAGGTGGAGATCAATCCGCACGGCCTCTATGTATTTGTGAAGGGCCGCCTTGATGGGAAACAACTGTTGCTGGGAAACATTTAAGCCCCTAACACGGACCAATCAAATTACTGGTGCACACTTTCCAGGGTGATGTCCCCATGGGGAGGGGTCACCTGGCTGATAGGGGGGGGGGGGGACTTTAAGGCAGGCGGCAGCCACAACTAATGTTAGGCCACTGAGAGACTAGCTATACAATTGGCGAATGCCCGACATATGAAGGGCAAAGCACCCACAGTAACGGATTTACTCCTTCTACTCCCCTCCGCACAAACTACATGTCCGTATGGACTGCTTTGTGGGGTCAGCGGACATGATTCTGGAGTGTCATCGAATATAGTACTTGGGGAGGACGCATTTGGGCCATAATCCCCACCTGTTGCAACTGAGCAGGCAAGAGGCAGGGCATACCACAGATGTCTGGAGACTTCAGCCGACAGGGCTTGAAGACCCACCATTTCGCGCCGCGCTGGGCACGGCCATCGCTACCTACTTCGAGACCAATGCCAGCTTGGTGGCCGACAAGAGAAGAGAATGGGGGGCGTTCAAGGTGGAGATAAGAGGGCAATGCATGGGCATGAGGTGGTGCATTCGCAAACAACTGGACCAGAAGGTGACACGTCTTGAAGACTCACTCCTACAATTGGAATTAAATGCCACTCAGGATCTGGAGAACACTCGTAAACTAGCTGAAACCCGACACGAGCATGCAGCAGTGTTGGAGCGGCTGCGTTGCCTGAATTATGCTGCACAGTCAGCCCGCACCAACGCCGCGGCGGACAAGGCAGGCCGCTTGCTGGCGTGGCTTATTCGGCAAGAACAGGCGCGGCATTCAATCCAGGTACTACGCTCACGGGCTGGGAATCAACTGACCACCCAGCAAGATATACATCAAGAGTTCGCGGCACACTACACAAAGCTGTATAATTCCACAATACAAAGTGAACCGGAAACGATAGAGGCCTTCCTCACTCCTCTGTCACGGCCAACGTTGTCCCCATCACAGCAAATGGAACTAGAAGAACCAATCACACTCCTAGACGTCCAGGCGGCCATAAAGGCATAGGCCACATTTATAGCACCCGGCCCAGACGGCCTACCAGCCGAATATTACGAAGCATATGCACCTCGGCTGGCCCCACAACTACTAGAGGTGTACAACACGTCCCTAGAGATGTCCGCCCTGCCGGCAACACGTCTGGGGTCCTTACTTGTGTCACTACCCAAACCAGACAGAAACCCTGAAATGCTGGGCTCGTACCGGCCACTAGCGCTCCTAAATACGGATTACAAGATCCTGGCCAAAATACTGGCGGAGCGCTTGACTCCACTAATGCCCAACTTAGTGCCTGCCTACCAAAAAGGTTTTATACCGGCCCGTAACACATCCGTAAATATACGCCATCTCTTCCAAGTGGCGGAGTACTCTAGGAGATGTGGGCCGCACTCTGGATGTTTGATGTTGGATCTAGAAAAGGCGTTCGACACGTTAGAACGGAAATACTTATTCGCCGTTCTCTCCAGGTTTGAAATAGGTGCCCATATCATTGGCCTAATTAAATTACTCTACACTCTCCCCACAGCCAGAGTAAAAACAGGGCCTTACGTGTCGGGCCCAATACCTATTGGTCGCGGAACCAGACAAGGATGCCCGCTGTCCCCATTACTATTCTTCCTAGCCATGGAGCCATTGGCGGAAGCACTCCGCTGCAGATGTGAGGACTGGGGAATCCCACTGGGTGATAGAATATATGCGGTCTCCTTATATGCAGACGAGCTATTACTCCATCTGCGAGACATACGAGATCCATGTGATAACATAGCGAAAGTACTATAAGACTTCACATCACACTCTGGCCTACGAGTAAATTGGGCAAAGTCATGCTTATACCCATTCGTAGAGACCACTGATAACCCAACATTGGTAGTTAACACGCAGGCACGAATGGCACCATCTATGTTTCGATACTTAGGGGTCAGAGTCTTTCACTAGCCAGTTGACCTACTAATGCGCGTTATCACCACGATAAAATTGCAAATGTCCTTCTGGTTCACCCTCCCCCTGACAGTAATGGGCCGTATAGCGCTCCTTAAAATGGTGGTGCTCCCACGTCTCTTATACTATTTCACCAACCTGACAATTTATGTCAGGCCTCCAGTCTTCCGCTCGCTTGAGCATGCCATGCGAGACTTTATCTGGCAGGGAACGCGCTGCAGGGTTGCGCTATCCAAGTTGTATCTACGCACAGACCGGGGGGCTGGCGATGCCCAGCCTGGAACATTATTACCTGGCAGCACAGCTCCAAAGGGTGGCCAAATGGATCGGAGGAACACACCTGACAGACACGGCCACACAGCTACCAGGTAGCACACAATTGTCCATTATCAACCTGTTCCACCCGGGGCGGACCCCAGCAACCCTTACCCAATTGCTACTGGGAGTGGCCTACAGGTGTTTCCGCCAGTGTCTGCACATTACCCGACACATAACTTCATATGCGCCCTCTTTACCCATTCAGGGCACACCTAGCGGGTGCGAGCCGTCACTGCAGGAGAGCTGGTCGCCTGGGAAGCGGTTGGAATACAGACGATGGGAGACATATACGATGGCCAACTGGTGCCCTTCGACACACTGGCTGACGAAGATGGTCTGCCAAGGGGCCAATTCCTGCCATACAATTTGCTAGTCTTAGCAATGCGGACACTATGGGGAGATATAACACATGAGCTCACAACACATCTCACCATTCAATACCTACATGAACTAGGAGCGGGGAGACATCTCACCAAATGGTTCGCAGACTCATTGAGGGTGCACGCAACACAACCACTGACCTCTCTTAGACAACATTGGGACACTGATCTACAAAGACCATGCACAGATCAGGAATGGGCCGCCATATTGGAGGAACCTCGCGGATCCCTAGAAATGCTAGATTTCACCCTATACAATACTATATAGTTCAGAGGGCGTACCTGACACCAGCCAAAATTAATAAAAACTTCGGGCATACAGACTCCTGCTACCCCAGATGTAATCATGCTGATGCAGACCTGTTGCACATGCTGTGGACCTGCAGGGCCCTCACCACCTACTGGGAGGTGATGGCTAACTGCCTGTCGAACTGCACTGAACGTGAGGTGGTCTTGTCCTGGGAGGTGTGTCTCCTAGGCCTCTACCGTAGATCTAAAAAACACAAAACAACGTCTAGGTTTATAGATTTAGGGTTAATCACGGCTAAGCGCTTGATCACCAAACGCTGGAAAAGCTCAGAACCCCCTCACAGGACAGCCTTATTTCACTCACTCACTACTTCGGCGCAGGCGGAGAGTGTTGCTCTCCACCGTGAAGATACCATGGGGATCCGTAAGCACCCAATGGCTGCCGCATTGGACGCAAACATCCTAGACTTCTGAACGGCCTGGCAGGAAGTAGCAGAGCCCCAGACGTCTCCCATAAGCGATGTGGGCACACCAGCCAACGTCAATCAAGAAGCGCATATATGAGTCAGCACATATCCCATAATGGAACACAGCACATTGAAATTACCCGCACACGCCCAATATACATAACATAGGATGAAATGAGATGGGACACAATCGATCAGACCACTAATGTGCGCTATATGTGCTGGGGAGCGACTGCAAAAACAAAGTTGGTTGATAGTTAAAAGAGTTCTCCTCCCGACTCCATCTCCTACCTTCCTAAACTTCATGATCCACCTACCCCCCTGACCACACCGCATGCGGCACATGCAAGCGCACCATTATTAACATTCACAGGCAGTGGCAAGCATGCTGAATATGTGATGCATTGACACTTTTTGCGCTACACCTACTAAGCGGCCAAACTATACAAATACCGCCTGTGATGTTTCCTCTTCTTCCCTTTTTGACAGTCTAATTAAGTACTCAACTGAGATTGAAATATGTATTTTTGTCATAAAGATCATATGCATGTTGCTTCCTTCCCTTCCACTGTTAAAGCCAAAATTTAATAAACAAATTTAAACAAAAAATGAGTACGGGAAGCACGCCCATAATTGGCAACTGCAGTTCGAAGACCTCTGCGGCCAGATGCCGGCAGGTGGTAGAGGTCTAACGGGGTCAGTTTGTATCAGGAAAGTTCCGTCAGCAGAAGTCTGACTGGCGTTTTTGCAGATCCATGGGGCCCAAAGGAGTTCCAGGGGACTTGGAGTCATCAGAAAAACTGCTGGATTGCTCCAGTTCAAAGCCTCTAGCTGCTGAGTTTAGGACGGCTCAGAAAATTCGGGAACACAGACTCTTGCTGCCCCAGATGTAATCATGCAGACGCAGACCTGTTGCACATGCTGTGGACCTGCAGGGCCCTCACCACCTACTGGGAGGTGGTGGCTAACTGCCTGTCGAACCTCACTGAACGTGAGGTGGTCTTGTCCTGGGAGGTGTGCCTCCTCGGCCTCTACCGTAGATCCAAAAAAAAGAAAAAGAACGTCTAGGTTTATAGATTATGGATTAATCACGGCTAAGCGCTTGATCACCAAATGCTGGAAAAGCTCAGAACCCCCTCACAGGACAGCCTAGTTTCACTCACTCACTACCTGGGCGCAGGCGGAGAGTGTTGCTCTCCACAGTGAAGATACCATGGGGATCCGTAAGCACCCAATGGCCGACGCATGTGAGGCAATCCTCCTAGACACATCTACTTTGGAATGTGGTCCCTAGTAGGACAATTGGCGCGGAGGCAAGCCTTTCAAGTGCTGACTGCATGAGCTCTCCCAAGAATGGGAGCGATGGGGAGAGGACTCGTCATTGGATTTTTCATGTTTGCAACAAGATTGGTCTTTGGACTTTGCCTTAGATTTACCAGAGGACAAAGACCTGGACTTGGAGTAGGAAGTGGCCCTCTACTTGGAGCGTGAGTGGCCTCATTTCTTCAACCCTATTACTTACTGCTTTACCTTTAGCTCCCCGATAGTCATCGAATGCATCCAGGAGCATCTGCTACATAACATAATCACGCTTGTATCCGAAACACCAAAGACAGACGTCATGCAGGCCAGTGACCGACATCTGCTTCTTGCAGGTGCAGCAGACTGAAGCTTGTTGTCTTCGGGGAGACATTACCCGCACACTGTCACCGAAAAAAACATTTTGGAAGTCTGTGAAGAACTGACAAAGTTTGTGAGCGGAGCTCCACATATGCGTGGAAGGACATGGAAAAAACAGGAACTGATGTCAGTGCAGGGGAGGTGCCTATATAGAGCTCCGGCAGTGGCGTTGCTGGGGATGGGGGGGGAGAGAGGGGCCCGCCCCGGGCGGCAGTCTTTCGTGGGGCAGGGAAGGTGAGCAAGTCGACACCCCTCCCCCCCCGGAGCAAGTTGTTTGTCGATCGCCACCACCCCCCTCCCACTCTTACCTACACCAGGCGACAAACTCTGAGACCGCCCCGGGAGGCATAATGCCTAGCTATGTCACTGAGCTCCGGACCATCTCTTCCATACCTGGGGTGACGACAGCGTGGAGTCTGACGATGCAACCTGTATGCAAGCAGGAGCAATAAACTCTCCTCCCTCGAAAGTGCCTAGAAGCTGTTAAACTGTAGCATGAATGTTGTACAAAAATTAAAATGGTATAAATCCTATTTAAAAATATACTTTATACAGCAACATGATGGCCTGCTCTTGAGCCTGACAAACAATGTCATCCATAAATGTAAAATTGCAAAGATGACTGCAGATATAATGCAACCTAAACTCTGTCACAAGAGTAATCTATATTTATTTGCATGTTTATTTTTCATTTTCTAATAACAATGCAGTCTAATAAACAAAAGGTCTTCGGTGCTCATTGTATAAAATCTTCAAGTTCATGGCAAGGATATATCGGAGCTCTGTGAGCTTCCAATATTCTGTATTTTTTTCCAACTAACAAATCCACGAATCGCCATTGAATGAATGGTCTGCTTTAAAGAAGAGGACGGAGTATACTTGGGAGGTAAAGTTTAGCATGATTCATCAACCTCACAAATGGTTACAATTTTCATTTCACACTCTGGTAATCCGATTGTAAGGAATAAGGCTTTACACGCTCATCAGAAAGGATGGCACGATTCCCAGCGCATCCTCCTTAGCCAAGAGTACTACATGTGCCCCGAGGCATCTGTAACGCGCCTCGGCTCTTATTATTAAATAGGATAAAATAGACCAGCATTAGCAGCAGGACAAGATGTTTTCTCACTTAAGCCAATATAGAAGAAAATGATTTTAGAATGTAGAAGAAACAAAAACATTTAACAATTATCTTTCAAGCTCGTTTGAACGTTATATTTTGACCTTACTGCAGTAATCTTAAACATATTTGCTGCATATAGTCACAGCACTGAAAACGAACAATTATGTGTCTAGTGGGAAATATGTTATTTTAAAATCCTCACAGAGAAGTTCAGCCATTGGATGGCAACGGTTTCTGCTGCATAGCCATGCAAAATATGTTTCACTCTTATGTTGGCCGATTTCTGTAGGCCTGAATTGTATTTTCCCTGGGGGCTCGGAAATAGAGTTGTTAGAAATTTCATGTGCAGTTGAATTTGTTCTGTTCTCACATTACTGTTGCAGGTGGATTAAGTCATCTTTGTTAGTTAGAATAACGTCTTTTGTTTAGGAGAGTTAGGCTCGGGAGGATGTGATACAAATGTTCGTTCACGAACCACAGATAATTGGGAGCCGGTGTTCTTTCTCACTGAGGGAGGCCTGGGAATCAAGGTCATCGAGCCAAGAGCTGGGAGCACCGACTTCGCGTGGAAAATCACCTATAAGAAGTGTTCAGCGGAATGAGGTGATCTGTCGGCGTGTTCTACGTTTTTGTGTTTTGTATTAGGGATAGTGTCCCGGGGGGGGGAATCAGGAGAAGGGGTGAGGAGAGCCGAAGGGGAGAGAAGGAGCCTCTTAGAATGAGCTCTGTAGCTTTGGCTACTTGACCCATACAACGCGAGTGTACTTCTTAGGAAGTCTTCACGAGCTGACACCTTTTATCCTGGTCTTGCCTGGGAAAGTTAAGTAGGGATGTCATGATAGTGTTAGTGTAGGGATAGACTAATGCTCTTTATTCATTCTCCGTAGATGAAGACTGAACTTGACGTGGGGGCAATCATTGCCTGCGTTCTGCTTCTGGAGATTGTCATTCTGTTTATGATTCATCGTATAAAGCTAGCCCGTAGGTTTGGATTTGTATTAGTTCCCATGTATTTCTACAACCTCGTGATGAGGTGCTTGAACATTCAGTTGTTTTTGGCTTTGTAATAAACCCACTAACTTGGAATTCGGAGTCTGTGATTCTTCAAGGTCATAGTTCCTATAAATTGTGATCCTGTCTAAATGAATTGCTTCTCCCCTATACACTTCTCATAAGGCAATAAAGGTCCATCGGCCGTGAGTTCCACAGTAATTTGGTAGGGAGGAACTCGGCCCTTTCACTGCCATCTTTGCTGATGTGGGTGAGGGGTTCTGACCGTCCCTCACCCATCCCTGGTTCCTGCTGCTATTTCTCACCCTAGCTGATCCGGCACCAATGAATTCCCGCTGCGCGGCTGATGCATCTCCGGCAGGGTCACCAATGCCGTTCACATTCCACCCCTACCCCCAACCACCCCTCTCCTCTGAAATCTGGGGCCAATCAGCTATTTAGGGAAGGAGCCGGCATCTTGTGGAAGCGCTGACCGTCCTCAAATGACCACGGCCCACCCCTCATGACCCGGGTCTGCACATTGCCGCTGAGCGCCGCAGCATCACTGCTCTGCTGTTGGTGCCGTTTGGCTTTGATCCCCGCCCCCCTCTTGTCCGTGTGCTGCGACCGATCAGTAGTGAAGGAGGGAGCCTTCCATCCTGGCTTGATTGGGTGCCGGGGGTCCAATCGCCTCTCGGTCGAACCCAGATCTTGCTGCTGCTTCTCAGCCCAGCTTGCCAGGTTCTGCCTGTTGTTACTGTGGAGATCCTGTGCAGACTATTATACTCAGTGGTCCTGCTTTGTGAGATCAGATGTCCATTATCTGAGGCATGAGCCTATAGGATATACATAACTTGAGAGATCTCAGAGTGAGTCGTTAATGTGTAATTTGGGGCTAAGTTTTGCTGTTCAAAGCCTAAGACTTTTGTAACTTGTTAAACAGAGTGCTTTGCAGGACTACTGCTTGTACCGTCTGCTTTCTGGGGTTTGATCATTTACAATCTTACTAACTCAGAGCAACTATGTGAGGCTGGAGACTATGGATTCTATGCAACTCACAGGCTTGCTGCCTGGCCCTGTAGAGAGTTAGACGGCAGGATAATTTTTAGGGTAAACACTTTCTGGGGACATCTGGTGTGAGTTGCAGCTCAAAGTTCTGATACCAGCTGGTGCCAGCTTAGTCGTTAATCCTTCTAATGTTGACTGGTGGCAATGACTGCTATTTTCCCAGGCCTGTAAGACGTTTGCTACCTTAAGGTGAGTGAGCCTGGGTAAGATCTGCTAAATCTCTCATATCTCTTTCAAACCTTAACAAAGCTGGCATCTGGGACAATGTCTTATGTTCGTGGCAAGCTTACCTCCGGAAGGTCAAGCTTGATGCCCCACCCCTCCTTGTGACTGACACATGGCTCCGAATGTATGAGCACCGTGCTGGTCTCCCTGGTGTCTGGCCCTTTGTCAGACTGCGGCCTGCATGACTCCCCCAATCCTTTGTGATCCTTTACCTCCAGCATTCGTTGTTGTCCTTGTCATGAGGAGTGTCTCACCTATATTTGTACTGTACATTTATACTGTATATTTCATTCCATTTTGCTACTCTATCCTTGCATTTAAACAATCCGCTAAAATTGATCTTATAGAGGGCCCCATCTGCTATCCCCAGCCCCTCATGCCTACTGCAACCAGCATGGATCCTCCCCTTGACAGCAAGCTGAACGTCCTACTATCGCCTGCAGGAAATGGCTCATATTTAATGAACTATCCTCCCAACCTAACCAAAAATGCCATGGGAATCTCAAACATAAAATCCTTAACCTTAATAAGGAAACTCTTATCACTGACCCCTACTTTTGCTGCAACAAAGTTACCCTAACGAATGACCTCATCTTCACCACCAATCAACATATTCAATGGAGGAAAGTCCTATCTTCCTCACTCAACACTACCATCACCAAGAAAATTCTACACAGCCATAAGCTTACTATAGAGCCCTCCACGTTGTACAATGCAGTTGCCACCATATCCATTTATAAAAACGGCACCATGCTCATTCAATCTTCAGATTGCAATCTGAAACTCTTCGCCAATCCCTTTTCCTACCTCAAGAACAAATTAGACACGTCCACTACCCCACCTGCCCCCTCTCCATCTGATAACCTCATCTCTTCCACCCTCGACCCCTCTTCCCACCTCTCTCCCCTGGCGGACACGCATTTATCCACAGGAACCACTGAAGTCCAACACCCCTCCTCCTCCAGTGATAATGCTGGCACTTCCCCACGACAACATCAATCCAACATTTCTACTACCAATTCCTCTTTAGACCCCTGCACCTACACTCCTATCCACAGGATCACTACATCCACCGCCCCTCTCAACCAACCATTACCAAAGCGCTGATTACAGACCCTACCAATACGGGCTCCCCCAACTGCCCTGACTCGGCTAGTTCTCTACACTACAGTGCTTCTGCCAGCCAGGAGCCTCTAAGGAGTTGCTTCACTGACTCCACGCTCGACACTATAATATCTGAGCAGCAGCTGATTAGGGCTGACATCCTTAAACCAGCTTATATCACCTCCAACCTTGAATACAAGAGGACCTCACATATGAAACCTCATGACTAACGAAACTAACTCCCAAATGACACTCTGCTTCTATCTCTGTCTACACCTGGGACACACATCCTTGCTGAAGATCTACACCAAATCATAACCAGTCCTCCCTACCCAACAGGCTAGTCAGACAGTGATCAAATAACATTGTTATAACCATGCTCCGGCCGTCCACACTACACCTACTACAAAAACTGAGACTATATAATCACACACTCCCAGGACATCCCATCCCAACACTAGGTATATAAATAAAGAGAACCTCAAACAATTTCTCATCTCACATACGTCCACGAATACCTCTAAAACTTCCCTTAATTGCTCGTTACCTGTTGTTTTGCTGTAAAACACGCAGCGAACATTGCTGATCTTATACTTAACTTTGACCTTGACATCCTTATACTCACTGAAACTTAGCTTAATGAATTCTCATCCCCAATTCTTGACACACTAGTCCCCCCCGTAATTATATCATCAGACTAGACAGTTCAGATCGGTCAGGCGGTGGCCTAGCATGTTTATAAGGGTTCACACTGTCTATGAAACAATCACAAGCTCTGTCACTGCCCTTCTGTGAATACCTTAGGATCAACATCACCCCTAATGATAACTCAAATGACAGCTCTCTTCACATGTTTTACCACCCTCCCAGAGAGAACTACACGTTCATTGAACAGATCATGGAGATCATCTCTATTAAAAATGATGATGAACATAAAAAACTGATTTTTCTTGGCGACTTCAACATTCATTGGACCAAGTTCAGTGACCCTCTTGTGAACAGTTTTAAATCCTTCCTCCAGGACCTCAAACTTATCCAAGCCTACAAAAGCCCAACCCATAACAAAAGGGCCACCTTAGATTTAATTATCGCTAAAGAGAACACCATATGAATGTAATCTATCCGACCTTGCGACTGGACTGACCACCACTGCATCACCTACCTCATTTCAGAAAGGACAATTAACACTAAGGGCCAACCTGCGAAAGCCAAACATTGGATCCCAGACACCTGCAACATTAACTCACTCACTATGTCAGCTTTTAGTAATGGCATTCTACTCCAGCCTCCCTCTATGCATGACGCTCATGACCTCAATGAGCACAACATCAATTCCATGTCAGAAATCATGGACAACCTTGCCCCCAAACAACGAAAGAGAATCCCATCTAAAAGATCCAACCCCTAGTTCAATTGTAACCTTAACAAGGAATGCCAATGCATCAGACTTGCAGAAAGATCATGGAGACATTCCTCCTCTATGTCCAACCTCAAACTTCTATGACAAAGACAGAGCGCCTACAACAGGCACATCAGGAACTCCAAAGCAGCATTCTTCCAAAAGCAACTTGACACTGCAATTGTCCAAAAAAACTGTTCAAAATTGTTAAAAAAAAACCCAGATGAACCGCAAAAGTGACCTCTCATCCTCCGACAACAAAACACTACCTACCCAACTTAGAAACCTTTGCCTCCTTCTTTGCTGAGAAAACCACACTAATCACCACCAATATTCAGAATGCTATGAAACTTCTACCATGCAAACCACCCCCCTAGACCCCTCCTCTCTTGATCAGGAACAATGCCCAAGAAACCCTCTGCTCACACTTAAAAATAATGCTGCATGGTCTAGCTTTAAAACGTTAGGGTAAAATGACATCTTAAAACTACTGACCACTCTGAAATACTTCAACCACTTCAACAATGCCCTGCCCTCCAAACTCCTGAACGAGTCTGTTCACCTCCTACTCCCATTATGGACTATGATAATCAACGCCTCGCTCATCCAAGCCTCCATACCCGACTGCCTCAAAAGTGGCCAGGTAACTCCTATCGTAAAAAAAAAACAACTCTGACAAGTCTGACCCCAACAACTGCCGTCCTGTCTCTAACATCCCAACTTTAGCCAAACTCTTGGAAAAATGTGTGCACTTACAGCTTTGCAATCACATCGAGCAATTTCAACTCCTCTACCAATGTCAATCCGGCTTCTGACCAGGCCACAGCACGAAAACTGCCCTGGTCCACGTTGTTGACGATGCCCTACGCTCACCTGATCAGAATGAATCCTGCCTACTAATCCTACTTGACCTGTAAGCAGCGTTCAACACAGTCAATCAAGAAACCCTTTTGAACCTATTAGAACACAGGATGGGTCTCTCCGATACCATTCTAAAATGGTTTGCCTCTTTCCTTCACAATAGATCTCAGCGCTTTCTTATCAACCACACTCTTTCTGATCAGTTGCCAGTCTCGCTTGGCGTACCCCAAGGTTCTACTCTCTCTGTGACATTGTTTAACCTATACGTGGAGCCCCTAACCGAGATCCTGAAACTCGCCCACATCTCCTACCACATGTATGTGGAAGACACTCAACTCTACATGAAAATCAGATCTCCCAATGATATCATTATCCTCAATAACACCATGACAAAAATGCAACATTGGCTGACTTCTAACCACCTCAAACTCAATGCCCTCAAAACAGAATTCTTATTGATCTCACCGCCCGCCATTGCCCCGAATTTCAAAGACTGCTCTCACATCTTACACCCTTGAACTGTACCCCACACATCATTGACTCTGCTAAATCATTAAGTATAATCTTGGACAATGCCCTCTCCATACAAAAGCACATCAGTGCTGCCACCAGAGGAGCTAGCCATCAACTGCATGCACTAAGGAAACTAAAACCTTTCCTCTCCTTGGCAGACCTCAAAACAGCGGTTCAAGCTCCTGCACTATCGAAATTAGACTATGGTAGTGCTACCCTTGTTGGCATCCCAAAAAGCACACTTGCACCACTGAAGGCTACTTTGAATGCGGCAGCTAGGCTCATCACTGGATCAAAAAAAGTGATCATATCACCCCTGATCTCAATCTCTGAAAAACAAATTGGGGGAGTTTTATATAGCGCGAACTAGACCCGAAGGTATCAGAGCACTTTACATGAGCACCTGTTACGTTACAGACAGACACATTCATTTTTTTGTTAGGCACGGGTAGATTAAGTGATTTGCCCAGAATGTTGAGCGTCCCTGCATTTCATCAATTTCCAGTCATGAACTATATGATCTTACAATTGCTGCTGCGCTGAAATACTTTGGATTTTGAGGTTTCAAGAGATCAACTCTCCAGGCTCAATGGTTGGCCACAGAGTAATACATTTGCATCACCAAAAAAAATACTTACCTTTGCTAAGAATATCTCTTGCGGATACATAATTTTCATGCAAATTCCTAACCTTATAAATACAGGCTTTAGACTGATCTGGAAAATGCTTCCCCAGCAATGAGTCACCAGCACGGTCAGGTGTCAACACGTAGCTTCAGCTGAGACTTTGAATTGGGACATGTCACTGGAGTGCATTAGGCACCACCCGGTGTGCCCATCTCAGCTCCTGATATTTATTCAGAGCCACAGCAATGCTCGAAGAGAGGACCACAACAGCAACAAACAGTACATAATATGTTTGCATATCTTGGGATATTATGGCTGAAATGGACTAGTTTATCAGGAATGAGGGAGGGCAGTGAGGTGCTAGCAGAAAAATTACGCATCCACAAGAAATATTCTTATTGAAGGTAAGTAACTTCTTCATTTGATGGATAAATCTTCCCAGAGATTCCTTGCTGTATGAAGGAGTCCTAAAGCAGTACCTCCAATAGAATTATTACTGAGAACTACTAGTTAACCAAGTAAAACATGTACCATAGAACAGACAAAGTATTCATCACTGCTTGCCTGAGACATAAGGCAATAATGCTTTGCAAAGCATGCAATGATGACCATGTAGCTACCAACAGATCTCGGCAACCGTGACACCTGTGGGGAAGCAGCCCAGATGGAATGAGTGCCCTCCTGAGGGTGTTTCTTGATCAGGCCATGGCAGATCTTGATACAATGACCCAACGTGAAGTACCACCTTTGGTCATTGGCATGTGTTTTTTAGCTCCAGCAAAGTCTACAAAGAGCTGGTCACCAACAGTACACAGTTGCAACAGTCGAAGAAGTATGACATGGCACCCTAGGGATCCAAACTATGCAGATGTTCCTCCTCCTCGATTAGGTGAATAGAGCGGAAGAAGGCTGCAAGAGTAACAGTCTGCATCATATGAAATGCAAAAATCAATTTGGGTAAAAAGGATGGGCAAGTGTAAAGTAAACCAACTTATCTAGATGGAAGACTGTGAAGGATGGAACATGATATGACAATTTTTCACTGAGAATGGCTTTTATCAGGCTCACGAAACCAAACTGACGAATGCTTTTTTTTAGTGAAAAAGTTTACTTTCACATTGGTTTATCTTTTTTTGAAGAAAAAAACATTACCACTCTTTAAAGTCACTCTTTCCTGTTTTTCTTTTCCTCCCTCTTTTAAAAGTGGGTGGAGGATTACCGCTTTAACTTCTCCTCCCTTTTATATTTTTTCTGTATCTTCTTGGGGGTGTAAAGCCTCAATTTTTCAATCTACCCTCCTGCCCTGAGGCTACTGTTGCAATTTTCCTCCCTCCCTCCCTTTTTTCCATACTTATCATCACTTCTTTCTTCTTTTTTCCTGTTCAATGATCCTCAGTACAACCTACCCCGCCATGTTTTCTTGACCCTATTTATACTTAACCCCAGATCCTCTTTGTCTTTTTCCCTTTCAACAGGGGGTTACCCCATAGCGACCCTTATTCATATACCCTTACTTCTCTTTTTCTTTTCTTTCCCCTGGCCCTACCAACATTCTATACCCCTCTCTACCCCTGGAATATCAGTGAGGCCCTTATACCTTCTCACCTCTTTTTTTTTCTGTTAAATCTCAGAACCCAACGACTCCTTTCCCCTCTTTTTTCCTTAAAAAAAACTAACCTGGTATTCTTTTTTTCTATTCATATTCTGTGACGGCTTTCATATTTCTCCCTTTTTTTTGTCTTATTTTTCTTTCCCAGAGTCGGGGCAGACAGAAAATAAGACTTCTACAACCAGTTCTTTTTTTGGCTCTTTTATCTTGTTTCACATCAGTATTTTTTTAAATAAATGATTTTTTCTTGGAATTCCTATTGTTTGTGGTAGTGTACATAGTTTTTGGATGTACTAGATCTGAGAATCAAACCCTGGTTTGGTATATTTGTTTTTCACAATCTTCTGATTGGGTATTCCTCATGTTGAAAATTCCTCAAAATGTAATTTCACCTGCTTGGCTTTATCCAACTGGCATTCTACACTTGGGCAATTCATAAAATGAGGTAATACCATTCTACGACCCTGCAAGCAAAACTAATAGCCAGAACAAAACTGTTTTCTCTGCAAGGAGTAGAACTGGCAATTTTGCATCAGCTCGAACAGAGATGCAATCAAAAACGTCAAAACAAGGATTCAATCACACTGAGGAAATACAAAAAAAAGTGAAGAAACAAGCACCACAAACCTTCCAGAAAACACGCAACCAGCAGCGATCTAAACAGGAAGGGTAAACAGGTGGATACATGAAAGAAGACAGTCGCCAGATAGCCCTTAACTGTAGTCACCGCCAGGCCTTGCGGAGCAACACACAAAGCAAATCATAAGATGTTGGAAAGGCGGGACTTAAAGATATTGATGCCTTCAGACTTAGCCCAGCGCCTGCATAGGCAGACTGGTAGCGAACTTCCTGGCTGCAAGAGATGACATCTGTAACCTCATCAGGAAGGAAAAGTACTTTAAGTGCCACCACTTAGTCTCTACGGCTGCAGATGCAGCACCTGGGGATTGTGCTGGAGGACTTGATCATTCTGCTGCCAAAGTAACATGGCTCTGCACAGGAGACAAGGGGGCAGCTAAATGCCAATGGCCAACAGGTCTGCGTACCAGATCCTATTCACTTAGTCTGGGGCAATCTTGACAGCTGTACTCATTGCTCCCGCACCTACTGCAGGACGTTTTACAGACCTGGAATTAGCAAACTGCATATAACATGCCCTGAGACCAGTTGAACCTGAAGACATCCTCCAGGAATTCATTTATAGGTCAGCATATGGCACAAAACATAAGCCACTTCATGTATATCAGTGGAGAGGTGTGGTGCAGCGGCCAGGGCAGCTGACTTCGGAGCACAGGGTTCACGGTTCGATCCCCGGCTCCGGCGGCAGCTCAGCTCAGCACCGTGTGACTCTGGGCAATAGCTCACTTAATTTCCACTACAGCCCCCAGCGCCTTGAGACCCGTAAGGGTGAGTAGCTGCGCTATATAAAAACGGACTTACTTACTTACTTATGTATACGGCTGCGATGAAGAGATTCACAAGAGCAAACCTCAATCTGGAGAAGATCACCTCCATCACTTCCTCCAGTGAGAGGAGCTATCGGATGAGCCTATACTAACTAGTAAGATTCCAGATTGTTGTGCCCACTGTGCAGATGAATCAGCTTCCAACAAAGGGTTCACAATCTGATACCACAATGCCTGATGATGTAATGGAGGTCGGTAGTTTTGTCCAACAGAATTTTGACATTGCTCCCCGAGATGGAAAGAAGTCTATTAGGGCATGATGAACAGCCCACATTTCAAGCACAACTAAATGCCTGAGCTGCTACAAAATGGACCATAGGCCCAGTGCCGCCATATTGCCCAGATGAGCACCACAGTAGCCTAAGTTTGTTGGGGGCTGACAGGGCAAACCCTAAAGATGTTGGAAGAAAACATCCACCAGGGCAGACCCTGATGCACACATTTGAAGATCAGTACTTGAGCTGAGAGGTGTTCTTTGTGTTACAACTTAAACATATCTTGCCCGATAAACAGATGCAGAAGGCAGAAATCCAGAAATGTCCTTCTTGAGGAGCGGAACGTAAGGGGATTAAAACCTGGTCCCCCTCATTTCCATAGGCACCACTTCTGTTGCCCCTTTTTTCCACTAAAGCAAGGACGTCTGCCTCCAAGAACAAAGTGTGAGACGGTGTTCACACTCTGAAGAAAATGGGGTAGTCAGGCAGGTATTTATTTTATTCATTGTTTTCTATAGCGCAATAGAGTTTGGGTGTCAGAGCGCTTTACATTTCAACCACCTTCCATATCAGCAGATATCCAGTTCTTTCACGTCAAGCACATGTCTATGTGTTCCACTAACAGTGGCATATAATTATCCATACACAAAACAAATATAATGAAGAATAATAGAAATTATTAGATTACATTCAAGACTGTCGTGTAGTAATTAAATTTAAAATAAGATCACTCCTGAGTTCTTCTATATCCAAGTTGGTTATAGTATTGCTAGGTTAATCACATATATCTGTATATTGGTCGAGGTACCTGTCCATAGATGGCATCAATGTTGGTGGACGAAGGGACTATATGTATCCACCCTAGCTGAGGCTAGCCATTTGAGCTCAATCAATGACCCTAGCTTGATTCGAGAGGTGATCAGTTTCTTTGTTCTGCGACTAGCAGGGCAGTAGTCCTGCTCATAATAGCTTACTTGAACAGCTGAGTTTAGGATCGCCGGGTTGACAGCACATTTCCATAAAGACTTAGTAGTCCCTGTTGTTCGTTATGGGAGAAATGTACCCATCAGAAAGGACTTCGTCTCCTTTTTGAATCGTGGAGCATAGGTGATTCTTCTGATATTCGGTGGGAGCGAATTCCAAATCCTTGGTGCAGCTCTCGTGAACACTCTGTCGTAAGTTCTTTTCTTACAGAAGAGTGCTGGTTTCAGTAGAAAATCCTCGGATCCCCTCGAGGGTCTGGTACCTCCGGACAGCGTAATTTTATGGGCCAGGTAATGTGGAGTTTTTTGGTGTGTTGCCTTGTGTGTAATACATGCAATTTTTAGCTCTATTCTTGCCTCGTATGGTAGCCAATTGAGCGCTTTCAGATTTGGAGTGATGTGGTGTTATTTTTTTGTTCCCGTTCTAAGTCTAGTTGATGCATTGAGACAAGCTTTTAGGGGAGCTGTTGAGATCTTAGGAAGTCCTGATAGAGTTGCGCATCCATATTCAATTCTTGATATGACCAGCGCCTGGACTGCCATTTTCAGATCACCGGGATCGATGAATGGCTTCAGTTTTCGGAGGTAATTCAGATGAAAACAAGCGTTTCTTGCCATTGTGTTGATATGGGCTCGCATGTTTAATTCTTTATCCAGTGTGATACCAATGGATTTAGTTGAATCAACTATAGTCGGGGTACCGTTTAGTGCCGTGATCATCTTGGTCCATTCTTTAATCTTGGCTGAACTTTTAGGAGGGGAGATCAGAAGGAATTCGTTTTTTTGTGAGTTGAGCTTAAGATGATTGTCAGCTAGCCATTCAACGGTTTTCTTGAGGGCTTGGTTCATAGTGATGATCTCTTCCGGTGACGATATCTTCATATACAGCTGGGTGTCGTCTGCATACATGTGAAAGGAAATGTTAGCTTTATGCAATACTTCAGTTAATGGTTCAATGTACAGATTAAATAGTGAAGGGGATAGAGTTGATCCTTGTGGAACCCCTATTTGAATCGGAGATGGTGGGGATAGCTTGTTGTCCACCAGGAATCTTTGCGATCTGTTCTCTAGGAAGAAATAGAACCATTTCACGACTGTTCCCGATACGCCCATCCTATTTTCCAGGCGTTTTAATAATTTGGGATGGTTTACTGTGTCAAATGCAGACGATAGGTCAACAAGGATCAGGAGACAGGTTTCATTACGGTCAAGGGCCAGCAGAGCGTCATCTACTATGTGTAGGATTGCTGTTTCCGTACTGTGATTTGGTCTGAACCCTGATTGGTAGTCATTTAGAAGTTCAAATTCCTTAATGTGTTGACTTAATTGATTGTGAGCACATTTTTCTAGTACTTTGGCTAGTAGGGGAATGGTTGTTACCGGACGAAAGTTGTTTGGGTCCGATGGGTTCTCCGTAGGTTTCTTTAGGAGAGGGATAACCTGGCCGGTTTTTAGGCAGTCCGGAATTGATCCTTGGGCAAGCGATTCATTAATTATCTTAGTCCAGTAGGGGATGACCATGTGGTTGCAGGAGGGCCAGCATTTTGCCGGCAGAGGGTCATTGTAATGATTATTTGGTTTCAGAGATAGTAATATTTTGGTAATGTCATGCTGATCATATAATTTGAAGGTTGACCAGTGGGCATTATTTTTGGGCATTACTTGTGACGGTAGGGTGGGGTTTTTCCCTTGTTCGTTCCTTAGGTTTGAGGCTTTTTCAGCGTTATTCTTGAGTTCTCTTTCCAATGAGCTGGCTTTATCAGTAAAGAATGTTGAAAAATCTTCACAGTTCAGATCTGATTTAGATATTAATAGGGAAGATTTGGCTAATTTGTTCGATTGTTCTTTTAGTAGATCGAAGAGTTTCCTCGGTCTGTTCTTTGCGTTTTCAAGTTCATTTCTAAAAAATTCTTTTTTTGATTTAAGTACGCTTTTATTGTAGGTTTTTCTGGACATTCTTAGTTGTTTTAAGTGAGGGGATGACGGAGTTTGTCTCCATTTTCGTTCTGTTATTCTGAGTTTACGTCTTTCTTCATTAAGTGATCCGTTGAACCATGGGTTTTTATCTTTGATCTGTATTCTTTTAAGTTTTAGAGGGGCAATATCGTCAATTATTTTAGATATCGTATGATTGTAATGGTCCGTAAGCTCGCTGACGTCCGTCATTTCAGAAGGGGGTTGAAGTTCTTTCTCGCCTTGTATTGTTAGAATCTCCGAGTTCAGATCTCTAGTGTCTCTCATCCAGTGTTTGGGTTTGATTGGTTGCAAGATTGTTTTCTTTTTTTTGGCTGGTATTTGGAAAGTGATGAAGTGGTGATCAGACCAGTCACAAGGAACGATTGAGATTGCTTGGATCACATTTTCTTTGGAGATGATCCAGTCTAATGTAGCTCTTTTGGAGTGGGTTGGTAGGGCACATGCTTGTACTAGTGAGTGGTCGGCTAGGAATTCTTTAAGAATGTTGACCTGATTATCTTGGATGTCGTTCCAGTGAAGATTGAAGTCTCCTAGGAAAATATCATTGGAGTGAGGTTCTGAGTAAGTTGTGATAATTTCCATTAGATGGTCTATGAAGGATAGGTTTTTGCCTGGGGGGTGATAGAATGCGTGTAGTTTGTACACTTGGTTGTCTGTGAATCGTACTGTGAGCCCCAGGTATTCACATGAGTCTATAGGGTCTGAGAGAACTGGTGATGTTTGATCTGTGGATACAGGCTACTCCTCCTCCCGTTTTGTTTAGCCTATCTAGTCTTACAATGTTATAGTTAGGTGGTACCAGTAGGTCTAGGCATGGGGAGGATGATTCAGATAGCCATGTTTCCTGGTTCATGATTGGGTCGGCAATGTCAGTAGCATGTTTCATTGCTGAGCGGGAGTTGATAAGCAGGCATGAGATCTTTTTTGTAGGGTTTTCTAGGTCAGATTTGGAGTCGGGCCCCTCTGGGCTTAGCGTTATTTCTTTCAGGTTATTAGAGTTTGGTTTTCTGTGATTTGTATGTGTTATTCGGTTGACATTATTTGGGAGCACTTGAATCTTCTGATCGCTTATCTTATCGGGGAGGTTGGAAGTCGTGTCGTAAGAACGTAGTAGGTTTTGGGTTTCAATTTCTGACAAATATCTAAGGAAGATACGTGGCCAGTAAATCCTATTAGAAAGAGGCAGTGGGGCTGTGTTGAGCTTATTGTGGAGAGTGTGTGCCGATTTTTGCTTCTGGAGAATTTTGGAGAGAGAACTTTCTGAGAGAAGTAGAGTATTCTTCATGTTCCTAATAGCGTTTCGCATGTCTGTAGCTATCCTATCTGTCTGGGCCATGAGCATTTCTAATTCCTTTCCTGATGGTGGTGAGAGTTGGTGTTTTTGCAACGGGCCTGCTGGCATGTGGAGTGTTAAGTTGGATGGTTCATCTTCCGGCTGTTTGTTTATATCTTTCGTTCCTTCCGTAGTTATTTTTTTGATCTGACGGGCCGGTCCTGTATTAATATCGGTCGTGTGATATGTCGTCCCAGAGTACTGATTGTTGGGTGCTGTAACTGAGAGATCAGTTATTTGTAAAGTTGTGGAGGTATTAGCCTCTGATGAGTGCAGATTGGGCGGCTTGTTAGATTTTACTTTGATTGCTTCTATGGGATTATTGCTGATTGTTTTGTGTATATTTACTCTTGGGTTGTTTGCTGTAGCGCGTATCTTTGTATTTTGTCTAGTACTGGGGGATCTAGAGTTTCGACTCTCCTGATCTGTTCTGCTGTCTCTCTTTTTATTTACCCTCATAGGAGTATGGATGGAGGTGTCTAAGCCGTCGCCTTGTTGTTAAGCAGAGATAGGGATGTTATGGACCTGATCTTTTAGCGTGGTTAAGTAATCATCAAATAGCTCAAGATTTTTGTTGGCTGCTTGGATGAGTACCGTGCCATTTTTGTAGTAGGTTATATTTAGTGTGGCCTTTAGATTTTTCTAGGGTTTTATAATCAACTTCGTTCCGTAAGGGATGTTTCTTGATTCTTTGATGTTTAGCAATTTCGACATCGTAGTGCGCCTTTTAGCTAGTGATCTAGTGTAGAAAATGAAATCGTTAATAATCACTCCGTTTTTTGAGTTAAAGGAGGGGTCTAAGATGAGTGTTTCAGGGTTTTTCCTGAGCAGGTTGTATTTAAAGGTTTTGGAAGCATTTTTAGAGAGATTGGAGGGGTAAGCTATCGCTCGGGCGTTATTACCTGCAGGAATCAGATTTGCTCCTTTCATTTTGTAGATGGTGCATATAGCTCCGCTTGAGGAGCCTCCTCCACTATATAGTCCGCGTTTATGTTTTAGATCAAAAGGTACTCGCGTAATTACTGCTGAGCGTGCCCTGCAGAGAGTGAAATTATCTATTCCCTAGTGCACTCTCATTACATTTACCCCTTTTTTCAAGGTCTATTCTTTCTTTTAGAAGATTCTGTCGTGCTGTGAGTGATACTATCTATGGGCCCGATTCACAGAACTAACTTAAGACAAAATCCTATACTTACTACCATTTTGGTATTCACAGAAGGCACTTACTTACTCATTTTGGTATTCACAGAAGGCACTTACTTACTCATTTTGAGTAACTTGCTCATTTTGAGTAACTTGCTCATTTTGAGTAACTTGCTCATTTTGTGTAACTTACTCATTTTGTGTAACTTACTCATTTTGGTATTCACAGATTGATGAGTAAGTGCCTTCTGTGAATACCAAAATGAGTAACTTACTCATTTTGAGTAACTTACTCATTTTGTGTAACTTACTCATTTTGGTATTCACAGAAAGCACTTACTCATCAATGAGTAAGTGCCTTCTGTGAATACCAAAATGAGTAAATTACTCAAAAATGAGTAAGTTACTCAAAAATGAGTAAGTAAGTGCCTTCTGTGAATACCAAAATGAGTAAGTGCCTTCTGTGAATACCAAAATGGTAGTAAGTTTAGGATTTTGTCTTAAGTTAGTTCTGTGAATCGGGCCCTATGCCTTTGAATACAAGCTTTACGTGGCCAATTGTCACGGCCTATTATTTCTTTTACATATCCTGTCCATGGTATTAGTATTTTTGTGATCCAAGTATTCACTTATTTATTAGATCACATTTCTCTTTATACTGGTGATGCTTGTCATTCCTTAATTAATAATGTGTTTATCAATTGTTTTATTTATTCTGGGAATGAAGGTTAACTAATTATTTAACTAATTAATTATACAATTATTTATTCTGGGAATGCTAGTTAATTGTAATTATTTAAATAATTAATAATATAATTAATTTTTCTGGTAATGGTGGTTACCTGTACTTATTAATTATTTATATAATTAATTATTCTGGTAATGTTGGTCTTACCCACCTTATTTAATTAATTATTCTATAGTTAATTACATTGGTTTCAGTATCCTGGTGGTGCCAGTCCTATTTTTACTTCTGTAGCTTATTTATCCCTTCTCCCTTCTCACTAGTCCTCTTTCTGTGTCTGCAGTTCTTTACATAGGTTTCAGTATCCTGGTGGTGCCAGTCCTATTTTTACTTCAGAAGCTTATTTATCCCTTCTCACTAGTCCTCTTTCTGTGGCTGTTGTGGGAGGGGTTAGTTTAATGCGCGGCCATTTTGTTGTTTTCGAGTGCCGAAGGATCGTATAAACTATGTCAAAATGTCGGATTATACTGGCAGCAAGTAGAGATCCAGATTAGACCAGGAGCTCACAACGTGCGTTTTGTGTTTCAGTCATCTCTGGCTGTTCATCTGTTGCCACAGTACGCTCCCTCTGTGCTAGAGAGCGGTGCTTTCGCTAAGCGTCCTCTCCTTCCCTCTTCCCGGTTCTCACGTTACGCACGCGATCATCGCTGCTCCCAAGCCTCTCCTCACGCCTCCTCTGGCCGCTTCCCGTCTGTTCCTCCGCTGTTCCAGGACGCTCCCTCTGTGCTAGTGAGCGGCGTTCCCTTCCAGCGTCCTCATTTCCCTAGTCACGGTCACGCTTCGGGCGCGATCGTCACTGCTCCCAAGTTTCTCTTATCGCGACCTCCGCTGAACCCCGGGCGTCGCTAGGGCGACTGTCTACGAGGTAGTCACAAGTCCGCTGTGACTGCCTCGTACTTAGTAGTAAATGGCAGACCCTCACCCACCCAGAAGACGGTGATGTGACGAGAAGGAGAGAGAGGGGTTTTGAGGTGGCAGATTCTGTTGAGGATAGTGGGGAACGTATACACAGCTACCACAGCTGCCGGTGCCCTTTGGATTAACATCTGCCTCCAAAGGAACGGTACACCTGTTGAGGTGTTTGGACAGGCTGCAACAGATGCCATTGCTCAGACTGAACAGCCCCAAAGTAACCATGATACTGTCAGTGGAGTTACCATACAGGGGGTCAGACCCAGGCCATAGCGCAGCCATTCTTTAAGCATTCCAATGAAATGTCAGCTTTCTCTCTGAATAGCCATTCTCTGTCAAAGGGCCTGCCCATAAGCATAGCTTAGAACATCCCGCAAAAAGCCAGTAGAACACTTCCAAGTATATCATCGCATGGTGACAGTCAGTGGTGGCTCTTCCGCTAAGGCGGAGGAGCATCGCCCCACTGCTCAAAAGGAAAAATAAAATGATAATAACGTATCATTATTATCATTTTATTTTTCACAGGTTCAGGGCTTGGTTAGGGAAGTGCTGGGCTGGTGGCACAGGGGGAGGAGTATTTTGCACACTCCCAAGTGCGCATGACTGCTTGGCCGGTCGTCTCCAGCCAGCCAAACAGTCATTCACATTTTGCATGTTTCCCACCAGGCTGCATTACAAAGCCTGGTGAGGAACATGCACAGGCTCCCTGTCCCCATCTGAGTGCCGAACCACGGTGTTCAGACCATTCACAGCGCTGCTTTGCAGCATTGTGTTTGGCTCAGGGGGGCCTGTGTGCCCAGGTGCTTCCTGTTGCCGGCCAAGAAGGGAAGAAGGAAGATGTAAGAAGGACGGTGGAGAGGCGGCGGCCGGCTGGCCGTTCCAGGCAAGTCCTTTTTTTTACATTACTACCCCTCACCTCACCACCCCCGTCCGGTGGCAGCCGCTACTGGTGACAGTCATACCCATAGAAAGGGAAACTGTGTCCAGAATATCAAAGTCGCCTTCCAGGACCTATTTTGATGCATTCAGCCCATCTCTAACCCGGTCACAGAATGGCCTCTGTATGTACTCTGGCAAGTGGATGATTGTAAGTTTTGCAAGTCTATATAAGTCATGGACATAGCCACCTAAAAGTCATGCGGAATTAGCAGAGAAGAGTCAAGATGTTAAAGGCAAACACTTTGCAACCCGAGGCATCAAGTTTCTTAGAGTCTCTCTATGAAGCACCATCGGAATGGCGTTTCGGTTCCAAGGACGATGTCGAACAACATGACTCTCTGGTGATGTGTGGGAGGACAAATGGTACAGGCCAACGGGTGTGGACTTATGATCTATGATCTGGTGATGTGAGATAGACGGTCAAGAGAAAAGGGGCTTGTCCCTTGCAGCCATCACTGGGTCTAGGGGAGGCTCATTTAACAGAATGAACGGATCAGCAGAACTGTGGAGAAATTCTAAATTTCTATCAGAATGTTAGCTTTTGTTGCTGCAGAAGGCAAAGTTGAGTGCAAAGGTCTCCTTTGCCTATCAAATGACAGTGTAAAAGATGAAACTTCCTCCACAGCAGAGCCAGAGGAGTTGGAGAATTAAGTCCCATTCAGGTGAATTATCAAGGTCACTGGACTTTGTAAGGACAAGTAGATTCCAGCATAAGTAATGTAAGGAGCAGTTTGTGATCAGTTTCTGCACAGTCATCCATGACGCATGCATAGTCCTCTCTACAGTCAAAGCATCTGAACCAGAACCAAAAATCTCCTCCATATGGGCAAATATTCACGCCTAGGAAGGCGTACTGCTTAGGATTCAAAGCCAAAGACAAGCCTTGCACTTCTCTTTTGCCACGCGGATGATAGCTTCCCCTTCTTCCCCTTTCAAGTACTTGGCTGGTGATGGAGTCAGCTCCATGGGCGGTGGTGCTATCTGCTTTGAAATGGACTGTGCTGGAGGGGGGGGGAGGGAGGGGTTGCAGAGGAAAGGGCGCACACTGCATTAGTCAATTTTGGCTTTGCCATAGGCACCAGGGCAATAGCTCATGGAACCACTGCATAGAGGAGGAATCGGGATCAACTGACGAAGTCGCCAAGACTAGAGGGAGTAAGTAGTCCATAGAGTTGCAGAGCCATCTTGAAAAGATCCAGCATCACAAGATGAAAGGCATGGAACTGCACAGGATGGGCCAAAGCACCAGGAAACTCCTGCCTTATCTTGTGGGGTGCCAGGGATAGGCGGGAGACATTGGGAGGTCATGCGATGTCGAATTAGAGTCTGTGGCCTGGTAATGACATCGAAACTCTCGATGGATCTGAGAAAGGGGCCACCTCCTTGCACTTTTTGCATTTTTTGTGGAAGATCTGAAGGATGTTCCCTGGAAGGCGACTTAACTGTGGGAGAGGAAGTCTGAATGGGAATCTGTCTTCAGTCCTTGGCCATCTGATGACCCTCAGGTTCATGTAGGTGCCTTAGGCCATGGAGCCTTGTCTCAACCCAACACCACATATGGTCATCTAGAGAATCTGAAGGGACATCTCCATGCGGCATCCTTTAGAAGCTATTTCACCTAGTTGCGGTTAAGGCTGAGGAACCAAGTGAAACAGAGAGAGAGCTCTGGCCACATATGTGAAGCATTGAAAAACATGAACCGATGACAGCATGACGGTTGCACCTTAAATGCCCTGTTGATATCACATCCACAGTTATGACTGGAGCAGCTTTACCACACATGGTGGAGCTGGGAAGTCGATGCTGGCGAAATGTTTTCCAGACAAGTGTGAATGAAGACTAGGAGGAATATTTGAAGAATCTGCTGGAAGATGTATCCATTAGTACTCAGTCTTTGAAGAGTAGAACTTGCATATGTTAACATTTATAGGTTGTTACATGAAAGCATTACCGATATTGTAGTTACTGACAGCACAGTTTACTCTAGCACGTTCTCTCCTTTCTGCCTTCCACCTTTGAATTCTGACTCTCAACCCTCTGTCTTATATTTGTAATCAAATTTACAATAATCATTTTATGTTTTAATAAATCTGTCTGGAAATGTATCATTTCTCTATTACTGCATCTGAGCAGTAGTACCGTTATAGCTGTTTTTCTATTTTGGTTAGAGTATGCTCAGACCAGTGAGACAGTTGTGTGACTTTATGGTGCATCTCGGCTCCAGATGGACTTATGTATGCTTGTCCTTGGATGTTGGATACGTTTTCCCAGCCTTCGAAGTCACTAAGAGACCACTACATACCTCAAATCAACCAACTGTAAAAGAGGAATGCATTTAAGTGGATGATTCTAAACACAAATCACCATAATATTCTTACTTAGATATTTGGATTAAAATTTGAAATTCATTTCAAAGAAAACTCCTCCTCGTCTTCATCATTTTACAATAGCAAACTATTAAACTACATCTCGTTTGTGAACATTAATAGGAAATGTCTTAACAACAACAAACTAGAGGCTCAGGTTTCCAGATGTCCTTTCCCGCACGACTTTGGAGAACTGGGGAAACTGTTATACATCACAAAGATGCAGTAATTTCAGATTAACAATATAAACTAGAAAACGATTTTGCAAGTGGAGGGAGAACCTAAATGAGTCTCTATTGCAATCACAATATTCTTCCTAATGGAATTGCATTTGCAGGTTTCAGTTATGCAATGCGGTAAATAATAGCAGTCATTACTTCACAACTCAATTGTGCTCACTTTATCAACCTCCAAAGGAATATAGGGCGAGTATAAGCCATGCTAGGATTTGAACCTGCAACCAGACCCAATCGGTGAGCTTTCGACACACACTTATCCTCCCTGCCTTTCGGCGTAATATACATTTAAACATCTAATATACATAGATTGCAGTCAATCACAAAGGACTGGAAATCCCAATTCTGCAGGCAATCTATCCAAAGATTGACTGTTTGCATTTAACAAGCGTGTTTAGGCCATTTGGGACTCGCATCAAGATTTGCCGAGGCACAATTAAGCTTTAACAAACTGATCTAATCCTAGCAGCTGCGAGGGGGAAGAATGAAGCCTGCTTACCATTTTAGTGAATTTCAATGCGCCCTAGAGATTAAAATCCACTGATCCGGAAGTGGTGGCACAATGGCAGGCGTCGTGCGGTTCTGTGCAGCGTCGCCATTCTTTTATGCACATGAAGTCAAACACTGCCATACAAAGAGGCGCACATAATGGCACTATTAGCAGACAATCTGCTAATTGTGTGCCGAATGAAAAGTTACATTTTATAGGACATAAATATGCCACCTTCTTCTGTGGAAGTTACAGGGACCTTTGGCTTCATGTGCTCTTAATGGCTGCCGCCCTGGGACTGAGGCAATTTATTATTTGATTCTACTTGTAGGACTCTGCCATCCTGGCATCAAAACACTGTTGACAGACGCAGAATTTAATACATTCTTAGCAAGAATAATGGTACAATTTTAGACATTTTATTCATAAATATTCATTGCAGAGCAATGCAGCTTATACGATAAAATGTACCAGTGCAGGGTAACAAGGCACCTTATATATAGGGTAAAGAGATCGAAAGCTGATGTGAGCTAGGCTGAAATTGAGGAAAGGGTTGTCTATGTATTCATACTGTTCATGTCACCAGGGCCGGACTGGCCATAGCGGGCTTTGGGTGTTTTCCCGGGAGGCTGAAAGGGCGGGGGCAGGTTTTGCAGCAGTAGGGGCCGTTTTTTTGTTAGTGGGTGCCAGTTGTGCAGAGGTGCTATAATATCGGCTCCCAGTACCAAAAGCAACAGTGCTTCACACTTGTTGGGGTATCATGTAAAGAGATGCGAGTATAAAGACAAATGCATAACAAATAACTTGTATTATTGTCATCACTTTGGTGTAAAGAACTATATGGTTAGTATAGGGGGCTTTGTGGCCTATAACAGGCAGCACAGCAAAAGCAAAAAGTGGGGACTTCAACATGATTCATCGATTGGACAACCTTAAGCAGCTGTAGTGCACTAAAGATGGAGGTTTCAGCGTTGCCAAAGGAAATCTAGCATACCTCCGTTCTAAAATGACATTTTTATTTTTGCTAAAACATGCATAGATCACAATGTTATTTTGGAGAGGGTGCTATCCATCTTAACGAATGGGACTGGACATTGAAAACAAGAACAGAGCAATGTAAGGTCTTAAAGATCGTGTTGAATACCTGGGACATCATTTAACACCGGAAGGTATCTTTCTGCCCACAAGCTTCATCAGTGGCGGGGAAATGCTTTCAGCTGATTAAATCTCTGAAGAAGTTTTTTGATCTTCATCCAGTGACAGCAAGAAAAACTGTTACAGCAGCCGTAATCACTTCCAGATTAGACTATTGTAATAGCCTTTACGCGGGTGCAAACAAGATAATATTCAAGAAACATGCAGCAGCCCGCTTGGTGCTGAAACTGCCACGCCGCTCCTCAGCTTCCGCAGCCTTAAGACTACTGCATTGGCTACCTATCCATAAAAGAGTACTATTCAAGATACTCGTTATCACCTTCAGAGCTTTCAGAGTCCCAGGACCGAAATACCTGACATCCAGAGTCACACCCTATGTTACTACACGACCTCTTAGATCCTCCGCAGCCAATCTTTTAAAACCCACACTGTTCAGATACAAAACTAAGGGTGGGAGATCTGTAACCGCCCTGGGAGTAAAATCGTGGAATACTCTCCCCTTTCATCTCTGTCTCATACAATCAGAATCCGGTTTCAGGAAATCCTTGAAAACCTGGATTTTTGGAGCTTCAGACTCACTCTGACTATCCCTTATTTTGTATTGTATTGTAATTGCATTTATATAGCGCTTACTACCCCTGACGAGGCGTCGAAGCGCTTTTTCGGCGAGTAGCACGCTACTCCGGGACCCATAGAGGATTAGTGTTGAATTAGTATAGTGAAACATGCAAGTACATTTTAAGTGGTGGATAGGTTAGTCAGTGATTTGGAATGATAGCAGAAGGATAGAGGAAAAAAGGTTTGTATTTATATAGCGCTTGTTACCCCTGATGGGGTGTTGAAGCACGCTACTCCGGAAGCCCATAAAGGATTAGTGGTGAATTAATATGGTGAAATATGAAAGTAATTTCAGTGGTGGATAGCGTCAAAGCAGGCACGAAAGGAACACCGAGATGAATGGGCAAATATATGAAAAGAGGGAAGAAGAGACAGTTTAAAGGGATACGAAAGGAAAGTTGAAACTGACACGAAGGAGATCAAATAAAAGGTGGGCCGTGAGGAGTACATGCAATTAAACGTACGGGGGGAAAGTCATTAAGAGGAGCAGAGAAGACAATACTAAACTAAAAGATGGTGAACTCCATCAGTATATGATTATTCATTAACTACTGTGCACCCCAAAAAGCTCCTTATCAACTTCAGAGATACATCAATAACGAACTGTAATATTGTGCTTTCTGTTGATGGGTCCCGACTCAAACAATTATGCTGTGTTCATACAAACTCAAGTGGATTAAAGTACATGTCTTCCCCAAGCATACTCCGCCTAGATGGCGGAGCTTCTCGTCCTTCTCACAGCTTGTATCTGTAGCTGCAAATCAGAGTCTCACCGATTCAAAGTATGCATTTGTGGTAACCTGTGACTTTGGCCTGGTATGTCGACAAAGGGGTTTCCTCAAATCTGCAGGTACATTGATCAAAAACTGCACATAAGTGAAGAATCTCCATCATGCTTTGCAGCTTCTGCAATGGGTTGTTGTGGTAAACTGTACCACACATTGAAGAATCAAGTGTCTTATGGTTTTGCTGATTCCACAAGTAAGAATGTATCCTTATCCCTGGTCTCTAGAGGGAAAAATGCATCTCTCTCTTACCTCCGGGGTACTGGCACAGGGCATTTCCAGAGACCACCCCATGCTCATGCATCCAGATCCCACTGCATATGGGCAAAAAAGAAATGGCCACTGAATTTAACTCTCCAGCGATTGTGAAAGCAGCACCTTTTGTTTTTGTGTGCCTCCCATCTATCTCTGCACCGCGCCAAGATACTCCCGCAGAGTGATAGCTGCGCTTTAGAAATAACACATACAATACAATACAGTACAAATCTACTAAAGATCTGTGACCTATAGATCGGGGTAAAAACAGGCCCTTCCTAGGGTTGTGCAAGTATTATTCTGTGTCAGACTTTATTGTACTTAACAAGGCATGCAAAAAATTGTTGCGCAAAGGGTCAATTTTCAGGCGAAAATCAAAATTAATTGTTTAGAGACTTTAAGCAAGCAAGAGAACATGCCCCTTCTTTGAGGCTTTATTGTGCTGTTGCTCAGTGCTTGATTCCTGTTGATGAGAGTTCTGCAGGGATTAGTGGGGCTTTGTGCCAGATAGTTGATACCAGAAAAAACACTATTGCAAAACTTTAAGAAGCCTGAGAGATTCTGATTGTCACCAGAACACTACAGAAGAGAATGCACTTGCCTGTGACTAGGCTGTTGAGCATTTCAAAGCGTAATAATGAGGATACAAAATCATTTGCATGGACCATAAACCTCTGAAGTATCTTCTAGGTGACAAAGGAAAGGGTAAGGTAAGCCTCAGATTGGTGTGTTGTCCCGAAAGCTGGAATTTCAATCAATCAAACAAGGAATTGTAAAGTGCGGCAAATCACACATGATGGTTCTTGAGGCGCTTGAGTTGCTAACTGCTTCGTGGTGATCTGTTCATTCGAAGAGCCGGGTCTTGAGTCCTTTCCTGAATTGCTAGAGCGAAGAGGCAGTTCTGACATGCAGGGGAAGGTCGTTCAACGCTTTGGCTGCCAGGTGTGAGAAGGGGCATCCTCCGTTGTTGCCTTGGTGGATTCGGGGGGTGTCTGCATGGAAGAGGGAAGCTGATCGTGTCTTGTTGGTTGGTGGAAGGTCATGCGCTTGTTGATGTATGCTGGTCCTTCACTGTGCAGGGCTTTCTATGCGTGGGTCAACATCTTGAACTGGCATCTCTTCTAGATCGGGAGCCAGTGTAGCTTCTTGAGTTGGGGTGTGATGTGGGTTCGTCTGGGAAGGTCGAGGATGAGTCTGGCTGCTAAGTTTTATATTGTCTGTAGTCTCTTCATAAGGCGTGCGGTGATTCCTACTGAAGTGTGTTCCCATAGTCCAGCCAGCTAGTGATGAGGGACTGCGTGATGTTGACTTCTGGTGTTGACTGGGAGCCACCTGAAAATCATGCAGAGTGTAGAAGCAGGCAGATGAGACTGCGTTTACTTGTTTCTTCATAGATAGCTTACTGTCCAAGATGATGCTGAGGTTGCGGGTGTGGTCTATTGGGGCGGGGGATGGGCAGAGTTCAGTAGGCCAACATGGTTTGTTCCATGGCAAGATGTTGTTTCCAAAGATGAGGACTCGAGTCTTGTCCGTATGGAGCTTGAGACAGTTGTCCTTCATCCAGTTGGCGACGTTCATCATACATCTGTGGAAGTTGGCTCAGGTGGAGGAGGGTTCCTCCGACAGCGACAGGATGAGCTGGGTGTTGTTGGCGTAGAAGATGATGTTGAGTCTGTGCGATCCCAGGGGGGACATGTACGTGTTGAAGAGGGTGGGGCTGAGGGACAATCCTTGAGGGACACTGTAGATCTTCTTGGGTTCCAAGGCGAACAGTGGGAGACTGATTATCTGGGTTCTTCCAGTGAGGTACGAGGCGATCCATTTGAGGACGTCTCCCTGGATTCCGATGTAGTGGAGTCTGTTGATCAAGATGTGATGGGAGACGGTGTGGAAGGCGGCTGACCGGTCCAGGAGGAATCGGGCTGTAGTTTCACCGGGGTCCAGGAGGGCCCTGATGTCATCGGTGGCTGCAATCAGGGCTGTCTCTGTGTTGTGGTTGGCTCAGAATCCGGATTGAGAGAGCTCTAGGAGGTTGATGTGTTCCAAATGTTCGATGAGTTGCTGGTTGATTGCCTTCTCAAAAACCTTCGCTGGGAAGGGGAGCAGAGAGATGGGCCGGTAGTTCTTTGGTTCTGCTGGGATGGCGGATGGTTTCTTCAGGAGGGACCCTCACTTCTGTGTGTCGTGTTTCCAGTCCTCCGGGAAGAAGGCCAAGGTGATGGAGGTGTTCAGGACTTTCCTGAGCAGGTCGCCAATCGTCTTGCTCCCGAAGGTGAAGACTTGGTGAGGACAGGGGTCCGTGGGTGCTCCCGAGTGAACAGAGTTCATGATGGAGATTGTAGCTTGAGTCGTGAGAGGGTCCCAATGGGTGAGCAGGTGTTCGGGGTTTGTGTTTGTGGGTGTGAGCAGGCTGATGGTGGTGGGGGTTTGGGGTTTGAAGCTTTCATAGATGACTGAGATCTTGTTGCTGAAGGGTATCACACAGTTCTTGGGAGGGGGTGATGTTATTCCTGGCGACTACGGGGTTGAAGAACTCCCTCACGATGGCAAAGAGCTCCCTGCTTCGGATTGTGCTGGCTTTTATGTGGTCTGTTAGGGCTTTCTTTCTTTCCTTCAGGAAGCAGTGGAACTGGTTGAGTGCTGTCCTGAATGTGGTATGGTCTCCTGTCTCTTTCCTGGTGCACCACTTCCTTTCAAGTAGTTGGCAGTTGCGTTTGAAATTTCGAAACAAGATTTATTTTGGACAGAAGTAACACAAGGGATAACCTGTTCTCTCATGTAGTATTTCAAAAGGAAATAATGTGGTTTTTCACTAAGTAAAGTACTTCATTATTAAAAGTTGGTCACATCAATGGTGTCTGATGCAAGAGATAAAACATTTTGCCAAAATTCAAGATAATCGGAATACTGAAGATGATCCCATTATATATGCCTCAAATGTTCTTCTGCTTGAAGGGATGAGGTCTAGGGTGATAGCACGAGCACACAAGTGACACTCAGCACTTACATCTACTAAGGAATGTCTACAGGCAGATTACTGGTGGCTTGGAATGGATAATGTGACAGAGGTATACGTAGGTTCTTGAGCCACATGCACATACATTCTATAGTTCATTACACTTTCCTATATTCTGCAGATTTTCCAAAACATCAAGGGAAAAAGCGGCCATTAAGTTGCTCAAATCAGTCTCCACATTGCTCTTAGGAATTAACTATTTGAGAGTCATGATGCGTTGCCCGATGTGGTATCCTCAGGGGGCAGAGGGCGAGGGGCGTCCCCTCTGGGTAACTACAAGTTTTGCTGTGTCTCAGAATTAGTTCCTCAAACTGTGGACAAGATCTTTCCGAGCTAGGAGAAACCAGACCCGAGACTTGTGAATAGACCCTGCCCACCCTCCTACTTCATCATACCATCATCATCAAATGTATTCATGTCTTAGGGCCTGATTCAGATCTTGGCAGACGGGTTACTCTGTCACAACAGTGGATATCCCGTCCGTCAAAATATAAATCCCATGGGATATATATTTCGGCGGACGGGATATCCGTCACCGTTGTGGCGGAGTAACCTGTCCGCCGAGATCTAAATCAGGCCCTTAGTTATATATATATATGGTCATAATTGAGGGATAAAAAAATCGTAATAAGATACAATTGTCATATAAAATTCTCAACATAACCATAGGTGTATCTAAAAAAATACTTCAGTAAACTTTGTGTTAGGAAAAGCAGAAAAAGATTTTCTCAGCTGAAGTAAATAAACTCTGCCCTCACACCATCCTTTTCCCTCCACCCAAGGCCTGGGAAACAAGCCCATGCAACATTTACCACCAGCTCCAAGCAGGCGGACAAAAGTGTGCAGATTTGGGCCAATTAATCCCCTCGGAAGAGGGAAAAACATGCAGAGTTGAACTTTGAATTCACAGGTCTGCATGTTATGACCCATTATGGTGGAAATAATTCACAATTCCCTTTAACTCATGAGAAGACAGTGGCAGGAATTGTTACCAGAGGCCCCAGTAGCTCCCAGTGGAGGTAACAGTTAAGTCATAATGATGGTCTTTAAAGTGGGAATATTTTCATTTTTTCACATATCCGCTATTGAAGATGTTGTTAATATTTTGTAAGAGAAGTTTTCAACTGAGTGTTTACTCCAGTTTATCGTATCAAACAGGGTCCAGTTTGTTTTCGAGGCTAGGAAAGCATTTTTATATTCTATCGGAGTCAAACATTTGACTGTAGCTCTTTATAGCCTCCAGCCTAATGAGGTGGTTGAAAGTATAAACCATATAAAGGGTACCGTTCAAATGTTTGTGATTTATTAGATAGAGATGCTGTATCTAAACTGGTTCTGAAGTTTAGGAAAAGTATGGTGGTGACTGTGCACTGGACACAAAAGCAGTGAAAGACGGTGATGGAGTCTCAATGCAAGATTAAAGAACATTCATGGATCATCATGTGAAAATATTGCCTGTCAAAGTGGGAGATTAGGTTAAGGCCTGTAAACTGGGGAATATGTCAGTGAAGGCTCTACGTTTTATCTTCCTCACCTAGGTGCTCAAAGTGTCAAAAGGTTCTGGGACAGTGAAGGAAATGGCTGAAATAAAAGAGTTATTGTTAAATGGATAAAGGAAAATCAGGAAGAGATTCCATGAATGATATTGGTATTAGTTTGAGAATGGATAGTGTTGTCCCACTCGGTCGAACCACATAGTCACAATTGTGCGCCCGAGTAGTCTTCCGTCGAGACGTTAGCTGCCTGTGATGCTGAAGATCTGTGCCAAAGGAGTAGTTGAGTTTGAGCAGGTGAGGTCACTGGAGGACGAAAGAACCAGTTGCAGAAATGAACTGGGCAACAGGGCGTTTCCTGCACCCAGGGATTTGGAAGATGGGGACATTTATAAGTACAGAGCATTCCTGTATAGTGTGGTCTTCCTTAAAAGCTGTTTAACGTCTACTAATGCACTTGCTCTGTTTAATGGGGTAAGATGTGTCTTATGTCTTGTTTCATTATATTCAGTTTCTAGTTTATTATTGCATCAATAAAGGATATGGCCTGCTCCAGAATCACTATTGTCTTGGAAGTTGGTGGCCCTGGTTCATCAGATATGGATGCACCGAGTGTGGGCGCCTTCTTATCTGAATAAACATTTTATGGACAACGGCTTGAGAGCAGTATCTAACAGATGTCTCAATTACGTTTGTTTTATGAAACTACAGCTGAATATACTGCAGACAAATGATGGCAAGACTATCAGCTGATGGCTTCAGAAGTAAGTTGAAGTTCAAGGCCCACTCAGAAGTTTGAATTAGTTTGCCACTCAAGGCACAGTGATGTGTGCCCTCCCCAGAATGGACGCAGCATTAATTGCTATGGGCAGTCCTTTCTGTGTCTCCCAAGGTGGGTGCTTAGCTTTACCGTGCCTTCGAGCTGTTAATAAATAGATCTGCTCAGAGAGACAAGCACCTGCTACGGAACACTACATGCACCTTGCAGGGTACAACCCTTCCTCTTAATACGGTTGAATAAAATAGTACCCTTAACTATGGTAAAAGTAACATCTGCAAGTTAACAGCACAACGTCATCGCTCTGCTAGTCCCAACTCTATATTCACCAGAACTTAAGAGATTTAAAACTACCCCTACTCTGCAACAGTACTACATTCTATACTTACCCTACCACGCTCCTGTGTTAAGTGTTTCCCTGCAATTGGTTAGGTGCGTTTTCATTAAATATATATCAAATACACTATATACTTAGGAGGAATAACTTATTCTATTATTTTACTAAATTCTGTCACCTCCCTATTGACTAAATTCCATGCTACATGTTTTACCGTCTCCAATACATATATCATTTTAGTAACATCAAAAGGCCTTCGATAAAACCAGATCTGATCAACTGCATAATTCCCAAACGATAACTTGTGCATGTAGACAAGTGTAAGACATTTTTATCTGAATAAGAACTGGGGCACCCACACTAGTCTGATGTCGACAACTGATTCTCTTGTCATCTGCATATCTGTGTACACACGGTTGTATCGCAATATGTGCACGTCTGTGTGATCACTACCAGCAGTGGGGACTCACTTCCCTGTACATGCATTTTGGAACTGAAAAGCAACTTAAGAACTTTTGTTTTGCTTAGCTGCTGCAAGTAGTCCTGTATTGATTGCCTTTACATTATTACAGTCAGCTGAACATTAAATGTTGTTCAAACTATCCGATTGGAACCACTGTTATCTCATTATTAAGATTCCAATCCTCTTATCCATTTACACAGGAGGATTCTAAGAGTAGCCAGTAGACTCTTAGATGACTTTACATTCCTTATTAAGGCAACTTTAAACAAAGTATTGATCATTATTGGGAGGGACAACACCAGTCCTATTGCCATTTAGGTATGAAATAGAAGGGCTGCCAATACAATGACATTGAAGAATCACAGGATTGGCTATCCTCATTCAATTTCTAAGGACCCTTGAGGGTTCTGCTCACTCCGGCTGCACACCCGGCCCAGGATAACGCAGGAGGCAGAATAGAATCCTGGTCCCATGAAATAAGTGATGGGGGTGCCCATTAGCAACCACCAGCCAAGTTAAGTACTGAGTCAGTGCTAACTGAGCTCTTCATAACCTGTATCAATAAACAGCATGGTCACTATATATAAAAATAGAAACAGATCTTGACAAGTCTCCTACTGAAAGTGGGGCTATTTGTAGCGGTAGCCAAATGACTATGTATGTGCTTAGAAAACCAGAAACATTTAATGCAGATTAACTTCTGAGACAGGTCACAGCTGTGTATAATAAAAGCCTAAATGTCTAACCCAGTAATTAAACATTAAACTAAAAACACAATCTCTATCAAAAAGTCCTAGTTATACTTTACAAATAAGTATGCAGGCAGCCTAGACTCTGGACTAGTTCCAGTTTGTAATAAACAATTATGCGATGGAAGAAATGTCTGAATTGATCTCATCCACTGGTAATCACTTGGGTCGCATTCCAGCACCTTGTTTTTTCACCAATTATGCCACTGCAGCTTGAGGCTCACTATACGATTATCAGTCCTGGGCATGCTCTAATAGGAACAGTCCAGCCCAAACGGCCAGGCCAAATCCCCTCTAGATGGGAACACAAGCAACCCCAGACCCGTTTTGACCTGCTTAGGCCTAATCAGTGAGTTATAGTTTAAGTACTGAGGCAACGTGAGCATGGGACGTGTAGCACTTGGAATGTGAACAATAACAAACAAGGACAGAAGGAATGCTTGAATTAATCTCAGCCACTGGGGATCACTCAGGCCGCATTCCAGTCCATCTATTCTTGTCTACTGTGCACTCTAGACAGAGATCTGCCACATGTAAATCAGTCTTGACCAGGGTGAAACAGGCCCAGCCAGGTCTGCTGAACGTCCGAACCAGGTCCCCTCCAGATGGTAACACAAGCCACCACAGATTGGTTTGGGCCAGCTTAGACTTCATCAGTGAGAGATGCAGTGGTGCAGGCCCAAGATGCATATGGCAGGTCTCTGTCCAGAATAGCATAGTAAGGTGAAAAACAATGGCCTGTAATGCAGCTCTATGCGACTGCCAGTGGCTTAGATTATGTCACGCACTCCTTCCATTACCTGTTGCTTCATGCTTCAGTTTGCAGCAACACAATTTACTTTGGGGAAAGAATCCAGCAGCTTTTAGACAATAACTATCTCTAGTAAGTGAGATCAAATGCTGCAGTTACTTCTGACCCTAAAAAATAGTAATAAAGTGAAATAAAACATCACATTTTGTAACACCTGCTGTAGCAACAGTGGCTGTTGAAGTTTTAAAAACTAATAGAACGATGAGTACTTACAGGTATGCCTAGCCAACGAATAATTTGAACCGCCGGTTGTGAGCCCAAATCCTTCAGGTATTTGACTCGAGCTTCGGGGCCTGGTTAACAATTTGGGGGGCTCTATTTCGGCACCAAACTCTGCTCCAACCACACCCAGCAAAACGATAGCAGTAGCTTGCTTGCGCCGCTCTTCGTAAGATGAAGATATTTTCTTCATTTGCGGAGGGCCACAAACGCATCCTAGATAAAAACAAACAAGAATATTCCAAATCAGTTATTAGAAAATGTATTCACAATAGCACAATTTAAAATTAAATAAATGAAAATACTGCAGAAAAACATTAACACGACTCTGAGTTAAGTAAAATCCTATATTGTGTGATATGACAAGCATAGCATATTTAGCTCTGTCAGCCATTCCTGCTAAGTAATGCAAATGGAAATGCTATTTCTAAGTAGGAAATTCCATATCTGTCTGGATCGTTCAGGCTCTGAAAAATGTGATGGGAATACACCAAATAAGAAACAAATGTTCATATCTTCTCAATGCATAGGAGGATAAAAATAAAAATCCAACTGTCAGCCTTCCTGGAAGGCAGTATGGAAAAATGGTGCCAAGGCTCCAGACATATTGATGTGCAACACGTTCAGACTTGTTTGCTATGCTTAACTGGCTATTAGTGGTACAAGAGATATTTTTGTGATATGCCACCTGACCCATTAGCATAGAAGATGAGCATGGCACTTCATTTGCAGCAAAAAAAATAAGCCCTAGTTATATCATGACATGCATATGAAAAACATGTCACCACAGCAGGCAACTGTGCAGTACTGCGTGTGTTCTACAACTGGAATTAGTAACTGTGGTTTAGTGTTCCTTCCACACCTGTCCTCGGCCTAAATAAAACAATACACTAATGTAAGACCATAGGAACGCCTCATCACAAGCCCTACTGCAGGTCCAATTAGAGCGTGCCATTTTGACACCGGAAGCAGGACGTGCCTTTGTTGCCCCGCCCACAATCCCAGCAAGAATAAAGCTCTGCAACAATGGCTGCAAGGAGGGGGCCATTCTGCATTTGCACCAATTGTTCCGTCAGCTGACCTCTACAGAAGGGAATTGCTAAATGCTGCCTGGCTCCTCAGCTGACAAGTGAATGATGGCCGCTCTATCCGTTTCCGCCATAGCTGCCGCCTGCCTCCACTGCAGCCCAGGTGCTCAAACAGAGAGCCCGGTGTGACATCGGCGATCAAGACGAATTGGGAGCAGCTCCCGAGCCAAGATTGTTTTATACCGTTTAATTTCGTTTCTTTCCCTGCTTGGATGAGCACAAGCCGGGTTATGGATTTCTATTCTAATGTACTGAAGCAGGCACTGAGAGGAGCCAACGAAGCGCGTGCTGGAGGGAGAGGGGGCCGCGGGGGTCGGGATCAATAGGCAAGGCACTGACCCCAGCCGCTCAGCCTCAGCAGTGACCACTGCTCGGGGAAGGGGGAGAATGGGGGAGGGGGTGGGGGTTAGGGGCAGCTTCCAGTAGGAAATTACACAACAGGGGCTCGCCTCCTGCAAACCCCGCTTCCCTCTCCCCTTGTTTAATTTTAGCAACACTGTGTTAACTCTTTCTGTGTCATGAAATGACGCGATTAAGGGACGAAACTCTTTCTCACAAATCTCGGTCAAGCGTGGCAAAGGTCTCATTTGTTGCACAGGAAATAAAAGGCCTGTCCGCTGCTTAGATCACGAACTGCTACCTTTAACAGCACATTTACAGTTTTTTTCAAATGACACATATTTCTGGAGGTTGCAAAACAATGTAAAAAAAATTTATTAATGACATTTTTTTCCTCACACGTTCAAGTTTAAAGGGAAGTCGTCTTCAATATTATAATATAGTTTCAAATTAGGATTTTCAACAAAACAAATGTAATTTAAAATACCGGTAACTCACTCAATATTTCCTCCTTGTAAATTGCAAAAGGAGGAGTGTACGCGTTGTGCTTTCGGAGATAGCACTTGCGTTAATTTTAAGTGTTAAGGCCAACAGTATTGTGTTTTTACCACTATTGACATACACATTTAAATAGCATGGTACGGGGAACCCTTGAAACCCTGCACTGGGTGTCCAACTCCCACGGCATCGGGCATAAATCGCGGTATTTCTAAACAATCAATAAATGGGGGAAGCAGTTATTTGGGTTTTCTGATAGAACATGAACCTACCCTAGCCACGTAAACGCTAATGCAAAGTCGATGACTTCATCTGGGGGACTGTCGTTGCCGGCCGGGAGCTGCTTCAGGCGGTCAACAGAAAACATGCACCCTTATTATCAGTAATTCAAAATAAAGGTCACTGCTTTATATATTTTCACCCAAAAAAATGCCCAGGAAAGAATTATTTCCTCTAGTTTCAGTTGTCTCCTAAAAAGTGGGGCATTTCGTCGCTTTGACGTGCTCCCATTTAACAATGTGAAAAGGAGACCCACAGATCCATGATCTTGGCAGGACGGCTGATCGCCTTAACACAGGAAGAAAATTAATAACACCAAACAGTGCACTGTGGTAAGTAAGTAGCAAGAGTCATTAATAATGCTGCGCATCCTCCATTTCTGCCAAGAACGTTTTTAAAATACCTGTTAAATATCTGGAAAGCATAATCAGAGACATAACATCTATGGGGATGTCATACTCGCCGAATTTTCCAGTATATTCCCAAAAATACTCAGATTATTAATCGGGTGAAATAAATAAACTTGTGTTTTGTGACCTGTTTTCCTGGATTGGTTGTAAAGGACACAGACATGGTTCCGTGCATACGCTTCCAAAACAAAGCTCATCTTTCTGAAAACGACACCTCTACGGAAATCCTTAATGACAGATGAAAGCAACATTTCTTAGAAACAGGTGTGGAATTGGCCTTTCAGCAGGAACAAAGCTGGTATTGCAGCTCTGTGGGATCTTGCAGATGTCAATGCAAAACATTAAGTCCTCAGATTTGATTTCCAGCGAGTCCAACTCAGACTTAATTCTTCCACAGTTGTGCAAAGGATTATCTATGTGAATAATACACAAGCAGTAATTCACAAAGGCATTTTAAAAAGTATTTGCATTAGTGCTCCAGTAGAACTACTTCTTGTACTCATAAATACAATTCGCAAAGGTGCGGGTGGACAACTCTGACTATACCAGCTTCCATCTCTCATGTGTGGAGTTATTCTGCATGTGCACACACAACAATGCTCAAGCAATTCTACGTTTTTGGTGTAAATGAGGGAGTGGCAAGTGGGAGTGGCTGAAAAATATCTAGAACAACAAGGAGGAAGAAAGCGAAAATCAAGGAGAGGCACAGGGAGGAACATGCAAATACAAAAACACACCTACAAAATGTTAAATCATTTGCAATTCACAAATGTTGCAACTATTCCAGTGGTACTACAACACAAAGAGGCAAAAATGTACTTTCAGCCAAGCCTTGGAGTAAGTCACAGACCACACAAGGCCACTCCCAGGTGCTGCTTGGGAACCACTTAAAAAAAAAATCGAGACAAGGAATAACACTACCGGCACAAAAAACATAAAATCAATTAAAAGAAAATCATGGTCATGTAACTTTAGAAATGCAGACCCCTATACAAACCACACAGTAAAAATATTGAAATAAGGGATACAAAATTAAAGACATATAATTAATTCAAAACGGTCTTATAATTGTAGACAATATAGCCATCTATACACATTACATAATAAAAAAAAATGAAAAAAACACAAAAACTTGTCATATATCTTTAGAAACTGCAGACACCTAGAATAATCATTCAGTAAAAATATTTTTTTACAAAAAATCAAATATTAAAAGAAATAGTTATTTTAAAAAAATGGGCATATATCCTTGGCCATTGCAGACACTTATACAAATCACATGGTAAAAAAAACCAACTAAATATTATTAATGTAACAAATGGTAATTTAACTTTAGTCATCGCAAACAACCATACAAATCATATTGTATAAATGTAAAAATAGCACTTGAATACTTTGAAAATTAAAAGTATGAAAATTGTTAATTCATTATAGAAAAACACACGTCATCTCACATCCAAGACTACTCCTTCCCACACTCCGACACATCATCCCACACTGAATGTCCCAAAACAATCACACAATCCAACCCACCCACCCATCCATCCCTTCCTCCCTCCCTGATGTATCACTATTTGATAAACTGCAGGAAAAAGCCAGATACAGGGTCTGAAACGAGGAGGACAACTGGCTTTGTATATATCATTTAAGCATGCACATGTCTTATAGAAATGATCTAAAGACTAATTCTAGTCCGCAAATTCAAGTGGAGTACGAATGTATCAATTTCAATTGAGGTTTTTCTACAGTGGTTGACGCCCTATGCCAAGGGCCATTGAATAAGGACAATTAACAACTATTAATGCATGGCAGCTGGTGGGTAATTAGCCAATGAGTACCAATCGCTTTAACTTTCACCCAACACAAGTAAATAAACACATCCACTGACCCCCCAGCCTGAACAGAAAACCCAGTAGTAAATGCCAGCAGAAACATTTCTTTTAGACAAATGGTGACTATATTCTAAAAGTCTAAAAAGAAGCTGCTCAAATAACATAAAATGTTTATTTCTGTTGGTGACTATATACCATAGGAATTTTCTATTTTCATGTCATGCTCTCGAGTCATGTAAAAAAAATAACACTTTTCACTTCTTTTGTTAAAATATGAGCTTTTTGCCTTTTGTTAAATGGACGAACATTATGCAGTTAATTCTTGCCAAATGACCTGCATGCAGCCGATTTCAATGTGTGTCTATTACCGATTTCGCAGCTGGGAAAATACTGTGCTTCATGCCGCGGTGTTTACACTAATCCCACAACACAAACTCCTCCCAGGGTTCAAGCATAATCAATATCTAGCATTGATTTTACAATCGTTCTGCAGTACAGATTATTTGACGCACATCAAAACCTCCCGAAATATATACTTTTAGGAGGTGGGGGCTACACACTCAGTTGATTTGTTTGCCCAGGGTTTGTGTTACATCAACATAACGTGGATCGATGCTCCGGGCAACAGTCGATGTGTCTATCCTTGTCAGTGTTACCACGCAGGACCAAGGGCCACAAAGCTGATAGACTTCAGTACACATGGAGAGTAATCGCCGGAGAAGGTCTAGTGTGTTCAGTGAATAACTAACACACTGACCCTCTTTCTAACAATGTTACACGTTACCACCAACCAAGTAAATAGACAGGTCTGTCACAGTGACAGCTGGGGGCTGCCTTTATAAAAGCTAGGTGTCATTAAATAGGCAAAATCATTTTAGTCCAACTTTCAAGTAGGTCCTAGACTGGTAGGTAAGTCCATTAGGGCAAGATGGTATGAAATGCAAGGTTTATACTCCTAACTTCCACATAGGTTGCACACAAAAAATGAAGACTTTTTGGACATAAATAATGAAATCAGCTGTGCTTTTCAACGTCTAGGTTTCTTTTTTGCAGTAGACTTTATTGACATCACCCATCCAAAATTCTGAACATGAGAACTGGACCTAAAACATTAGAAAAAAAATAGGCTCAAGTATAAGTATCATAATTTGAACCCATACTTGACCATTGGAAGGGACGCGTTGAAGAAGCAATGCGCTGCTCTGAAGCGGTTGTTGCAGTAAGGCTTGCAACAATATCCCTGCCTCTCTATGTGAACATGCATGGCTGGATCTTCCTTCCGCCTTCATGTTTTGATTGCACTTCGTGCTCGAAATTCAGATTTGCTCCAGTTTTCTCTCTCTTAACGCCTGGCCACAACATGCATCTTTCCTTCAAGATTTACCAACACCTTGGAAACATCTTGCTGGCTTTTAACACAGGGCATGCAATGCAAAAAAAAAAAGAAATAAAGCCACTCTGTCTTTCCGAAAATAGCATCAGGAATACAATTTCATTTCAGATCATTTACAAATTCAGATCATTTATAAATAAGTTTTTTGTCGGGCAATTATAGATCCATACAATAAGTAAAATATTTGCATCCATGCAAAAACAATAAAATAAAATAAATGCATAAATCAGACTCCTTCCTAGATAAGTATTGAAATAGCTGCATATTTGCATTAACATTTTCAATTCCTTATTTTATACTTCTTAAAGAAGTATAGATAAAATCACCTGGACAAGGATTGAGGACCTAGCACGTCAAGTGTCAAAAACACATCAAAACACAATGGCAGAATTAAATCAACTTGTGCGGCTGCGCATAATGGAAATTTTCATACAAATATGTTGACGGATTCTTGCAGCGACCATTTCTATGGCAAGCTGAAGTCGTCATGGTTAATACAGCCCTTTTTTGCGGCATAGCGGGTGCTATTCTAGGCTGATAGTGTGTTTAAGCCCACACCAATTAAATCAATATGGCAGTGCTCTATTCAAGGTGAGACCAAATAAACCTGTCTGGAGCTTTGAGCAATAGGCTTCACAGTACACTCTGAGTGCTAAGTGCCTTTCAGCCCAGAGATCCGTCATTAAAAAATCATTAGCCATCATTCACTCTTCCTAAAAAGCTTAACATCTAAACTTGTTCAGCATCCACTGAAGAATTAGGATAGACTGCCGCACACTCATTAACACCGGGAGATGCTAACAATGCGTGATCGAACAGTGCACTCACCACAACACAAACTACTGCTTTTAGCTAATTACTTGCCTTTGAATCCGCTCTATCCCACAATCTATGGCGACGAGAGCAACGCAGAGGACAGTAAACAATTCAGATTGATTCAATTGATGCAGGCGCATCATGTTAGCGGCCGGTTATCACAAAAGGTCTTTCCTGAAGCTTAGAGGAACACAAAGGCATACTGATTTTAAGCATTTGAGAATCCAGCACACAATTAATTTATGGTGCATGATTTATTTACTATTTTTACATGCAGTGTGGGTCTTCTCCCTTATTGGGTATCATTTACAGGGATCTAGCGGAAGATACCAGGCATGAATCTGGGCACGCTACTGCAAAGAACATGCAAACTCGAGCTCGAGGACAGTTATTCTTCCACTTTAGGACTTAGGTGAAGGGATAGTGAGAGGAAGTGAAACACAGGCATAGATCTGGAGGCATATACAGCATAGTATCGAGACGTGAGATGTAGGTGAAAAAGGGAGGGGAGATCAGTGCTGAATGGGGATTGCTTTGCCTTGTCTGTATTCAATTTTAACAGGGTTTAGGGAATGCAAATTACAAGAAGAAAATCCTAAAAAATCGAATTGAGCAACAGGTCTCAAGAACCATTCACCATTTTGTTTATAAATGTTAATATTTTCCGATTAAGGTTTCCCAGTACAGTTCAGTGGTGAAAATGAGTCTATGGCAGAAAGTAAGCACCAGACCTTTCCAAAGTGGTCTCCATCTTCACCTTTTATCATTTCTGCTCCAATTAGTCTGATTCCAATAGCACATCTGCTCGCTGTATAGTGAGGATAAAGGTCTTTTTTGCTAACTCAATCACACCATCGCTGGTCTTGGCCATTTTGCATTTGCCCATATTTTATTTCTCCAATACAATAATAACAATATCTTTGGACTAGTGGACCTTCCAGAAATAACCTCATTGGATGAGTGTTTCTGCTGTGTTAGAAAGGAGCAAAAGACTAATGAGTGACAAATGCACGAATGTGATCAGGAATAATTCCTTGTCCACTCTCCATGGTGACAAGAAAAATCAATAATATTTGAGGCATGAGCATGCCGATCACTTCAGCAAAAGACTGTTGGGTATTGTTTCTGAATTTTCTTAACCTCAGAAAACCAGCAGTCGTGTTCATTCTCACTGCTTAAGAAAACAGTATCCCAATACATACACAGGCAAATTCAAGTATTTGACATGGACATTTTATCACTCAGTTTAACACAACACTAATCTGTCTAGCCCTATATCTCAAGTTGCGTTACATAGTATATGACACAATATCCCTGCAAAATAAAAATAATCAGCATAAAATAAGCAACATTTTATAAGTCATATTTGGACCTGCTTTCAGATATCAAGAGTTCGAACCGCTCTCGAAATAAAACAATAGCACAAACTGTTAAAACGTGCAATGCACTGACAACCACACGATTTCACAGCTTTTATTAAATGCTCTGAAGCGAATGTGTTGTTTTATTTGTAGGACAAATGCCCGAGCGCTGGATCCCCTTTAGCTATTCTTTTATGTTGAAAGAGAACAGTGAACAATGCCCATGTGTTTTGGCTACTGTAGTGGCACGAGGTCTACTTTATTAACCATTTAGTACGCTTTTAACTATAAATGTATGTCTGAGCAAAAAACACTAAATTTTGAACCCACAATTGTATATTTGTGCCAACAAATTTACATTTATCTAAACAAATGTATAATTGCGGCAACAAAAATATATTCGCAACAACAAATGTAAATTCAGCTGAATATGTTAGACAAAAAACTGTCAATATGTGCATTTGTTTCACATAAAAAATGCGCATTTGGACAGTACCTTTTAAATAATGCATTCTTTTATCTAATTTTCTTCGAATGTCATGGGTAGTAAAAAAAAGTTGACTCAGTACTGGTTTGACACTCAAATGTGATTGAGTGGGAATCCTGTGCTAAAGTACAAGTGCAGGTTTTTGGAATGATGCAAATCTGCTCAGGAAAAGTATCACACAGGAAAATTGAAGGCAGAATTTGAAAATATGTTGCCTGCTACCAGACTCACAGACCCACACGAACAATTATCAGCTTGGTATATGACCTGCTTAAGTCACTTTAATCTGTTTAGGTTCAGCAGCCATAAAGGATGGACCCTCGGATCCATTTTTGAAATGTTGTCATGGAATGGCAAGTTAAGAACAATGTTACCTCTTTCCATGCGTGGGCAGAATAGGAATATTGTCATTTAAATCCAGACTTGCTTAAGGAATTTACAAAAGCAAATCTAAATCTAAAGACCTGTGTTCACGGAAGCTTACTCTAATGCATGCGCTATGCACAAAACCAGGGTCTATTAAACACGGGCTTACTGAGCATATGTGAGCAGGACATAGAGGGTATGATCGCGGATGACACTCTTTTTATTTTTACAGTATGCAAGGTGTACTGCATACAGGGCATAGCTGTAGACCATTTCTTGTGCGTAGTATATACAGAAGGCCAGTGCTTAATTTGCGCTGGTGGTTTCCGGTGCTCGGCACTGGCACTTAATTCTCAACACAGTCACTATTGACAGTCCACCACATGGTGGCACTGCCTCTCCAAGTTTGAGATGAGCCCAACGACAGTGTTTAATAATTCAATATACATTAAAATGACAATTCAGACTATTCCATGCCATTCTTACAACTTTGGGTGGTCTGTAATAGTCTGAAAGTCACACTTGTAGGAGTGCGATGGTTAGTAGTTGTACCGGTATTGTTATTGGCAGCGATGTCAGGGACAATGGATGGTGCAGGCTGCATGGCCTCCTGAGAAGGGCCCTGGTGCTTACTTTTTGTTTTACAAATTAAGCATTGCACAAAGCACAGGTGTAGGTGCACTGCAAACGAGATTACATCACATGCAATGCCCTGTGTGGACCAGGCATGGGACATGGGTGCAAGCCACGCCTCTCTGAAATATGCGGAGGGGAACTGCACTATTGATGCAGATAATGCCCACTTCCCATGACTTGTAGGTTTCATGAAATGGTGAAACTTACACAAGGGATGGCTGTTGCATAATAATATCAAGAAACGTCATTTTCTTACTACGCGTAGGCAATGGACTGTGTTGGTATCCTGCCTGCACTATGCACTTGCGAACTACGTAAACGGCTGAGCTGCAGGCTGTGCTCTGGTAATACTAGTCAAAGTACATAGCTACTAATAATGCTCTAGGTATATTGTTCATGGGTGTACTGCACATAGGGCACTGGCTGCATAGTAAATATTGAGGTATTATCACAGTACATATTAAAGAATATTCACAGTCAAGTTATTGCCACAGTCAGGACTATGGACAGGTATGTATAGACACCATGGACCATTCCCAGGGTATAATAAGCACAGGAGACGACTATAAGTCGTGCGCTCTATGTAACATGCATGGATGCACTTGGAACGAGTATCCAAGCCATGTCAGTATTATGGATAGGTGTTTGCAGACAGGGAGCTGCCACCAGCCACACAGGAAAGGGTTGCAGCGCTATCCCTGTGCATGGTGTTCTGCAATCATGCAATGGCTGGGCTCAGACTCTTCCTAGTGAACAGTACATAACAAACATAGTTGTAGCATATGCTCTTCGTGTACCATGTAATGGTGTTCGGTACAGTCGGTACTAATCTGAGCGCAATTTTTGGGGAGTGCACAGAACATAGCCACAGACTCTACTTTGTGAAAACCACAAGGAGGGCATCATGAAAACATTCAGAAAACTAAGGAAATACACTGGAAACCTTTGATACTGGATATGAAGGTTCTCTAATAGGTAACAATTGAAAAGCAGTAAATAAAAATACAATTGATCCAGAAAACCTAAATATAAAGTAAGCTATGGTTAGGTTGCAAAATACCAAAACTCCTAAAGCTCACCAGTTTTGGTTAGCTATGCCACAATGAACCCTCCTATACACTGCTACGACTCCACACATGAAATCAACAACACCTCTGATGCCAACACACATCACATAATTGATGGCATCACATGTAACAAATCGGCTCATCTGGACAGGAATCAAAAGAAGACACTATTGAAGGACATGCCTTGTTTGTACTACGCGAAGAGCATCTGCACACAGTGAGCAGTCTTGGACCATGCCCTGTATGCACTGTACTAGCTCATTGAGTTCTCTTGGCATGGTGGCAGTCGACAACTATATGCCTTATTTACATTAATAACATGGGCCAACTTTAAATACTGAGTATAATTCAAATCTTAGGTGTAGACCCCAATTAATGACATTTAATTCAGCATTTACATGACTCAGTCGCTAAGTACGGCATGCAAATATGGTGTGGAATGTTAGATGTTGTGTTATGTTTATTTAAAAAGTGCATTATCACCCGCAAATGTATCCTGGCGCTGGGCAGGTGTGTGTGCCTAACCCAGCCAATGGCAGGTTGGTTAATTAAAAAGCATGTCTTTAGCTTCTTGCCAAATTCAAGAAGAGAGAAGGCAGCTCTGAGTGGAGTGAGCGATAGTTTCACACTTTAGGAGTAATGTATGAGAATGTCCGTTCACCTGATCTTGTTCAGTGTATGCGTGTGATGTATGCGAGTAGGAGTCCTGCAGAGTTGAGGTGTCTGGGTGATTGGTGGAAGGAGATGCAACTGTTCAGGTAGGAGGGCCCTGAGCTGTGTAGTGCTTTTAATGTGAGTGTGAGGAGTTTGAATTGAGTGTGTATGTATAACAGGAGCAGTATAGTTTCCTGAGGTGTGATGTGGTGGGAGTTCTGTTTGGGAGGTTGAGGATGAGTCTGCCTGCCGAGTTCTGGATGGTTTGTAGTCTTCTAGTGAGTTGCTTGGTGATCCTGGCATAGAGGGTGTTCCCATAGTCCAACTTGCTTGTGATTAGGGCGTGAGTAACAGTGTTTCTAGAGTTGCTGGGAAGCCATTTGAAGATCGTCCTCAGACTCTTCAGGGTGTGGAAGCAGGATGCAGTGATGGAACTGACTTGTGTGGTCATGTCCAGTTTGCTGTCGTTGATTATTCGAGGTTCCTGGTGTGGGTCCGAGTACGACCAGCCACCAGTTGGAATTACAAGGTGAGGTTTCCTTGCTGAAGATCACTACTTCTGTCTGGTCAGTGTTGAGTTTGAGACAGTTGGCTTTCATCCAGTTAGCGACTTCGGTCCTGCAGGCGGTGAACTTGTTTCTTGTGTTGGGGATCTTGTCTGGGAAGGAGCGAATGAGTTGCATGTTGTCTGCATAGAAGAGGATATTGATGTGTGCGCGGATGGCGCTGGCCAGAGGGATCATCGGTGCTTTGAAGAGGGTGGGGCTGAGCAATGAACCATGAGGCACTCCGCAGATGAGTTTGCGGGCTTCCGAGGAGTAAGGGGACAAGCTGACAACTTGTGTTCTATTCGTATCCAATCATGGAAACACTGTACACTGCACGTATGCATGGCAATCTTGCAGTAAATGCATTGCAAGAAAACCATTAACTACTATAACATTACTATAAACTATAACATCTATTGGCAAAGCCAATAGATCTGGTGGTAGCAAATTGGTGGGATGATTACTATTAAACATATACCACAAAAAACAAGAAAACACACTGATGCCTAAACGTGACTGCCATATTCTTGCAAAAAAAAAAAAAAAGTGAATTAAAAAAATAACCATTGCATAGAATTTTAATTAGACATTATGGGGCATGTGCACTTACAGCAGATGTAGAAACATGTTTTAGTTTTAATGCACATCACCGGAAAATATGATTATTATTTTTTTTTGTAAAGAAAAGATACTATTGGCTTTGAATTAATGTAATCTGAAGGCACACATTACACACACAAGCCTAACTAAAAAATAAAAATGATTACAAAAAATGGAAATAGAAAAAGTATTGGCCATTTAAGATTTTGGCCCGCCGGCTCTAGTAGTGAAGTGAACTTCTTTTTAAGCAGATGTGCAAATTTGTTCAAATGTAACAAATTTAAAAAAGAAATGAATAAAAAGGATGAAAAATAGAAAGAAAAAAGTATTGCCCAAGGAAAACTATGGCTCAGCAGCCCAAGTACTGAAGTGAACTTCTTTTAAGCAGATGGGCAAATGTGAACAGGCCAAAATACCACTAACAGTGTTAAACAGTCGCTGGTTGAAGTTGGCTGACCCGTTGCTCTATGCTGTGGCGGCGAAAGCAAAATGTGAATAACAGATGAACAGACCAATAGATGAAGAGGGCGGATCGAGGCCACTCAATATATATATATATATATATCAGTATGCATTTTTATTTATGAATTCTTTGATTACATGAGACTAGCGGGATACCTAACGCTTTCTCTAGCTCAGACCTAAAAAGGCAAGAACACGTTCCTGAGACTCCCGCGTAAGAGACATGTAAGAGTAACTGCCAAGTGAACTGATCAATAAGAGAAATTAATTCACCTCCCTGTGGGCCTTGGTAAAACTTAAAACCGAGTGCACTGAAGATTTTACATTTTGAAGTATGATTACTATTTAATAGAAAAGGAATGTAAGAGTAAAAACCCATTTGAAATTACAGTCCTTTTGAAAGAGCCTCGTAACTTAAGCCGATACTTTATGAAGAGACCAGGTTCTTATAGAAAATCAATAGGTAGGCAGGTAAAATTAGATAGCTTCGGTTTGCGGGGAATCAATAAGAGATACAGCAATATCACAATGCGAGCTATTTCAAAATGAAAGCCAGATTTTTGTTGTTTCTGCTGGAGCCCGTTCGGAGCCTTTGAGTAAGACAGAGTATTTCAAATACAGCCTTCAGTAGTATCTCATTTGGTCCACTACGGCAATCCTTATTTATTAAATTACTGTACGTGCGTTGATATCATTAATTCATAGCTCTGTGCATTGTTGTTTAAACCTTTTAATAAGTCCAAGTAAAACTTCTGTACGAATCGCTAATTTAATATCCCAATAAATAAGTCACCACAACAAACCGATGTGCCTTATGTCCTTCGTGAGGCATGGCTTAAACTATCTAGTGCTGCACATTAGACCTCATGAATACGATTACATCGATAAAAATTATAAACACTCATTATATGAAGCCAAACAGCTATCAGGATCCTCAGGGCAGATGTTCAATATTAAAAAAAAAAAAATGCATGAAAATAAGAGAAAGGTACAAGGCAGCCTACGGAAGCATGCGATTCATTTATATAATTTTAAAATAACTTGTTTTTTATGTGTATACCACATCATTCCACATTGCTACCATTTCTAAGCTCTGTATATGACAGGTGTTACTATTACCCAATTTAAAGGTAGTCAGTTTACCAAGCTAGGAAGGATAAAAGGCTGGGAAGGCCTTGCATGGATTGATACTTGAGGCCTGCTATTCACTGTGGGTTTCGGCGGACAAAATTCACACCACGGAGTTACATTGTCAGTAAAGTGAGTAACATATAACTTCACCAAAAACACACCTATACTATAGGTACATATTTCTAAGTAAAACATGTCACATGGGGATAATGAACAAGTTACTTACCATCGGTAACGCCTTTTCTGGTGGATACAGTATCTGCCTGTGGATTCCTCACCTTTTGAATTACCCCTGCGCCAGCATTCCATGGAAACTTTTTTCATAGCTCTCCCACATCGACTAGGACGTCACAATAGCACGGCTCCGCTTGCGACTCCGTATGACATCATCGGAGCCATAAGAAGACCTCGTCGGCGTACTGACGTCAGTTCCACCCATTTTTTCCGTGCCTTCGAGACAAACGGGTAGACCGACCACATATTGCTAGTATACACAGTATACAATATATATACACAAATATAAACAGTATATGAATGAATAAAAAGGAGAACAGGAAAAGCTAAAGTCAAGACATTTCCTAACAACAAGCATCATAGCAAAGCTAATGACATAGAAGTACAAGAATGTCATGCACACAAACTTTTTCGGTATACGTAGGTAGACAACAGGGAGGAGGGTGGGTCAGTGAGGAATCCACAGGCAGATACTGTATCCACCAGAAAAAGCGTTACCGAAGGTAAGTAACTTGTTCTGATGGATACATCTGCCTGTGGATTCCTCACCTTTTGAATTGAATCCCCAAGCAGTCCTTTTCCCGGCGGAGGGTGTCCACCTACTCATACCAAAAAGTACTGCAGCACAGAACACGCAAAATGGACGTCCCTCCTCACCTTTGAATCCAAGCAATAATGCTTCGCGAAAGTGGAGAGGGAGGCCCATGTAGCAGCCTTACAGATGTCTACCACAGGGACACCTCTATCCAAAGCTGAAGTTGAAGACTTTGCTCTAGTAGAATGAGCTCTAATACCTTCAGGCAGCTCCTTCTTGGCCAAGGCGTAGCATATCTTGATGCACAAGATGATCCATCTGGAAAGCGTTCTCTTAAGGACAGCTTTGCCCTTCATTCGTCCCACGTAACCAACGAAGAGCTGATCGTCCAGCCTCAAGTCCTTGGTTCTGTCCATAGAAGCTGACCGCCCTTCTAGGATCCAAACAGTGAAGTCTCTCTTCCTCCTTGGAAGGATGAGGGGGAGGATAGAAAGTGGGTAAAGTAATGGACTGCCCTTGGTGGAAAGGAGTGACCACCTTAGGCAGGAAAGCAGCTCTGGTCCTGAGAACCATCTTGTCTCCATGGATTGTTGTAAAAGGAGGCTTAAAAATAAGAGCCTGAAGCTCACTTACCCTCCTGGCAGAGGTAATGGCAATTAGAAAAACAGTCTTGAATGTGAGAAGCCTCAACGGGTAACTATGAAGAGGCTCAAAAGGAGAGCCCATCAGGAGGGTGAGGTGAGGAATCCACAGGCAGATGTATCCATCAGAAACACAAATACAGTGTTCCATATTTCTGGAAGAGTGTACAAGATGTTGGTACACATTAGAAATCCACAACAGTGAATAGTGCCAGAAGTAGTACCCCAACAGACTCGTTTAATATTCAATAGGAAAAACATTAGGAATACCCGAAGAATTTGGTGTCATCAAAGTTCCATCTGCCATTTCATGTCTGAGTGCTTTTCAAATAAAGAATTTTGGACAAACATATAACTCTGGAAAATACGTCACATAATACTACTCTAAATTACCTTTAGTGCTTTTCTCAGCTTCATTGTTTCAACTAAAAAGGACCTTGTTGAACAAGCTACTTACCTTCGGTAATGCTCTTTCTGAAGGATACTCTACGTAACTGTAGATTCCTCACTTTTTAAATTCCCCTAGGCGCCAGACTAAATCTGGAAACGTCTCCATCAATTGCTCCTGCACATCAGTTGATGGTGCCATCGGACTCTGTGGCAAGCTCGCCCCACCTCCGTAAGTGACAACGTGGAGCTGTACATAGGTGCCACCCCTACACATTCGTGTCAGTTCAAAACTAACCATTCTGCACCCTCAAATGCAGAGCGCAAGTGAAAGACTGAGAACAGCAACAGAGTGCAAATTTAATTTGGGTCCTGATTTACACTTAGAAAGCCATTCTACAGAACAGGGAGGAATGAGGGAACATAAAGAACCTACAGCTACATGGGAGTATCCACAGAAATAGGGTTATCTCTTTAACCACCTTTTGAAGAGTAGTGGATTTAACACCTGCAAATCATGCAGAATCGAGTAAAGAAAATGGCCCTCCTTGCGGCATGAGAGTCAAGGCAGTAATGCCTGATGAAGGTGGGTACTGACGCCAATTAGTGACCTGGCAGATGTCAAGCACCAGAACATCCCTTGTCAAGGGCATAGTGGCATCCTTAGCTCTGGTAGAAAGACCCCAAAGGCAACTAGGAGGCTGCTTTTTGGCCAATGCATAGCACTTTTTTTTTTAAAGAATGGCTAAGTTGGATAACGTTTGTTTCTGGACTGGCTGTCCCTTCTTAGCAACAGAGGACTCCACGAGAACTGGATCATTCACTCAGTGCTCCCTAGCTCGAGCTATGTAGAAGCTAAGGGTACTCCTGGGGTCCAAACAGTGAAACCACATTTCTTCCTTAGAGGGATGTGGCGATAAGAAAATGGGGAGCATGATGGACTCCCCCATACATGGAAAGATCACACCACCTTCAGAAGGAAGGATTTCTGAGTCTTGAGTACCAGCATGTCCATAACGAAGGTGGTACATGGTGACTGCACTAACAACACCTGGAATTCATTGGCACAGCACACAGAAGTAATCACAATTAGGGAGACAGCTTTAAGAGTCAGTAACTTCAAAGAACAGTTGAGCATAGGCTCAAAAGGCATGCATATCAATAAGAAAGGAACCAAATTAAGGTGACACTGCGGCAAAACAAGGAGCATGGGAGGAATATATAAGTAAGCTGATTTTTAAAAAAATGACAAGTCAAAAAGGCAGATCCGACAAACTTAGAAAGAGGAAAAGGGCCAACAAATCTTTAATAGTGTCCATGGCAATACCTTGCTGGATCAAAGACAGGACAAACAATGATGTAAACATCAGAAAGTTTAGCTGCAGGGAGTCGATACAATGGTCCCCACACCAGGCCACAAACTTTGTCTAGTGTCCAGAATATATTGACTTCATGACCATGTGGCAAGCAACAAAGAAGACATTCACTACTTCCTTGGGAAGATCCAATCTGCTCAGCTTGTTCCACTCGAATGTACATGGATCAAGGTGTAGGTTGTGGAGGTTTAGGCGTAGAACCCTGCTCTGTTGTTGGGGGGGAGTAAGTCCTCTCGAAATGGCAGACTGAGTTGGGGGATAGACACTCAGACTCAGTAGGACAGAGTGCCAGAACCTCCTAGCCCAGTCCAGAACTACTGAGCTGAGCTAGGCCCCTCCTGAATTTCTGCAGAATCCGAAATAGCTACAGAAGAGTGAACGTGTAAAGCAGACCAAATTCACGCAGAAGGTGAAACATGTCAGAAATCCTATGGCACAAAAAGTTTGACAACGAGTGTTCAGGGAGGTGGTACCTAAGGCATGGCATACACCCTGAACCACCTCCAGATACAGATGCCACTTGTGGTCAGCTAGATGTCACCTGACAGTCAAGGAAATCAAATGAACATCCAGCCAGCACCACAATCTCAGTGCCTTCTGGCACAGCACACATGACCGCACATAGGCCTGCAAATTGTACTACCACACAGCAGGTTGAGTTGTCTATTAGGAATTGCAGAGGACCGTCCTTGATGGAAGGCAGAAAGGCCTTGAGACCCAACCAGATGGCATGCAGCGGAGACCAGAGCCCTCCAATCTCCTCTTTTTCCAGGTTCAACCCCCCTCCAAAAGTTGATGCATCCAACACAACTGTGAGTTCCGGATGGGATAAGGAAAATGGCTTGCCACAAGTCAGAATGAAATCCTTCATCCACCATTAGATGTTCTGCGCCACCTCGTCCAACACACGGATGTTGACCGAGGAGCACCACTAAGACCTTACTAAGACCACCACTAAGACCTTACTAAGACTGAGGTTCCACTGCAGAGACCGCATGTGCCCGCATGCATGGGCCACAAGCACAATACACGAGACCCAGAGATCATGAAGCCTCAGAACTGTTCAGGCTGCAATAGAGGATAGACTCGAAACATCAGGATCATATCCTGAATGTCATGGACTCACTCAAAGGGGAGGAAGGCCTTCAACGACACTGCGCCCAAAAGGACATATATAATGAAATTGTCTGCATTGGCCAAAGGTGGGATTTTGGCACCTTGATTGAGAACCCTTAAGTAGAAAGGAGCAAGATGGGTCATCCACAAGTGGTTAACATCTGTGACGAACTCGCCTTCAACAGCCATTCAATGAGGTATAGGAATACGTGCACTCGTTACCTGCAAAATGGGCTGTTAATGTCACGTGGTCAGGATAGGCCTGGTAAATAACACCCATTGTAACCTAATGGGGTAACCTAATCATTGTCCACGGACCTGGGTATCATGTAGTATAGAAAACAGTTGATCCTAGACTTATTTATCACGGATTAAGTCAAGAGACATTTATAATTTGAAGTACAATTTAGGCATGCATATGATCTGCAAAAGGTACCAAATACATACAAACTTCTCAAGTGTGCACCTTCACACAGAAACAATGGCACCCACTGATTCTTCAGAAAAACATCTGTTTTTATTCACAGACACATATTCAACAGGTAAACACATTACCACGCTCTATAGTAGTTAGGAGGTTGCTCCAAAGTTAGGGGCGTGAAGGAGTAGTGCACATGTGTGAAATGGATAAAGGTGAATAAAGGGGGTGTTTTCACAGAGTGAAGAAAGTTCAAATAGAGAATGATTACAATTATTATGATTGGAACTGGTTATAAGTAGTATCAAAACCAGTTAATCATGGCCTGTCCATCATGAATCATTTTTGTTGTCGTTCTCAATAATTTCCCAAAAATTCAGAGAGATATCATCTGTAGGTTGGACGGGATAGTGGTGGCGTATGCTACAGGCCCACTTGGGGATGAATGTCGACGTTTCGACCTAACTTAAATGTGTGGAGGGCAATTACATCCTCAGCTCGCAGGTCTTCCTCAGGACAGGGGAAAAGAATGGGGAGGCAACCTAAGAGGATAATCATAAAATTGGATTCAATACCAGGAAGTTTGAAATGATGATAAAAGGCCTGAAGGTGCCTGCGTTACTAACCTACTATAGGTGCCTGTAGGTTGATAGCCCTGATCACAGCTCCCGGGGGTGGGTAGTATGTAAGAAGGATGAAGGTGCACATTAGAATTCTGGTCCTAGTAAAGGACGCGATCAATCAATCAGAGTGAACCCAATGGTAGCTTACCCGCACTGCAGTTGCGGTGTAGAGGTGATTATTCCATGTTAAGGGTATCCAAAAAACCCAGTCATAGCCAGCCAAAATACTGGATGAAGGGAGGGATAATCTCCATACAAGGGGAACCAATCACCCCAAAGTTGTCTGTAACATAAAAACAGGCAAAGCCCCGAATGAGTCTATGTGCAAGTCCATGTAGAACTGACAAAAGGCACCTCTGTGAAAAGATTGCCTGCCTCGTGTATGATTTACCTTCAGAAGAACGTGTAGAGCCTCCCAGGGGAGTCAATACATCGCTCGTCAGGATACGGCATAAGACTGGCCTATGCGATCAGTGTCTGTATTAAAGACACGGAAAACGGCACGTGCACGTCGCCATCGGAGCGCCGTAACTGATTAAGCGCGTCTGCCTGCCCTCCCGGCTCACGCTTCAGAGAGAGACCGGTAGATGGTAATAAAAGACAGACTTGGGAACCTTCAAATAAGGACTCGGCATGGGAATAACTAAATTCTAAAACAACGGGGAAATCATTCCCCTGAGGCATTCTTTAAATACGTGAGAGCAAAGTTAAGTCACATTGTATTGTGGAATTTTACCAGCATATAAGGGACAAAATTCCCACGACAAACACAGATACAGAGATACAATTACAGTAAATTATACAATGTACAAGTGAATTACTGTGTGATATAAGATACATTATTTACATACGGTCAACTGGGGTGGTCAGAGAAATTTTTATATATACATCATGAGGAGGTAAATGCGATATACTTGTGCGAGATGCATACGGCAGATGTTGTATAATAGGCCAAACCTTTAGCCATTTTTTAGTGTCGCTACCTGTCTGGCAATTTCCTATATTCATTTAAACCCCTCAGGACAGTATCAAAAATGTGTATCCATTTACACTGTCTAACACTGATGGTATTGGCAAAGTTGCCCCCCCTCGGGTTAATCTTAACTTTTTCAATGACCCACCATCTAAGACTCTCAGCCGAGTGTCCGAATGCGTTAAAGTGCTCTACAAGGGGTGCACCCTGAACCTTGCAACGTATTCTACTGCAATGTTTCAGTATGCTGGTTTTCACTATCATCTCCGGGTGTGAATCAGTGTTGGAACCGTTATGTAAATATATAGACATTTTTCTTAAACCCATTGCAGAAAACACCACAGCGTACCTGAGGGACACTATGCAAACTATTAAGTTGGTGGACAATCAACCCTTCAACTCTAATGACCAAATTTTGGTCACAATGGATATAACATCCCTGTACACCAATATCCCCCAGAGGGCAGCACTTGACATTATCAGGACAGCCCTGGAAGGTCAACCCAGACCGCTCCAGGTCCCTCCCGAGTTCATAGTGGACCTACTGGAGATCGCTATGACAAAGAATTTCTTTTTTTTTCAGGGAGAATGTTATCTCCAGACGAAAGGGGTGGCAATGCGGGCAAGTTTTGCGCCGGACCTGGCCATTATCTATATGGAGAACTATGAACACACTCACGTTTTGAGTGACCAGAATCCCTACAGAGAATGTATAGAAGTATGAAGCCACTATATAGACGATGTCATGATGATATGGCAGGGCAAAGAGCAACAACTTACTGAGTTTCACCATTGGCTCAATGCCCGATCAAATGACATCCAATTTTCACTTGAATTCAATAACTAAGTGATACATTTTCTTGACATCTCGATCAGGGCTTGACGAGGGCAGATTACACACCACTCTATATAGGAAAACCAGCGAGTGAAATACCCTCCTACGATACTCTAGCCATCACCCCCGTTACCTTAGAGATAATCTACCCTTTGGCCAGTTCCTGAGGTGAGGTGCACTAAGAAACACGACTTTTTTGAGGAATCGGCTGACCTGATGATTCGCCTGACCGAAAGGGGATATCCTGTGAGCTTACTGAAGAAAGTCCGTAAACTGGCGTGGTTTTGTCACAGAGAGTTCCTCCTAGAGCCCAAACAGAAAGCAACTCCAGAACAGGAACGTCTGGTCTGTGTGACTACATTTTGTACCAAGAGCAACAAGATAAAAAAAATCGTCAATCGCCATTGGCGGCTCATGAGATAGGGATCACGGAACCTCCAATGCAAGCATTTAAGAAAGGTAAAAACGTGAGAGATTAGGTGGTGAAATCTTTACTTCCGACCAGAACCAGGGACAACCAATTGGTGCTTTGGAACATCCCGCCCGTTAAAGGGCATCACAAGTGCGGACAATGTAAAGCCTGTCCAATGACGAAGGAGACCAAACAATTTACACATAACAACTACACTCACACACTACAGGATCACACCAACTAGACAGGGGTAATATATGCAATAACCTGCACGTGTGATTTCCTTTATATTGGTCAGACCATACAAAAAGTGAAAACCTGCATACTGCAACATTGCAGTAGAATACGGTGCAAGGTTCAGGGTGCACCCCTTGTAGAGCACTTCAACGAATTCGGACACTCACCTCAGAGTCTTAGGTGGTGGGTCATTGAAAAAGTTAAGATCAACCAGACCGGGGGGGGGGGGGGCGGGGGGCACTTTGCCACTACCATCAGTGTTGGTGAGTGTAAATGGATACACATTTTTGATATTGTGTTGAGGGGTTTAAATGAATATGAGGAAATTGCCAGACAGGTAGCGACACTAAATAATGGCTAAAGGTTTGGCCTATTATACAACATCTGCCGTATGCATCTCGCACAAGTATATCGCATTTACCTCCTCATGATGTATATATAAATATTTCTCTGAGCACACCAGTTGACCGTATGTAAATAATATATTGTATATCACACAGTAATTCACTTGTACATTGTATAATACACCGTAATTGTATCATTGTATCTGTATTTCCCGTGGGAATTTTGTCCCTTATATGCTGGTAAAATTCCACAATACAATGTAACTTAACTTTGCTCTGACGTGTTTAAAGAATGCCTATGGGGAATGATTTCCCTGTTGTTTTAGAATTTAGTTATTCCCATGCCGAGTCCTTATTTGAAGGTTTCCAAGTCTGTCTTTTATTACCATCTACCGGTCTCGCTGTGACGCGCGAGCCGGGAGGTCAGGCAGACGCGCTTAATCAGTTACTTCGCTCCGACGGCGACGTGCATGCACTGTTTTCCATGTCTTTAATACAGACACTGATCACGTAGGCCAGTCTTGTGCCGTATCCTGACGAGCGATGTATCGACTCCCCCGGGCAGCTCTACACTTTCTTCTGAAGGTAAATCATACACGAGGCAGGCAACCTTTTCACGGAGGTGCCTTTTGTCAGTTCTACATGGACTTGCACTTAGACTCATTCGAGGCTTTGCCTGTTATTATGTTACAGACAACTTTGGGATGATTAGTTCCCCTTGTATGGAGATTATCCCTCCCTTCATCCAGCATTTTGGCTGGCTATGACTGGGTTTTTTGGATACCCTTAACATGGAATAATCACCTCTACACCGTAACGGCAGTGCGGGTAAGCTACCATTGGGTTCACTCTAATTGATTGATCGCGTCCTTTACTAGGACCAGAATTCTAATGTGCACCTTCATCCTTCTTACAGACTACCCACCCCCGGGAGCTGTGATCAGGGCTATCAACCTACAGGCACCTATAGTAGGTTAGTAACGCAGGCATCCTCAGGCCTTTTATCATCATTTCAAACTTCATGGTATTGAATCCAATTTTATGATTATCCCCTTAGGTTGCCTCCCCATTCTTTTCCCCTGTCCTGAGGAAGACCCGCGAGCTGAGGATGTAATTACCCTCCACGCATTTAAGTCTGGTCGAAATGTCTACATTCATCCCCAAGTGGGCCTGTACCATACGCCACCACTATCCCGTCCAACCTACAGATGATATTTCTGTGAATTTTTGGGAAATTATTGAGAAGGACAACAAAAATGATTAATGATGGACAGGCCATGATTAACTGGTTTTGATGCTACTTATAACCAGTTCCAATCATAATAATTGTAATCATTCTCTATTTGAACTATCTTCACTCTGTGAAAAACCCCCCTTTTTTCACCTTTGTCCATTTCACACAGGAGCACTACACCTTCACGCCCCTCCCTTTGGAGCAACCTCCTAACTACAATAGAACGTGGTAATATGTTTACCTGTGGAATATAAATTGTACTTCAAATCATAAATGTCTCTTGACTTAATGCGTGATAAATAAGTCTAGGACCAACTGTTTGGTAAGAAACACCATCATTTACATACTCCTGTTTCTTAAGTTGCCTTCTCTTTTAAACACAATGAATTTTGACATACACTTGTGCGCGTGACAATGCAGGATAACATTCTCTGAATCGGCATTGCTTACATTTCCACTTCGTAGGCACACTATCCTAAAACGTTGAACATTCAGTACAAGGGATACAGTTCACTGCGCAAATGTCATTGTTGTTATTGTCCGATAGGCGACGAAGCTATCAAACTAAAAAAAAAAACAATTGCGGTGTTACTGTGGTTTCGACATGGCCACATGGGTGCTGTTTATTATCTATAAAGAACCGTTTCTTTGTTTAAGGCAGAGGAGCACTTAGCTGACACTGCGAGGTCACCGCATGCTGGAATTCCAGTTCAGCGGATTCCTGTTTACCAACATGAGGGACGTCCAGCCCAACACCAAGACGGACAGCCTGATGACACTTACACGCAGGTAAAGAGAAGTTAGACCACCCGGCAGAGATTTAGCAGATCACCCACCCTAGGCAAGACTAGGATAGAGAGCTATAGGTAGGAGTACACTATACACAGTATTTATATGCTAGCATAGATTCACTGCTTTAGTATAATGGTAGAATCGTTCATCTTTTTCACTATTCTCATAATGCTAATTACGCAACTCTGCTTCATTCTACTGATTATCGCAGAAAACTTATTTCTACAAGAAGTACAATGCTACAGTAAATATTGAAACACCTTGTGAGTATTTCTTGTGTATTTCTTTGGGTTTGCAGGAGTCCAAACTAAAGGGTTCTAGATCTGTTACCATGATTTCCTTGGGGGATTAGGGTTGTCATGTTCGGAGGTTGCACAAACATTTGTTACCCTGTAAGGTTAGGGGTGCAGATGGTGCACTTTGAACTAACAGGACTATAGGCCAACATATCCTGAGGGTGTGCACAGAATCAGTCTGGAACAATTCTGACGTTTATGTTGTCCAACAAACGCACAGTTTTATCAGAGAGGTACAAGCCGTACAACATTACCACTGCCATAGCAATCGTAAAATCCTTAGGGTCTGAGACCAAAGGTCTGGACAGTGAACTGAAAGTGGTCCTTACCTACCACGAAGTAGAATCACCATCTGTAGCACTGCAGGAAAGGGATACTAAAGTACCCTCCCTTCGGGTGCTAAAACACAATCTATCCCCAGGATTTAAGATGGAGAGGACCTGGGCCAGAGTCAGCATTTATAATATGTCCCTCTGAAAGAAGGGTTATAGAAACGCAAAACCATGACAGACAACCCGCAAGACTGAGATTGTTCTGAGGTTCACACATGCGAGCTGGGCAGTCAAAAGCATATTCTGCCCCCCAACTGGCCATTGGTATCTCACAAATGGGAGGATCTGAGTGGCTTGGCTTTGGAGGCAGCACAGGAAAAGGAACTCAAGGACTGACCCTGTTGATGGTGCCCGTCCTCTGCCACCATCATACCCCATGGGGCCGTGAAAGGGCTGAGCGGCCAGCTGCACAGGCTGAGATGGCGGTCTCTGGTGGTAAACTAGGCCCTGGATGTAAGCCCCTGAACCTCCAGTGTTGTTGATTGAACTGGTGGGCCGGTGAGCACAAGCCCAAAGATCAGGCCGTGGTCAGCTATATTTAAAGCTCTCTAGAGATGAATCTGCCTTTCTACCAAGTAGCCCAGAGTCATAGCAAGAGCATATCCATGAAGGTTTCCTGCATATCTTCAAAGAAAACCATGATGTGCATCCACTTGTGATGACAAATCACGACACCAGTGAACATAGCTTGGCTTGCACAATCCGTTTCCAGCCTGCAAAACGTTTTGGCCGTGTCCTGTCCATCGTGAACAGTTGCATAAATGAGTTCTAAAACTCTTTAAACAGGGTGGGCTACATATGCTTGCCATATTTCAAAGACATGAATGCATCTGCCCTGAAGGCAGACCACATGCTGAGAATGTAATGTCAAACTGGGCCTTTTGCCAAGCACTTCAATGTACTTTGATTCACTATGAGACGGAGCTGTAGGAAAGGCATTTGGATTGACTTTGCAGACTTTAAGCCTGCACTACAAGAATTTTGGGACTGGATGCTGAATCAAGGTGGCTACTTCGCCCGGAGCAGGCTTATGATGCTTCGCAACAGGCGACTTACTGGCAGTGTCAAGCAAGGCTTTGACCATGCTGCAGTCAGATGTTTGCCTGACATCACTGAAAGACAGCAAGGGAGAGGCAGTTGAAGGGCCAGGTTGCAACATTTTCAGGAAGACTAGCCTTATTTTCCACCATCCGCAACTGCAATTCCAACACCTGCATTGCTCTACATAATACAACAGCAAAGGAGACACTTTTCTCAGGGGTGTCATTGGAGTGTCCAATTCAGTCTCTGGTGAAGTGTGCAGACACCCAGCATTTTGGAGGTCTAAATATAATCCACCATCAGTGTAGTGGAGGGACAAATTATTATTCACCTTCTCCTCCTTATCGTCCTAGTCATGTGGAACACTCTGCAAGTTTTGCATGGAATCGGAGTCTAAGCCAAATAAGGCCTTATGGTGTTGAAGATATTGACACTGGAGAGTGCTCAAACAGCACTGGTTGTGCCATAGTAATCTCATAACGAGACACGGACCTAAATCTAGTTGAACTCTGCTCTGGATCCGATAGTGGCACTTCTGTAGCTGGGTCTGCTACAGGCCGGGCCAGAACCAGCATGGCGTCTGGTAAAGGACTGGAAAAGTGGACCAGGGTCAGTCAGAGCAGAACCCAGCATCAGATATCCAATTAAGGCCCGTCAGATCCTTGGGGCCCAAGGGTGTTCAAAGGGTACCCAGAATTGTCTGGAAAAGCTGCATCTTTGCCTTCTCCAGGGCCTCTACCTGCTGCGGAGTCAAAGATGGTCCATGAAATTCAGGCATAAACAGAGAGGCTCCATCTGTGGCATGGGATCGGAGTTGGACCACTGGCACAGAGTCGCGCCTTTAGAGTCCTGACTGTGTGAACCCTCCCTGGAGCAGAACTGATGGGGGGCGAGGAGGAATATCCTGTCTGGATGTTGTATGTTTGCATCAAGATGTCTCCATGGACTTTAAGACTTATCCAAGGACAGGGACCTTGACTGGGATCGGGACTTGGAGTGGGAAGAGGCCCATGACTTGGAGAGGGAACGGTTTCTTGTGCGCTGCGATGCACAACTTCACCGGTCGCTTCATGAAGTTCTTTGGGTACATGAGGGAGCATTAGTCGTATGACTCTGAACCAAGCTTGGACCCAAAATACACAAGACAGATGTAATGAGGGTCCGTAAGCAACATCTGCTTTCTGCAAAAGTGGCACGGTTTATAGCTTGTGGTCTTTAGGGGAAACATTCCTTGCACGCTCTCACAGAATAAGTTGTTTGGAAAAGGTTAAGGAACCGACAGAGTTGGGAAGTGGAGCTCCGAATCAGCATCTGAGGGTGCATAAAAAAAAGTAACTAGTACAGGGGTGGAACTTATACAGAGGTCTGAGCCGCCATTTCTAGAGCTGGGATGAGGCCACTGTGGAGTCTGATGGCACCACCTGCCGCCGGGTGAAATTCAAAAGGTGAGGTATATGTGGTTGTAAGTATCCATCAGAAGGGTACATTTTGAATGATGTGACAAAAAATTGGTACATCAGTACATGAAATACGGAGTTCAAAAGTTGACAGAGGCAGTGCTGGGCTCTCCGAATGTTGAGATGAGATGAGTGGGGCACCAATTAACAACACCTACCCTCTTTCAGGAGTGCCCCCCCATAACCAGAAACATTGTAACTCTGGCAAAACATAGTGGGTTCCTCCTTTGCGAACTTTGTGAGACCACAAGTCTTGTCGCCAATTAGCACCATTATAACTCACTAGTCTCCAATCTTCGATTTTATGCATGCTCGAAGGCTGAGGAGACGGTGAACCAAGCGGATGAAGTGAGAGTGCCAACATTCTCTTGCCTCATTTTTTGGAAATGCTGCATCAACTATCCATGGAATCACTCTAGTCTGTCTGTTCCTGACCATTTACAAATGAAAGTTCATAGCCGCAAATATGCAAGTCAACTATGAGAGGAAACCCAGGAAGAAAGTTATTACATTGAAATAGAGTACGCTTTGCCATGTTTTGAAACCATGCATTCTTCTTCCATAGTCAAGATGACAGCATACAGAGTTTATCAAAAGACTACACATAAATAAAATCTAGAAACGTTAAGATACTTAATAGTTATTTCATTTCCACAATAAATGCCACTTTAGTCGTAAACATTGTAATACGTCTATTTTGTGTACGTACTATTCTATTTTTACAGTATTTTTAATAGTTTACACCATGCATACCTCAAATTTCAGAATTGACACAATTGGAGCCCCGTTTAATGGAGCAATCCTTCCCTATATGTTCTACTTCCGTGTAGGGTTATCGCAGATATGTCACCACACCTACATAAAATGTGGATTAGCAGAGGGTTGCAGATATTTGGAGAAAAAAAAATCTCTCTCATTGATAGGCAATGGGGTTCAACATGGACAACTGCCGACAGTTCTGCAGTTCACTTCTTAGACTTATCCAATTACCAGTGATGATAAAAGAAAACAGTATGGCACTCTATCTTTAAATCTACCCTTGGGTGAAAAAGGACCTGGATTTGAGAATAGAGCATATGGATTTTCATAGAAACCACGATACGTAAAAATGTATTTACTGATATGTATACATGTTCTGTGAAAACACTCAGAAGTCCCTTTAGACTTTAGAGTGTAAGGAGTCACGTCCCTAATCTCAGTGTCAGGCGAGGAGCATTACGAACAACAGTTTGATACAATACTGCTAGTGGAAGCATGGCCTAGTCTCTCCTTACATTTCCGAAGCGCTGGAGGAGCGTCACTGATGCCTTGTGGTTTCGTACCTGCGTCTGGGCGAGACTGTTTCGACTTGACAGACAGTCTGCGGCCCCTTTAGGAGGTGATATCGACGCTTAGGGGCTGTGTCCACCAGCAACCTAATGAAACGTATTTATTACCCAAGCCGGAACTCACGATTAATTAAAAGAAAAATGGTTCTTGAGCAGGTGTGCGAGAGACCGATTTTGTGCACGGTGGCCACTTTTAATAAAACACACAAAGACAAATGGGGCTCGACTACTTACCAAACCACTCATTTGTAAATGGCTTCTCTCCATGCTAAGTAATAATCCAGAAACAAACAGGTTTTTTTTACTAGGAAAATCAGCTCATTGACTAAAAAACTGCCACATTGAATTGCCAAGCCAGAAAAGGGAGATGGGGATTTTGATGTGAAGTATTAATTTTAAATGTTTTATATGAAAAAACGAAGAAGAAAGAGTTTATAGCAACAATCCTATCCATTGGAATCTAAGTGGGGTGGCAGTGTTTTGAATTCATGATACAGTGAATAAGTAGATCCTCATAGATAACGCGGGTACAAAATACTGTAATAACTGGAAAAGTCAGCATGTCTGAATGATGTCACAATCCCATCACTGTTCTGAACAAAACATTGCAAGGTGTGTGAAATCTGTCCAGGGGTAGCATAGCAAAAAATGACAACAGATAAATATTTTGGGTCTTATCAAACCAAATACGTGCCTGCCAATCTAAACAAAGTGTGCTTTTCTCATGCTTGCGACTGTGAAAGCCGTACACCACTAACCAACATTTTTAGGTCTGGCTTGACAACACAGCTGTGGCCACACATTATGTGATCTGTTGCCACACATTATGTGATCAGGACAAAAGAGCTTTACGAAGCGCTATAGAGTGTTGATTTACTCGAGCATAGCATTTAATAGGACAGAAGTTGTGTGCTTCTGATGAAAAAGAGTGCATGTATTGCGCTTTTCGCTTAGGGGGAAAGCTTATGCTCAGTTCAGCAGTATTAGGTTGGTTATGGCGACAAGTCATTGATCAAGAATTTTGGACTGATCTGTTTATTATGAAGGATTATCACAAATGCAGTAGCCCCGAAATATTCTTGTGAAAAGCATATGTTAAAGACAATAGGCCTCTAGGAGTGGAGTCTCATTCCACCGAGTTAAAGGTCGTAGACAGGTAATTTATTACAGGGAATAGCACAGATTACCACGGTAGGCAAGGGCTTTGTCGTTGGCTAGCCCCTGTGACACATCCATAAGGCAGAAGGTGCACTTTGAAAATTATCGTTATGCCTTTTTAAGTTAGGAAGAGTTGTATATCATTTGGCCAACTGTATTTTGTTTTTTACATAGTTGTAATTTTATATCCACTGAGAGAAGGTCCACTCAAATAATGATTCTCTTGTGCACAGATTTTGATTGGGCAGAAGTTGTATGCTTCCACTAAGGAAGAGTGCTTGTATTGCATTTTTTGCCTTGTGGAAAAGCTTACGTTCAGTACAGCAGGACTAAGTTGGTTATGGTGACAAGTTTATTTGTAGATTACCATAATAGGCAATGTTTTTTGGGTTGGTTACTCCTGTGACAAACCCTGGGGGTAGATGCATTTTGAAAATAGTTGTTACGCTGTTTCAGGATAGGTTGTAGCTTGTTTTGCTAGCTGTAATTATGTCCATATTTTAAATTTTTTAACTGTATATCCAATGTTTGCTTTGTGACAAAATTTGTGCTCAATACATTAGGTGTGAGTTTTTTTGTGACAAGCCATTAATAAAGGCTACAGGCCTGATTGGTTCATTGGGAAAAACCAAGTCAGATGCAATAGCTCTGTTCTATTTAAAAATTTAAAAAAACGTTATGGCAAAAGCCGAAGGCCTGACTTATTTACTGTGAAAACCATGTGTTAAAGTCAACAGGCCTTCAAGGGTGGATTGTTATGACACTCTGTTAAAGCCTGTAGACAGGTGTTTCATTACATGGATTCTCTGACACTTTATTACACAAGGAAAGGTTTTGATTAACTCTGACGAAAGAGGCTGCGTAGATTTCTTTATTAGAATCTAATTAGGTCTTCTTCAGATATGGTTTTATTGATACGGTATATTGTTTTGACAGCTCTAATTTGGTACAGACTACGAATTTTATGACAGTATACTTGATGGTTACCTTGGAGGAAAGCTTATGCTCGCTATGGTAGACTTTAGCTGGTTGTGGTGATAAGCCAATGATGAAGGGTATATTCCGTATTGGTTCATTAGGTCAGATGCTATAACTCTGATCTGCTTATTATGAAAAATTACTAAAAAGGCAGTAGCCCTGACTATTGAGAAAAATAATGTGATACAGCCAATAGGCTGTTACACTGTGCTAATGCCCGTAGACGGATATTTTGTTATATGGATCTCACAGATTCCAGGAGTCCTACTGGACTGCTTGCTAAACAGCCATTTCATCTGTGGTGTGCTGCATCCTGGGCAGCCATCTTGGAATGGTACTGTTCACAGTGTATCATTGGTTTACAATTTCAAGTGGGCCATCATGTTTAGAAGTATTATGTTGGCCACCTTGGATCAGCACAACTGTGACACATTATACACTTCAGCATTCGAGGATGGCTACACAGCACAATGTTAACTGAGCAGTCATGTTAGAATGGTTTTGTGGATAGTGTATCTTTTTTATTGCTCCAAGATAGCCAACATGGTACTTCTAAAAGACAGTCATGTAGGAACTTTAATACAACGATATACTAAAATCACCTGTTACCATGTTTAATTTTACTTTTGAATTGCAAACATATGCCCACCAAGTTTCAGTTGTCGTCCATAAACCTGTTGAGGTTGTATGACTGTTTTACTGCAGGTGAATAAGTGGGATATGGTAATGAGTCGGTGGGTGGAGAGATGTATGGGTGCAAAGATGAGTGATAGAGTGAATATATGATGACTTATTGAGTGCTTAAACCCATCAATGACTGAATAGCCACTTTCACTTTTAAGGCAGAACTATTGGCATTGCCAATGCTTGTTAACTTAGATACTGCCTTGTTGACAGCAGTTTTGCTCATATGAGAATTACAACAGTAAGTCTTAAATCAGAACTAACAATAAGTATCTGAGTAATTCAAATAAGAGACTGCTGTGGTCTTTTAAAGTTTCCCTTTGTAACAACGGTCTTCGCAGTTGACTGCGTAATATGCCATCTGAGTCCCTTCTACTATCTTAACCCCCCTCATAATTATAAACAGAGAGATAAAGCCTGCACATTTAAGCATGCTGACGCGACCTGATGTATAGTACTCCACAGTCCTCTTGCTCAACTTCTAAGGCATTTGGAACACTGCTAATAAAGCTAATCAAAATGAATGAATAAATGAAAAAATTAATACCTGTAATTTCTACATTTCCACTACTTTCTGGAAAATAAAGGCTAGCATTGCGCACCAATATATTATCTGAAGATGTGGAATATGTACATACCATCTTCATATAAATGCATAGGCATCCAGTTATTTGACTTTTGTCCTATAAGTGAATTTTTGTGTGTGATTACAGTCCCAATTGAATACTCACTGACCCAAAAATCCTTAAGAGTACCTAAAGCAACATAGCATTGTCTCTGTCATACACAATATACAATGATAGCTGAACAACCAAAAGAACAAGTTACTTAAATTCGATATCGCTCTTTCTGGTGGATACTCTTTCTAACTGCAGATCCTTCACCTTTAGAATATCACCAGGGACCAGACTTGATTTAAAACAGCATTGCTCCTACACGCCAGTAGGTGGCACAGTGTGGCGTGTGTTGACTTTGTTCCATTCCGGAAGTGACAAAGGAGCTGCATATTAAGCACCAACCCTGAGCATCGAGGTTACTTTCTTTATTAACTCTGTCTGTGCCACTGGATGCAGAGCTGAACCATATTAAGAAGAACCTTTGTGCAAATTCCTAGTTTGGGACCTTTATAGATGTAAAAAAAAAAAAAAGGCCATTCCACAGAACAGGGAGTTGGGAGGGCAGTGAGGAATCTGCTTCTAAATAGAGTATACACTATATAGAGTGTTACCGAAGTTTTCTGCCTGCCACAAGTTTTAATTGTTTATATATTGTATATTTTTATCTGGTCTTATATTACACCTTTGTACACTTTTAAAGGTTCTCTCTGACAATATTTCTGATAAAAGGTTTGCTTCTAGAACTATAAACCTACGAGTTAAATTGCGGATATATCACACTTACTATTCCACAGTGCACTTTACCGAATCCTGGTCTGCCTCAAGTTGACATAGCCGATTGTGTGGAGGGAATCCTCCTAGCCACTCCCCGAGACTACTGCGGCTGCCATTTTCGTGTAGTCAGCAGTCAAGGCTTCTCCTCCATAAACCCCTATTTAAACCCCAGGCTGGCGCTGACGTGCAGAGCTCTCGGGCATCGCCGTGCTTTTCTGCCTGCCACAGGTTTTAATTGTTTATATATTGTATCTTTTTAATTGGTCTTATATTGCAGCTTTGCACACTTTTAAAGGCTCTTTCTGCCAATATATCTGAAAAAAGGTTTGCTTCTAGAACTATAAACCTGCAAGTTAAATCGCCGACATATCACACTTACTATTCCACACTGCTCTTTACAGATTCCCCGTTCCGCCCTGGCTCGACATAGCCTTTGTTTGGAGGGAATCTTCCTAGCCACTCCCCCGAGTCACCATTTTCGTGTGGTCAGTAGTCTAGACATTCTCCTCCATAAGCACCTATTTAAACCCCAGCCTGGCCTGGACGTGCGCAGTTGGCTGCTAGTATGCCCGTCTGCGCCCATCCGCGTCCGGACGCCACCAGGACCCCTGCTCCTTTGGCGATGAAGGTACGAGAAACAACCAGAATTCAATACTTCATCAAAAGACTTAAGGAGATTAAAGATGAGGCCATCCTACAGAGGTCAGCTTTGCCACTCGGAGATTGGAACTTACACGGAGTGTAAATTGTGTAATTTTACATATACCCCACGTCTCGCTCAGTCAACTTCAGGCAGTGGGAAAAATACTACTTTTAAGGACGATTTAAAGGGTACTCCCTGTCCACCTTTAGGAAGGACAAATGCAACGTTCATCCCTCAATTACCGGCCTATATTGTAATGTACGTTCCCTCCCCAAACACGCTATTGAAATATTGGACCTTATTATCACACATCAACCAGATATTTGTTTTTTCACTGAAACTTGGCTTCACTCATCTGCCTAACCCTACATTCCAATCGCCATTCCTGCTTACTACAATTTGCTGAAACTAGATAGGGAGACAAAAAAGGGGGCAGAGTTACTATTGCTTCCTGCGACTCGGTTAAAGTCTCGTTTATAAATACTCTCAGTGAGGACTGGATGGAGCTTTGTATTTTTCAACTAGAAATAAGAATGGGGGAATCATGAAGGGTGCCCTAGTCTATAGCCCCTCCCCCCAGTCCCCGAGACCAAAACAAGACTTCAGCCATACAATAATGTTACGACTTTCCCCCCATATACTTCCTGCTAACACATTTCTGCTAGTGAGAGATTTCAACTTCCATGCAGACCTAGGCTCAGACACAAACACAATTACTACTCTTCGATATGGAGATGCTAGGGATTAATCAGATAATAAGTGGTCCCACACAAAAGGCTGGGCACACCTTAGATCTTACATTTACTAATGCGTTAGATATTCAGGTTGACCCTCCCTCTCCTCTAACTTGATCAGACCATTCCTTGATTAGTCTCCAGATACCTATTAAAAGGAAAGAGACCCGTAGTTAGAATGAACTCCCCAACAAGATAAGGCCCTGGAAGAAAATCTGTAACTCCTCATTTTCTGCCATCTTTTCTGGCCCAGAAGTCACAAAGTTCACTGAAATAAATAGTGCTTTAACTAACTTCCAAGAATAATTCTCAGAGACCCTAGATAAAGTCGTCCCTCTCAAGGCAAAATGTTCCAGTCTACAACGCCTCATTCCCCTTGGTTCTCGGAAGAACTAAAGCAGGAGAAAATAGCCTGCAGGAAATTGGTGAAAAGGTGGTGTACTTCCAAATCACCCTCAGAAAAAGACACCTGTAAAACAGCACTAAAAGGCTATCATAAAAAAGATGCTCGAAAGTCCCATGTTATAAACAGAATTGCTACTGCAGGGAACTCAGCTAAAGAACTATTCAAAGTTCTAAATGAATTCATGCGGCCCACTGTCTGTAAATCGACCATCCCGGCCTCGCACAGACTATAAGATGATCTGGCAAACCATTATGATGAGAAAATCGCTAACATCTCTAAGAACCTTTCCCTTTGCCCCCCAATAACTGAAACCATTTCCACCACGTAACTATTTACCAATTCTTCCATCTCTTTGGAGCACTTTGAACCAATTAGTTTGGAACAGGGCCTGGGTACGATGGAAAAAAACAAATCAGGTTCCGCCTCTGACCCCTCTCCTCCACATGTGATTGGTAACACAGGCCACCACACTACTTCCAACCATCACTGCGTTGTTTAACCTTTCTTTGAGCACGGTAACCATACGTTTAGATTGGAAAACGGCACACGTTATGCCCATTGAAATAACAACACAGACCTACAAACTATTGGCCCATATCGCTTCTCCCTTATCGAAGCAAAAATGTAGAGAGCCTAGTTAATCAAAAACTCTCTCACTACTTGGGAACAAATGCCATTCTAGACCCTTCTCAATTAGGTTTCAGAGCCTCACACAGTGCTGAAACCACTTTGATGGCAGTACTGGACACGATTAGAATATCCCTTGATGATGGTCACCCAGCATTGCAGGTGCGGCTCGACCTATCCCCAGCCTTAGACACCACCTCACACTCCATTATGATTTGGAGGCTTTTGGAGATTAGTGTCTGCAGTAAGGCACTAGGGTTTCCTCTGCAATCGGACTCAGACTATAAACTTAGGGCTGTTTAAACCTTGAGTCACAGGGCTCCTGACTGAGCCTTACGCTCTTTAATATATATCTTGCCCCACTGGCTCAAGTGGTAGGATCTGGCAGTTTAAATGTCATCTCAAATGCAGATGACATGCAATTGATCATCTCTATGGGTCCAAATCTTGAGTCTGCAAAATTCAGATTCAGAGAATGAATGAAGAGAGTCGCATCCTGAATGCCTCAGATTTGCCTGCAGCTAAACAGTGACAAAACTGAGATTCTGCTATTCGGCAAGGCCCACACATACTGGTCGGACTACTGGTGGCCGTCAGAATTGGGCACCATCGGTCAGTCTAAAAAAGAGGTAAGAAATCTTGTTATCTTAATCGATGATAACCTTACAATGAGAGAACATGTAGTCTCCATTTGTGGCGGAGAACAGTTGGAACAACGCGGGCAGAACCACGCGTGTTCCGACTAAGCAAGCGTAACTTCGCTTGCCTTAACCACGCATATGCATGGTTAAGGCTGTGCGCAGTCTCTCTGTTGCAGCTGGCGGGCGGAACTCGGAAGACCCTGGACCTTGACAGAGGACGCGGTGAGGTAAATGGGGCTGGGCTTAGGGGGTAGTTTGTATGGTTTTGCAGGGTAGTTACAGGGCTGAGGGGGGTCGAGGGTCGTTTTCATGGGAGGGAGGCGGGTTCCTTTTCAGGGCTGGGGAGGGGGTTGTTTTCAGGGCTGGGGAGGGGGTTGTTTTCAGGGCTGGTGGGAGAGGGTCGGTGTAGTGTTTAATAAGGGTCAGGGTTTTAGGCCTTATGGCAGGGGAGGGGAATGGGTAGCACAGTTTTTAGTGCTTAGAGGATGGCGGGGTAGTTTTTAGGGCTCGGGCGGGGTGGTTTTTAAAAATAGGGATTATGGTTTTAGGCTTAAGGGCAGTGGAAGGGGTTGGGGTAGTTTTAGGGATAGTGCGGGGGTGGGATCAGGTTGGGTAGTGTAAGCTAAGGGTTAGGGAGAGAATGAGGGTTGGGAGGGGGTCGGGTATTTGGACCTCGGGCCGGGGGACATGTAGGGAGTTTGTAGTTTAGGGCAGGGGGAGAGGGGCCGCGACCTTAGCCATGCATACCCCTTTACCATTCATGCCTTTACCACGAAATTGCACGGTAAAGTCATGTGTGGTAAAGGAATACGTGGTTAAGACGCATTCGTGGTAGAGGCACGCGTGGTTGAGCCATGCGTGCCTCCATCATACAACCATTTGTGGCACCTGTTTTGGATTAATACGCATGCTTAGGAAAGCTTTTCAGTAGCTAACATTCCATTCAAGGAAATCTATTACTCAGGCTCTTATGGTCAGCCGTCTTGACTATGGAAACGCTCTTTTAGTGGGAGCAATTAAATCATTGCTATCTAAGCTCCAGGAAGTTCAGAACACTGCCACATGCCTTGTCTGCAAACCCCCCTACCACACTCCTCCTCTGAGCCCACCCTACATTATCTGCATTGGCTACCAGGCTACCAATCAGGAAGCACATTATCTTCAAGCTCCAGTGTCTGGTACACAAATCCTTAGCTGGCAAGGGCCCTATGTATTTTTAAAATAAACTTCACCCCTTGACTAGAAACTCGAGATCCAAAGACCAGTTTCTGCTCTGTGTTCGCCAAGTTCATGTAGCCAACCTTTTTCCTACCTGGAACAGCATCCGTGTCTGTCCTGACTTTGCCCGCTTTAAAAAATTCCTCAGACATGCCTTTTTTAAATACTTTCCCGTCTTCCTATCCTCTACCTGGACTGTGCTTCAGAGCAGAGATGCCCCTTCAGGGGTGATTCGTTGCACTATATCAAGAATGCATAACATAAGTAACTTGTTCTTCCGATGGATACTTCTAACCACAGATTCCTCGCCTGTAGAATAGATACCAAAAAGCAGTACCTCCGAAGGCAGTGGCTCCGCGGGATGGGCTCAGATCAGAAAGTCCTGCAGAACCAAATGGGCGAAATGCCCTTCCTGTCGGACCTGTGTGTTAAGGCAGTTGTGCTTTGTGAACATGTGCACTGATGCCCATGTCACAGCCTGCAGGTATCAAGAACAAGCACTACACTTGCCAAAGTAGTGGTAGAAGCCTTGGATCTGCTGAAATGGGCCTTCATTTCTTCCGATGGTTACTTCTTGGCCAGTGTATAGCAGATCTTAATGCAAAGGACCATCCGCTTTCACAAAGTCCATTTTTGCACTGCCTTGCCTCTCTTGTCCCAAGAGAACCTTCAAAAAGGTGACTGCTCACTCTATGGAAGATCGGCCATCTTCAAGATGGTCTCCCTGCCAAAATTGCTGTACCAACTCCAGTCCCATCCATTTCCGATGTCCTGGTTCCGACAATTAAATGCCGCCCTGGGCCAATTCATGTGGGGGGCTCCACGGCTAGAGTCGCCTTGCGTACCTGTATGCAATCTACATACTGCGGGGGTATCGCCACGGCCGACATACACTCCTACTATGTGGCATCACAGCTACAGGTTCTGAACGAATGGTGGTATGGGCCCAGGGACGAACCTGCCTATAAGTTGGAGCACTGGATCAAGGGGGAACCATCCTTAAACCCCCTACTGTATAGCAGGGTTGCCCCGAGGGGACTTCCCCCGCCACATCAGTGGTCATTCTGTCCTAGCGGCAGCCATCGCGGCGTATGTGTTGGTGGGTACGCCTCACTCCGGAGACCCCACTGTGGCGGAACCGCCTACTTCCTCAGGTCGCAGACTTACAGAGGTTTAGCGGCTGGGATAATATCGGTATCTCAACCATGGACGATGTCATGCGGGGTCCCACCATGAAGTCCTTTCGAGATCTCCAAGAGGCATTCTCTATGCCTCATTCTCAATCTTATAAATACTTACAGCTGCGCCATGCTTTTACAGCCCTACATTAGAGGCCTGTCAACCTTGACCGAGTTCAGTCCACTAAAGGGAAAGCTCCTGATGGGGGACCTGGGGGACCATAGAATTTCTCAAATTTACCAAACACTAGTTACACACAGCCCTACCACCCAAGCATCCTTACGGGCCTCATGGGACACAGATATAGGGCCCATTGACGATGAAGATTGTTCCGAAGCACTCCAATCACAAAGAGGAGCTGCTATCCCCACCTATCTTTGTTACATACAATTTAAATACCTACACAGGGTGTACTACACTAGACATAGGTTATGGCGGGCGGGGTTGATCGCCTCTCCCCTGTGTCTTCGCTGCCACGTGGATGAGGGCATATTCATGTACACAGTCTGGACTTGCCCCACCCTGGACAGATTGTGGTGGGGGGTTATACAATGTTTATCAGACGTCTTACGATCCCCCAAGCTCACACTTCTGCACTGCACAGATGAAATAGGGGGCAATATCTACAAAAGGCAATATCTACAAAAGGCATTCCAGATTGGATTATGTATTTGGTCACATCCTGACCCTCCTGGGTGGTTGGAGTCCGGTTAAGATTTCAAGATTTCAAGATTTTATTTTGGGTGATCGGTCTTTTAAAAACAAAAACCATTACACCAAATTACATTTTTAAATAGTACTACTACATATAAACACATAAAATCATTATCAGAATTTTACAAAGTTAATCTATACGGTACTTTTGTGCGTCGGATATTTAAAATTTCATTTAAAACGAGGCTTTAAAAAGTTCATGTTTCTCGAACATCCTTGTTGTTGAACGGCATTTAACTCGTCGAGATTTTCTGGTTGTCCAATAGTTTTAAAAATCTTTTCGCTCTCCACAGAGTTTCAACCGATTTCCTTTAAATATACATTTAAAAGTTTCACCCCCCTACATAATAGGGGGATTGAGGTCCCGCCGAGCCAGGTGATTACGGCTTCTCTACATGATCGTATATTCAAACTATTCAGTAGTGTTTTTAATAGTGACTTCCGTTCCTTTAATAAGTTTGGGCATACACAAAAAATGTGTTGAATAGATTCGTCTTTGTATCCGCATAGTCTACAATCTCGATTTTCCCTTTTATCCTTCCATGCTGGGATTAAGTCTTTTGTTTCCCACAAGCCAAAACGCAGCCTCATAAATTGATGTTTTAGGGTAAGTGAGAAATAGGCTGATAAATATTCCTGAGGCTTCCTTTTCCCATATGAACTGATAACCGTCCAGGCATGCCGTCTTTGCAGTAAGGTATTCTCATCCGTTGAGTGAGATAAGGATTTTATTGTGATGTTGATTAGTTTGTTGAACGCCTTTTTTCCTATGCTGAGATTCCAAATGTCTTGGGCAGAGAGGTCCTTTATCACTTGATTTAAATAACTACCCCAGGATCCTTGCATTTTCTTTTCTTTTTGTCTTTCTATTTCTTTCCAGCATAGGTGGTCTATGGTTCCGCTTGCAGAAGCATGCAACCTCCAGCATAATTTCATGAATGCTCCTTTGCTGCGAAATTCCTGATTTAATAAGCCAAATTCTAGCCGCACCTGGGCAGGCGATGCACTTTGTTGGATCTGGAAGTCTTTTTTATAGACTTTTGTTTGTATTTTATTTAAGGCCGGGATGTCACCTCCTTTCATTATTTCAGTACCATAGGTTACTGATGGCATTAACTGAGCCTGTATGACTGTTAGTAAATTGCCGTATGATGGACAGCTTAATTTCTTTTTTAATACGTTGAAGCCGTATATCAAGTTTTGAGATTTTGACCTCATTGAAATGAGCTGTGATTTATAGCTTGATTTTCGTTCTACCAAGAATCCAAGATATTTGTAGGAGGTGACTGCTTCGACTTTCTTCCCCTCTATATGCCATATATATTTCTTGTTTTTGTTTTTGGCATCCACTAGCCGTACGACCTTTGTTTTTACTAAATTCAATTCTAGCCCTTGTGCTGTCAAATATTTGGCTAAGGCACTCATTCCTCTTTGTAAGCCGATTGCCGTTTGACTTAAGAGTACTAAATCGTCGGCGTACTGAAGGCACCTAATTTCCTCATTCACTATCGATGGGGGATGACTGTTGATTTCCACAAGGGCATCTTCAAGATCAGATATATATAGATTAAAAAGAGTAGGAGCTAACACGCACCCCTGTTTCAGACCATTTTGGGTGTATATTTTCTTTGTTATCCACCGGCCATCTCCTAACTTTACCCGGCTCCATGTGCGCGAGTATAATTCTTTGATGGCCTTTAACAGATTAGTGGGGATGCCCCAGCTGGCCAGTTTTTCCCATAGACGTTTGCGGGGCACGCTGTCGAAAGCTTGCTTAAGGTCCACAAAACAGGCGAACAGGCAAGTGTTCTTAAATTTAGCTTTTCGGCTAACAAAGTTAATGCCGTTAGGTTTGTTAAGGTGCCTGCTCCCTCCCGAAACCCTGTTTGAGATCTTGGGATGCAGTTGTAATCATCGGACCATTTTTTCAGTTGGGTTAGCAAGCAACTTGCGTATAACTTTGCTTCTACATCAATTAAAGCGATTAATCTGTAGTTTATCGGCTCTAATGAGTTTCCCCTTTAAAAATTGGCTGGATAATACTTCCCTCCAGGATTCAGGGATTCCATTTGACTTAAACAACTCATTGAAGAGTGGGGTAAAATAATGGGCCCAGTATGAAGCTTCTCCCTTAAAAAGGGCATTGGGGATTCCATTGGGTCCTGGTGCGCCCTCTGAATTTAGTTTCTTTATGATTTTTATTAATTGACTTACTTCCGTTAATTTTTCGGAATTTTTACATTTCGGGGCAATGGGTTTATTATTCACATTGCTGCACCCAGGGGAATCTGCATGTTTTGTACCACGCGCCTCCTGCTGTCCTTTTTTCTGGAGTTAGTTTGAGCTTAGGTTCTTTATACATACTCATTATGTGAGCTACCCATGCTTCCTCATTTATCTCTGCGTTTTGGTGTCTATTTTTTCCGAGTGTCAGTGAATTTATCTGATACCAGAAGTGTTTTCCGTTCCGTTGTTTACTAGCCAGAAGGAGTTTATTCCATATTGCGACTTGATAACTAAATTTGGCTGCTCAACAGTTTTTCTTATATTGTTTTCTTAATTTTTTAAGCTCACTTCTGTCGGGTTTTCCCCCCATTTTTAACTGATTTGAGACTGCTCTTATTTTGCGCACTATTAGGCTTTTTTGCTTGCGTAGTTCATGATTGAACCATGGGTGGTGACTACTTGTCCGCGTGTACTTCCTCTGGTGCTTAGCGGAGTATTGACTCTTATTATCCGCAAAGCATTCCATTAAGGTTCCTGTTAGATTCTCCCAGGCTCTTAATCTTTCTCCCTCCCTGGCTTGCGGTGGATCTGAGCTTGCGGATTCCTCTGAACTTTCTTTGCTTGTGCCCGCTTGGCGGTATACTTCTGCCATGACCTTTTCAATCCCTATTCCGCGCCATTTCAGTCTTTTTAAATTATAGGCTCGTGGCGTGGAGAGTAGATTTTTTGTTGCTGTCAGCCTGGCTGTAAATTGCTCCAATTGCAATAATTGTGGCATATGATCGCTCTCAATGCGTGGTACAATTTGGAATTTTTGCGTCTGTCGTGCTACAGATTCACTCACTAAGGTGTGATCGATGGTTGAGCTTTTAGACCCACTTAAAAAGCCCACAATTCCAATGAGACTGCCAGCAAGATCTCACTAACCATGTCTCATAAAGCATAAGAATATCTCCAAAGCAAAAAGTTGCCATTGGCCGAATGGAGGGCTAAGTTTGCTGATTAAAACATTTGTTTCCCGAATGGCTCAATTTCTGGGCTTGACACTAGCCAAAAGGGACTTCGCACAACATTGAAAAGCTGAAAATCCCACACGCCTATCGACTTGGAAGGGGGGCTTGTACTACGCCATGGAACTCGAACAGTTGGTGTTTACTGCCCGGGGCTGTCCCCACAAACACACCAAAATCTAGAAGCCGTGGGCTGCATACAGACATATACCCTTTGAGGCACACACTACGGGGGATCCCTTATCGCTGCCCGAAGTGGGTGCACATAGCTAATATTGTTACCATTCAAGGCTACTCTACACCCGCAATAGGGGCACATGTTACCATGAGACGTAGGCACGAAAATATGCGCAGGCTCTCGCTTGGTACGATGCGGTTGTTGATGTTATTTTTGTTCAGAGTATGTCATCCTTCGATACTGGATATGCAGTGGAATGCCACTTCTGTATACTCACAAATGTCATTATTCATATGTCCTTTATCGTACAGTAATCTTGTATTGATCTCCATAAAATCAATAAAATATGTTTATTAAAAAAAAGGCGACTGCTTACCCAATGGTCTTTGGTGCGGGGAAGTGAGGGATTGCCCATCGTGAAAAGGAGCCACAACCTTTGGCAAAAAGCTTGCCCTGGTTTTCAACACCAGTTTATCGGTGGGAAAAGTAAAGTAAGGCGACTGAACCGAGAGAGAGATTGGAGTTCACTCCCATGACTAGCTGAAGTTATTGCGACCAGAAAAACAGTCTTCAGGGTCATGAGACATAGTGGACAGCTACGTATTGGTTCAAAAGGAGTGCACGAGGAAAGTGAGGAGCAAACTGAAATCCCAATGTGGCATCACAAATGGTTTGGAGGGTGAAACATATGTGTCAAACCTTTTATAAACCTCATCACAACAGATGATTTGAACAAGGATGGCTGGTCTGGCAAACGGAAAAAGACTGAAAGGGTAGACATGATAGATTTATTGATGTTTACTGCAAGTCCTTGCTGGGCCAGAAATAAAACAAGACATCAGACAGTTCGGCATGTAACGGGTCCATATTGCAGGTGCCACACCATGCCACCAACTTGTTACAGCACCCGGCGCAAACGCACTTTGTAGAGGATGCCTGGCAGCAAAGATGTCATCAACAACTTCGGGAGAAAGATCAAATGCAGTCAACTGCTGCCGCTCAGTTTCCATGCATGGCGGTGCAGACGGTTCAGGCTCGAGTGCAAGACCTTGCTCTGCTGCTTCGACAGGAGATCCTCTTTAAGTGGAAGCCTGATCAGAGGACAGATGCTCATGCCCTGAAATTCAAGGTACCACCCTCTCCTGGACCAATCCGGAGCCACTAAGATGACTTGGGCCCAGTTGTTCCTGATCTTATTCAGAATACAGGGCAGGAGAGGCAGCGACAGAAAAGCGTACACAAGCCCTGAGCTCACTCGATATATAATGCGTCTCCAAGACTGAGTCTTCTTGGGAACTCTAGCACGCAAATGTTTTGACATTGCGCATTCTTAATGGTGGCGAAAAGATCTACCAAAAAACCAAAAGGTTACACGAGGACTTCTACTCGAGATATAGGGAATCCCTAGACGTGTGGGTCTGTTAAAGGGGGGGCATCACAAAAATCTGTGTGTGCTTGATCATTCATAAAACTTTAAGACAAACACTCACACACTCACCTAGTTGTCATGCTTCGTCATAGGGTTGTCTTCATCTGCCCAACAGTATTGTTAGGTGTGCTGATGGGCTCAATCGATCCGATCAAGAGCAGTTTGGTGGTCACTGTAGTCTCACCTGTTGGTGAGGTCTGTATGGATCTGTGTAGGGTTAAAAAATGCTTGTGGTAAACACCCTATCGCTATATTATATTCTGGGGTTAGTTACTGTGGGACATTAAAAACCATGATTGGGGCTTTCCGGATTATTGCTGCTCCCTTGTCCCCTAAGTCAACATGCCTCAACCATCTCTGAGGCCCCACTGATGTTCGCAGACTTACTCAGGACTGTGATCCCTCAATATCTTTACTCTCACTTTCATTCACTCAATTAATCACACTAGAAAATACACATGTGGTACTCCAGGCGGATGTAACATGGAAAGGTCACCAATGTATCCTTAGTCTGGGTGAATGAGGCCCCATGGAGAGCAGGACAAATGGCTTGTCCTATAATGACACATTCATCAAGGGAGTCCGCCAGCTATCTCTCTGCCTAGCCCTTTGTCAACGACCTCTAATTGTTTTATGAATGATAGACATACATAGATTTTCGGGAGGGTATCCCTTACCACACCTACACATCTAGGGACCACCCACATCTAGAGTAGAGATCCCCCAGTTAACCTTTTGTTTTTTGCTAGTATCAACAGGGAGACTTAACCTGGGAGCCTAGTTTCTCTAATTCCCCCCACTAGGTTTTTGATGGGGAAAACATTTAGCCAGGTTACTCCTCATTGCTGTTGGATGTCCCGTGCCATCTCGGGATGTAACCACCCTTCTTGATCAGCCAGGCACCACCGGCTAAGTTCATCCGCCCTGGCATTCAATGATCCCATCAGGTGTTATATGATCAGGGAAATGCCCCGACGATCGAGCCAGCTCCAGAGACGAAGTGCATCTTAGCACAGGGCCCAGGACGCCACCCTACTTGTTGCAGCACCACATGACGGTGATGTTGCCCGTGAGGACCTGAATGAGCCTCCCTTTGATGGACAGTAGGAAGGCTTCCAACGCCAGGTGAATGACCTGCAAGTCCAACAGGCTGATGTGGAGACAGGTCTCTGGGGGAGACCAGTGTCTTCTGATCTTTACCTCTCCCAGATGACCTCCCTATCCCTACAATGATGCATCAATTACCACAGTCAGCTCTGGGTTGGGATAGGAGAGGGGTCTACTGCTGGTCCAACTTCAGCGGAATATCCACCACTACAGGTCTTCTGCAGTCTCCTCTGAAATCTGGATAAAATCCGACAAGTTCCCCTAGCATCTGGGTCGACTGAGACTTCAAGTTCCACTGCAGAGCCTGCATGTGCCATGAGGTATAGTCAAAGAGCAGGATGCAGGCGACTAAGAGGCCAATAGGCCAAGAAGCCTCAAAGCCACTCTCACTGAGACCCAGGGCAGAGGCTGAAACTTCAGGATCATAGCCCGAATGCCCTAGACTCTGTCATGGAGTGAAGGCCCAAAACAGCACTGTATCCAAAATGGCCCCAAAGAAAGTGAGCCTTTGCAAAGCCCTCAGGTGTGACTTCGGCACATTGACAGTGAACCCCAATGAAGTTAGGAGGCTTGCCATTATCTGGAGGAGGTCTGCAACTGAATGTGGCAAGCCCACCTACAACAGCCAATTGTTGAGGTAAGGGAAAACTGGAATCCCGAGCCTCTCTAGGTAAGCCTCGACCACTGCCATCACTTTCATGAACACCTAAGGGGCACTGCTAAGGACAAAGGGGAGTACAGCAAACTGAAAATACTCCTGGCCTACTTTGAACCGTATATAGGATCTGTGGCACTGCAGGATGAGAACATGAAAGTAGGTATCCTGCAGTCCAAAGACACCACCCAGTCGCCTGAATTCAGGGCAGACAGAACCTGGGTCAACATGAGCATCTTGAATGTGTTCTTCCCCAAGAAGGCATTCAGAGTGCGGAGATCTAAAATAGGGCAGAGGCCTCTGTCCTTCTTCATCATGAGGATCTAAATGGGAGTAACAGCCTGTCTTTATTTCCAGGTCTGGAACCCTTACTATGGTTCATTTGGACACGAGTCTGCACCTCCTGAAGCAAGATGGACAGGTGTTCCTCCGAAAACGCCACTATGATGTGGGTGAAACATGTGGCAGGTCGAAAAGGAATGGCAAGGCATAGCCCCAATGAAAGATCTTAAGGACCCACCTGTCAGACGTTATATTTTGTCACCATTTGAGGAAATATCTAATCCTGTCTTCCAAAGGGTGGCCATCTGCTGCTAAGGACAAACTAAAGAGGCTTGAAGACTGATGCTAGAGGGGGAGGGGACTGGGAAATTTCCTGCCCCTGGTGCCAGGACGTTGTCTGCTTGTTCCCCATCCCAGACACTAAGAGGAGAGGCGTGCATGTTGCAGTGCCGATGGCAGTGCTGGTATGCCAAACCACTGGAGTAGCCTCAAAAGGGGCAAAACTGCAGAAGGTACTGTCTTGAAAGAGTACAGAGACCTAGGGAATGCGCTGTAGCCGTCTTCCTTTGAAGAGTTCAAGTGCTGAATTGGCTGCCAAACGGTGAGACCTGGGAAAAGGCATATTGATCAGTGAAGCCTGCACGTCACCAGAAAAGCCTGTAAATCACATCCATGGGTGACACCGAAACACCAAGCTAGTGCCAACCTCTAAGCAATCAGGTGTGTTTACTCCAGATTGGATTATGTATTTGGTCACATCCTGACCCTCCTGGGTGGTTTGAGTCAGGTTAGGCCACAATTCCAATGAGACTGCCAGCAAGATCTCACTAACCATGTCTCATAAAGCATAAGAATATCTCCAAAGCATAAAGCTGCCATTGGCCGACTGGAGGGCTATGTTTGCTGATTAAAACATTTGTTTCCCGAATGGCTCAATTCTCTTCAACTCTCTGTTTGGGGTGGTTTGTAGGGAATGAAGTGGGATTTACCCTGCTAGTGGAGGCCTGAACTACCAAATGTTTTGGATTTGAGTGTTGTGTCAAGAACTCAGGACTGCCTGGTGCCACCCTGTAGCACCTGGCTACCTGCCGGATTACCGCTGGGCAAGAACAAGGTTTAAACAAGGTGCCCAGCAAGGTGTCTGGCAGAGCTTCATTATATGGCAGTAAGTGCTAAGAAGACGCCTGCCTAGGTTGCAAAACTTCTGGAAAAACGTTAGTTTTAACTTGAACAGATGGCAGCTGTAAATCTAATACCTCAGCTACACATCTTGTAACTACAGCAAAGGAAGCACTCTCTTCCGTTGATGACCCAAGGGGAGAACACAACTCAGGGTGGGGGAAATCATCCCCATAATTTCCACTGGCATCTCCAAAAGCTGGATCACTCATCAGTAAGAACCACTGAGTTGTTGGTGCAATGGATGTCACTTTGAGGTAAGCACATGGTTCTATCTGAATCGGATTGAACTGGGACCGAGTGATGTGGCACGGCTTTGGGACGCAACTTCATTGAGGCTGAAACTAATTCAGCTCAGAGTGGTACACGACTATTGGCGGAGGAATCCTCCTCCTGCGCCGGTGGCATTCCGTTGATGTCAAAGGGACTGATGTAGATTCTGGTGCTGGATTGGAAGTTGCCTCCAAAGCCAAGGGGATCAGGAGGCACAGACTGCGCCAAAAACGGATCTGCCGGCAGTAATCCGACTGGAGGGCTCTGCGGATCCTTGAGAACCAAAGGCGTGCCTTAGGGAGGCAAAAGAGGACCAAAGATTTAAAACTTGGCCTTTCAATCTGTTGTGACGTCACTGATGTCCCTGAAAACTTGGGGCGCATCAGGATCAATTGTGGAATCCGCTCCTCTGCGGGAGACGGAGAGCAAGACCGGGAGGCACTTATGTTCTTGCAACTTCGGAAGAGTCGCGGAACTGTGATGAGTCCCGCTTGACCCTCTTGTGCTTCCACTTTGACTTACCTAAAGCCTTGGACCATGACACGGACAGGTCATGGGAATAGCCCCAAGAGCAGGAACGGGTTTGTGCGCTTGACTTGGAGCGGGAGTGGGACTTTCGTAACTTTTTCCGGTGTTTGGCAGTGTACAACTTAGTTTCAAGACCCAGGCTGCCTTTGGATCCATAAGGACACACTCCTCGCACAAATTGGAGTCAAGCCTCAAACACTAGAGGAAATACCTCATGGGGGTCTGTCACAGACATATGTCTGCGACAGTCCCTACAGGGTTTAAACCCTGTAGATTTAGAAGGGGACATTGTTTCCTTGCACGATGGAAAAAAGAAAAATTTAGAAAAATCTTGTCAACTGTGACAAGAGCAAGCTCCGGATCTGCGTAGTAATGTGAGGAAAGAAAGGAACTGATGTCCATGTGCAGGAGTGGTGCTTATATGTGGCTGCATCGTCACTTCCATGGCGGAACAAAGTCAATGCAGCGTGGCACTGCACCACCTACCGACACGCGAGACCAATGCTGTTTTAAAACTTCCAGATCTAGTCTGGCTTGTGGGGATATTCTAAAGGTGAGGAATCAGCGGTTAGAAGTATAGATCAGTATAAGTCAATGGATAACCTCAAGGAAAATAGTGTTCCATTTCCAAACAGTTGATTGCCGGTAAAATCCTGGAAATTTAAGAGAAATCTTCTTGCGTCATCACTGGATGATGGAGAGCCAGCAGCAATGACCCTGCTCAACTCTTCTGCTGGGTTTCATGCAAGACCCCATCAAAACATTCTTCATCATTTACTCCATAATTATTCTCAATCGTGCCAGGAACCAGAGAACAGTTAAAGGACCCTCGACTGGCTGTCACTAGCACATAATGGCAACACCTCTAGCACACGAGTCAACATGCAGTCAGTGTGCGACTAACGAACTGAACCTTCTTTGCAGGTGGTCCAACAGCCAAACGACCCAAAGACACAAAGGCACTCAAAACACCTACAAAAGATAACTGAGTCTGAAAATCTTAAGACTTCTATTATATACAAATACATGTCAACTGAAACTTAGAAAGAATGCAGTTCAGTGCTAAAAATATCTTAATAACTTAGCTGCAGGCATAAGCTAAATAAACATTCCTCATTGTTTTGCCTTTTGCGATTTAGATTGATTTAGGGTTTTGCTTCACGGCCACAGTTGGACACCGTACAATAGGTGGACATTTCTATAGGAAGTCTACAACGGGAATATTAAGAACGCCGCAACAATTCACAACTTTGTATACCTTGAAGTTTGAACTAAACTGGCTCTCTCTTAACCGCATGGAAAGGTAACACGGCTTGGTTTGAGAAAAGACGCGAGGGCCCGGATGACTCCGGCGTGACGCCGCGGCGCTGTGGTGGCCGCCACTCAGAGAGCAACAGCCAATGAATACCTCTCAGCACGCGCAATTGCCTCCACGCTGAATGCCGCACGCGCATTATTTAGCCTTCAGTCAATTAAGCTCCGAGCCGACGGTAAGCAAGACTTTTAAGCTAATTCTGAATCGCCACGAATGTAGCTGAATTCGCAGAAGGCTGTGAAAGGGCACACGATCAGGCGGCCAAGGAAAAAGAACATTTCTTGCCACTGAATAGCGATTACGTGCTACAACGGGTCCATTCAACCTTACATCATCTATTCATTTATGAAAGTGCAACGGAAGAGATGTTTCAGAGTGGAATTGTCATCACCCCGTCTAATATTTTATTCAAGAAGCTGTGGTTGAAATACTTAATTGCAAAGATTAGACAACGTGTTGATCTGCTTTCCTTTGGTTCAATCCCAGTGAACCGACAATTACCGCAAGTAATTTAGCTTCGTCGCGGAATACTTTCACAATGCAATAGAGGATTTTCTGATTAAATGATTTGTATTCAGTCGAAAACAAAAACCGTACAACAGGCTCTATAAACATTTGCTAATTTTTCAGGATTTGGTAAACACATTTTACTTATTTTTAAATTTTATTTAGGACGGACACGGTCCCAAAGCCTGAGGGAGCTGGCCAGTGGTTAGAATAATCAATGCAAAAAGATGAAAAGTAATCTGAACATAGTCTTTGAAAGAAGCATATCTAGGAATCCTTTAGAAGAGGAGTTGCCTACGTAATTATGGATGTGACTTCTTGTGAGCTACAACCCTGTACCTGGCTCAGTCTGCCACCTGACCAGTATTTGGGTGCCCATGTCACATACACCTAAAACAAACCTATTGGCTTTGCAAATGCTTTTCAACACAAATTATTTAATAAAAGATACACGAGTAACAGTACCCATTCTTCCTTTCGGATCACTTTTCTCTGCAAACTCCCTCTCTGCAGTAGTAGTAGTCACTTACCTTTTTCTCCACACATACTTCTTCTCACTCGTCCCCATTCCTCACAATTCTATGTCAGGATCGGAGGCTCACCTTATGCATTAACTTTCTTCATTTAGTTGCTCAGCAGCCCAGTGATAACAATGCGTATACCAAAGAAGAACTACAAATCCCATGAGTCCTTGAAAGAACAGAGTAATCCATATACTATTAGTATATATAAAAACAGTAGCCAAGAAAAGCACTTCCTCTTTATTTGATGATCAACAGCCAGATAAGTACTTTTCTCGGAAGATTGATTTTACGTAGGTGTTTTTAAGGCACAACAGTAAATTGGTGATCAACAAGTTATCTATTAATGTGGGTAATTTCAGTGCTGTTAACCGTTTCTTTACGTCCCTCTAAGTTGTCAATTGGCCATTCAGGTGAGGTTCCTCCAATAAGGGTGTGTGGAAGGGCCGCTGAGCAGCACGTCGAAAAACCCAAGATGGCTGCTGTCTTTTCCCAACATGATGAGGAGGGTGCAGTTCTAGTCACACAATTGTGCTCATCAGCACGAACTCCTGCGGTCACGCCCCTGTGGTCGCTATATGAGAGGGGTCACCCTGATCCAGGGAGAAATGTCATCAAGATGGAAGGAGTGAACGACCCGAGCGAAGACACCGTAAACAGACCAGGAAACAGAGACGTGTGGAAAATAACCCAACGGAGGATCGGGAGCCCGGCACCTACGAAGGAGTTCAAGCGGCGAGGAAGAAAGAGGTCTGGACTGCTCCCCTCCAGTGGAGGTAGTGGTGAGCAACCATCCAGAGAGCCCTACCGACTGCGTGCATGTTCCCACCTGGCAGCCTCAAGAGACGGGACGCTGAGGTTGGCAATGCTATGACTCTGGAGACGAGCCGTAGCCCAAGGCAAGTGACCTGTTGCATGTTTATGAAGTGGGGCTAAAGGGACTACAGTGACGGGTCCGATTTGTGTGGTACACAGGGGCCAGGTGAGGGCCCAGAGGTCGTGACTATGTTCGCGAGGAATATTAAAGACGATGTCTGTGTCACACATATTAAATAAAAACACACTTCACTGGTGAATGGTGGCAGGAAATAACCTGATGTTCCAGATAGATTAAAGGCCTCTTTCCCTTGTTTCCCCGAGGGTCTGCTAAACCGAAGGGGTAGTAGAAGAGGAGAAACCAACAGCCCTAAAAAGACAAAGAGACGGAAAAAGGGAAAATAGAAGTGACATAATTCCAGACTGCAGAATACACAGCTCATTATATTTCTAGCTTTTTACTTTCAAACTGACAACCAATACCTACCAGGTGTTTTCAATAATGATCTCAAACTTCCATATTGTTTACGTTGTGATCTGTTTGGCTAGCCTGATACAGGGTGGTGAATCACCTAGTAATTAACACAGGGAGATTGGCACGGACTTGTATGCTGTGGAGAAACAAGGTAGCACATTGGTAACTGGTAGAGGCTCCGCTTAGCAAAGGTGCGGCAGTTGACAGCCAGGGGGTGCTGAGGCATGGATGGCGGTCTCCAACACATCTCATTATCCTCTACTTCTGCCTGTACGGAACAAGAGATGGGAGATATCAGAAGACGAGCCTGCGAATATTCAACTTTAGAGTGGCTTAGAAACACTTGGTAAAAAGAATATTAACTGCCTCGCACTGTGCATCTTCTGGAGGGAATAATATATTGGTGTCCATAGCCTTGCAACTACTGAAGGTGCCCTTTAAATCCCAGAGTGAGAATAATTTTGGAGGAAGAACCCAACACTACAAGCACATTGCCCTAGAGACAGATACCAGGTGAACCCTGTGAAGTGAAAATCAAATAGGAGCCACCTAAGTTGAACACCTGAACATCCATACAAAGAGGTGAATGAAGATCAATACTTCTTGTCAGTGGATGAGGAGTTTGGGGATGCCACTGATGAATACACACAGAAGGGTGTGTTTGCTGAGTTAGAACTCTGGGCAAATAAATTCGGCTCCTAATATAACACCCCCTTATGTCATGGGGAATGAGGCCCACTCATGCGGCTGGGGAATCTCCGGGGGGAGGTGGGGGGGCGGGCTATGGGTGTAAAAAGACATCAGGTAAGGCAAAGGCTGAAAGTAGTAACTCTTCCCCTTCACCAGACACCTCTGATAGGTTAATGAAAGCCTTCCTAAAAAGTCAGGCAGATGCCTTGGAAGGCACTGAAAACAGCAGTCACTCTGGAAGTACTTGTCTCAGGTATGCCATTGGAGAGCCTGGGTGTGCAATATTAAACTGCCATTTCGACCTGGCAAAATAAACCTTTTGATATGAATGATATGATGCACTCCAATGTTCAACATAAAATAATCCAAAATTGAATTTTTTCAACCAATCAAAAGCAATGTCTTTAGTGTGCAACCCTGGTGTGTGCTCTGCCCAGAACATGGGTAAATATAATTGTCAATAGCTGGTAACCTAGTGGTAAACCAGACCCAAGGTGCACAACCTTCAAGCCCGCAGGCTTCCAAAATGTAACAAAATCAACAATATAGGAGCAACTAATCCAAGTAAACGGTAATTTCCAATGCTTCAAAATACTTCATTGAAGACATGGTAATTCCAGTATTCAAATTTCATACAGGATGCTGCTCCAAACATGTTTCTGCAGCGTATAGCAATTCAAATTTCATCATAAATAATAATTGTATCATAAACCCAATGCATTTCGGTGTAACCCTTCGTTAGGGGTGACTGCAATGTGAGAAATTGAAAAGGTCCTATAAGAACATGCTCTTAGACAATATATCTCCAATCAATGGCTGACAATTAGTGACCCATTTTTACCGTTGCCAGTACTGCACACTTAGCGTGAATCTTATATGTGTTAACTCGAACAGTGAGAAATGCAAACCTTAAAACTGAAAGGATGCTTGTGTTAAACGCGAAGTCCAAGTGAGCGTTAAGACCGAGTGATGATTAACTAACAAGCATCTGCAATGCAATCGGTCTCGCCTTTGGGACCTTATATGTATTTAGCTATGCAGCACATTACCCTGGGTGCTGAAACATCTACTGTTCTTTAACATGGAGGGAAAGTAAGCACCAAACTGCGTGACACACCAGGTATGGGAACACATGGAGAGAAATATTGCCTTTCAGCGGGAAATGGTATAGTCCAAAGCTCTGTTTTTAATATAAAATCAGGGCGTTCGGTGGTCATATCACTGAAAATACAAGATTAAAAAAAAAAATTATTGTCTACGGGTGCTCTTGGAAGACCATTTCTATGGACTGGAATCTACAGAATGCTAAAGTGATTCTGGTAATTTACCGACCTCTGCTGGTCGTTTTCTATCAAGAAAGTTAAATAGAGGCAGTTGCCAGAAAATTTAAAAAAAGAAAGTCCCTCAGCAGAAAGCAATTCTGGTATTTTACTGACCTCTACTGGTCGTTTTCTATCAAGACAGTTAAATAGAGGCAGTTGAACAGAAAAAAAGTCCCTAAGCGGAAGCAGACAAGTCCTAGGGCCGATCTCCAGAGCCCACAGAGTACATACACATATAAGTATATACTAAAGTATATGCAAAAGGTCTCGAATGCTCGACCTAAAAAACAGCCTATAAGGGGCTGACTCAAATGGCTTGAACTAAGAGGTTGCTCTCAAAAATGTATCTAACACATAAGTGAAAATATACCCCATGCATATCGCTTCGTTTGTTTGAAGTGATACGGGAATAATGCTCTGTAAAGAAAACGAGATAGGAGAAAATACACTTGTGTATGATATGTTATGTTACTTGGTACTTGTAAAGCGCACGGCTACTCCACAGAGTGTCCCGGCGCTACGAAGGACCCAGAGACCGAAACAGCGAACACAGGCTGAGATGGAGAACTCTACTGGCGTTGGAAAAACCAAGTTTTTAGATTTTTCCTAAAGCTGAGGAGATCCTGAGCCTGTCTTAAGGAAAGCGGCAGGCTATTCCACAGCTGTGAGGCCACCACCTGAAAGGAGCGGCCCCCAATGCGAGAGCGAGCAAATTTTGGCACCGTCGACAGTCGCTGAGTGGAAGATCTCAAGGTTCTAAGGGGAGCATAATGTTGAATTCTGTTCCTGATGTACGGGGCCCCTATTTTGTGAAAAGCCTTAAAGGCCAGAACTAGGGCTTTAAAATGTATCCTCTTTCGCACCGGAAGCCAGTGCAAGGATATCAGGTGCGGGGTCATATGTGTCCTGGGGCCCACCATGAGTATGGCACGTGCCGCCGCGTTTTGTACCACCTGACGGCGGCCTAATAGGTAGTCTGGGAGGCCAGGGTACAAAACATTGACATAGTCCAGTCTGGATGTTATTAAGGCCTGGACTACAGTTTTCCTGTGAGGAACTGGTAGAAGAGGAAGAAAGTTCCTCAACATTGTGAGTAGTCCAAAGCATGTCCCGGCTACAGTTTGGACCTGAGACTTCATGGACATGTCCGCGTCTAATTTTACTCCAAGATTTTTCACCGTGGTGACTGCGCTGGCTGGAGGGAACATATGCCGAGGCCACCACTGGCCCCATTCCTCATCCGGATTATGCCCGAAGAAAATGATTTCCGATTTTTCGGAGTTGCACATCAACTGGTTCTGTCTGAACCAGGCAAACACCTTCGACAGGCAAGCGTTTATCTCGCTTCCCCTCAGCATACTGTCTTTCTCACACGTGAACAGCAGCTGAGTGTCGTCGGCGTAGGAAATTACTTTGGCGCCGCATTCCTCTGCCAGAAGTGCCAGGGGTGCCATATACACGTTAAACAGGGACGGGCTCAGAATAGATCCCTGTGGAACTCCTACTTTCATGGAGGGGATTTGGGCTGAAAAAGGAGGGGCACATACTGTTTGCTGACGGTCTTCCAAATATGAAGTGAGCCACCGAAGTACCGTGCCGCCAATGCCACAGGCCCTAAGTCTGTGCAGAAGTAGATCATGGGGCACGGTATCAAAAGCAGCAGAGAGGTCTAATAGTATCAGTACGGCTTTACCTCCTCTATCGAGCGTGCTTTTTATCGTTTCCGAAATTTCAAGTAGCGCGGTCTCCGTACTGAAGTTGGCTCTAAACCCTGATTGACTTGGATGTAAAACATGATTGGCCTCTATAAAGTCGGTTATGACATTATTTACATATTTCTCCAAAGCCTTTGACAGGAAAGGTAGCAGCGATATCGGCCCGTAATTGCTTGCTACAGTAGGATCTGCCGAGGGTTTCTTTAGCAGCGGTAACATTTTGCCATCTTTCCAGCTAATGGGCATGGTACCCTCGGACAGTGAAAGATTCATATCAAACAGTGAACTTATGATACATTCACTGTGCGATCTAATTCTGTAAAAAACTAAATCGGTTGCCAATGTGCTCATTGGATTACAAGCAGTGGGTGCTGGCTCTCAATGAATTAAAAGTATTTACCTGCTGATGCATGGAAGAACCAATCTGCCAACTACATATGCAGATATCTGATAGACTTCTAGCAGCAGATTTCTTACCTTTGAATTTCCCAGGCGTCTGGCTGGATCCGGAAACTTTTGCTGAGCAAATACCTCTTGCGTGTGGCTTTGGGTGGGTCCATTCGGATCCGCGTGACGTCAACAGCGTTGGTTATGACATCGCGGTACCTATATTGGCGCCACCCAGGCGCGTGGATGTCAGTTATTTTCTTTCCGTGCCAGTTGAGCGCCGATTCGGGAAGAGCTACACCTCTGTCGTTTTTTGACAGGTTTTTCTCGACTTTTGTCGAATTTTGAAATTTGTTCCAACTTTGTGTGCGAGGGATGTCTCTGAGGTAGGCAGGTTTCGAGCCGTAAGGTACCTGCCACTGCATGATGTCAGTAACCGACCCCCACCTCGTCTGTCTCTGGTGTCTCGAGCGTGACCACAACTCAAAGTTGTGCTCGGACTGCAGGGCCATGGCTCCGAAGGCCTTGAGGGAGCGGGCAATGAAGCTCTTTGTGGCCCAGCAGTGGAGACCGTCGAGCGAGACTCCGCGGAGGTCCCGGTCCTAATCGAGGAAGAGGGGGTCATGGGAATGCTCCAGGAGCCCTAAGTCCTTTTCGTCCCACTCGAGGTCCTCGGGACACTCTGGGTCAGAGGAAGAAGAAGAAGTCCAAGCAGACTTCATCTTTACCTTGGCTGTCGTCCGTCGACAATAGAGGCAAGGAGCACCAACGCGCTAGATAGTCTCTCTACCAGATAATGCTTTACCAAAGGTAAGTAACCTGTTTAATGAGCCAAGCATACCTGACCGCTGGGACCCTATGGAACTGTCAAAATGCTAAAAAGTGAACAACGCAGTGATTAAACTGCTGCCAAAAATAAAAAAAGTTTCTATGTTCAATGATAGAAAAGTAGCTTCAGCTAATCCCAGCAGTCAGGTACGAGGAGGACTGCCAATGCAATGCACAAACCCTTCCCGTCCGCAATGCCCAGGCTGTTCCTTGTGCCACGCCACCGGTGATGCTCTCCTTGCTCCCCTCCAACGCAAACGGGACTCTTGGCACAAAACTTGAGAAGGGAAAACTTACACTGGACTAATCTAGGACTGTAGCCGACCAGTACTCCATCGCGGTCGGCCTGAACTTTTGACTTTGACTGGGTCCAGCACAACTTTCTGCTTTTAGAAGTTTTTTACAGTTTATTCTTTACTTTAAAAACTCATAACTCCGTTTCTATTGATTGCATTTTTGTCATTTTGGTCTCGTTTTATTTATTACATTTTGCTCTATTTTTCTAACTTGGTGTAGGATCTTTTGTGTGGTGTTTTCACTGTTTTACTGTTTGAAGTGTAGCACAAATACTTTATACATTGTCTCTAAGTTGAGCCTGACTGCTCTGTGCCAAGCTACCAGGGGGCTGAGCACAGGTTTATTTATTTGAAAAGTTTTATATAGCGCTGGCTAGACCCGGAGGTATCAGAGCGCTTTACATGAGAATGGACATTGTTTCAGAACATTGTTACATAGTTACATCAGTTACAGTAACAGTTGCAGTTACCAGTATATGCTTAGGAGAAAAACGTGATCTTACACAATAATATAAGATATTAGCGCGTAGCATATCCAAGACACACATCTTATGGGGAATGGAAGGTAGTGGGGGAAATGGTAAACAGGGGAGAGGAAAGCAGACCGAGTCAAGAAGACCTGAAGGGGGAAAGTACTCGAGGGGGAACAAAGCAGTAAGAGAGAGACAGATAAAACCGTGAAGAACCGTGAAAAACAATGTCCGATGTCCGGCTGGGTAGGTGACGGCCGAGGGGGAGACCCAGAGCCAGACTCCTCTATAGCTGCATAGGACAGCTCCACCGTGCAGCGGCCAAGGGTACTCGGGCTCCGCGGTAAGTACAAACAGTTTTAGTTTCAGCCCGTGGTGGCATTGTCATAGTTTCAAAGAAGGCATCAGTCCCGGTGTTACTGGGAGGCGTCATCTGCCTCGTCCTCCAGCTCGCCCCCAGGTCGGAGGACGAAGGGAGGGATCACTGGCGATGTCAAAGGAAAAATGTTCCCTAGCGGTGTAAGTAGTGGACACGTCTCACTCAGAGGGGTGTTATGTATGTAGAGGGACGGTGCATAGCCGCAGCCAATGACTACAAATTCAGGAGCAGCTACAAGGCATTAAGGACACAGGAATTTGATGGAACGCTGGGTTAGCTTCTTGGTCTCCCGCTAACACAGTGCATCAGATGCTGTAAGAAAGACTGCTGTGAATAAAGTGTGGTCTCAACAAGTGTAGGGCGCCATCTTGACTGCAGAGCACTCGGCTGCCTCAACAAACGCAGACAAAGTGAGCAATTGAGAAGTTGCAACAGATCAAGGGGCCACTAATGAGGGGGGCGCTGTCCGTTAGTGCTCTGTATTGCACACGAGTCAGATATTTGCAGCAAGATGACTGCAGAAGAGGTACGAATGGGGAGGTTGCGGCCACCATTATAGAGTCAGGCAGGTACTGGCAGCCTATCGGGACCGAACGCCAAAAATGGCGAGGACAATGCTACAATCTGCAAACAAATGGTACCTTGAAAAGAGGAATACAGATGGATTTCCTCATAAGAAGCAGCCGCTCGGAGTAGGAAACAGATGTACCACTGGGCTGGAGGAGCTGCGATCGATCGGGTGCGTCCGCCATTTTGGAGTCGAAGCTGAATTCCCCTACGGAGATCATCCCAGGAGGGGTTAGCCGGCAAGTCTACGTTTAAGGATGCGGGCCGCGTGGTGGCCGAGCCTGTTTGCTGGAAGAACGGAGGAGGGACTCTCTGCTTAAATCGTGGCCCCTTCCCGCTGCATCTCCCTAGTCAGAACCACCCGGCCGCCATCTTAAAGTCAGGCAGGCTCAGGGGCTCTTGGGGATTGTTGCCGCTGGAGTCTGCCAATGTCGGATGTCCTTAGTCCGTTAGCAGCCTTGACGTTTATGGCCTTGGGGGCCCGACATGGAGCATCTACTTCGGCCCGGGAGGCCCCACTGTCTGTTACTTCTCAGGGAAGGGGGGGGAGGCAGGGAGAAGGCAGCGATAGGAGGGTGGTCACTCTCCCGCTTGTCCGGTTCCCCCGCCTCTGCCTCTTTGCTGCAGCTCGAGCACTCACCGGTTCAGCGGCTCGTCGCTGCATCTCGCCGTAACTCAGAGGCGCCCGACCGCCATCTTGCCCCCTGGCCGGGCGGACTGACGGCTGCCATCACCATCCAGCGCTCACTGGTCGGGATTCCGGTGCTCAGGATGAGATGCCCCCGACTTCCCCCGCTGATCGCTGTTGCAGCGGAGCAGCTAGCCCTCCGGGGACTGCTGCTTTCAACTTCGCCGCGGCGGAGCTCAACAGATCAACTACCGTACTGGCGCCATGACCACATTGTGGTGCCCCCACTGCATTTTACACACGCAAAAGTCTATTTTGGGGTTTGCTTGTGCCTCACCCTGACAAGTATTGTAGTTGCTGCTTGACCAGGGCTCACACCCCAGTCAACCAATAACCCAATTTCTTACACTGGTGGCAGCGGTGGGTTTGGACTTGTCTTTGTGCAGTGCCATACAGTGGTTTGTTGTACACTACCAACCCATATCTTAGACCAATTTGAATTTAAATTCTACCTGATTGGCCATTTTTTCCCTCAATTCTTTCTCTGACTGTTGTGCTTGAGACCACCTGCAAGAATGGAGTTTGAGCTGGCTAACAGGGATGCCTACACCATAGCCCAAATCAACAAGTTCTGCAAGGAGAGGTAACTTCCTGCCAAGACCACCACCAGGAAGTTGGAGTTGCAAAAGGAGGTGAGGGCCTGGGCAGGAGCCCAATCAGTGGTAGAAGCCACATGAGAGGATAATGGAAAGGCTTGGAGAGGACCTTCCTGTGCAGCCACCTGCAGTGGAGGCGGATGGCTTGACCCTTGCCAGGACTCTTTCTGCAGTCTGTCCCCAGAGGATCTGGCAGAGAGGAGGGAGGAGAGGGAATTCAAGCTGCAGATGGCCCAGGATGGAGGAAAGGAAACTGGCCATGGAGGAGAAGAAAGCTGAGGCAGAGAGAGTCTTAGAGAAGAAAAGGTTGATACTGGCTCATGAACTAAGTCTTAGGGGGCTTGACATGAAGGCCAGGCAGGTAGAGTCCACCAGTGATGGCGGCAGCCTACCTGCAGTGTCTGAAGGAGACAGAAAGGTCCACATCCTCAAAGATCTGGTGCCCAGTTATGTGGTGGGAGATGACAAATGTTTTCTGCCTATGAGGTTGCCCTGAGGGTTCACAAGATCTCAGAAGAGCATCGGGGGGGGTGGGAGGGTGATTTGTGAAAACACATGCCTACAGTGGGGCGGGAGACTTCTTACTTGAGGTTGGGGACAAAACCAGGTACTCCCCCCATGAAAATCAACTTGATCGCTAAGTTTGGGCTGACTCGGTAAAAAGTAGCTCCAAAGGTTCAGGGACAGCCAGAAGCTCCCAAACCAGTCATGGGTGGATTTCATGGACTACACTAGTAAGGCAATGAACGGTTGGGTGCAGGGCAGAAAAGGTAATGACTACAGTGGGGTGTACAATCTAATTTTGAGAGAGCCCATGCTCAGTATTTTTTTTCCAGAGCTGCCCCAGCACCTAGTGGACAGCAAGCTGACTGACTGACTGACCGACCCCAGGAAGCTTGCTGAGGAGGCAGATATCTAGGCCAGCACCAGAGTTTCCAAACAGGTCAATCTAGGAGAGACTCCCACAAGGGTGGATAGGGGATCCACCAGAAGAAAGAGGGGGGAGAAAGCTTAAAAATAAGTTCTCAAATACCCACAAACTAATTCCTAAGGGAGCAGTGCTAACCAGGTCTAGTCAGAGTATAAAAATAAGGGGCTCTTTGATAGACAGGAAGGTTTGTACACCAATGTACTGGGTGCTACAAATATGGGCAATCCAAGGGCGACTCCAAATGTCCCAAGAAGGCACATCCCCCCACCAGTTTCCAGACACCTGGCTGGCGAGTGTAGCATTTGGGGAGGGGGTAGTCCCAGTTAGCTTTGGGGAATAGAAAGAGGTGACCCTAGTTTCCCTGGCGGATAAGGAGATGGTACCAAAAGACCATAAACCTGCAAATACCTCAAAGTACAGCCAGTGGTTCACCAATTATGGGCAATAGGTGGATGCTCTGAAGGTCACAGGAGCGAGTAGGACTACTGTGATGTGTTAACTGGTGTCTTCAGAGCAGGTCCTCCCTAACACATTTCACCATTTTCGCTGACAATCATTAGAGTCATCTACCGGTGACTCTGGTTCCCGTTGAGTGGGAGTTGGGGGATGAAGGTAAGAGGATGTGAACTCTACAATGCCTGTAGAATATCTGTTGAGCAACGACCTGGAGCACACTATCTGGAAAGAGGTAGAGCTCAGGTCATACTTTGAAAAGTTGGGATTGCCTGAAAGGGTCTGTATGACCACGTGGTCCAAGATTACCTGGGAAGGGACTCAAAGGTGTCTGGAGTCTGGAACAATGGCCTAGACATCTGCCAAGGGGAGGGGGGCATGGGCCATGGGAAACCAGCCCCCTGAAATTTCCACGGTCGAGGTTGGCAGGGTACCTGAGGAGGATGCCCCTGAGCCAACCAGGGAGGGCTTTGCCACCCTTGGATGACCTGCCTGAGGTTGCTGCTTGGCAGGTTATGGGTGGGTCTACCAGGGAGGAGAAAGAGTGCCCCACTCTAGGGGGCGTGAGGTGACAAGCTGAGGCCCAGGCAGGAGGTGACACCAATGGAGATCACCTGATCTATTGAGAGAATGGCCTCCTAAAGATCAAGTTACTTACCTTCGGTAACAATATATCTGTAAGAGACATAGATTAGTTATAGATTCCTTACCGTAGAATTACCCCCAGGCGTCAGACAGGATCCGGAGAATTTTTTCGTCAGCAGTACCCCTGCGTGTCGAAAGGTGGCGTCGTGGTCGCCGGAATGACGTTGCGGTATCTACTTAGACGCCACCCTCGCGCACTGACGTCAGTTCTTTTACACGACATTCCACACCAGAAGCGCAAAGCCATGCAAGACACTGACCACTGGTGCACAAAACTAGGGCCCTGAAAGGGATTCCCTGACCCTAGAAGTCAGTTCGCAGAACGGGGAGGATGGGTGGGGCGGTAAGGAATCTATAACTAATCTATGTCTCTTACAGATATATCGTTACCGAAGGTAAGTAACTTGTTCATCTGAAAGAGACAATTGGTTATAGATTCCTTACCGTAGAATAGATACCCAAGCAATACCAGCCCCGGAGGTGGGTCTGCGAACTAAGTTCACACCAGAAAATCCTGGAGAACAGAACGGCCAAAGAAGCCGTCTCTCCGGATTTGGCTGTCCAGGCAGTAGTGTTTTGTGAACATGTGCAGAGATGCCCAAGTAGCTGCCTGACAGATGTCATTGAGGGGGACTCCACGTCCCAAAGCAGTGGTAGCTGCCATCGCTCTGGTGGAATGGGCACGCAGTCCCACTGGAGGCTCCTTCTTTGCCAAAGAATAACAAGCTTTTATGCACAAAACGACCCACCTAGAGATGGTCCGTTTGTGCACGGACCGACCTCTTTTGGCGCCCACGTAGCCAACAAAGAGCTGGTCATCCACCCGGAATTGCTTTGTGCGATCCAAATAAAATGAAAGCCGACGTTTTGGATCCAGACGGTGGAGCCTCTCTTCCTCCTTAGAAGGATGCGGAGGCGGAAAGAAGGTGGGCAAAGTGATGGTTTGACCAATGTGGAAAGAAGAAACCACTTTGGGAAGAAAGAAGGTAGAGTTCGAAGAACAACCTTGTCCGGATGAACAGCCAGAAAAGGAGGTTTTGAAGAAAGAGCCTGGAGCTCACTCACCCTGCGAGCAGAGGTGATGGCAACCAGAAAGTCTTTAAAGTCAGAAGTGTGAGGGGACAGTTAGGTAGCGACTCAAAGGGAGCGCACATAAGATAAGTTAGAACTAAGTTCAAGTCCCACTGTGGCATTACAAAGGGAACAGGAGGAAAAAGATGAGTAATGCCCTTAAGGAAGCGATTTACAACAGGGGACTTGAAAAGAGAAGGCTGATCAGGAAGTCTAAGAAAGGCTGAAATGGCTGGGAGGTAGCCCTTTAGAGTGCCCAGAGCAGAGCCCTGCTGGGCCAAAGAAAGGAGGAACAAGAGAAGCTCAGAAATAGGAGCGGAAAGGCGATCCACAGCCTTTGCTGTGCACCATGCCTAAAATGTGTTCCATCTGCAGGCGTATACAGTCTTAGTGGAGGGACGCCTGGCTGCCAAGATAACGTCACAGACTTCGGGAGGAAGTTCGAAGGCTGTCAACTGTCGCCGCTCAATCTCCACGCAAGGAGGTGGAGACTGGACAGGTTCAGGTGGAGAACCATCCCCTGCTGCTGCGACAGAAGATCCTCCCGAAGAGGCAGTCTGATCGGAGGATCGATGGCCATGTGTAACAGCTCGGGATACCAGACTCTTCGTGCCCAATCTGGAGCCACAAGAATGACTTGGGCCCGGTCGCGCTTGATCTTCTTCAGCACTCTGGGCAGAAGTGGTATAGGCAAAAAGGCGTATAGAAGACCGCAACTCCACTCGCAATGAAAAGCGTTGCCTAGCGAGTGCCGCCTTGAAAATTCCAACGCGCAGAATTGCTGACATTGCGCGTTCTCTTTGGTGGCGAACAGATCTAACCAAGGCTCTTCCCACTGCTGAAAGAGGCCTTGCACCACCTCCAAGTGAAGACGCCATTCGTGATCCATCATGCACCTGCGGTCGAGTTTGTCCGCCCTGGCGTTCAGAGAACCTGCCAGGTGTTGAACCACCAGGGATATGCCCTGATGTTCCAGCCATGTCCAGAGACGGAGAGCCTCTTGACATAGGGTCCACGACCCCACCCTGCCGTTTGTTGCAGTACCACATGGCGGTGGTGTTGTCTGTGAACACCTGTACTACTCTTCCCTGGACAGAGGGAAGGAATGCTTTTAGTGCAAGACGGATCGCCAGAAGCTCCAGAAGGTTGATGTGGAGCACGGACTCCGCCGGAGACCAGAGGCCTCTGATCTCCGCCTCTCCCATGTGGCCGCCCCACACCAGAAGTGATGCATCCGTCACCACTGTGAACTCTGGTTGGGGAAGGGAGAGGGATCTGCCATTGACCCAATCCCGGTTCGTTAGCCACCACTGCAGTTGTCATGCAGTGCCCTCCGAGATCTGAACGCAATCAGACAGATTCCCCTGATGCTGAGTCCACTGGAACTTCAGGTCCCACTGCAGAGCCCGTATACGCCACCGGGCATGATCCACTAGCAGGAGGCCATGAGGCCCAGCAGCCTCAGGGTCATTCTGACCGAAACCCGGGATAGAGGCTGAAAGATCAGAATCATAGCCCGAATATCCCGGACTCGCTGCTCGGGAGGATAAGCCCGAAACTGCGTAGTGTCCAGAACCGCTCAAATGAAAAGGAGCTTCTGAGAGGGGATCAGGTGTGACTTCGGCACGTTTATAGTGAACCCCAGTGAGTGCAGGAGGTCCGCCGTAGTCTGGAGGTGGGAGACGACTGCCGGGGCGAGCCCGCCTTCAGCAGCCAGTCGTGGAGATAGGGGAAGACTGGAACTCTGATCTGCGCAGATGAGCTGCGACCACCGCCATCACTTTCGTGAATACCCGAGGGGCGCTGGTAAGGCCAAAGGGGAGCACGGTAAACTGAAAGTGCTCGTGGCCTACCGTGAACCGCAGGTAACGCCGGTGGGCCGGCAGGATGGGATGTGAAAGTAAGCGTCCTGCAAGTCCAATGCTACCATCCAGTCTCCAGGGTCGAGGGCAGACAGGACCTGAGCTAGTGTCAACATTTCGAACTTCGCCTTCCGGAGGAAGCGGTTGATGTTCCTGAGATCCAAGATAGGACGTAGGCCTTTGTCCTTCTTGGGCACCAGAAAGTAGTGGAAATAGCAACCACGACCTACTTCTGGGACAGGAACGCGCTCAATGGCTCCCTTGGCCAAGAGTGCCGAAACTTCCTGTTGGAGAAGGGCCAGGTGATCCTCCAACATGCGATGGTGCTGAGTTGGCATGGATGGAGGAGTAGTCTTGAAGGGGAGGGAGTAGCCCCTTCGGACTATCTGCAAAACCCACCTTTCCGAGTGATGGTGCGCCAGTGGGGGAGGTGAGGGCGAATCCTACCGCCCACTGGCAATTGGGGGCCCTGAAAGGTCGGACTAGGAGGCTGCTGCAGAGAGGGCGCTGGTGGACTGGCCCGCTCGCTGGCCCCCAGACCCATGACGGTGGGTCCCCCGGCCGTGCAGGGGCTGGACAGCTTGCGCCGGCCTGTGGCTCTGGGTGGAACGTGGTTGGGCACCCCTTCCGTAGCCACGAAAGGGGCAAAAAACAGACTGCACAGGGTGGGTGGTGGAGAGGCCCAAGGACCTGGCCATAGCCCGGGAGTCCTTGAAGCGCTCTAGCGCGTTGTCTGCTTTGTCGCCGAACAGGCGACGGCCATCAAAGGGCATGTCCAGCAAGGTAGCCTGGACATCCCCGGAAAAACCAGATGACCTCAGCCAGGCGTAGTGTCGAAGGGCTACAGACATTGAAATCGTCCTGCCTAGCGAGTCGGCGGTGTCCAGTCCACATCTAATAGCAAACTTAGCTGCGTCTGTCCCTTCGGCGACTGCATGGGAGAGCACGGCCCAGTGCTCCTCCGGGCACTGTGGCAGCACCTGCGCTACCGTATTCCACACAGAGTGGGTGTAACGGCCCAACAGACATGCAGTGTTTACCGACTGGAGTCCAGCTTTCTAGATTCCCTATCAGGTGGAGCGTTAGGGAATGCGCCTTTGGACGTAGAGGCTTGGACCACCAAGCTCTCAGGGGTGGGGTGTTGGGAGAGGAAAGAGGGCTCGCCCGGAGCCGGGCGGTGGCGTCGGGCAATCATCCTATCCACAGGAGCCCCTGTGTTGGGCCTGGACCAGGTGCCCAAAAGGATGTCGGTAAGGGCTTTATTAAAAGGCAGCAACCGGCAGAGGACGCTGCCGGTTGATGCACCTCCGTCAGGAGATTCGTCCTGACTGCCACCGTAGGTAGCTCGAGGTTGAGGGCCTCGGCCGCCCTACGCAACACCACTGCGTAAGAAGCACCCTCCTCCGTAGCCACGGTAGGAGGAGACAGCATGCCATGGTTTGGAGAGGTATCCAGATTACTGGCTTCCCCCAACTCCTCTCTCCAGTCCGGTTCATCCAACTGGTCAGCTAAAGGGTCCACAGACCCCTCCCAGTCCTCCTCACACTCCTCTGGCTGCCAATCCGGCCTATAGGGAACGCCAGGGTAGAACAGAGGTACAAAAGTACCGCTTGGCGCCGGATCCGGCGTCGGTCCGGCTCCGTGTCCAAGTCAGGGTGGAGGCCGGGGTTGACCCCGGCTGGGGACACACAGGCGATAATTGCGGACGCGGTGCCGGTGGAGTCGGCGCCGGGGGAGGTGTAACAAGGTCGACTGGCGCTGATCCGGATCCAGGCGTGGATCCAAGGGGACCCTGCGGCACCGGAGCTGCCGGCATCGAAGGGCCTCCAGCCGAGTCCAAGGGGCCCGAAGGCGTGCCGGCTGAGTCGGGCTGCCCAAAGATGGCATGCATCGCTTCGTAGAAACTCTGAAGCTGGGCAGGGGTTGCTCCGGCTCCCGGAACAGGAGGGAATCTCGGAGTCGACCCTTCAGGCTCCGCATGCGGAGCCGCAGGACGGGCACCGTCTGCATCCCTCGTCGCGTCGGCCGACGGACGGGGAAAAGGCGAAGAGAGACGATGCTTCTTCGACTTCTTCTTGTGCTTCGACTTACCTGAGGAGTGCGAAGTCTTCGATGACGAGTGGTCGTGACTCCGTGACCGGTCCCTCGACCTCCCACGTGACCGGGACCTGGAACGGCGCGGAGCAGACTGCCTGGCCTCGAGAAGCTTTCGGGACCGCTCCCACAAAGACTTCGGATTCATGGTCCGGCAGAGCACGACTTGGGATCATGGTCGCACTCCAGGCACCAAAGGCACACGCGGTGCGGGTCGGTAACCGACATCAGCTTGCGACAGGTGTCGCAAGCCTTGAAGCCGGGCCGAGGACGACTGGACATCCCTGCGTGCACCAGGAGTAGAAAGACTCAAAAACGGTGTCGACGAAAGTCGCCAAAAGGTTAGTCAAAAAGTGACTAAGGGTACCGTTCTCTCCGGATCTGTGCTGGCTGGCGCGGAAAAAGAAAGAACTGACGTCAGTGCGCGAGGGCGGCATCTAAGTAGATACCATGACGTCATTCCGGTGACAACGACGCCAACAACAAACGTGGAGTCGACAGACGCCACCTTTCGACGCGCAGGGGTACTGCTGACGAAAAAATTCTCCGGATCCAGTCTGACACTTGGGGGTAATTCTACGGTAAGGAATGTATAACGAATTGTCTCTTTCAGATTAGCGAGCCTAATGTTCCTGGATCTGGGGCAGCCTGTGTGCTGGCCATCCCCTAGTGTTACAGGACCTCCCTACTGGGTTTGGTTCATGACATACCCCCGGCAGGACATCTTGGTCAAGACGGGACCATCACCGTGCTTGTTGCCCACTTCTATTGGCCCCGGATGAATATGGCCTAAGATGCAATCTGTAGGTCCTATCCCACCTGCCAGGCCAGTGTGAAGTCAGGGAAAAAGCTCAAGGTTCCCCTGACCCCATTACCTGTTCCTGGCCTCCCTTTGGTGGATCACGCCACTCGCTACCCAGAGGCCATCCCTCAGAGGTCAGTCATTGCACCTGCAGTGGCCAGGACTCTGATGGGGATTTTTACCCATGAGGGGTTCCCCAAAGAGCGAGTGTCTAACAGAAGCATTAACTTCATGTTAGTGTACATGAAGTCCATGTGGGATGAGCGTGGAGTAACTCATAAGTTGGCCACACCCTATCACCCCCAAACCAACGGTTTTGTAGAAAGATTCAACAAGGCCCTGAAGGGCACTATAATGGGCCTACCTGAACCCATGAGGCTTAATTAGGACATCCTCTTGCCATGCCTTCCCTTTACCTACACATAGGTGCTACAGAAGGGAGTTGGCTTTAGGCCGTTGAAACTCCTCTATGGCCATTTATTAGGGGGCCTCTGAGCCTTGTGAGAGAGGGGTGTGAGCAAGCTTCCAGAAAACCCCCTCGGATGTGGTCAGTTATATGCTGGCCCTCTGCAACCAGATGCACAACTTCTGACTCAGTGGGCAAAAGAGAGGTCTGCATTCTCAACCTCAGAGGGCCACTTCCAATTTAGGGTGATGCTCTTTAGTTTGAAAACTGCCCCTGCCACCATTCAAAGGTTTGCTAACAGGGTCCTGGCTGGAAAGGAGGCCTTCTGTGCCACCTACCTGGATGATATAGCAGTCTACAGCTCCAGCTGGGAGTAACACCTGTACCACCTCCAGGAGGTGCTTCAGGCCCTTCAGCAGGCAGGCCTGACTATCAAGACCAGTAAGTGCCTGAGGGCAGGGTTCCATGATAGGGCTAGATTCAATGGTTTATCTGGGTCAACTGGTGGGCGGGGGCAAGGTGCACCCTACAGGCAAAGATTGAGACTATCCTGGCCTGGCAACCCCCTTAAACACAGACTGAGATTAGGGCCTTCCTAGCCTCACAGGCTACTATAGAAGGTTTGTTAAGGGATATGGCAGCATTGTTGCCCCCTTAACAGAGCTGACTTCAAAGAAGCAGCCTATACAAGTGATCTGGACAGAGGTCTGCCAGAAAGCCTTTGATATCCTCAAGGAGGCCATCTGTACAGCACCTGCACACAAGGCTCCTGGCTTCTCTAAGAAGTTCATAGTGCAGACAGATTCTTCAGAGCATGACATAGTGGTGGGCTTAGCAAAGTTAAATGAGGAGGGCCAAGACCAACCGGTAGCCTTCATTAGGGGGAGGATACTTCCACCGGAATAGAGGTGGTGTGCTATTGAAAGGGAGGCGTTTGCTGTGGTCTGGGAACTGAAGAAGCTGAGACCATACCTGTTTGGGGCTTACTTCCGGGTTCAGACAGACCACAGAAACCTCAGAGGGATCATGCAAATGAGGGGTGAAGATCCCAAACTTTTGAGAGGATCCATCTCCCTACAAGGAATGGACTTTATGGTGGAACACCGTCCTAGATCAGACCATACCAATGTTGATGGTCTATCCAGGTTCTTCTGCCTTAGTGATGAAAAATACCAAGGGGTTGGGTAGTTCTCCCCACTCTCAGGTGGGGGGACAAGTTAGACCTGTCAGCCTTAGGGTGGTCTTTCCCCCAACATTTTGCCTTCCTCCTCCATTTTTGAGCTGATCTAGTTTTTGCTGGCCTTAGGACTATGCACTTTACTACTGCTAACCAGTGCTAAAGTGCTTGTGCTCTCTCCTCTAAACATGGAAACATTGGCTTATACCCAATTGGCATATTTAATTTACCGACAAGTCCCTTGTAAAGTGGCACTACATGTGCCCAAGGTTACAAGTGGGACTGCAGCACTGATTGTGCCACCCACTTAAGTAGCCCATTAAACATGACTCAGGCCTGCCATTGCAGAGCCTTTGTGTGCAATATTAAACTGCCATTTCGACCTGGCAAAATAAACCTTTTGCAAGGCCCAAACCTTCCTATTTGATACATATAAATCACCACTAGCGTAGGCTCTGGACAGTCCAGAGGGCAGGGTGCAATGTATTCAAAAAGTAGGACATATACTTTAAAGTTTTACTTGTCTTCGTAGTGAAAAGCTATTAACTTTATTTTTCACTACTCCAAGGCCTATCTCTCCCATAGGATAACATTTGAGTAGCCTTATTATATTTTATAAATGTAATTTCCAAATGGGAAGGGATAACCATTTTCTGTTTGGTGTCTATGGAATCACAATTTAAAATCCTAACCTATGGTTAAGTCGAGTTTTAAATTGCAATTCTGAAAAGGCCACTTTTAGAAAGTTTACATTTTCTTGCCTTAGCATTTAGTGCCTGTAGCCTGTCTCGGGTCACATGAATGGGTGTAGCTGACAGCTGAGCTTTGTTTATTCCTCCTAGACAGTCACACACAATATGAAGCTTAGGTGTGCCTGGATGGGCCATCACTGGCAGGATGGGAGGGAGAAGCTGGGCACAGCTCCACTTGCACCTGAATAGGCTGTGTCCTGCCTCCACACATAGGGCTGCATATCCCTCTAGTTAGTCTGGAGGCAGTACCGTGAGGGTAGGATGTCTGGGGACTTCAAGGGAAAACCTTTAGAAGCTTCTACCACACTTCAAAGGCACAACTGGGTATAAATACTTTCCATCAAACACCACCACTTCAGTACACTTCTGGAACTGTGGATACTCTGCCAGGAAGAAGGACTGCTGTGCTGCTACAAAGACTGCCACTCAGCTTGACTGCAGCTCTTAAGGAACTCACTCCCCAGTCAACCAGTAACCCATTTTCTTACAACAAGCACAGGGAAGATCCAGAGAATCCTAATCATGATGAGCATTCTGGTAACAATCCATGTTCTAATAGACCATGGCAAGCGAAGGCAGGTGCAAAGAAACTCAGGGTGGATGACGCTTCCAGGGGGTGTGGTTGGGATTAAAGAACATCCGGTGATGTTAAAACCGGAGGATATTTATCACCCGAGGTCACCAGAATGGAACCCCAGTAGGCGAAGTAGTTCAGTATATGAGCAGCAGGATTTGGAAATGCTTAGCCACAGAAGTCTGGGTGTGACTCAAGGCTGAGACCCACCCATTACCTTCTCTGGAAGGCAAGGTGGGCTTAATACTGGAGGTACATTTGTTATTCTGTCTCCTGTTAAATCCCAGGTATCAAATATGAGGAGAAGATACCTCACGCACAGTTCTTAGTGGCATGCTTCATCATTCATGTCTCCTCCTCGTTCTAGTATTTAGATACCACTAGGATGGAATCAAGCACAATCAGGAGTTCTTTATACATTTTGTATCTGGATAGAAGCAGGGATCCAGTTAGTTCTGAAAAACGCCTCAGGGTATACCCAAAAATGTTCACCTTTAATAATTAGGTACGGTGCCCATGGTTAAAATACAGATACAAGTCCCTGTGTCCTTTGGACAAAAGGTTTTGGTGGGGCCAGGAGAGGCATGAGGTACTCTATCAGCAAACTGTACTTACCGGCCATCCAGTAACACTATAATAAGAAACCAGCACAATGGAAAGAACAAAAACGCTTTGGGGGGAGGGGGGGTTCTTCTCAACCAGAGGTTGCAGCAGAGGTCACAGTGGTCGAAGAACCTTCCAGAGAGGCACCAAGGCCTAAGATGACATATCAGTTAAGGAATTTTCATTTGTCCGATCAAATGTGGGGGGCAGGGGAAGGTTGAGTTGATTTCTTCACAAGTGGAAGGAAATCAAGGGGATACATGGGTCTTGCAGACGGTCAAAGGATTTCAGACAGCTTTATGGCACCCCAATTCAGGAAAGGAGATCCACATCACTCTGCTTCTCAGAAACAGAGTTAATCCACGTAGACAAGGAAGTAAAATCCTTGTTGAAGAAAGGAGCAATGGTCCAGACCTCACTGCTTCTGAAAGGGGTTTTAAGCAACCTCTTTTTGGTAGAAAAGAATGATGGAGGCAACTGTCCAGTAATAAATTTAAGGAATTCAACAACTGGCTGGTTTACCACCATCTCAAAATGGAAGGAATGCATTTGCTCAAAGATATTCTATTTCCAAACAGTTAGGTGATCAGGTTGGATCTGAAGGATGCATACCTTACAATTCCCATCTTTGCACCACAAAGGGTATTCCTCCAATTCAGGTGGAGACGATAGATGTTCAAATTCAAAGCTCTTCACTTTGGGCTTCTTTCACACCCCAGTGCTTCACCAAAATGCTGAAAGCAGCTATAGAACAGACAACAGGTTTATAGTGTATCTATATCTCAAATGAAGGTGTCAATTATAAGGAGGGAACTGAGGAGGACCCTACACAAGATGCGGGTATTGCAGAGACTTCTGGCCAAACCGGCAGGACTGTTGGCTTTATCAATGCAAGCCATATTCCCAGGGCCACTTCTCTACCGGGCACTATAGAGGCTCAAAGCACCACACCTCGTGAAATGGCAATGATATGCAGAAGAAATACATTTGACAGAAGAAGCCAGGATGGAGGCCCAGTTGTGGCTGGACCATATGTAGGCCTGGAACAGCAGGGCCATTTTTGTATGCACACCGAATCTCATCATAGAATCCGACACAAGTTGTTTGAGTTGCATGCCGTGGGGAGATAACCAGAAGAGGAGCACAGTCAGAAAAGGAGAAAATGATGCATAAAAACTCTCTGGAACTACTGATGGAATCCTTTAAGGTGAAAGGCCTCATGAAGATCAAAGCCTCTTGCTCCATTATGCAGAAGCTGGGTTACGCATCAGCGTTCAACAGGCTAGGTGGTACAAAGTCAAGGACTTTGGTGGAGCTGGCCAGAGTTTTGGCAATTCTGCCCGAAAAGGAAAATTTCAGTTATGGCAGAATATCTCCTCGGAAAACAAAATCTAGTAGGAGTCTGGAACTCAAGAGACTTGAAGGATTTCAGTGCGTAAAAAAGGGCTCAAGTCAGGGAGATTTCTTTGGCTCTCAGCTCAACCATCAACTTCCAAGCTTCTTCAGCCAAAGGCTGAATCCGTTTACGGAGGTGGCTGGCACTTTTCTTCAAGACTGGAGTCAGATCTTCAGGTATGCATTTCCACCATGCTTGAGGATTACAAGACTTATGGCTCAAGTCAGAAGACAGGAAGCAAATTTGATTCTGGTGAGACTTGTATGCAGGTCACAAGTGTGGTTTACAGTTGTTTTCTAACTTTCCTTGGATTTTCAAATCCATCTTCCCCAGCATCTGTACATTCTGACAAATGTTCTAGATAGGTCACACTCTGATTCTGGAAGGTTTGCTTCGGCTGATGGAGGATTACCAGAGTCAATCGGATATTCCAGGACTTTTAGACAAAACTTCAGTCCTCATCAGAAAGGCATGGTCCGACTCCACTGTTAAACACTATTGTGTAGTGAGGCGCAGATACTCACACTGGTGTCTGGGAAAAAATATGGAACCCGTGGAGGCAGCTGTAGTGCATATTTTAAATTTCCTCTCAGAATTAGCTAGTAAAAGCATGGTGCATCGAACCATCAATGCCTGTAGATCTGTGATTTCCATAAGTCACTTGTAGATTGCTCAGAATGGCCCATCTGTCGACTCCACCAGAGCCAAGAAATATACGTATCTAGGAGGTGAACTCAGTACTACATGTAGTACTCCTGTAGTGTTGGCAAAATAATACATTTTTGACCCGGAAGGAAGTAGCATGCAAACTAGCAATGTTGTTTACTACTTTATGTAAAAGAAGAACATTGAACACCAGAATGGCCCATTATCAAGCTAATCTGAATCTTTGTGTGGTGAGATGCCTGAAGGCCTATGAGAACATGACGGAAGAGGTCAGACCTCTAAGCAATAGACAACTTCTGATTGTCATCAAGAAACCATATAGACTCATTTCAACCAGATGGGTCATGAGCAAGGCTGGTACTGGCACCTCCATTATAGGAGCACATTCACCGAGTGGGGGACCACAGGACCCAAGGCTTTTTCCTTGGAGGCCACTTGGAAGATATTCTGAGCGCTGCAGATTAGTCCTCAGACTCTACATTTAAAAAGTTTGATGGGGGTGGCATCTCTAGTGGTCAGTAAGCTTTAATCTTACATAATCTGATCATCCAGTCCTGACATAGAATAGAATATTTTCTAGCTTCCGTGAAGTGCTATTGAGGACATAGAGCAATGATTATCCTATAAGGATGTCACGAGTACCTTTCCTACACCCAGGATGGGTACTTGCATAGTCATGTCAGATGAGTATATGCACCTTTACATATTTTAGTGAGAGAGATAATTTTGTAATGAATCAGTGGGTAAATAGTTGAACTTAGTTGGACATTTGAAAAGGAATCTTAAGTGTGGAGTCTGAACCTCTTCAAAAGGACTGGATCATAAACACGAATATCAATAACAGAAAAGGGGATTGAAGTCAATGCTAATACAAGAAGAAAGAGGAAGTGCTTTTCTTGGGGACTGTTTTTATATGGACTAACAGGATATGGATGACTGTTGTTCTTTCAAGAACTCATGAGATTTGTAGTCCTTTCTTTGTTATATGTATTGTCATTACTGGGCTGCAAAGCAAATAAATAAAGTTAATGCATACTCTTCACTTCCATGCCCTTAATAGCATTGAAACGTTCATTCATGGAAGCTATAAAATTCCTCTCTTACGCTGTCTTTTCACTCTCGTCACCTCCTCCACTTAACCATTCACACACACACACGCTGCATTTCTCTTTTCCTTTGCTGTAGCTCTGATGTTAACAGCTGAATTTCTCTTTAACGTGCTTTTCTATATAGAATCTTAATTACAATCCACGCATTTATAAGCATTGCTCTGTGCACTCTACATTGAGGCCAAAAACCGAATGAGCATTTTTATTTTATTTATAAAGTTTTATATAGCGCGAACTAGACCCGGTGAGGGTATCAGAGCGCTTTATAAATGTTACATCAAAAGAAATAAAGTGAGAACTAGGCACATAGATATGAGTAGCTAACAGGAGAGCGTAAATGTTGTCCGTACTCGTTGATCCAGAGGTATTCAGGAGTGCGTTAGTTATTCTCGCTTCGAGTTCATCGTGGATCCTATTAGGTGAGCTGCGTCTGGTTGGTACCCAACTCGCGCCAGAACTGGGATCAGGGGAGAGATTTATTCATTAGAAGTAGTTTGACTTCTTTTTTGAAGGAGGTGGTAGAGGGGTTCATTCTGATTGCCGGGGGCAGGGCATTCCAGATTCAAGGTGCTATGCCGGAGAAGGTGCGGGTGTAAGTTTTCTTTTTCCGAAATTTTTGCGGTTTCAATAGCAAGGTGTTGGTGCTTCTTGTAGTTCTGCTACTGCCTGATAATTCCAGTTTATTGGCTAGATACTTTGGTGTGTTGAAGTGCAGGGCTTTGTGTGTCATGCAGGCAATTTTTAGTTGTTATCTTGCCTCATATGGGGGCCAGTTCAGTGCCTTTAGATCAGGGGTGATATGTTTGTTCTTTTTGGAGCCGGTGACGAGTCTTGCAGCCACGTTGAGTGAGGCTCTCAGAGGAGCAAGTCTGGATCTCGGTAAGCCACATAGGGTTGTGTTCCCATAGTCTATTCTGGGTATCACTAGAGCTTGTACGGCTGTTTTTAGGTCGTCGTCGTTGAGGAAGGGTTTTAGTTTTCTGAGAATGTTCATATGAAAGTTTGCTCCTCTGGTGGCTGTGCTGATGTGTTCCTGCATGGTGAGATTCTTGTCGAGTATTATTCCCAGTGATCTTGTAGAGTCAATAATGTGTGGTTTGCAGTTGAAGGCTGTTAAGTGTTTCATCCAGTTTTCTATGTCGCCGTGTCCTTGTGGTGGGGAGATTAGAAGAAAGTCTGTTTTGAGCGCATTGAGTTTGAGGTGGTTTTTTGTCAGCCAGTTGTGGGTTTTTTGCAAAGTTGTGTTGAGCATGTAGTGAGAACACTTTTTATAACACAATGACGGGCACTGTCAAAAACTCATGCTGTATTCAACCTCAACTCCAGAGCTCCAGTGCTAATCAAAACACTTATCCAAATTCTGAACTCACCAAGACACCTGAAGTGACTCAGTTCGCAGTACGTGCTGTGAGACTCATAGGTTACATGAAAAATAAAACTACATTAACACAGCTAGAAAAAAGAAATAATCCTAAGAAATATGGGCAGTATATAAATTAAATTAATTAAATAAAATATGTGTGTTGGGGCGGGCATATACCCTGCATGGTATATGGGATGAGAATGTCCCATCCATAATATATGGGCAAGTTCCCCTGCTTTGTGTGCCCGACTGCATGTATATGCATGGGATGCATGTGTGAGCCAGAGAAATAGATGCCAGTTGGATCAATTTTGGATACTGCTATCCTGGTCTTTCACAAGATGGAGGTGAGGAATGTGCTTCTAGACAGTGGAAGTGTATTGCTCACATCTCTGAAGCTCGAGAGAGGAGACCTAGACACTGAAGAGAGGGGGAGATTAGCCAAGGCTCTTTTCTTTATTCAATGAATCACATCCTTGATAGGTGTGTATAAAAGTGGGACACCACTACCACACTTGCTGTTCCAGTTCAAAGTCCTCTATGGCCAAGGAAGGGAATGATCTGCAGAGTACTCATAGGGCTGATGTGCAATCAGGACTGGTCTCTGACTGACGCCGGTCTCCCTCACCTCCAGAGGTGAGAGGACATCACCTGAAGCCTGGATCTCATGTCACAGAAGCTCTGTACCTGACCCGAAGCACATAGACGCCTCTCTGCCTTCTGAGAGAGGAAAGGAGCATGCCTCCTGCAGTCGGAGAGACTTCCAGGAAGGAGTAGGTGCAGTGCATCCCCAGTAGCTATAGGGCACTCAGAACAGCAGAGTGATCCAGGAGCAATCCTTGCAGCCACAGGTACTTAAAGGTCCCCCAGGTTCTGCTGACAGTTCCAAGCGGAAACCTTGACTATGCAATTGGCTAGAGATTGGCCTGTACAGGGCTGCAACTGCTGAAGTTTGTGATCAGCCCATGTGGGCCTGTAACTCTTGTATATCGTAAGGCTCTGCCCATGGTCCAGTCGGAACCAAACAGATGCCAGACTGCCGCCTCTTTGCTCTCATGCACCTGAAAGGTCGGAACAGCTGTGCCACTGAAAGCAGTCAAGCGCTGAGGTGGGAGAGACTAAGAATTGCCTGCTGGTGCACTGCCACTCAACCAAGTGCATGGGTGCCCACAAGGTACTGGATGGGGTCGGGGAGGACAGACTTGGACAAACTGATAATCACCCATGAGCGGGTAAGAACTGAATGACTGACCGGACTAACTGTTTTTGGGGGTGATTTAATCTGCACCAGCGCCTGAATCATGCTACTCCTGTTCCCCTAAGAAACAGAAATGGAGCCACCTAGAACCAGGGAGAGATAACCTGGAGACAGTGGGGGAGCGAGAGAGAGCAGGGTGGGCACTGCACCTCCATAATAGCACCCAGTATTACTAACTTATACTTTACTTTTTTCATGTGCAGTATTTAGTACAAGCATGTAATAAAGTACTTGCCTTCTTGTAAAGACAAGCAGTGGCTGGTTTGGTTTGTTGAAAGATTGTTGAGCTCTGAGCTCGAGCATCCACATACTACCTGTTTGAGAAACCAGCGCCTACTTGCCCTCACGACCTTGAGAGTCAGGTGAGGAAATGATTGTACTAGGACAAGTGACAGTGTGGAATGAAACAGGGACTGCATGAGCGACTTGGATTATTAAGAGAGCTTTTTAATCAATTGAGAAAGAAATCAAGTATTTTTGCTTCTAAAGTTAAGGACATGAATATAGGGACCCGTTTCAAAGTATGTTTTTTAACTATTGCCAATGCTAAGCACTGGCAGGACCAACATCCACTTAAAGCCCTGCTTTGTCCATATTTGTGAGTGTCTCAAAGCTATGACTTATTTAACATAATGGCATTACAGAGCATCACACATATGTCATAGCTCACCAGGGGTGACATTATGTAAATGTTTAACAATGGTAAGTTTTATTTATACCAAGCTGGTCAGTGAATGATTTACTCAAATATTAAGAAATAAAAAGTTAAGGGATTTGTGTTTGTAAACTGTATTCAATATACAAAAAATGTACAAAAAATAAGTGGTTCTTCTTTTCGCCAAGTGACTAGCCAAGGGAATCCCAATATTTTCCTGCATAAAAGGAAAAGAGTGAATTACAAAAAAAGTAATATGGCAGTTAATCGAAATATACAATATGAACACAAAATTAAATCACCTTGGACCAGATGTACCAAGATACGATTCACAAAAAGTGGTCGCAATGTGTGTTAGAAGGTGGTTCTGACACTCTGGCCCGCCCGGATTTTTCACTTTTTGAGCACCTATTTGTTGAGCTTTTACTGGGGGAGAGCCTCAAAAGTTGGGACTCACGCCCAGTGAACTCATGGTGAAAGAGACTGCATGTGGATTTTACTGGTGTCCCCCTAGCTTGACTAGGCCGCTGCGCAGCAGCTGGAGTAAGGGGCACGGGGCTGGTTACGTGCAGACACGTGTACATGCGTGTGCACACGTGTAGGGGCTGCGCAGGGGAGATTCCTGGCGTGCGCAGCCAAGGAGCAGGTGCAGATAGATTGGTGTGGCAGGACTTAGGCAGAATTGGGTGGTGACATGCAATAGGCTTTATACACTGTGAAGAAACATGCCAGGGAAAGTCAGTGTGTTTTACTGTGTTTTTCACTTCATTATTCCCCTATGGGGAAGTGGAGCCCATGGGCTAGTGTCACTTTCCTAAGGCCTACAAATTCCAGACACGCACTAAAGTCCACTGTAACGGGTGTGAGGAGAAGTATTCTGCAGAGTCCAGAGTCATATTTGTACTGCTTTTGGGTCATCCAGAAATGTTATATTTCTCTGAGTCAGTTCATAACCAGGGCCTGGCTGGGGGCTGACCCCAGCAGCCTGGATTAATGACTTTTCTTCCCAGAGCGAAGACCTTCCCTCCCAGGAGAGAAGAGGGGTGGAGGTACAGGCTAATCCATCAGAAGCTGTCACTGGGTGCCAGGCACCAAGCTGCACCAGGGCGAAGGCAGCCCTGGGGGGAAGGGGCTCTCAGAGACCATGTGGCAGGAGACCCTGGACGACGCCATTTTGAACAAACCCAGAGGCCTGGGCAGGAAGGAGGGAGCAGGGGCAGAGAAGTGATGTGTCGCTGTGTGATAGGGCAAACAGAGACTTCCTGCCAGCCCCCTCCCCAACATCTTAAAAGTGTTTGCACAGGAAGAGGAGCTCTCTCTGGGGTGTGGTCTGCTGAGGCAGAAGGTGCTGGAGCCTGGTGCAATGGGCAGTTGGGAGGAGGAACCCCCTGATTGTCCCAGGATCCTGTACAGCGCCAGGAGAAGAGACCAGGACCAGTGCGCAGAAGCAGGGGCCTCTGCACAGGGAGAAGAGAGGCCCAGGAGAAGAGCCAGGCGAAAGGCAGGCCCAGGAGAAGAGCCAGGCGAAAGGCTGGCGCAGGGAGCCAGTGAAGACAGCTCCCTGCTGAATCCACCCTCTTGGAGACAAAGAGGGCGAAGGAGAGTGCTCCCAGTGGCTGGGGAGCGCCGCCAGGAGCAAGAAGAGGCGAAAATAGTGAAAATCGGCCGCCTGGGGACCGAGATATGCCCCCCAGAAGGTAGGCGACCTTTGACCTCTCCGTTGACCGTCGACGAAGCGCGTGTGGCTCTGCCGCCGGTCTCAACTATGCCCCCGGGGTGGGTCACGTCCCGGGGGCTGCCCCACGAGGAGAGAAAGTCGGGGAGCGCCGTCGCGCTCCCCGTGAACTTATCCCCAAGGGGGTGCTAGGAGCCCACCCTGGCCCCCCGAAGACTCTGGCGGGAGGGGAGCGCCGTCGCGCCCCCCTTGAGGATGTCCTGGGGCCCGGGACCCCATCTCCGAATGAAAGAAAGAAGAGGGGGGAGTGCCGTCGCACCCCCCCCCGCAGTGCAGGAAGCTAAGCCGGGGAGCGCGACGGAGTTGTCCAACGGGGGTACCAGGAGCCCATCCTGGCCCCCGATAGCTGTGGAGGGAGGGGGCGCCGTCGCGCTCCCCTCGCCGGTGAAGAGAAGCCGGGGAAGTCTGCCCAGGGGGCCCGGGACCCCAACTCCGGGCCCCGGTGCGCCGAAACTAAGTCGGGGAGCGCCGTCGCGCTCCCCATGAAAACCTCCCTGGAGGGGCCCGGGATCCCCAACTCCGGGCCCCGGTGTGCCCCACAGTGAAGGAGGAGGCCGGGGGAGTGCCGCTGCACTCCCCCGAGGCCCAGCTGGGCTGGCGTGAGTCGCTGGGTCTGCCCGCCGGAGCAGGCAGACCAGAAGAGAAATGACGGCTCCCGCGGCAGCACGAGAGGGTGCTGGCCAGACGGGGAGCCGGCGGGAGCCACCGGGGGTAGGCTCCTCGGGTGGCTCTCCAGTGAGCCTGCAAGGTGCGGGGTTCCCGGGTGAGACCGGGCCCCCGAAAAACCAGAGGAGCAGCCGGGGGTAGGCTCCCCGAGCTGCATGGCTCACCTGGGGGTCCGGGCCCCCCACCGAGGCCTGGAATCGGCGTGGGACCCACAGTGGTGCGATCGTGGCTCTGCCCGAAGCAGCGGGGGAGCCGCTACTATAATATGCAAGGGAATGAAAGAAGAGCCCCATAATGCCTTGCAAGGCATGCAGAAGCCTGCTAGGAAACCTGCATATTTCGGCGTGTGGTGGTCCCAGGAGAACGGGGCCACCATCACATGTGTGCAAGGGTGCAGGGGGAGCTGCAGGAGAACGCAGCCTCCCCCAGCACGAAGAAAAGGAGTCCCTCCCTAAGACCCATGGGGACTTGAAACGAGTAACCCCTCCAGGGCTCATCTTGCAGATCAACACTTCTTGGGCTGGAACTTTGGTTCTACAGCTAGGGGTGTTATGAGAAGTGCATCAAGTGATGAAGGTCTGAGTTGGGGATGTCTGGAGAAGGGCATCCCCTGGAGGTGAAGAGGTGTAATTGCACCAGAACTGCATTTACTAAGGTTATTTCTTTTAGAGGGACTGAAAGTCACATGTGTAATGAGGAGTACCGGTGTAAGGTGATGTCATAAGCAAAGTGGGGTTATGTTGCCAGACATTCCTGCTAGGGTGTCTGGCTGTATATGCTTAATCCTGTGATTTCATCTGTGATGCCTTTAGGGGCTGTAATTGCAACGCATTCTAATGTCCAACAAAGGTGATGAGTACTGTCAGTCTAAGGTGATGCTTAAACATGTGTTCTTGCTGCTGAGCTTAGGTAAAGAACCCAGACTGTTAGCCCTTAAGATGTAGAGGTGTATACTTCATGGTCAGTAGGAAATGCTCAGTCAGGGTTGTGTGTCACCAGGGCAGGTGTACCTATTTTAAATGCTTGTTGAGGTAACGGGGTGGGTCGCCGCTGGGATGATGCCAGTGCGCAGGGCCCTCGCTCCAGGTTATGTTCAACTAACTGCATTGGGGGCAAGATGATGTGCATACATGGGAGTGGTGGTACTAGACCCCACCCCCACTGCGGGAGGGGTGGAGATGTTATGCAATGTCACAAATTCCAACAGCTTATGTATATTTGTAAATTGGTGCATAGTATTGAGTAGTGTGTGTGTTTAATAAATGTACTCTTACTTTTATAAAGCAAAGTACAGACTGGACAATCAATTATTGAGTGTTATTGCTGCGCACCTGTAATGGCGATTACTAGCCCACACCACCTCCCTTGAGTAAGCCTCAGACTGCTCTGCAACGCTACCCTCTGATAGTCAGGCGCTACAATTGGGTGTTTGGTTCCCAGTGAAGGACAAATGTAGTCATGTTATTTGTGCAGGCCTCACAGATACTGCCTCGTTTTCCAACAATGTGTTTACCTACTTTTTGCGAATCCTGTGGTATTTTGAGAAACAAACTATGTACTAATAGGTCTGTTCACAAAATACCGAACTGCAGTGGATTGAAATTCGACCTACCTCATGATTATTAATGAGGTAGGTCACAAATTGCAACACACTACGATTCACTGCCATCACAGGACGATGTCCTGCTGGGGTCAGCAGACCACCATGTCTGTAATAGCTTTTAATAAACCAATCTTTTTTTCTTTGATGAACCCTGTTTCCCTTATAGGAAAATGGGCTATGTTTAAAATTTAAAAAAAAGAAAAGTTTTTAAAACTAGATTTACGAGTAGGTAGTGGTTGCATGGACCACGGCCTACTTCAAAAAATGTTTTGGGACCATTCACAAAGGAGAAAGGATCCCTTGGGGACCTCTTACTTTTTGCAAACGGTTTACCGCAATCATTCAGTAGTCTGTAAAATATTTTTTTTCAACGGTATTTCAGTTGCAAAACATTAACACATCCCATAGGGAATCGCTATTTGGAAAGGAAGCCCTAAAAACACACCTTCCAAACAGCGATTCCTAACGGTTTCCTAAAACCATGTAATGATTCGGCAACATGTAAGAGAATTGCTAAATGGGTTTAGTACATCCGAAAAACACATTTTCTTGTTGCAAACACTGCGACTTACAGAATTGCATTGTCTACGTCCGAAACTGCATTCGTACAATTGGCCCACAGCCCCAATGTAGGATAAACAGACTAATACATGGATCAATCCAATGGTATTTAAATTACCGTTAGAGTGCATGAAACATGCTATCAATATTACAAGGCGGCCGTGGCTCAGGTGGTCTACTTACAATAATGACCAGCCAGCAGGTTAATTCTAAAGCTACCGACCACGATCCAGAACATAATTATTTCAAACCCCAAAAGTAAGGCTGTAGCTTATTTCAAATATCCAAATATTCCCCAGCATAAACCTCTACTTCATATCACATGCACTAGACTCTCAAACCTGAAAGCCTAGAGAAGGCAGTAGACACATACATAGAGAAACAATTTACTTTAAAGTGATTCCATTACTCATATGTTTCAGGCTCGCTCCCATTACCAACTAGTAGGCACCTATTAATTAGTGGTGGGATCAGAAACTGCCTTAAAAGCTGTTCAATAGAGCTTTGAGCACACTTTCCGTGCCTCCGGCAGCAGCTGTGCACCTCTCTTCACTTTCAAAAGCTGCTAATTATCTATGTTTTGACTGATGGCAGGAGTATGCCGATAATGGAAATGAGGGTTTGGACTAGAAGTACCAAAGTCACTCTAAAGGTAACTTTATCCCACTCCTGTGCCCTGGCTCGTTCCCATTCTCAATCTTTCGGTAGAGTTCACATCAATGAGAATAGAAAGGGAAGAGAAGAAAGCAGATCAGCAGGTGTCAAAGAACCTCCTAGCCAAACCGTGCATCACTTCATGAGGAAGCTGAATTGGAGCCTGACATGGTTGACATCTCTGATACAAGCTAGCTGCAGCCGCAGAAGTCTTTGGAAATGGTATCTCAAGCTAATATAGACTTGGTTTTGAGTGAGTGACCCATGGCCAGTTTGATGGCCAACAATTTCTCATGGTGAAAAAAGGTCTTTGAATAACCAATTCTATAATGACTCAAACAATATCCTCACTGAGACTGGCAGTTAGAATTTGGGGTAGTTCACAGAACTACAAGGCAAATTCGTTTACCAGATAGCCATCAATAGAGTGGGTGTAATCATCCAGGCCGGGATAGCAGTTGACTTTCTACAACTACATAAAGGTGACTACTGAGTCCCAGATCTTGGCCAAAACCTGGGAGGTTGTACTCAGCCCGAAGGACAGCATCCTGTACTGGGAGTGTTGGCTGTTCCTGTAGAGGACTCATGGAAGTAGGTGCCTAGCATATCCCCAAAACAGCCAGTTGTTTTTCTGGATTACTGGGAAGATAGGAGCCAAAGTCAGCATCTTGCTTAGTTCTCTTGAGACCTCATTCCAATTGTAATACAAAGAGCACATCCATGCAACAAACATTTGTTACCCAAAGAAGAGGCTGAAAATGGCTGGTGAAGCAACGGATATGGCTTAAATCTACAGTGCTGCAGCATAAGCCACACATGCTAAAGGAAGAAGAGTAGGGAAAAAAGAAAATACCAAAAAGGAAAAAGGAAACAAAACAAAGGCTCTGTGAGTAAATGGGTGTGTGAGAGAAACAGATTGATTCCACAGAGATGGTCGGAATAAAGGGGCCTGGGGTTGGTGCTCTTAGAAGCTAGGAAAAACAGTATATCCAAGTAAGAAGTATATAAATGGCTTAGCTATCTTTAGTGCAACAGTTCTAGTTTCAACAGGGCCACTGCACCGGTGCTAGGACTACTGGGAGACCGCTGTGCTCCAATTATGGGTGTTTGCTACCTGACAAAGGGGCAGGAGAGCCAATGTTCTTGTTTGCATTACGGCCCAAGGCACTTTTCCTATGCCCACTTGTACGAAGTTCTACTGTTCATATACAATAGGAATTTCTGACTCCATCACTAGGTGGTGGGTACAAACAAGTTTCACTTAACACAAACTTCTGGTACTGACAGTGCACCTGATGGATAAGGATGCAGAAGTATGCATTCTTTAGAATTAACTTTCACCTGCAGTATCTCTTCATAAGAAGTGGGATGACAACCTGCAGAGTTAGCATTTGTTCTGAGATAACATAGCAATTTAAAGCTTGCAAATCTAAGAATGGTTGCAATTTCTTGTCCTGTTTTGGAGAGTAGAAAGCAGAGAGAGAACACTCCTTGTCCTCATTGATAATGGTGCACTATTTTAATAACCTTCTATTAATTGTTTGAGATTATCCTTGAAGATTTTGTTGGGGCATGGTTTCAAATTTAGAGGGATAGTATGAATCTTCAAGCAGTAATGGTGTTCTGAGGTGGACAATCCAGACTAATACAAGGTTATGTCATTACAGGTTGGAAGGTAAAACCACAGTCCTCCTCCGAGGTATTATATGATCGGGGGGGCTGTGAGGAAGACTAATGCTTGTTGGCAGAGGTGCCGCTTCCTTGTGCATGTCCTGCCCTGGCCCTCCCATTGCCACAAAACACTCTCCTGGTATACTGTCCTTGTTCAGAAACGACTGCTGCAAATAGCAAGCTGGAATTCTTCCACGCAGATGACCTGACCCTACGAAACCCCAGTAGCTGCCTCAACGTGATACTGCAAAAAATACTTTAGGTTTCGGAGACTGTCTAGGATCAACATTCACTGGGACAAGTCAGTGATATGCCTCTTGACCGCCGGTCCATGGCGCTTTACCCCCGATGTCCCCCTACAATGGGATGAGGGTTCCGTGAAATATCTGGTGTTATGGGTGAATCAAGACATGGATTCGGCAATGAGGGAAAACTATGGCAGGACACTGAGCAAAATAATTGACAAGGTGTCCTGCTGGATCACCCTCTCGCTGTCCCTCGCCGGCAGAATAGGAATCATAAAAAAGGTATTGCCCTAAACTTCCTTACCTTTTCATTAACATGCCACTACCTCTTACACAATACCTCCTGCACCAGTTCATAAAATTAGCGTGGGCTAATAAGCAACCTCAGATTGGCTGGGACACACTCATACTACCGCTCAGTTGGGATGGTGGGATGGGGGGGGCGGGGGTGAGAGGGAAGTGGGGAGGGGTTTGAGGCCCCTGATCCAGAGCTGTACTGCCTTTCGGCGTAAGCACATTTTGCGCATTACTGGTATCGTTCGGGAAAGTACACCACACGTTGCGGTAGAGACAGATGCAATAGCACCTAAATAGCAGAGGGCACTCATGTGTAGTGCACCACCATGGTACTTACTAAACATGTCTACAGTGAACTGCACGCTGAGGGCCTGGACTGAGGTGGGATAAAGAACGGAACAAGAGGTTCTTTACTCTCCATCTCTGCCACTTCACCATCACACGCAGATACCAGCCACGCACAAGCATTATCTCAGCTCCAGTGCTTGAAATGGAAAAATAGAAGTGCAGGTACTCTGAACCAGAGTACCTACTTGTTTCTGAGAAGTGCCAATACTCTCCAATTAAATGTATTACGTCACTCTTGAAACGTCCCGGTACTCTCCCTCTGAAAATAAAAAAGTGCTGGTACTCCGTACCGGGCAGTACCGGCCCATTTAAAGCACTGCTCAGCTCCACAATAAAGGGCGGGTGAACTGGGGAGACTTATACGTTAATAAAACATTTGTGGGGCTGGATAACTTCACCGGTGCTGCACAGTGCACCCTTCTGGATGTCTTCCTATATTACCAGTTGAAGAGCTCGTTTAAAAAGATCACGCCAGAGTTCCCGGCTGAACCCGCGACATGTAGAGCACTGGACATACTCCTCACAGCCACATCAATGACACAATTAAGCGCTGGACGGCATCCCTGTACTGGCACACAATACTTGAGTAAGGAGGGAGGAAGATATGGGTCTTGAAATTTCTGAGAAAATGTGGACCTTCTACTGTATTCAATGTGGTACGGTGTCCTTGAGTAGTAGGCTCTGTATACTTCATTATAAGTTATTGCAAAAAGCGTACCACACCCAGATAGCGCTACACACATATGGCCTGCGGGATGATTCACAATGTGCCCGATGTGGCCAACCTGAAGCCAATTTCCTCCACCTAACCTGGTCTTGCGGCATGGTTCGCGCTTACTGGTAGGAGTTCCTGACTACATTCTCCTCATTGATCGGCTTTAATGTACCTAGGGACCCAATGTGCAGTGTGCTGGGGTGGGTATGGAATAATACAGCCTCTCACAGATGGTACACAGCTCTGGTCCTATCGCAAGCTAAGACACTGGTGGCTTACTGCTGGGTTCGTGGGTGATCTCCGAAATATAAGACCTGGATTGACTCTCTAATATTCTGTAATGAGCAATTCGATCTGTATGCTACGTTGCTCCCACAGACATCCTGGCACAAGGATATCCGGGGCCCACTCAAAACTTTCTTTTCAACTGAGCCCACATAATAGGTTATACTCGGAGAGGCGGGCTATGGTTGTGTAGCACCACCTACTGCACAATGCGGGCTCTGGGGAAGGCCTAAGCACTGAATGTCAAGGTTGGCTTAATTAGCAGTTGTTGTTGGACTGCGGCAACAGAAAGTTAACAGGATATGTGTAGAGCGACTGTACGCAGCATATAATCGAAAATTATGTCCTGTGCCATATTAAGTACCTTCTTTTCATCTTTATTATTTGTTTGACTCGCCTGTACATCTTTTCTTCTGTACTGTAAAAACATAACAACAAAAAAAAGCTGGTTTTCCAATACTTGCTGCTTTGGCTGCGAAATATGCTCGCATTTTCCAGAAACCTGCCGTCTGCTGGTGGTGGTGGACATCCATAGCTTTTGCTGTGTCTGTATCTTTTTTATATTTCTTAACATTTTATCCACTTGTGGGTCGAAGAGTTCTTGGCTTTCAAATGACAGACCGATCAGATGCTGCTGATCTTCTAGGCAGAATCCTAATGTAGTAAGCCAGGCAGAAGCTGGTGTTGATCTTGAGGCAGTGTCCACTGCTTCAAAGGCACACCTACTTCTTGCATTTGGCGTAGTCATTCCCTCTTCTATGACCTCTTTAGCTGCATTAGGTCCTCCATTTTCTGTCAATGCTCCTGTTATACCTAGGTAACAGTCCCGTGTAGTTGGTTATGTGCGACTCTGTAGCAGCTACTACAGCTACTTCTTTGGTGTATCTATCTTTTCACTTTCCTTAACCAGGATTGTTGTATTGCCTGTCCCCTGGATAAGTGTGTGCTTCCTAGGAGTATGTATCACAAGAGAGTCTGAAGACACATGTCCAAAGGATCTGAAGCAAAGACTTTTACACAAACATACTAACGTACACAAAAAAATAATAAAATTGTAAGTGTTCATGATAAAGAAAAACACCAAAGTAACACTTTCCCTGGGGCTTTTTGGCCCTAGGATGCTCGTTTCCAGTCCAGGGAGGACCTGGCCTGGCAGTTTAGGTTGGACGGTTCCCATTGGGCGCGGGGTCAAGACTGATTTGCATATGGCTGGGTTCAAACTGGAATGGCATGGGGAGCAAAAAAACGATGGATTCAGGCCCAGATCTCTGTACTGGGGTGAATGTATGACATTGTTCTGCATTCTGTCCATCAATTGTTCTTTTTGCATTTGTCACCCCGAGTGGGACGTTTGTCCCGTGCTCTCCATGCCACTGGAGTCAAGCTATCCTGGCTGATGAGGGGTGAAACCCCGAAACCGGTTCCAGGATGCTTGTTTCCAGTGCAGGGAGGACCTGGCCTGGAAGTTCGGGCTGGACTGTTCCCATTTGGCACAGGATCAAGACTGATTTGCATATGGCTGGGTTCTAACTGGAATGGCATGGGGAGCAAAGATGGATTTAGGCCCAGATATTTGTAATGGGGTGAATGTATGACATTGTTCTGCATTCTGTCCATCAATTGTTCTTTTTGCATACGTTGCTTGGTTGACGTGTGAACAAACAATACCTTGCACTTGCTGTAGTAGCCAACTAACAAATATACTAGAACGCTCCAATCGCAATCCGGTAGAATTACCTTTTTTAAAAAAAATTATGCTCCATAGTTAATAAGATTTTTTTTTTTTAATAACAGGCTGTTTGCACTGCCATGTTCCGCTGGTACCGCCTAATTTCATCATATTATAACTATAACGGAAGTAATTGATCAGTGTGAGCGAACAATCTATATATTTGTAACAAATGTGTCAGCAGGAAAAAGCACATTCTAGGCATCTGAGTCACCTACCAAAAAATAAAATATGTTCAAAAAGTTTCCGATCTAACCACACAATGACCGGTGAAGCGTAAAGTGGTGTTCAACCACTGGCATCTGTCTCTTCAGCAGCTTCCTACACAGACCCAAACCGGTGGGGCACATTCATTGGGCGACAGATGGTTGAGTGGCAGAAGTGGATAGCACAAGTGAACAAGCGCAGTGTGAAAACAGTATCAGCCGAGAACGTTTGGGGAGAAAAAAATGAACGAACGCTTCTCTGTTTTGCATTACTACCCTGAAGATGGCAATTGATAAAGAACGTTAAAATTCACATTGTGTTCATTTAAAGACGCCCTGAAGTTGCACTGTTTCTGTGTTCAAGTGTGAAGCCTCGCTGGATGAAACTACATAACACCAGAAAAAACATTCAGTTTCGTCGCACGAAATCAGATGTCAACACTCCTCTTCACCAAAGGACAGAAGGTGCTTCTTTTAATTGTGACACACAATGCAACCAAAGATGGCGGCTGTCAGTTTACATATGAAAGAGGAACTCTGCCTCAAAAGATAAACTACAAAAATCAGCTTTACGGGGCTGCCCCACGCGATGGTCATGGTAGGTTACAGTGGACGATTTTTCAAACAGTGATTAAATACAAATTAAAGGCGCCTTTGATCTCGGTGTGACAGGCTCGCGCAAGCCCACATGCCGAAATGTGTGTTGACAGGGCCCGCCGAGGGCTTCCGAGCCGCGCGGGCCTCCTGCAGCCAGCCTCAGCGGGGCGTTTGTCGGGGGCCTGACTATGATGCCAGCAGCATTGTCGCGAGCAGTGGGTCGCGGGCCTGATCGCTGGGGGTGGCAGATGGTTTCATTTGTAGCACACGCCTACTCCGCGCCAAATTTTAGGTAGTGGCCCGGCTGTGGAGGAGAGGGAAGTAATGCCTGGTTGCACCTGTCGCTTTCATTAATAACAAAAGTGGGGAGTCCAACAGCGGGTGAAGAAAAACTAAAGAAAACCGTTGAGCCACGCTTTAGGGGCTCGATAAAGCAAGCAACTCGCTGGCTTTAGACTCACCCGCCTCCTTCAAAGCCTCTTTCGCGCTTATTCTGACTTCAAGCAATTAAAGACATTAAAAAAGGACATCATGGACTTATTCAAAAAGCGACTAAATTACTGTGTCCAGGGCCATTTCTACACCCATGCCACACTGGTGGCTGCTGAAGTCTTGGCACGTCTCTCATAAACCCTCTGAACAGGCGTTTAGCTACTTGGGTGCCATAACTAAGGGACAGGGTGCAACATTACACCTCACCTATTACCTACCCGGAGAAAGCACTGACAGTTAACTGGCTGGGCAACTAGGTCTTAAAAAATGAAAGGTTACCCAAAGAGGCGAAAGGTCACCCTAAAAGTAAAGGTCACCCTAAAAGTAAAGGTCACCCTAAAAGTAAAGGTCACCCTAAAAGTAAAGGTCACCCAAAAGGAAAGGTTACTCAAAAATAAAGCAAGTGAAGCTAGAGATCGACAAATAGATTAAATGCACAGATAATCAATAATGAAATTGATACCCGTTTCGAATGTATGTTTAAGGAGGAATAGAACTAGTTACTCTGATACAAAATAGAAAATTAGCGAACAATATACTCAACATATAAACATGAGACCACGTGTAGCAAAAAAAAATAAAAACAAAATATAAACTCCTCAAAAACAATACAATGAAAACGCCAGGCTAAAAATGTTTCAGAAAACAAAACAAAAAAACACCTTGACCCGTTTTTACATTGCTTAAAGCCTTGAGGAAAGGGGAACAAACATGTTAACCCCGGGCAAACATAGCCCACCAACGGTAACGGACTTTACATAACGAAAGACTATTATTAGGCTATATTTTGCATGTGAGATTTACTTTAAAATATCAAGCAAAGAAAAGAATATAAAAGTTGCTCATCATTCCAAAACACTTAAAAAAGTTGTTAGGTGGTACTATGGAGTACAGTACCAAATTGCATTAATGTACATGTCTAAGACAGGTACTCCATGCACCAGTGCGGTGGTAGCCAGTGACGGCTCCTCCGCTAAGGTGGAGGAGCGTCGCTCTACTGCTTTGCAGAAGTGAAATAAAGGAAAAATAAAATGATAACTATGTTATTATCAATTTACTTTGTCCTGCTGCGGCAGCTTTGCGGGGCGGGACTGCTCTGATGACATAGGAGCAGGGGAGTGGTGAGCACACTCTGTAAGTGCGCATGAATGTTTGGCCAGCCGTCTCGGGCCGGCCAAATAGTTATGCGCACTTTGCATGTTCTCCACACAGGCTGTATTGCAGCCTGGGTGAAGAACATGCCTAGGCCACTGCCTGTCTGAGCGCGAACAATCACAACGGATTGGCTTAGGCGAGCCTGGGTGTGCTTCCTGTTCCGGCCGGAGGAAGGACGACGGAGGAGAGATGCGGCGAGGAGGTACATTTTTTTTGTCTCCCACCCACCCCTGATCCATGCCAACTGCCACTGGTGCTAGCAGCCGTGGCTCTGGTGGAATGAGTCCACAGACCTTCCAAAGGGTGTTTCTTAGCCAATCCATAGCAGATACTGAGGCAAAGCACATTCCTTCTGGAGATGGTTCGTTTCTGCACTGCTTCTCCCTTCTTTGTCCAAGAGAACCCTACAAAGAGCCGATTGTCTACCCAATGGTTCTTGGAGCGATCACTATAAAAGCTCAGGTATCTCTTTTTGTCCAAACAATGGAGTCTCCCTTCCTTCCTGGATGAATGAGGTGGCGCAAAGAATGCCGACAGGGTAACAGACTGCCCGATATGAAAAGGTATCACACCTTTTTGGAGAAACTCCGTCTTAGTCCGCAGCACAAGTTTGGTCGGAAAAAAGGGATATGCGGTTGCTGGACAGATAATGCTTGTAACTCACTAGCGAGACAAGCTGACATGATTGCTATGAGGAACACTGTCTTCAGGGTTAACAGCCTTGAAGGTCTGCTGTGCATTGGGTCAAATGGGTACACATTGCGGATGTGAGAACCAAATTCAAGTCACATTGAGACATCACAAAAGGTTTTGGAGGAAACTTGTGGCTCAGCCCTTTTAGAAACTGCATCACAACAAGGTATTTAAACAGAGATGGCTGATCAGGCAAACTGAAGGACAGATGCTCAGGGTCAGAAGTTCATGATACAACACACTCCTTGCCCATTCTGGACCTACTAGGATGACTTGGACCCGGTTGTTCCTCATCTTCCTCAGAACTTTGGGCAGGAGAAGCAGATGTGGAATTGCGTACAGGAGTCCCAAGATCCATTACAGACAAAAGGTGTCTCTGAGGGAGAACTGCCTTGGGACCTCCTATGCACAAAAGTTTGTACACTGTCTGTTTTTGGCAGTGGCGAAAATATCCACCCAGGGTTCTCCCCACTGGTGCAACAAGCCCTGTGCCACCTCTGAGTATAGTCACCATTCGTGATCAGATAGGCAATGCCAATTGAGTTCATGCGCCCTGGCGTTTAAAGATCCTGCCAGGTGTTGTAGTATGAGAGAGATGCCCTGATGACTCATCCAGTTACAGAGGCGTGAGCCTTCCTCCACTGGACCCACGACCCCACCCAGCTTGCTGCAGTAACACGTTAAAGTGATGTTGTCCGCGAGGACCTGCACCCGTCCCCCCGTGAATGCCAGGAAGAAAGTTAATAGTGCAAAGAAAAATTCTTTCAGCTCCAACAGGTTGAAGTGGAGACTGGTCTCTGCCAGAGACTAGAGTCCTCTGATCTCTACACTTCCACAGATAACCTCCCTAACACAGTGAAGATGCACCAGTCACAACCGTTAGTTCTGGGTGGGGTAGGGAGAGGGGTTTGCCACTGGTCCAACTGAGGTCTAGCAGTCACCACTGCGGGCCTGTTGCAGTCTCCTCCGACACCTGGATGGAATATACCAGGTTGCCCTGGTGCTGAGCACACAGACTTCATATCCTACCGCAGAGCCCACATGTGCCACCTGGTATGGTCCACTAGCAGGATGTATGAGGCCAACAGGTTGAGAAGTCTCAGAGTCTATGGGACTGTAGGTGAAGATGTGAAAATAGGCGTCCTGCAAGTCCGATGGGCAGGCAGAACATAGGCCAGACTAGGCATCTTGAACTTTTCATTTTTGAGGAATAAGTTCAGAGGGCGAAAATCTAAAATAGGATGAAGTTCTCCATGCTTTTTCAGCTCCAGAAATTAGGAGGAGAAGCAACCATCCTTACTTCTGATGGCAGCACTCTATGGTTCAATTGTCCAAGAGAGCCTAAATTCCTTTCGTAAGATGGACAAGTGGTGTGTCGGAAGCTGTTGTGGTGTACATAGCATGTGTGGAGGGCTGGATAGTAAAGGTAGGGCACATCCATCCTGGACGATTAGAAGCACCTATCTGCCTGATGTGATGCTTTGCCACCCGTTTCGGTAATAACTTATCCTGCTTCCAAACGGGCGACATTGTGAAGCTGAGGGAAAAGTAAAAGGGCTTTGGAGCGGTGGCGGCAGCGGAGGCAGGGGACTTTGTAGTGCCCATGCTATTGGTCAGATCCCTGACTCTACCTTGAAAGGAGGTCTGTTGTTGTGGAGGAAGATTTTGGTGTTGCCATTGGTGGATGCCCCTTCCAAAGCCTCCAAAAGGGAGATATTGTTGGAGAAAATGTTGGAGAAACTGCTGTACGAGCACTAAAAGGCATTGTAGCTTTGCTTTCTCTGGAGGGTTCCAGGTCAGAGTCTGCGTTGTCTCCAAAGACATGGGAGCCATCAAATGGCATGTCCATCTGTGATGCTTGAACACCATTTGAGAAGCCTGTAGATCTTATACATGCGTGGGGCACAGCGCTTGGACCTACCCTACTCAAACAGTAGGTAGTGTCCAAGCCTGGCCTGATGACATACTTCGCAGCCTCTTGCCCGTCTTGTACTATCTGTGCTAAATTAGCCCAGAGGTCATCAAGGACGACGGGAAAGATCTCGCCCAACATGTCCCACAACATGTGCAAGTAACATCCTTGGAGACAACTCCGGTTAATGGCTCTCAGGACGAGGTTAGAAGGGAAGAAGATCCTTTTCTCAAAGGTTTCCAAGCGTTTGGATTCTCTGTCTGGTCGTTCTTTTGGGAATGGTTTAGGGCAGTGGTTCCCAAATTGCGGTCCGCGGACTCCCAGGGGTCCGTGAAACATTCCCCCTCTGTCCGCAGGCAGCAGTTTTAAAAGCACTGCAAAGTTCCTTGTATAATTAGCAGTTTTCGGGCAACAATAAAAGTGTCAAGCTAACTCCGGTGATTAATGTACCTGCTGGAGAGAGATGGGAGTTTTGTCCAGTGACAGCTTTGACTCATCCAAGGTAGCGCATATGGTTAATATGCCTGCTGCAAAGAACGTGTCCCATGCTTTTAAAAAAACAGTATTAAATGTGCATAGCTCAGTGGATTACTGCTTTTGTCACAGAGATTATTTTGTTACTGTGCAGTTCATAAGTTACAATCGTAAACTAGCACAGTGAGCTATGCACTGCCATCAAAGAGCTGCATGCAAATTGCATGGTACAAGTTAGTAAGTTATGTTTTTTCCCAGTCCTCTATTATCCTGATGCTGCTAAAAAGGTTTGTTTGGGTAGAAATACATTTTTATTATTAAAGACAATGCTCACCACTGTGTTATGTTCTGAATCCTGAGTTTGTGCTTCTCCAGACCAAACACTCTTAAAATATGCCTACAAGTATGAATGACATGAGAATCCTACATCTTGTAGTCCCCTTTGCCTTATGTAACATTTTCTATACCCTGATTTACACATGTATGATTCATTGTCTCTGTATGTGTGTGTGATGTAAAGTGCTCTGACACCCTACACTGGTATGAGAGGTGCTATAAAACAAATGAAATACATGTGACAGAGGGGCTACGGAGAAATGAGAGGCACTGTTGGAGGGTGATAGTGAGGGAATCATTGAAGAGCCCCAAAAAAGTTTGCCGTATCCTGGTGCATAGTAAGGTCATAATTTACTATGCTTTAAAAGCGAATACAATTCAATATATAATGACATATGTGTTGTAGAATGTACCATTTTTTCCCAAATTTTATTGGCGGGAGAGCCCCCCAAAGCCCGTTTTGTAGTGGTCAGGCTCACTCACTGCACTTGGTGTACACTGTACGGGGACTGGTATGACAACATTTGCCTGGGCTGCTTTGGGTTTCCAGTCCAGCCCTGGCAGGAGGAGGAGCCTCGTACTACGAAATAAAACCAAACATTGAAAAGTTAGTTGCCGAGAAGCAGCACCAACCTTCCCATTCAAATGTTTCGATTTTTGCAAAAAAAATTCAAAATAAAATACTAAAATCTTTAGTAATTCGAGTATTTGTTTGGTGTGCACAGGTGTGTGTTTATTTTTTTGAAGTGCTGTTTTAATGTTTGAAATTTAAATCGTACAATTTGCTTGGGGATCCCCAGCTTCCAGTAGTGACTCAATGGGGGTCTTCAGGAGTCAAAAATTTGGGAACCATTGATTTAGGGTTCAAACTGCTTGTAATACAAGACTCTCTGTTGACAAGGGGCAAGATCATGGTTTTGCCCAAGTGCCCATCTAAGTGTCTGTGAGGGGCTCCTTGAAAGAGAGGAACGGCTCTAAAGTAGTCTGCCCTGATTGCAGAACATCTGTAAGAACGTTTGTTTTGACCTCCACTGAGGGTATTTGGAGGTTGAGGACTTCTGCAGCCCTCCTGATAACCATGGAAAAGATGCCTATTCTTTCGTGGAAGGTCCAGGTGGAGAGTTGAGACCAGTATCAGGAGTTGTGTCCAGACCACTGCATCTTGGAGATCCAAAAATAAATTATTCTCGTCATTTAACTGGGACTTGTGAGGAAAGTGGTGTATTTATTATATGGTGTGGTTGTGGGACCTCACCGTGTAATACACTCATAACAGCATTAGGGTCCAGTTAGGCTCGTTTGTTAAACCTTTTTTTTTTTTTAAACTGTTTATTGATAATTGGCACGAAGTTAAGGCACATTGAAACATCACTAGTGTAAGAAAGCCACACAGGGCTATAACTTGTCTCATACAACTCCCAGCGTGTCTATAGAAAGATTGATTGCCCAAATTCATAATATAAGCAATACTTAGTAGGACAACAACAACATGTATCCTATACTAAAGTAAATCAGCAGCATAAGAAACTAAGCAGCACTTCACCAGGGTGAAAGACCCTCCCACACACTCCCCCAAACCCCTGAATAAGGTGAGGATAAGTGAAGAGGAGTATATTACGAGACAGAGTATAGCGCAGGGGTAGCGGACGTAATCGTCGTGGGAGGGGCAGATATGGCCACAACACCCCCAACACGTCTTCTTTATCACCCCGAAACATGTACAGACAGTGACTCATCCAGATTCGATTTCTGCCACAGAGTTCGAACCATCCACGCAGGACGGCTCTCGCTTTGGGTCCCCGGAAACGGCAGGGGTGGGTGGAGGAGAAGTGGGGGGGCGGGGGGGGTCATTGGTTAATCTATTTCCGACAAGCTATCCAGCATGTTTTACCCCAGTTCCAGATCTCGCTCAGCATGCTCATCTGTGTGCACTGCCCGCAGTCGTCTCTCCTCTGCTACGCCCCATTCTTTCATGTCTGCCAACCATTTGCCACTTGCTGGGGCTCTGGGCAGTATCCAGTGCATGGCCACCCATCTTTTGGCTAGCACTAGTCCCGGGAGTGAGAACCTATGGTTCATCCAGGTCCCATGCTTAGGTGTCAGGAGCACTCCAAGCAAACAGTGAGCAACAGACGTCTCCAATGGCACCCGCGTGACACCCCCTAATGTCCTCAAGACCTCCTCCCAAAACCCTTGTAATCTGCTACAATCCCATGTCATATGGAGAAAGGACCCTGGGGCTAACCCACATCGAGGGCATGCATCTGAACGAGCTCCGTTGAACCTATGTAAACGCTGTGGGGTCAGGTACGCCTAGTGTAAGTAGTAAAACTGTGTGAGCTTGAACCTCGCATTACTTCCTTAACGTGGGCAAACGCTCTCTTCCAGGCACCATCCCTAAGGGGCTCCATCATAGCATCCTCCCACCTGTCCTGAACTACTGACACACCAATATGGCTATCCCCCGTAAGAGCCTTGTAAATGCGGGAGATTAAGCCCCGGGAGACCCAGGGTCCAGTATAATCTGTAACGTTTGAGACTCAGCAGGCTCGGCGGGGAAATCCATCCAGATTTCTCAAATCCTATGGAACACCTTGGCATACTGTAGGAACTGGCCTTAGTGAAGGCCAAACACATCTTAAGCCCCCGCCATCGTGAGCAATGTGCCATTAAGGTAGAGATTGCCAGCGGCATTGCAGCCGCCTACAGACTATTGCGTCAGGTCCATCACGGATTGAATCTTACGAATGGGCTTCAGCCAACGAAGGGGCAAAAGTCTCCCATAGGGGACCCGTCGTAACACCCCCGCTACTGTATACTCCCAGGCCACTGCCACCTGTCGGACAATAAAGGGGTGATCATCCGGAATATCTGCCCCCAGCATGAGGCACTGTGGAAGGTCTGTTTCAGTTCCCCACATGCCCAAAAGGCTCTTCTGCATATTCGGGCCTTCGGAACACCACTGAGCCGCGTATTGCAAGAGACCCGTCTTTCGTGCAGCCTTTCTTGCCAGGTTAAGGGAACAGCAGGGAAGTTTTTCTTCAGTCCACTCTCCAGTCCAGACGTGATCGGATGTGGATGCTGTGGTTACCAGTCAATGGGCTACCAGGCCCCTCTCGCCTGATGACGACTTTCTGCAATGTGTGGCATCTAGCTATAACAGAATGCAATATTCTCCCTACTCCCAAGATAGCACAGTCCCTCTCTTGGTGTGTGGAGCTTGGTAGGCCACCATAGAAGTGGGTCTGCCTTTGGGTTACACGCCCCTAGAAAAAAATTGGTTTTGCAACCATTTTCCCCTCTCTGTCCATGACACTAACCTGTCTACCAGGACAAAAGAGTAGCCCCTCTCATGTTTGTTCACCATTTGCCCTTCAAAGGAGGCTTCCTCTTTGAAGCGTGCGTTTTGGGCACACAACCTGTGTGGCTTTCTACCAGGAAGAGGCAACATCTCTTCCAAGAGCAGGCCTCTATTGTTTCCTTTCCTGGGAGTCATTCACACGTCTTCACAGGAAATCAGAAGGTTGTCTTGTGGTCAGCATCTGCGAATGGTCACTGGAAAACTTGGGCAACAGAGTGGCAACTTTCTAAAGTTGCCTTTTATGTAAAGTTACATTAAGTTCGACTTGGGCATCAAGTCGGGCTTAATATGACAATTATTTTGATACCTTGAAGTACCAACTTTAGTGGTCCTATTCAGAAGTTAGCACAGCTAAGTTGTCAGCATGTAACTCTGTACTCGCCAAGGGGGCTACTAGCTTTTCCACAGTAAAAATTACAATTTGGGGTTTTTACTGTTAGGACATATAAAAATACATGTCCTACTTTTGGTATTATCCAGTACCCTGCTTTGGGATTTGATAGGCCTGCTGTAAGGGTCACATGTATATTAAAAAGGGAGGTTTGAACTTTGTCATTAATTTAAATGGCAAAGTCGAATTATTAGTTTAAAACTGCTTCCACCAGTCTGCCGTGGCAGGCTGGGAGACATGTTTTACTCTGTCACACTCAGGGTGTTACGATAATTGCTGTAGCCTCTGAGGGACACATTAACTGACAGGCCCTGAATACCCTTTGTGCCATATGCTACGGACTTATAAGTAAATTAAATGTCAATTGGGTATAAGTGAATCAAACATATACTTTTAGCGGTTAGAGCACTGGCACGGAGGTCTGGTTAGCAGGCCTCAGTGCACTCTCAAAGTTGTAAAAACAACAGCATCAGTCTACGGGGGTGATCATGCAAAAAGAGGCATTTCTTTATAGGACTCATCATCACCATAGTCATCATCATCATGGGGTTCCAGAGATACGAGAAGCGATGTGGCAAAGAAAGCGTACCTTCTGAATCTGAAGGGGTCTGGGATTGAGGCCAAGGTTGAGGTGCGCACGACTTTGGGGAAGTGGTCGAGGTAGACACCCAAAAGGGGTCAAAAGGTACAGTCTGTGTCTGTAGTCCGACTGGACGCCTCCTTGCGGCTCGGAGGCACGTCAGCGGAAGTCGGAAGGGTACCAAAGATACACAACAAGGCCTCATTGAAGTCCTCCATATGTTGTGGCATCACCAATGGCCTTGGAAACTCGGGCTGATCGGGACAAGCTGAAGGATCTTGTCATATGTCCAGTGCAGGTCCATTGTCATTTTCCCTATGTTAGCATGAGCAAGTTGCAGACTGTCCTCTGCGTTGCGCATGTTACTATACAAACGTATTTAACTTTATGCCACACTGTACTTTCACACAGAACCTGCTGTTGTTTTCGCATTCTGCTCTTTCCTATGATTTAGTCTGCACACCGTAGATAAGGTCAAACAACAAGGCCCCTTGTTATTCTGTTCTGGTCAGGCCCTAGCACTTAGACAAAACACACAAATGCAGCTGTTGCTTGGGAACATGTACGTCTGTCATATAGGTATGCATGAATAGGTAACAACACACTTGGAGAGGGATCTTTCCAGGGAAGAGATTGTGGCAGCACCTGAGATGTAGAACTTTCATCTGTGCATGCTAAGGTACGGGGTCTGCTGCCAAAACCCAGAGATCTTCTGATATACAATCATTTTTTGCTTCTGTAGAAGGGGAGGGAGGTTAGGTTATTCGGTCTTATACAATGACTGTATTTGTGTTAGGTATTTTTTTACTTATAGTGGCACGTATACTGCTTACAAGTGCACAATAGGTAAAATAAACATTTCTCGTGTCTCTGTCAGAACTTATTGTGGACTAGTACGAAAGGGTGTGTCCTGCAACTACGATTCCTTAGAGGGTCGGGAGTGTTATGTTCTGGGGTGTCTAATCACTTGTGCCTCTGTGAGTGAGTAGGAGGGCAAGCGAGACACTATAGTTAGTCAGTCACGGGCTCATGGGTACTCAGGTGGTGGGATGACTCAGTCCCTGCCTACTAAGGGTCTATGATCCCAAGCATAGTTCTGTGAATCCGCAAAATCCTTGCAACAATCTGTTCTGAGGAGGGAGATCGGAACCAAGATCGTGAGGTACCCCTGATGTCCACATCTTGACGAGAGTGGTGGGAAAAAGGGGAGTCTCGCTTCGACTTATGTTTTTTCTTTGACTTGAAGTGAGACAAACATCTTTCTCAAGAACAAATTTGCACTCTTGACTTAGACCGAGACCGGGTTGGAAGTGCTTTCCTGCTGTCCTAGGTGATGTAGTTTGGCCTCGTGGTCTCCAATGGCCCTCGGATTCAACCTAGTGTAGTTATTGCACAATTTCAAGTCATGTGAGAAGCCCAGAGACAGACCTTGTGAGGGTCTGTCACTGAAATTTGTTAATGGCAAACTTTGCAGGGTCTAGTTTTAGGGGAAGACATGTCCATTGCACGTTGTTAGAATTTAGAAAAAAAGCTTCTGTCAAGTGACAGACTTGAGAGAGCAAGCTCCGAATCACGTTGAAAGGCGTGGAAAGAAAGGAACTGATGCAGACACTCAGGAGAGTTGGTTATGTGTTTCCCCGATGTCACTTCTGGGGTGGCATGGACCTGATGCAGAGCTGCATGATGCCACCTACTGGCTCGTAAGGGAATTGCTGAGAAAAATGTCCAAATCTAGTCTGGCGCCTAGATGTATTCACAAGTTGAGGAATAGGCGGTCATAAGTATCAAGCAGAATCCTTCTTTTAGAACTATCCACAGTTGCAAGGATGGGGTATAGGGGAATGGAAGAGATGTGGTGTAGAGCCTACCGAAGCAGTGCAACATTATTGCAATGTTTCAGTACTAGTATTCCTAACTTCAAGATAGAAAAGGTTAATTTTTGACAACAACTTTTTGACATAACTAATATATGTCTTTACCACATACATCGTTACCGAAGGTAAGTAACTAGTTCATCTGATAGAGACTATTAGTTGTAGATTCCTTACCTTAGAATATATACCCCAACAATACCAACCCCGGAGGAGGATCTGTGAACCATGATTACACCAGGGAGTCCTGGAGGACTGAACGGGCAAAGCACCCGTCCCTCCGGACTTGGCTGTCCAGGCAGTAGTGTCTGGTAAACGTGTGCAGGAATGCCCACGTCGCTGCCTGACAGATATCAAGGACTGGGACTCCATGTACTAACGCAGTTGTTGCCGCTGTTGCTCTAGTGGAGTGAGCAGGCAACTCCACAGGAGACTCTTTCTTCGCCACTGCATAGCATATTTTAATGCAGAGGACAACCCATTGAGAGATGGTCCGTTTTTGCACAGCCTGACCTTTTTTGGAGCTCACATAGCCAATGAAGAATTGATCATCCACCCGGAAGTCTTTGGTACAATCAAGATAAAAAGACAACAAACGATTTGGGTCCAGACGGTGGAGTCTCTCCTCTTCCTTGGAGGGATGCGGGGGTGGGTAAAAGTTGGGCACAGTGATAGATTGTCCCACATGAAAGGGCGATTACAATTTAGGGAGGAACGAAGCCTTTGTTCTAAGCACCACTTTACCCGGCTAGACAGACAGATAAGGAGGCTTCGAGGACAGAGTCTTAAGCTGCGAGCAGAGGTGATGGCAATAAGGAAAGTGGTTTTACAAGTGAAAAGTCTGAGAGGGCAATTATAAAGAGGGTCGAAGGAGGACACAAATGAAAGGTCAAAACCAGATTTAAATCCCATTGGGGCATCAGGAAAGGAGACAGAGGAGACACGTGAGTAAGGCCCTTAAAGAACTTATTTACAATGGGAGACTTGACCAAGGAAGACTGATCAGGAGGTCTCAAAAAGGCAGAGATAGCTGCAAGATAACCTTTCCGGGTGCCCAAGGCAGAGCCCTGATGGGCCAAAGAAAGCATGTACAAGAGAACCTCTGAAAGAGGGGTGGAAAGGAGATCAACAGCCTTTGCTGTGCACCATGCCACAAACGTGTTCGATCTACAGGCATATACCGATTTAGTGGAGGGACGCCTGGCTGCCAAGATGACATCACAGACTTCGGGTGGAAGGTTGAAAGCTGTTAACTGCCGCCGTTCAATCTCTACGCAAGGAGGTAGAGGCTGGACAGGTTCGGGTGAAGAACCGTCCCCTGCTGCTGTGACAGAAGATCCCCCCGAAGGGGCAGTCTGATCGGAGGATCGATGGCTAAGATCAGGTCGGAATACTAGACTCTTTGTCAAGAATGACTTGAGCCCGGTCGTGCTTGATCTTCTTGAGCACTCTGGGCAGAAGTGGTATAGGCGTAGAGGAGGCTGAAGCCACACTCGCAACAAAAAGCTTTGCAGAGCGAGAACTGCCTTGGAAACGCCAACGAGCAGCACTGCTGACATTACGCGTTCTCTTCGGAGGCGAACATATCTAACCAAAGCTCTCCCCACCGCTGAAGAAGACCTTGCGCCACCTCCGGTTGGAGACGGCATGCGTGATCGACCATGCCCCGATGGCTGAGTTCGTCCGCTCTGGCGTTCAGAGAACCCGCCAGGTGTTGAGCCACCAGGGTTATGCCCTGATGTTCCAGCCATGTCCAGAGGCATAGAACCACCCGACAAAGGGTCCACGACCCCACCCCTGCCCTGTTTGTTGCAGTACCAAATGGCGGTGGTGTTGTCCGTGAACACCTGCACCACTTTCCCTTTGAGAGTCTGATCGCCCGGAGCTCCAGAATGTTGATGTAGAGGCCCGAATCGGCACTGTGTCCCGAACCGCCCTGATGAAAGGGAGCATCTGAGAAGGAGTCAGATGTGACTTCGGCATATTGATAGTGAACCCCAGCGAGTGCAGGAGGTCTGCCGTAGTCTGGAGGTGGGAGACGACAGCGTGGGGCGAGTCCGTCTTCAAAAGCCAGTCTTCGAGATAGAAGACTGGTACCCCTGATCTGCGCAGATGAGCTGCCACCACTGCCATCACCTTTGTGAACACCCGAGGGGCACTGGTAAGGCCAAAGGGGAGCACAGTAAACTGAAAGTGCTGGTGGCCCACCGTGAACTGTAAATAACACCTGTGGGCAGGCAGGACAGGGATATGGAAATCAGCGTCCTGCAAGTCCAACGCTACCATCCAGTCTCCTGGGTCAAGGGCAGAAAGGACCTTGGCCAAAGTGAGCATCTTAAACTTCTCCTTGTGAAGGAAGAAGTTGAGGGTCTGGAGGTCTAGGATGGGACGCAGGCCTTTGTCTTTCTTGGGCACCAGAAAGTAGCGGTAATGACAACTACATCCTACTTCTGGCACAGGGACCCTCTCTATGGCTCCCTTGGCCAGGAGAGCCGTAACTTCCTCGCGGAGAAGCGCCAAATGATCCTCTGACATTCGGTCGTAGGAGGGTGGCATGGCAGGAGGGGTAGTCTTGAATGGGAGGGAAAGGCCCTTTGGACGATCTGCAGAACCCAATTGTCCGACGTGATGGGTTGCCAGTTGAGAAGGTGATGGCGAATCCTGCCTCCAACTGGCCGTTGATGGGCCTGAAACGTCAGACTAGGAAGGTTTGGAGGCGGTGGCAGGGGGGAAAGGGTGGACTGGCCCGCACGCTGGCTCCCTGACCCACGAGAACGCTGGGTCCAACCTCCGCGGCAGCGCACAGACTGGACAGCTTGCATGACTCGGTGACTGGGCTGGACAGGACATGGCTGGGCCTCTCTTCCGTAGCTACAAAAGGCAGACAGAGGTGGAGGGGAGGTAGCCACGAGGTTCAAGGATTAGGCCGTAGTTCGAGAATCCTTGAAGTGCTCAAGCGCTGAGTCTGCCTTGTCGCCAAAAAGGTGAGTGCCATCAAAGGGCATGTCCATCAAAGTAGATTGGACATCCCCGAGAAGACAGAAGTCCTCAACCAGGTGTAGCGTCTGAGTGCTACCGACGAGGCAACCTTTCTGCCCAGTGAGTCTGTGGTGTCCAATCCACAGCATATGATGAATTTAGGTGAGTCTCTCCCAGGCAGTTGCGGATGGGAGAGACGCAGCTAAATTCACCATATATAATGGACGTCAAAGGGCATGTCCATCAAAGTAGATTGGACATCCCTTAGAAGACAGAAGTCCTCACCCAAGTGTAGCTTCTGAGTGCTACCGACGATGCAACCGTTTCTGCCCAGTGAGTTGGTGGTGTCCAGACCACAACGTATGGTAAATTTAGCTGCGTCTCTCCCATCCGCAACTGCCTGAGAGAGAAGGGCCCGGGCCTCCTCCAGACAAGGAGGCAGTACCTGGGCAACCGTATCCCAGATGGTATGGGAGTATCGGCTCAAGAGGCATTCACCGATCGCAATGCCTAGCTAGAGGAAGAAAACATCCTCTTCCCAAGGTGGTCCAGCTTCTTGGATTCTCTATCTGTGGCTGCAGAAGAGAATGCGTCCACTGGAGATGAGGCTTGGACAGCCAAGCTCTCAGGGTAAGAGTAGAGTGAGGAAGGCTGGGTCGCCCATAGCGGGGAGATGGTGGCGGGTGATTGTCCTATCCCCAGGGGCCCCTGTCCTGGGCTTGGACCAAGTGCCCAGAAGGACATCAGTGAGGGCTTCATTGAAGGGCAAAAGGGGTTCTGAAGATGTAGCCGCAGGCTGAAGCACCTCTGTCAGGAGGTTAGTCTTGACTGCCACCGAAGAGAGCTCGAGATCAAGGACCTCAGTCGCCCTTCTCACCACCACGGCGTAGGAAGCTCCCTCCTCCGTAGCCACGGTAGGGGGAAACAAAATCAAGCCAGTGTCAGAGGAGGTGTCCAAACCACTGGCCTCACCAAGATCCGTCCACCAGTCCACGGATTCTACAAGCTGGTCAGTTAAAGGGTCCAGCTGCCCCTCCCAGTCCCTTTACCTACCTCCTGGCACAAAATCCACACCAGGGATAAACACAGGGACGAAAGTCCCTTCCGGCGTCTGAATCGATATCGGTCCGGCTCAGTGTCTACATCGGGGACGAGGATGGGGTCGACGCCGACCCGGGGCACGGTCCACGTCGGGAGCGTCGTCGCCAGGGCCAATGTCAGGGAAGGTCGAGTAAAACTGATTGGCGTCGGTCTGGATCCGAGAACGGATCCACGCGGGCCCTACGGAGTCAGGGCCAAAGCCGGCGGCGTAGAAAGCCTAGGATCTCCAGCTGACTCTGCGGGGCCCGAAGGCACACCAGCGGAGTCAGGCTGCCTAAAAATGAGGTAGAGTGCCTCATAGAACTTTTGAATTTGGGCAGGAGACGCCCCGGCTCTCAGAATAGCGGGGAGGCGCGGAGTCGTCTCAGGAGGCTCCGGGGACGGAGCCTTTGGGCGACGACAGTCAGAATCCCACGTCACGCCAGCCGATCGACGGGGTGAAGTTGAAGAACGCCTGTGCTTCTTTGACTTCTTCTTGTGCTTACCTGACCTCCTAGACGGCTTGGAATGCGACAAGAAGTGTGGGCTTCGCGACCGTTCTCAGGACCTTCATCTAGAACGATAACGGGAGCGACGCAGAACTGAGCGATGGGCCTCCAACAACTTTCGGAACCACTCTACTAAGATAAGGGGCTGGAACATGTGGGAGCGCAGAAGAATACGTGAGAACTCCTTTGCCTTTGGAATGCTTGTGGGAGTTTGGCCAACTCCATTAAGTTTCCTTGGCGCAGAGGAGGTCCTCTCGGAAACTTCTAGTACATTGAGATTATAAAACTGGGGTTTGTTGACTTGGAAAGCGGGATTTTTTACCTCAATGAAGGACGGATGCTTCTTATTCAGTGTAGCAGCTCCGGCTTGCTGAGTCTCTTGACCCCGGCTGTGAATCCCCCAGTCTGGAGTGGGCTAAGATAAAGTTATTGGAGCAGGTGATGAATTTTCTCTGATTATTGGCATTGTAATGTGTTAGTGTGTCTATGTGCACATTCAAGTCTCCAGTGGTTATAATCATCGGATGTATTGTGTGTATATATTTTTCATGCTTTTCTTTGACAGGGTTTATTCCTTGTGTCGGATTATTTGCATTTAACAGTGTTTATTTCGTGTAGTGGACATCCAGTATTATCATTATTATCTGCTTGTATTTTATTCCATGCATTTAACAGTTGCATTTGCTTATTTGTAAGTGTGTTATTATTGCATATATATATATATATATATATATATATATATATATATATATATATATATCATTTACAGAGCCCCAGACCCTGACAGGGCGGCTTGTCGAGCAGGAACGAAGAATCCTGCTTTTAATCCACACAATATTTCTAAACAGAAATACGACGACTCCGATGAAAAGGCAACTTCAAGCACTTTATTTCAAACTTCAGAGACAGGCAGGCAGTCCACCATAAACACTTTGCCCATAATCCTTACGCGTTTCAGCTTTCTCTCAAGCCTTGGTCACAGGTAGGCATTTCATCAAAGCAGGAGTCACATGCTTATTAACATAGGTCAGACTACCGGATTGGTTGCAGTCCACCAATTACTGTGTCCGTTAAAAGAATGCAGTTTAAAGAATAACTTTCAATTTTGAAAATGTGCTCATCAGAAACGGACACAGTAATTGGTGGACTGCAACCAATCCGGTAGTCTGACCTATGCTAAATAAGCATGTGACTCCTGCTTTGATGAAATGCCTACCTGTGACCAAGGCTTGAGAGAAAGCTGAAACGCGTAAGGATTATGGGCAAAGTGTTTATGGTGGACTGCCTGCCTGTCTCTGAAGTTTGAAATAAAGTGCTTGAAGTTGCCTTTTTCATCGGAGTCGTCGTATTTCTGTTTAGAAATATTGTGTGGATTAAAAAGCAGGATTCTTCGTTCCTGCTCGACGAAGCCGCCCTGTCAGGGTCTGGGGCTCTGTAAACGAAGAAACTGTGGTGGATTTATGGAGAGGAGCCTGACCCGCCTGCCACCCTTTACAAAAGAACACGGGATTGCACCCAGAAGAAATTTCAGAAGGAGGTGGGCAAGGGATGCTTGCAGAATATTCCATTCTGCTGGCTGGTGTTAATAGCATTCAAGCACGCACTCGGAGAGTGAAACTGCACGAGGCAAGTCCATGGCACTGATTTATTTTTAGCACATTTTTTTTTCTCACATGAGTAAAAGATTATAGACTGCAGTTTATTAAAACATGAAAAAACGATTTAAAATGAATGCAGTTTAAAGAATAACTTTCAATTTTGAAAATGTGCTCATCAGAAACGGACACAGTAATTGGTGGACTGCAACCAATCCGGTAGTCTGACCTATGCTAAATAAGCATGTGACTCCTGCTTTGATGAAATGCCTACCTGTGACCAAGGCTTGAGAGAAAGCTGAAACACGTAAGGATTATGGGCAAAGTGTTTATGGTGGACTGCCTGCCTGTCTCTGAAGTTTGAAATAAAGTGCTTGAAGTTGCCTTTTTCATCGGAGTCGTCGTATTTCTGTTTAGAAATATTGTGTGGATATATATATATATATATATATATCATACATATACATTTGCATAGTGTTTCATTTGACATCTGGGAAAGCCTTTTTGTTAGAGTGTTGCACAAATAAATCCCCACGCTGTATTCTGAAAACTGTCTTTTGATGTGCTTCATTTTATGAGAGTGAAACCTCTTTCCAGGAGTTTTCTTGCTTCGCCATATGTGTGCCTCCGTGTGGGAGTGCGGCATTTCTATTATTTGGGAGTGCGAAGCAATACAAGGGCTTGAAGCCGGTCATACGCTAGGACATCCTCGACACACAAGGAGTCCAAGACTCGAAAAATACTTCGATAAAAAGTTGGAAAAGGCTAGCCAAAAAATGGCTTAGGAGTAGCTCTCTCTGGAGCTGCGCTCAGGCTGGCGCGGAAAAAGAAACAACTGATGTTAGCACGCATGGGCAGCGTCTATATAGGTCCTGCGACGTCATCCCGGCACCCATGAAGCCGACGACAGATGCGGAGCCGATCGACACACAGGGGTACTGCTGTTGAAAATTCTCTAGAGCTAGACGAACGCTTGGGGGAATTTCTAAAATAAGGAATCTACAACTAATAGTCTCTATCAGATTATACTTTATTCCTGACCATCTTGATGTCCCTTTACCGCCTGTGCTTGGATCCATTTATACATCAGTCATCCTTTTTAAACATTAAAATCTTCTCCTTTCAATAGTTATTGGAAAAATCAATATAATACATTACATGTGTAAAGCGCCATGTTCACCCAGAAGGGTCTCTTGGCGCTGAATAACAGATGTCTATTGTTACCCAACTCAATGGTACTCATTTTATCGACCTCAGATGGATAAAAGGCTGAGTGGACCCGCCGGGATATGAACCTGTGACCATGAGGTCGAACACAGGCCCCTGAAGTGGATGCATTAGTCCACTAAACCGCCAGACCCGGTTAATACATAATACATCAGCTCATGCTTAAATATTGTCACTCAGGTCAATCCCTCCAGAACTTCTGCGAGAATGTTTTGTGAATGGTTGTTATTGACTGTACATTTGAGCCACAATATGCATATTTCACTAATCTCTGATTTTCAAGTCCATTTAGTAGTAGAGCTTAGAAGAATTAGACTTGAGCAGGACTCAAAGCCTTGTTTCTGGTGCTTCTTGTGGGCAACAATGCCTACAGAAGGGCTCCAACTGTACCACCTTCCCTTAGGAGTTCTTAGCAAAGGGCACACTGACTTAAAAATGACCTCCCTTTCATCTCGGGATGGGTGAAATGGCACCCAGGATGATCCCCTGTAGCACAAGAGTACCTGGCATTTGCCGATTCACTTGACAGCTCATGCTGCATCTGCTGTTGAGACTAACACCAACACCATAGATACTACTCATTGGAACTCGTCCTAACCCAGGCTTCTGCAGACAATGTCTGGCACCAAAGGCAATCTAACTATCTAGCTCCTACACAAGACCCTGTGAAACAAGTAAACTTTAAAAAACAGAAAGAAGCAACCCTACTTTTTTTAGAAACTATCTAGCAATCTATGCTTTATGAAGCTGAGAGCCAGCCTAACAACAGCAATGGAAGTTACAGGTGCAATATTGCCACACATCTTGCAAGGTTGTAGTGGTGGTTACCTTGAATTACTAGAAATAAAATCAATGCCCAGTAGCTGACAATACTTCAAAGAAAAGGGTTATGTAAAGAAATAATATACATTAAGTATGAATGTAGCAGCTCAACCCTTTGATGCTACCAAAGCATGTGCTGCACACTTAAGTTCTCCATTAAATGTACTAAAGCAACGAGACTGGACACCAATAAGAACAAGTCCAGTGGAGGTAGCCCTGAGCTAAACTGGAGTAGCTGATGAGCGGAATGATGAAACATTAGTGGAATAGCTAGGAGTCAGAGTTGGACACACCACAGAGTGATTCTACAAAGCAATTAAAAAAAAAAAGTAAAAAGGGTACTACGCAGCAGTATCAACGATTCATTTAACTAATCCTGGAATGTGTTGCTCATCTTCTGGGAACTAGACAACCAAGAAGCTTTCAAAATAACAAGAGCAGCATAAACAATGGTGTAAAGACCTTACATTTTTTCAAAATGAAGATGTCAACAATCAGAGAAACCACAGCAAGCAATGCACGAACCAACCAACTCTGCACTGCCCATAAACCTTCCCAAAGCTGATACATAAAGATTCTAAAGAGAATAGTGCTAAAGGCCAAGGTCTCGAATCTGCGAGGCGGAAGTATGCCTTTAAGCTGCTTCTTCATACTGGTCTCTGACGTCACATATTTCGGGAATGCATCCAGAGGCACAGTTATGGTGCAGGGCACACTGAAGCATGCAATCATCACATGCCTACTGAATAAACACCTGATTGCCTATATGGTGCTAGAAGACTACAGGAAAGTCATTTTTAGTTATATCCAACTAATTTTATTTCAAACATGATAAAGCAGCAACGACATACATGTTGAACACGCACCAGATGGGAAAATGTCACTATGAAACTCGAAGAACAGCACTGAGCTGTACATCATTGTGTAAGCTATCTCTCCTTGATATACAAATAGTAAAAACAAAAAAGACAAATCAGAAAATCACGAAGCCTCTGAATAGGAACATCCAAAATATTGCCTTTATTTATAAAATACCATGTCATTTTACAAACACAATTAAGAGTTCAGATCTAGGGTATATCTCTCATGCCTTTCCAATGTCTCAGAGTAGGGTAAAATCACAAGTGGCACAGCAAATGAAATAAATGAAGAACAACATACCAAGTCTATCTTTCTGGAGCCTACCAAATGAATGTGCAAATAGGCTTATGACTTAAACTTACAACAGTCAGAAAAGATAAACAAATGAAATACAGAAATCAAGTTAGTTTGGACGTTTGCCCAAAGGGCTCCTTATTCTCAATCAGACCAGGTTTCCACAAGACCATATTAACCACTCTATGTAAACAGCAAACTCAAGCTAACTGGGTAGGACAGTTTTAATTCCTATTGCGGTAAGACAGTCAAATAAGGGATTAGCAGACTCGTTCACACTGTAAGCAATGTTCGCTACCAAATAGGCCAAGTGCTCAATTTTCTCTCATCTAGCGAGGAATCATTTTTATGGAACTTCAGCTATATCTTGCACAAGATTGAAATACTTTGAAACCCAAACTTGAATTGGGAAAGCTTCCTGGAGCTTCTATGCAAACTTAGCAAGTATCAGAAGGGACAGGTCCCAGACTGTGAAGCATTGAAAAGGTCCAATGAGTTTGGGGCAAGGTCATCTGGGAGATTTTGGATTTGAACTGTTTTTTCAGATTGGGGCCCACTGAGTTCGCATGAGACTTGTCATGTTTTCAGAGCTCAATATTTGCTATCCCTTTTATTTTTGTTGTTAATTTTGCCACTTAATGTATGATTTTCTAAACCTTAGAAACCACATTACCTTCCGTAACCCAGCATAAACCAGGAAAAGTACGTGACAATGACCAGAAAAGCATAGTTTGCTGCTAGACCGTAAACCAGGCTTTAAACCTCACAGAGACAGCAACAGTACTCAAACATTAACCTGGATTTCATTATGACGCTAGTTGGGCGGCACTGGTATTCCCTGGCCTTTTACCAGATTACTACTAGATTATGCAATTATTCTGAGCCAGCATGGTTCCAGTTGGTCCAAGATACTGGAACTGGCGTAGGGAACCAGAGAATGAAAGTAGATTGCTGAAAGCTTGAGGGAAAAGAAATGGAGAAAAATAAATGCATCTTTCTGTAGGGATTTAGGTTTCTCTATTTACCCTATTTCACACCTTTTTTGGCAACCGCACTGCTCAACTCACCAAGACGGAAAATGCTCTTATAAAGTTGCAGTGGTCTGAAAGGCCTTGGACCAAAACGATCCTCAATTCAATTAGTGTTTAACCATGATACAATGGGAGAACACCATACAGTAGTGGAGACTGCTAAGGAGATGCGAAGGAGAATTACACTTTTATTTTTCATTTAAAATTCTGAGAACATGGACTTCGCATTAAAAGGATCAGAAAATGTCACAAATTATAAACATTGTACAACATTTCAAGCCAAGCAATAAGAGCAAATCCTAAACCACCAACTATTACATAAAATGCATGGCTTTAAGGAAGACAAATGGAGGGAGACCTCAATGAGCTTAATATAGACATATCCCCACCCATCCTCTGACAAATTGGGCCGCTGCTTGCTAAACAGCCATCAGTGACATTAAAACCTTGTTTTATACTTTTGACAATAAGTTCGTTCGGGGATTTTCAGCGCTTGGGTAAAAATAGAATTTTGCCATGACACCTTTCCCAGGCATTTTAGTATTTGCTTCACTAGGAGGCACTGTAGGGATGGTGTCTTACCTTATGGAAACGCAGACCTTGACCAAAGTTTTAACAATGCTTTAAATATTGCTAAAAACAAACAATATTCATTGTAATTATGTCCCCTGCGACTTCGTAAAAAATGCTCACATCTTTGCAGAGATGAGCTTAGTTGGAAAAGTTGGAAAGAATCCATATGCAGGCCGAGTTTCTTCAGTAAACTGGCGCCCACATTCTGATTTAAATAGGTTCTAAGTACACATTTATCATGCATGTATCTAGGCAATAACATTAATGTTTATTACACCTTTGTTGTGCGGTCCTACCTTCCCAACCCGTTTGCACCAGGTTTCATACACATTTTAACAGAGCGATAGTCTATATATAGTATATAATTACTGAAAAAAGGTAAAAGTAACATTATAATTAGATGTTAAAATGAGATAAGAGCAAACATTTAAAAAATGAAAAAAAAACACTGAACTTCACCTATTAGAGTTTAGTGAACTAACTATATCTTGCACCACGCCATGCATTGCTTATGACCTCACATATCACATCACTCATTATAGGTTAAATGGCATCATTGATGACATCACTGACTGCATAATCCAAAGATTGTGTGTGTGCTATAGGCGTTTTGGACTGGAAGTAATTCAACAAGTTACCACTGTGCCCAGTCATCTACAATTAATTGATAATGGACAATGCCTCTGGCAACATGCAGGACCCACAGCATGTGGCATGTCACCTGCATTTGGTGGATGTTAACTCATTTTAATGGTATTCACCCGCCTAAAACAAAATGCCTCCATAGATTCTAATTGGGTCACCCACGTTTGTAAACCTTAAACACCCTCCAAAAACTGATTGTTTTCTATTTAGTCTAATGGGGTCACCCTCTTCAAGATGTCACGTGAGTCACAATTTTGAGCCAAGACTCTGACCGTAACCAATTAGCCAATGGTAACAGACATTCCAGCCAGTCCCTCTTTACAGCCCTCACTGGTTTGGTAAAATACACTACATTCATTCCTGAGATAAGCAGAATGACATACAAACTTCGAGCCATGCTTACAACCGCATCGCGAGTTAAAATATTTCCAAGTAGTTAACATCTACGTTCTACAATATTCAACAATACGCAATGCCTCAAAATCATCAGAGGACTTTCAACTTTATGAACATCCACTCTACTTAGAATTTGTCTAGAGCACTGTACGACAAGTATTCAATATTGGTATGCGCCAGCCATCCAAAGGTTTATAATCTATTGAAAATAAACGCTGTGGCTAATCTAACAGATTTTTTGGCAACAGGTTTGGGTTTTAAGCCACAAACTACTTTGAAATGTTCCTCTGCAACCCAACCCATGTCTTTCAGCCTTTAACTTGTTTAACATGAAGCACTGCGCCTATTCCCTGATCCCTGCACTTGCATCCAAAGCTTTACTGGTAGGTAAATCGAGCACTATATAACTTTTGCCATTCAGAGCAAGTCTCTGTCCCTGGGCTTATTCTATTTCCATTCTATGCACCCACACATGTACACACAGGAACGCTATGCTGTATATCACTGTAGTCCTTTTACTACCAATGTTCTTTTTTTAAAACGATAGGGTTATGAAGTTATGTGAGTAGCAGTTTCATGGATGACGTCCTCAGTAATTTCATCAATGTCGTCATTTAAGATGTTATGTTTATGAAATATCTGAGATCAAAAGCAGTGCATGACAAATGCACAAGTTATATTTAACTAGCGAAATTCAGGCATTTTTCAGTACTCAAGCATTAGTTCTTTTCTCCTTACAGCTAACTACGTCACATTAACTGTTGTTTTTTTAAGTAAACTTCTTGGGGGGGAGGGGTTTAGCGTATGTTAAGATCTTATAACCATACCGAACTATAATGTCACTTTAACCTTTGTTTTTTCCCCGTGAAATTCTGATATTCTAAGTTGAGCATGGACCCAATGCTGTCAGGTAAGCCGCAATCAAACTCCTTCCCACCCCCACTCCGCGGTGGGCAGCAGGGCCTGGCTTCTGTCCAAGTCTTGTACCCAATCCCCAGGCAACAAGCACTCAACTCCGGGCACAAGCGCTGAGATTGTCGTGAGGCAAGATGGCTGCCGCTCTGCTGGCCGAGTGAGCACTCGTAACCGATCACCTCCTCACCTCCCACATGAAGCACAGCAGCGAGGCTTATGGAAAATGCTCTAAAGAACTAACCGATCTAAAAAGCATACAGCGAGAAATGCTCTGGGATCTACTCACTGTGTATTGGTCAGCGGCGTGTGGTCCTCGATCCGCAGACCCGTGTGCACGACTGGTGTGGCGTCTCCCTCGCGGAACTCATCGGTTTCTGGCCGGGAATCGGCATGGAGCGGCTTGGGCAAGGATGCCGCCAAGGAACGCCAGAGGGGGAAAGACGCGCGTTGCAGGAGAATCCACTGCCCCGATCAAAGCCCCGGAAACCGCCTAGGCAAAACAACGACGTGGAGCGGCTATGGATAGCGGTAACACCTCAGGGCCCGCGGGTCCAGGAAAAAGAACTACCCCGGCTATCTTCCTGTCGTCGGCCAGGAAGGGAAAGAGCACCGGACAGGATGGATACCTGATGGAGGAGGCTGCTCTCTCTACATGTCTCGATGAGGTGAGCCTTGGGAATGCACGGGTCTCAGGACTTTGTGTGGAGACTGCAATGACCCAGGAGGGGCAGGAAAATATCCTGGGATCTCAGACTCAGACAATACTGGGGGCTGCATTCCTAGACCTTGGTCTCACTAGATCAGAGACAGAGGTTACCAAAGCGCTTGGTGGCAAGACGCAAATAATGGATGGGAATAACGCTATAGAGCTGCCGGAGACAGATGTAGGTGATCATTTTTTCTCCTTGTCTGACCATTCGAACTCATCGGGGGATGAGTCATTGCAGATGTCTGATGGCCCCCTCAGGCTCCCCAAACAGTCGGTGGAGTGAAACCAGTAGCACTCATCTGGAGGAGGAGACCCCGGAAAATCGAATCAGGGTACCTGGCCCCGGACAGTACGGAAAAAAATATCATCTGTACCCGAAGCACCTGTGGCTCCAGTTATTGCTCCCGGTCAGAAGCAGCCTAACCTCACTAATCAGGGAATAGGCGCAGCTTCAGACCGGACACTGAGACAAGAACAGCGTAATCCGCCAGAACATTCAGGAGATATCTCTCTGGCTGTTATTAATGAGACAATTATGTCGCATAGAGATGAAAGCCGGGCGGAGAGTCAAAAAACACAAAGCGCCTGTCGAAAGCTTCAAAATTCACTCCGGCGAGTGGCCAAGTCCTGTTCAGAATTCGCAGAAAGGATCTCTGAAGCAGAGAACAGGATCTCCACACTTGAGGATGAGATGACTGTACAGAAAGCGGCTACAGATGCATTGGCGACGCAGAAGAGTGACATTGCTTGGAAGCTCGAGGATATGGAAAATCGCCTCCGTCTCAATAATTTAAGAATTCTTGGTGTGCCTGAAGGTGTTGAAAGCTCTGACCCGCGGAAGTTTGTGGTGGAACTTTTTACAGAAGCTTTCCCGGAATTGACACAGTGGACATGGGATATAGAGATTCAATGAGACCATGGGTTCCCATTTCGGCAAAGTAACTACTCTGGACCTAACCACTCTACTTCGAGACCTGGAGCAATATTGATTTGCCTTTCGAATTATCTATCCAGGCAGGCCTTGTATGATTTGGCTAGGCCAGACAGGCAGAGAAAGGCGGATGGGTTCGAGTTTTTTGTTCGTCCTGATTACTGTCATACAACAGTGGAAAAAAGATGGCAGCTTCGGCAGTTAATACATCCTTTTCAGGGCAAAGGAGCTCAAGCATTTCTCTTAAACCCAGCTAAACTCAAGATAATATATAAGGACAAGACAAAAATGTTCACATCTGAGATAAAAGCTAAGGAATTTTTGCAGGATATCAAACCTTAGGAAAGGGGTCAGCACTCAACACTAGTTTTTGTTATTGTTAGCGGAAGGTAGCTGTATATATATGATCTTAGCTTGTCAGCTTTAAGCTATGCTGTGCTTTAATATAAGTTTCCTTTCATATATTGCACTGATTGGGTGAATTGGGAGGAGGGGGGGTATTAGGTGCTTCTACGAGGCTCTCCATCATTTTAGACCTATGGATCTTTTAGCCTCTATGCTGGGGAGGGCAGGGGGGGGTCTCCGCTGGCAGAGGAGGTGCTGGGGTGGGTGTGGGGGCGTGTCTGGGAAGGGGGAGGGGGGCACAGGGGGTAAAAATTGTAAATAAGCCAATAAACGTTCTAAAGCAAACAAGAGGAAAGAATGTGATGTTTTTGGAGAGTGGGAGCTGTCGATGCAGTTTTGAACCGGGCTAAGGATGACTGTATTTTCTATTTGCACGTTTAATGTACGGGGGCTTAATGATAGGGCCAAGCGGCAAAGAGTAGCACAGGAAATTAGAAGCATGTCCCCCGATGTGGTATGTCTTCAAGAGACACATATTTCTTGTAATAAGCATAAGGTACTAAGGGAGATGGGGTATAAGCTCTTGGTCTGTACGTCACAAGGAACTACTACAATAGGTGTGCCCATTCTTGCCAAGAATAATATATTAACAGTAGTTAAAAGCTTGGCAGATAAATGTGGCCGCTGGGCGATAATTGAATGTGTAGCTGCTAACAAGAAATTTACAATATGCTCTGTGTACGATGAAGCGCAGACTATAGAATATTTGAACACAGAATTGGCTTCCTGGGCTTCTCCTCTGATACTGTGCGGGGACTTTAATATGCAACTGGAAGAAGTTACCCAGGGTGTGGGTGGAGACAAGTACTTTGGTCGGAAACCCAAGGTCTACAAGGCTCTGCAGCAGCTTATTTACGAGCATAGCCTAGCCGATGCTTGGCCAAGGTTAAAACATCCAGGGTATACGCATTACTCCTGCCCGTACCAAAAGTTAGCTAGGTTAGATTATTTCTTTGTCACTAAAACATATCTAGCAGAGGCACGTATACAGATCTTGCCCAGAATCCCCTCGGATCATAATCCAGTGTTATTAAAACTTATAATGCATGGTTTAGTACGCCCTCGGGGGTCTTTCTCTTTTGATAGGAAGCTATTGCTTAATGAGCAATTCATCTGTCATATACGACAGTGGTTAAACCAATTCTTGGCTAATAATCGCAACTCCACTAAATGCGGCATAGTTTGGGATGCGTTAAAAGCAGGGCGTAGAGGGGAGATCTTGAGTTTTGGATTATATGCTTAAAAACAACAGAGGCAGTTCCTACAGGGACTATATGATAACCTTCAACAAGCTGAGTATGCCTTGATACATGCTCTGCAGGGGAAATTAGATACCTTGCAGGCGCAGACGGAGGTGGCTCGCTGTAAAGCCAGGATAAACGGGGAGTGGGCTAAGGATATTGCAAATAAATATCACCTTTTCAGAAGAAAGTGCTATGAGTATGGGGAGGCAACTGGCAGATGCTTGGCCAAGAAAATTAGGTGTAAGGAGGTAAAAGATACAATCACTGCAATTGAAGATTCAACTGGTAAAATAGTAGAAACACCGGAGGAGGTCATGGAGGTCTTTAGGGCCTTCTATGAGGAGCTATACTCGGAGAATGTTAACAGGCAGGAGAGAACTGAATGTTTCTACAAAGATCCATACAGGAGGATGTTAAGTGTAGATGATCAGAGATATTTAGAGGAGCCTGTAACCATGGAAGAGCTTTTGGAGGCCGTTGGCTCTTTAGCAATAGGGAAGGCCGCTGGCCCGACAAGCTCCCATTAGAATTTTATAAAACTTTTCTATCTGAGATACAATCAGATATGCTTACTGTATTTCAGGAAGCGCAGAAAGGGGATAGCATTATTATCTTTTTTTAAAAAGACAAACCACCCACATTACCAGGGTCGTATAAACCCATCTCACTTTTAAACTGCGATGGGAAAATTTATGCAAAAATATTGGCTACATGACTCTCCCGAGTTATAACTCCCATAGTCTCTGTCCGCCAGCACGGTTTCATTCCAGGAAGAGGCACGGTCAATCATATTAGTAGGGTAGTTGCCGTGTGGAAAAAGTTCCATGTGGAGTTGTGCTACTTGACGCAGAGAAGGCGTTTGACCGGGTCTCCTGGGAATTTTTATGGGCAACTATGCGGTGGCAAGGCTTTGGGCCTGGTTTTGATCAGGCGGTAAGAACCATGTATAGATCTCCTGCGGCGCGAGTATACGCATTGGGGCTTGAATCTGGTCTCGTACCTATATTGAGGGGTACCCGACAAGGCTGTCCCTGCGCCCCTCTATTATTTGCCCTTTATATTGACCCATTCCTGAACCTGTTGGAGAATAGCTTAAATATGCAGCCGGCGAGGCCTGGGCAGGAACAGGTTAATATATTAGCATATGCAGATGACATAGCGATAGTCTCGCCGGATCCAGCTAAGACCTTGGTAGAGATTGAACAATTAGCAATTCTATTTGGGAAAAGATTTGGCTATAAGTTAAATTTAGATAAGACACAGGTAATATGCACAGACCAAGCACTCTTTAATGACTCCAGAGTTACGGAGGAGGCAACATACTTAGGGGTGTGTATCAATGCATGTCTGGACAAGATGGTATTGTCCAACTGGGACCCCATTGTGCGGAAAATTAAAAGGGAGCTAGACAGAATGGAAGGCCTACACCTGTCAATGGTGGGAAGGTGTAACGTCTTAAATATGAATATTTTACCAAGGGTCCTGTATTATTTTAGGGCGGTCTCCCTGGAACTCACAGGGAAGCAAATTCAGAAACTCCAGTCTATATGTAGCAGTTTTTTGTGGGCTCAGGGCAAACCTCGTCCAGCTATGAAGTACATGACCCTACCACGATCTCGAGGGGGCTGGGCAGTGCCTAACTTCTGGTTTTATTATTGGACATGTCTACTTCAACAAATGGGAATTTTACTGGTTGGGGAAGGAGAGGTTAAGGTAGATGCATTCCCGCATATTTTTCAAATGTTATTGGGCCCCAAAGCAGAGAGGAGCTTCTTTCAAATTCTTGAGCCCAGTTATTATAAAAAAAACTCGTTTTAAGGTGGTTCAAGCTGCTCATAAGGCATGGCTTCAGATTCGGAGATACTTGCAGATTGATAGGTTTAATTTTTACACGCCCACCTCTTCTTCAGCATTGCTTCCCTCTATTTTCTCCGACGCCAGTATGGCCGGATGGAGACGAAAGGGTATTCAGACCTTGGGAGATTTAGTGGATAGCAGTGGTGTTAGGGCCTATTCTTCGCTGATGTCTGAATATGACCTCCCCAAAACCGACTTTTTTAAATACCTGCAGATTCGGGACTATTTGCTAAAAAGAGGGGATGTTGCACGCTTGGCCCAGAAAATTTATCTGTTAGAAGTAGTTAGGGGGCGTGGAAAGATTGGTATTCTATATCAAACTCTTATCGAAATACAAAATGATGATCTGGAGGCACAGAATTTAAAATGGAACACCAGATTGTCCCAGGGAGGGAATATTTTACAAGATTCTATTGCACTGGCGGATAAACTTTTGATTTCCTCCAGCCTTAAAACACAACAATATAAAACTATGTTTAACTTATACTACACTCCCGTAAAAATTGCACGATGGGGTGGGTTAAATGAGGTCAAATGCACCCGCAGTGGGATGGATCAGGCTGACAGTGTTCATATGTTTTTCGCATGCCCAGAGCAGAGACCGCTGATAAACAGGATGGAGGTCTTCTTGACGGAGGTTACAGGGGCACAGATTGTGATTACACCTACAGTTATGCTCTTGGGAGTCCTGGAAGATGTAATGGCCGCCCAGGAGATGTATGCATTTAGGTATTTAGTATTTATAGCCGTGGCAAGATTGTGCATAGCAACACTTTGGTGGCGGAAAGAACCCCCCACCTTTGAAATGTGGAGAGGAAGACTATATGCTATATGCAAGTTGGAATCTAGCTTATATGCCATTAAGGGCAACAGAAACGGAGATTGGGCATTAAGATTTGGGGGGCCCTAGTTGATCACTTAGCACCTACAACGGCTTAAAGATGATTGTTATGTTGTACCATCTACGTACCCATTCCTTTATGTCTTTGGTATCTATGAAGTAAGATGTTTGTATTTATGTTGGTTATAGATAGGATAGGATAGATATTTTGTATAGCGCTCGAATGCCGAGGCGTCTTGGCGCTGTGTGTGAAAAGGAGGAGATTGAGTTATAAAAACCGGAGCATTAGGTTTTAATCTCGAGGAAACAGCCAAGTCTTCAGCATTTTCCTAAACAGCAACCGATTCGGTTGGAGTCGCATGCTGGAAGGCATTTGATTCCATAGCTTGGCCGCACAAAATGATAGAGTGCGCCCCCCCCCCCATCTTGCTCTATGGATTTTAGGGGTATGGATGAGGCCTGTATTTGTAGATCTGAGGGTTCTGGATGGAGAGTACCATGAAAACACCTTCTGGATCTCCACTGCCCCTCCGCCATAAAGAGCCTTGTGCACCAGACTCAAGGCCTTGAATTCTACTCGTTGCTGGACAGGGAGCCAGTGAAGTGACCTTATGCCCACCGAGGTAGAGTGGCCTTTTGGGATATGTAATAACAATCGTGCTGCAGCATTTTGCAGTGATTGCAATTTCCTAATCTGGGACTTATCAATGCCCAAGAAAAGCGCGTTACAATAATCTAATTTCGAAAGCAAGAGCACTACTACAACAGTTTTTTGGAGCTCCCCTGGAATGAAGGGAAAAATCTTCCGTAGACACTTTAATAGGAAGAAACAAGAGGAGGTCAGACGGTTGACCTGGGCTGAGAAATTGAGCTGATAATCAAAGATCACTCCCAGATTCCTGACCTTCTCGGTAGGGCAAGGGCAATCACCTGCCTCTGTCGGCCACCAGGTTTTGTTCCCCATTGAAAGGCCGTTGCCGAACTCCAGTACCTCCGTCTTATCAGTGTTTATCTTAAGAAAGTTCCGACTCATCCAGTGCATAATTTCTGTCAGACACGTATGGAAGCTTTTAGCGACTGTCTCTGGTTGTTTAGACACCGAAATTACAAGCTGGGAATCATCAGCGTACGAAACCAGGATGAAACCATGCTTTCTGATGAGTCTGGCCAGGGGAGTAACATATATGTTAAAAAGTGTAGGGGACAAGGCCGAACCTTGCGGCACTCCACACAGGAGATGAAAGGAGTCGGACTGTAAACTGTCCCAATGTATGATCTGCTCCCTAGCTTCTAGGAAGGAGGAGAGAAGGGTCAAAGCTGTGTCCTCAATTCCCACTTCCCTCAGCCGCTGCACTAACAGTGTGTGATTCACGGTGTCAAAAGCTGCTGACAGGTCCAGGAGAATGAGAACAGCTCTGCCCCCCCCATCCATCACTTTCCGTATCTCCTCAGTTGCCATTATCAGGGCCGTCTCGGTGGAGTGGCATGGCCTAAAACCGTGCTGTGTGGGATCAAGCAGATCATTAAGTTTAAGGTAGTGGGTTAACTTCTTGTTGATTGATTTTTCAAGAATTTTGGCCGCAACTGGCAGCCCTGAAATTGGACGATAGTTTTTTTGTCTCTGTTGGGTCAAAGGCCGGCTTTTTAAGGATCGGCCTGATACATGCTTTTTTCCAAGTCCGGGGGGTAAATACCAGTCTCTATATGAGATATGAGGAAGTACTTGACCTCTATGTTAGTATGATATTATAGAAGCTCCTTATGTATGTATTGTTTAATATGTCCTATCCTCTTGTGTTTGTGTTTATGTAACTGTTTGTTTTCTGATATTGGCTTACCAAAAATAAATAAATAATAAAAAAAAAACAACAAGCACTCAACTCTTCCGCAGATGGCCAACTTCCCCCGCTGTGCACTGACTTTGGTCACGTGCGGTGGCAGGTTGGCCACAGATGCCATCAGCCATGAGCAGCAGGGGGTTAGCCCTGCATCCAACCCACTGCTGGTCTACAAGTTGCAAAATGGCAGTTGGCGGCATGGTCTGGTCCCTTCTAACTTTTTAAAAATGTTTTTGGGTACCACACTACTGAGTTAGAACCAGGTACCACACAAGAGACCCTCTCTGGGTGCCATTGATCCAGCGTTGTTCCTCCAACCAAAAATATATATATTTTTTTAATTTTACCTAAGGAAGGGTCCTTTTAGAATGCTCCCACATGGGCCTGGGGTCAGGGTGTGCTCACCTGCCCCGTTATATTCCTTTTTTTAAATGATTTCAGGATTCGTGGGCTGAGTCCCCAAGTACTGTACTGACAGCCATAACATCACCTCCAATGCTGTGGCCAGCCAATCTGATTGTTTTGGTACTGGGGTTCCTTCTCTGGATTTTCCCATGGAAGTAAAAAGTTTCCACTGCCGATCAGAACCTACTATTTTTTTTTTTATATGAGTACTACGGCGTTACCCAATGGTCCGGATATCTCTAACTTTTTCTGAGGGTTAACCCCTTGGGAAATTAGACTTTTGGGACCACAGTTTGATTGCCCCAGCTTTAAGGATCAGCACAAAACTTTCCATGAAGGAGCCAAAGTGGTTGAACTCTTTTTTGGATAGTTTTGTGAAGATTAATCTAACGGCGCCAAAGTTATTAAGAAAACAATAAATATATTTTCAATGGAATGCCTGACCTAAATATAATTACACTGGTGGCAGCACTGCCAGTGTAATATACATAAGGGAAATAGCACAATAGGTGCATATGACGTTCTAACTTCATTATTTGTATCTGACAGATAGTAGCATTTCCACTAGGAATTTCGTGCATATTAACAAAAAAGGCTATACAAACTAGGAGGCTACTTTTAGGGATATAGACAGTATGAATGAGATTCGCTGAGTGGAACAAAGTGAAAAAGAAGCATCTGGTGAATTATACCTGCAATAGGTGAAGCACATGAGCACCACAGATGCTGCCTTAGTTCAGTGCCACATGTACGTACGCAGTAAGCCAGGAGTGGAACCAGAGAAACTGTGAAACATCAATAGTCCCAAAAGACAGCTGCCAACACCAACAAAAACTGCAACTGGTAGGTTAGTGTGGGATCTCTGCCTAGGTAATGCCATGGTATAGAGGAAATCCTGGTAGACTACTGAGCAACTGTTCTTGATGGGATATATTACATTAAAAGCCATAATGAAGTAGTGACGATGCATTATTTCTTGTAGTCCATTTGTCTCCTCTAATCATAGAGAACTGATTAACTCTTTATGAAGCAGTGGTTCCACCTTAAAAAAAAAGCTCATATAACTCCCCTATATAAAAATACCCTGATTGATACCATGTAGTAAATTATCTATTCTTTCCTTATTTGAATACATTGTGGAGAATACTGGAATGAAACCACTACTGGAAACTACTGATTCGATGATATCATCGGCTCGGATCAGACAGAATTTCATCCACGCTGTGGAATGGGATTAGCCATAAATTCCATTTTAAATAACCTCCTTTTGACAAACTTGATAGTACCAACTTAAGACAGCCGCTAGATGGCCTATAATAAGTTGACAATTGTTTATATTTAGCTCAAGGCCACAAGACTTGCAGCATGTATGATAATCCTAACAGCGTTTTCTATTCATTCAAATAGCACTGTCGAGATGACATCACACACCCACACATACACACACGAAATATTAGTAATTGGAATGGATATATTGAACAGAAACAAAAGGCCATCTCTGATTGGAAGACCAGAGCACCACCACCTTGTTTCACTGTAGCCCTGACAAATGTGCTCAACACCTTTATGTGCCTTGGAGAGGGCGCACCAATGGGGCAATTCCCCAGAGGGAGGGGAAGCTGGGAAGGAGTTGGCCAGGGAAGGGGCTGATATTCTTAAAGTTTTTTTTACACCAGTGGGTGCTTGCTCCCCATCTATTTTTAGTGGAGAAAACACATGGAAATGTGCTCTCATCTGCTTTGCTAGAGTTATAGATTTTGAATATGGCACATCTTCTGGTTGGCCCTACCTTCCTCCCAGACCCCAGCTGATAGGCAAATACTGCACCCTTAAGCCAATAGTTTGTATTTATTCTGGACTAGTTCTGTTGCAACAGTGAACTGGACATCTGACTAGGTGTACCATTTTAAAAGCAGATGTACTTCCCCAAGAATGAAAGCACTACTAGCACACTGGAGGAATTTTGCAGCTTTGGCCTGGAAGAAGAGGGAACTGTACTGGCTGACATGGGGAGAGGAGCTGATCCCTGACTAGAAAGAAAAAGGCAAGGCCCACTAGCCACAGCCCATGTGGAGGTTACTCTGAATTCAAATATCGCTGCCATATTGAATCACGCTGCATACAGACGTCGTAATGAGACACAAAGCAGTGCTCATCTTGGGATTCTGTATTCTTGTATCATTTAATACGATTACACAACTCCAAGATGGCTATCTTGAAATGGCCATCTTGGAACATTACAACTACATTAAATAATACAAGAAAATAGATTTCAAAATGGCCACCACTGTTGGTGCCTTTATAAAAGCCAATTGGTTTTATAAAGTGAATACAAGCAGTAGAGACCATTCCTTTCAGTTCATGTTGCCCAAATTGCCAGGCAGCATTTTTATAATTTGGTTGCTTCTACACGACTTCCTTACAGCACCATATGCCTCCAGTTGCTGTCCTATGACATCAACATTAGCTTATACTGGAGGGGCACTAAAGGTGTGCTGACTGATGACCAACTGCATAAGTCAATCTTGCCATCAGATGGCAGTGAATAGTGGTAAGTTGTCAGGTGGTATGTGCAGCAAATGGGTTACGCCCATTAAATCTCCCTGGATTTTGCACTTATGCCTACCTGGTTTTTGGACTTTTACTGTAAGTGAATATCACTCACAGTAAATTCTATGAAAATAGACTGATCGTGCTAACCGTCAATGTCTGTCTTAAAGATAAGGCTGTTGCTGTGCAGCTAGCGTAAGAGGCTCTGCACTTGTTACACATGAGCATACGGGTATGAACACTTGTACAGACTGAGCATGTAAGACTATCACCTAGCTCAGCATCTGCACAGGTAGCCTGTGGCAGACGAAACCCTCCAGGGACGGCTGCTGACCTGGTGTAGGCCTGATGTGGTTGTGCTGTTATAGTTTAGGTTTATAGGGCTTACTAAAATGGTGGTGTGCTCGCTGCATTATGTGTTATGGGTGCAATATGCATCCCTGAAGTTTCGACATACCCAGAGATACTGGTCTGGTATCAGTTTTAGGGTGAACTTGTACAATGAGTGTAGATCCACTGTCACAAATGTGATAACTGTACTATTTATGGCACTTTAAGAATTCTCACAGTTCCCTGGCTCAGCCATAATCAGATCCCAGACCACTGCCACCCCCTCTACTGAGCCAAGTAAATTACTCTGCTGGTCAGCAGGAGCATCAAAGGCCTCCCCACACAAAATGGCCGTTAACAGTGCATGGTCCAGTCCTGGGAAAGGAAGGGATGCGGAGGCAATCAGCATGGGTTAATTAACTCATCACACTGCCACTGGCCTGCGCAAGCCCACAGAAACAAAGGAGGGAGGCCAGACCTCTGGAGTCAAATGTGGCAGGTGTTCCCCTCGGACGTTATGGTGGGAAGGGAGCAGGCAGCTATGTCAGTAGTGAGAGGGACTGATGCTCCCAGGGAAGGTCTTTTCATAGACCGCATGAAGTTGCCATCTTTAAATGCCCCAGAATATTGTGCTGGAGGTATGGCCAGCCTTTAACATGTACGAGCTGGGCCCAGGACATCGACCTCCAGAGGTGCGCTGGAGCTCCCTGCAGCAGTCTCCCTAACACTTAAATTCAACTAAAAGTGTGTTTAAACACTATTTCTGAAGGCTGCTGGCACCCATGTCTCTTTTTTTGTTTCTTTTCATGGCTCTCCTTAATCTTGCCCCATCACCTTCCTCCTCCCATATTTTCAATACATAGAAAACTATAGAGGACAAGTGGGTGGACTGACCCTGGCTCCACTGACACATAGGTGCACTTCAGAGCCAAAAGGCTATGGGACCAGGGTAGTACGGCACTGAGGGTGTCCTGCTTGCTGGCTGTAGAGGAGCTGTGGAAGACACAAACCCAAAGTAAGAGAGAGCATCGGATACCAGGCAGAGGATAGGCCTGGCAAGGAAGCAGCAAAATCAAGATCCACAACAAAAAGTAACCTTTAGAGACTGGAGGCCTTAAGAGAATGTTCCTGGTGGCTAGAGCTGGCCAGCAAGAGCAAAATGAGACCAAAATCTAAAGATCAATACCCCAGTATTAGCCCACTCCATCTCGCCTGAGTAGCCCTTGGACTGCTCTTCTTCGCTACCCTGAGAGAGTTAAGTGCTAAACTGGGGTGCTTGGTTTCCAGTAAAGGGTAAGTTGCGGGCCTATTGTTTGTGAAGGACTCACCTTCTTCGCAACTAAAACCCCAATTTCTTACAGTGTCATATGTATATGAACCTAGCCAAAAGACAGCAAAGTGCTATATAGGATCAAAGGGAAAGAAGCAGTCAGCATGCCACTGGAGGGATAGCTGGTTTCAGAGAGCAAAAGTAGTCTGTTACTGCATCATGATGTAGAGTTCTTTAACGAGGTATGTCTCCATTTCTGTCCAAACTTGGAGTAGAGTTGTGACAGTCTTATTGGACACAGGGATATCCGGGGTGCATAAATGGAGAAGCCCTGTTGTGCGTTGTTTTCTTTTTTTGCAGGTGTGCCAAGAGCCACTAGAAATGGTGACCTTGTCAGGCAGACTGAGGCACCAGTTTGATGGCTTTGTAGTTGATGAACCAGTCTTTGAAAATGGTGCAGCCAGCAAGGGAAACCAGTGGAATTTCAGAGGATAGGGGTGATGTGATCATATTTCCTCATGCCCATGATGAGGCATTCTGTGGCATGTAGCATAAGGTTAAAGAGTTTCAGTGTGGAGGATGGGAGGCTGTGGAGCATAGCAATGCCACTACCCATTTTCAGCAGAATGAGTGATTAAACAGCAATTAAGTCGCTTTCCTGGAGGAATGGTTCCACTTTCTTTAGAATAGAGAGCTGGTACAAGGACTTCTTGGGTTTACTGAGTTGGGGTAGAACTATGATGAAGACAAGTGAACTCAACTATTTATAGGCAATGTCAACAGACATGGGAATGTGAAAGAGGTAGGCATGGAAGAGACAGACCTCCAGAAAAGGGGGCTGGCCTAGAATGTGCCATCCTAAACCCTGCATTCATCACCCCAAGTCTTCTATGAAGGTTCGCAAAGGCACCTGTACTGTGATTGGTGTGCTCTGTGCAACCCCAAAAATGTTTGTGTATTTAACCATCTGGATGCATGAAGTGCTTCAAAATCATGTTCAAATGCTTTTTTAAGAGTTAGGTCTAGATTTTCCACTTAAAGCAAAAGACTTTAATGAAGAGTTTCTCTCCTCTACAGCAATGCACCACTGAGGGAAGTGTAGCGCTATCTTAAGCCCTAAGGAACTTTGTGCAAGTTTGCATGTCAGAGGCGGGTGGCACTCAAACCAATAGTTACTAATGCGGGCTTATTTCATTATTTACTCCTGGCTCTTTAGTAACGTGCTATATGTAAAATGTTGGGTATTTTACGTGATCCCCACTCAGGGGCGTTGTGAACCCCCAGCTTTAGCAGCTGAAGCGGGAGTGGAGTTCTTGACGGGCCTCTTCTGTCTGCAACTCGGCAGACAAAGGCTCATAAATAATGTGAAACTGGTTGCCCGAGTCAGCGAAAGGACTGCTGGATAGGTGTGAGTGAAAGGGTGGATGGATGAATGAATGAAAGGGTGGATGAATGAGTGAAAAGATGGATGTAACGATGAATGAATGAATGGATGGATGAGAGAAAAGGAAGGTAGATGGATGGATAGGTGAAAGAATGGATGGATGAATGAAAAAGGGTGGATGATGGATGAAGGGGTGAATGGATGGATGACTGAAGGTGGATGGATGATGAGAAGGGATGGATGGATTACTGAAAGCGTGGATGGATGGGTGGAGTAAAAGAGTGGCTAGATGGACGGAATGAAAGGGTGGATGGATGGATGAGTGAAAGGATGGATGCTGGGACGTCGTAAACCCCCCAACTTTACAAACTACAGTGGGGTGGAGTTCTTGAAGGGCTCTTCTGTCTGCAACTTGGCAGACAAAGGGGGATTAGTGAGTGAAAGGATGGATGGATGTGTGAGTGAAAGAGTGGTTGGCCGTGTAGATGGGAATGACAAAGCAGAGTTCTCCAAAGTCAGTCCCGGAGGGTTGGATCCATGGGGAATTTTTATGATGACTACATTTATCTAATTGTGGATACACTAAAAATTTGGCATGGGTCCGCTCTCCACGACCGACTTTGGAGAACCCGGACTTAAAAGATGGATGTAAGGATGGATGAGAGAGGAAATGGATGGATGAGTGAAAGGGTGGATGGTTGATGGATGACTGCAAGGGTGGATAGATGATGGGAGAAAGGACGGAAGGTTGTATGGGTGAGTTAAAGGATGGATGGCTGAGTGAAAGGGAGGGTGGATGAATTGATGGATGGGATAAGTGAACGGGATGATGGACAGATGGAGTGAAAGGGTGGACGGATGGATGAGTGAAAGGATGTATAGATGAAAGAAAGGATGGATGGATGAAAGAAAGGATGGATGAAAGAAAGGATGGATGGGTGAGTGAAAGGAGGATGGATGGGCGAGTGAAAGGAGGATGGATGGGCGAGTGAAAGGAGGATGGATGGGCGAGTGAAAGGAGAATGGATCGATTGATGAATGAGAGAGTGGATGGATTGGTGAGTGAGTGAAAGGGTAAATGGATGGACGATTGAGTGGTTGGGTGGAAGGAAGAGTGAAAGGATGGATGGAGGAATGAGTGACAAGGGGGATAGATGGATGGAGTGCAAGGATAGATGGATGGAAGAGTGAGTGAAAGGGTGGATGGAGAGAAGGATGAGTGAAAGGGTGGATGGAGAGAAGGATGAGCGAAAGGGTGGATGGAATGATAGGTAGGTAGGTTTGGAGATGGATGCATAGGTTTGGATATGGATGGGCGGGTGGACGGAATGGTGGATGACTGAATGATAGATGAAAGAATGAATGGATGACAATGTAAAGATGAAACTGTGGATATCAGCAGGCGGATGGAAGGATGAATGGATAGATGCTTGGATGGAAGAGACAAGTGAGCTCTTCTCGGTGAGGGTGGGTGGGTGGGGGGGGGAGGAGGAGTTCGTGATGACTTGCTTGGTTTGCTTGATGCCATAGGAGCTTTGGTTCGAAGTGGACCATTATAGTATTTTAATTTTCTGGCGACTCCCTTCTCCCCACTGGTTGGCCTCCGGGTTTTTTCCAGTCAGAACTTCCATACTGCACTCTGCGGTACAATCGGTGTGAGGATTCCTCATGTCGGTGCTGACGGGTGAGGAGCAATCGATCGACGGGCGGGGGGAATCGAGGCGGAGGCGCGCTGTGAGAGCCAGAGCCTCAGTCTGTCATCTAATACATGAAGGTTATTTTAAAAACTGATTTCTTCGTCCATAAGCCCTTTCAAATTAAAAGTTTCGAGAGGGTGTGTATCTAACCTTTACAAAGAGAGCATGTTTGGATGCCCAGCAGAGTCTTGTTTTATGGGGTTTGCTAGACGGTGACCTTCTCCTCTAACTTAAAGTGATTTTTCTGTAACTCGACACGGAAAGAACTTAAAGAAGCGCGCGCGCGCGAATCACCGGATCCTTCCTTTCATATAAAAGGGTGCCCGTGGCTGCCGGCATCTTTAGCACCAGGTGCAGGTGTAAAGTTCACCAGCGCAGCGCTGTAAGAACCTGCAGGTGTTGCTGTCTCACAGTTCTTTTTTGGGAGGAAAATACCTAAATATTATCACAAATTATTGCAGATGGCTTGGGCGTAGACCACCGTGAGCTCACTAAAAAAAAAAAAATTTGTTTATTGGCCTTTTCAAACAAGAAAATAAACAGGTCGCATTCCAAGTTACAGTACAATCAGTATGATCAGGTGGAGATACAGTTCGAAATGCATAAACGCAAAACAGAACACAACAGTCAGGAAGCAATACATTCTCCTTCAGTGTCAAATAACAACCTTTGATAAGGACTGGTTCACAGTGTCATCGCAACAGTACAGCACATAAGACATTTTCGTACAGGGTCTCATTGAGGCATCTGGTTAACATAACCTTCCAAAATAACCACCTGGCACCCCATTCACATCTGTGCAATCCCAGCTAGCATAGCCCTGGAGCGTCTGCAGGGAATGGGGAGGGGGCGCCACCATCCTGCAGAGTTCTTAGCCAGTCTAACAAGCATTGGCATAGCCAATAGGTCTCGCCTTTGGGCCTTTATAAGTATTTAGCCATGCAGCACATTATCCTGGGTGCTGCAAAATGTACTGTTATTTCACATGCCACTTGTAACAGCCACACACACCCAAGGATGGGCCCCCGTGCTACTTAATGAAAAGGGAATTTATAATACGCCCCGACTGTCTCAACTGGTCTTGAGGTAAGGTTGCGACTTCCCGGAGCAGGGTAGTGAATTCAGAGTTGTAGAGATGTTTCAACTCGATAATAGCACAGTTTCTGTGATCAATCATATCACAATAAAAGGATGCAGATAACCAATCTCTGTCATCCACGTTTGATAGAGAGAACAATTGTCAACGTTTCGACCCCTATGGGTGGCAGGGAACTTGGATCCTTGCGAACGGGGTCTTCATCAGGACTGGGACATAGCGATGGGGAAGCACCAAACAACAGCGAGAAGGCTTCAAGCTGACGATAGGAAGAGTGGGCCTCACAGGCTCTCAGATTAGTGACAAGTGGACGTTGATTCAGGTGTAATTGAGCACAGGTTGATGAGTAACCGCTAATCAGATCGGAATCACTCCAGCAACCGCAAGCTACAGGTTACTCATCAACCTGTGCTCAATTACACCTGAATCAACGTACACTTGTCACTAATCTGAGAGCCTGTGAGGCCCACTCTTCCCATCGTCAGCTTGAAGCCTTCTCGCTGTTGTTTGGTGCTTCCCCATCGCTATGTCCCAGTCCTGATGAAGACCCCGTTCGCAAGGATCCAAGTTCCCTGCCACCCATAGGGTCGAAACGTGGATGACAGAGATTGGTTATCTGCATCCTTTTATTGTGATATGATTCATCATACATGTAGAAGCCAGTCGTCTGGCTGGATAGGTTGTAAATATTGACTGTTGATGTCCACATGTACACTACCTTTCCCTGTCACATCACGCACTGATCACAACCCACCCCCCCTTCCCTTTTTCCCAGGTTGCACCAATCTTAATATCATTAAGATTTACAAGCACTGTATTTAATATGAATGGATTTGCTCAAATTGTTGATGCAATTAAATCAAGACCATTTGATGGTATGATCCAATGGTGGTGTTGTCAAATGATTTAGCAACAATGATCATTTGTGTATATTGCTACATATTGTGTTAGATTATCTTCCACTGTGACCTTTCTTTTTTGTACCATATTGCACCCGAGTCCAGTGGATTTACGGGTTACCCCATTGATATTTAACTCTTGAACTCTCACCCGGCGCCGCCCCTGCCCTCTGGGGCTTCGTGGCGCATGTTAGAGCGGGAACTCGCCCCATGTGCGGGGAGGAGCCCACCGACCTGAACTGTGTGCCAGCTAGAGGCATCCAGGTGCTAAACTAGTGTCAGCCAGTGCCAGCGGCCCCGTCGAGACGCTAACCAGTGCCTACCAGGCGAACGAGCCCGGACGAGGCGCTAAGGAGTGACTTATCCATGCCAGTGAAACCAGCTGAGGAGCTAAACTAGTGCCACTGAGCCCATCGAAACGCTAACGATTGAGAACTGAGCGCCAGTGACCCCCATTTAAAAACAAAAACAAACCAGTGCCATCTACAAACGTACACAGAGCCGGTGATTAAAGAGTGACACGGAGGACTCTACTAGCGCCAAGAAGTGCCCAACAGAACCAACCCGCACAGAAGCCAGAGAGCGCCTACACAAGTGGACCACCGCCTTCGAAGCACCAGCCACACTGAAGGAGACGCTACGAGCGCTGAACACAGCTGGGAAAAAACAACGATCCCCACTTGGTAACTCTGGCACCAATACGAGCCAGTGAGCTCAAACAAATGCACACCTAGGGCAAGGAAAGCCACACACACTGCCAAGAGCCACCGCATTTCCACTGCAGCGCCGAGCAAAGAAGCCAAGCTTCGTCCTGTAACTAAATTAAGCAAATAGAAAAAAATGGCGGCCGCATGCTTTTTTGTTTACTTTTCTATTACAATGACGGCACCCACGCTTAGGCTTTGAACATCTTAAGCTAAAGCGTGGGTGCCGCGATTGCTGTAAAAGTAAAGATTTTTCTATTTCTTTACTTATAAAGCTATTGCGACACCCGCGCTTCAGCTTAAGATGTTCAAAGTCTAAGCGCGGGTGCCGTCATTATAAAAGAAAAGTAAATAAATAAAAAAATAAAAAAAGGTTGGCGCCAGCTTCCGGGATCGCAAGGAAAAAAAGAAAAAAGAAACGCGCGGCCGCAAAAGTGAACGCCATCTGTTTCCAATTAACGTGACCGCGAGACAGGCAAATGGAAACAAGCACGGGCGCGATAATTGGAAACAGATGGTGCAGCTGCTCGCTCCCGAGACACATAGGCTATGGGAGGGGACATTTAAAGATAAGGCGGGACATACCCGAGCCTTTGGCCATTTGCGTGCTTTCTTTTGTGGAAGCCTTACGCAATGGCCAATCAAATGCGTGGCAGTAAAAAAAAAAAAAAACACGAGCAAAGCTCTGGAAGTTGGAAGTCCTTTTGGAAGTCCTTATAAGAAGCCTCACAGAGCAGCGCATGAGCGCTGGCTCAGGCGAGACCTAAAAAGGGACCCCATATATTTTTGGGTCCAGAGGCCATTGGCATTAGCTCCCAAAAGGTGGTCAATTGTGTGTGAATAAATGTGACATCTTGTATCCACGCCTTGCTCGTGGGAGCACGTCTATCACCCCAATGTATAGATACTCTTCGTTTGGCAAGCAAGAGCAGCATGGCGTGTAATTTACGATGCTCCGGCTTAGTGTCTTTAACATATCCCAATAAGCCGATGAGCGGTTGAGGCTCGCTTGAGGTCCCCAGAATCTCCTGAATTTTGCTAAATATATCCGCCCAGAAGGCTGCTACAGGCGGGCAATGCCAGGACATGTGTAGGAAAGTAGCTGAGGCGTAGCCACACCTCCAACAACTCTCATCAGGTCTGATCCCCATATGATGCAGTTGAGAGGGGGTCCTATAGAACCCTTTAGACATTTAAAATGAATCAGCCTCAGTTTATAGTTGGGTTGAGAGCAATAGGAGTTGGCCACAGCAAAAGGCCCAGATGTCGTCCGTTATCTTGTTATCTAGGTCTGAATTCCAACTGAGCTTGGCCCTGGGCACAGTTAATGGAGCTGCGGTTTGCATGGAGTTATATAGTCGTGTGATCAGTCTACGGGGAGATGCGTTTGTAATCATCTGCTCGAGTGCGGGTAGTGAAGTGGGGGGACGCGGAAAGGTGGTGTGAAGTTGTCTACATGTCGCTCTCACCTTGTAATAGAGAAACAGCTCGGAGAAGCTCCTTGTGCCCTCAGCCGTGGGACCCGGCTGGGCGCAGAAGGCGTCATCAGGATAGAGGTCAGCAAAGGTTTCAAATCCCATAGATTTCGCCATAGCGACATTACCGCAGTCTGCCAATGCCGGGATCATTGGATTCCGCACAAGTGGGATAGAAGGGGCATATAAAGATCTTCAAGCTAGCTCTGGTGCGCAGCCTATCCCAGGCCCACCGAAGGCTCTCGACAGTATCTATTCCGTCACGTGATCTGCGGTATGGCTGGCAAATAGCCACTTGAAGGGGAACCAGGGCTGCAACGTCCGTTTCCACAGCCACATGGGGCTGAAATGGGGTAGGATGTGACCAATAATGTAAAAATTGAGCTTGCGCACAGAACGCATAAAGCGGAATATCCGGGGCTCCCAGTCCTCCTTGTGCGAGGGGGGAGTGTGAGCAGCTCCCAGGAGACGCGCGCTTGCTTCTCGGCCAATACCATTGAGATCAGTAGCGAATGGATGTTGTGAAAAAAGGCCCGGGTGAGCGGAATTGGGATGTTGACAAATAGTGAGCTCACTGCTTAAGGAAAGTGTGCACTGATTCTTTCTTTTGTTGTTTTAAATGTACTTTTTATAAGGCGAATAAGCAATGCAAGGGCCACGATGCTGTAATTGTATATCCCAAATCGTCATGAAGTGCTGTACAGCCGCCATCTTAATTCGTCAAAAAAATTATTTGGCCATTTTCTTAGCTCCAAACAACAATTCCTGATCTAGATTATTCTGTTAACTTTTAGTTTCACAAACTTGAAACGTACAAGTGGAAGCTACTGGGCTCTGCACGTCTGTGCTATGCGCCTCAAGGCGCCTGCGACTCTCCGGAGGACACCGCTCGGTGAGAGCCTGAGAGCTGAGAAGTATTCAAGGTTCAGACCCAACAGAAGGGGGCTGGAGATTCAAAAGAAAGCACCTCATACTACTTATATAAAAATATCATATTACAGATGGGTTGGTGTACACATCAAGTTTTTTTCCATAAAGATTTTCAAATAACATTATAGGTAATGTGAGGTGCAGCATGTTTGAGGTGTCACTTGCAGCACACCGCGACCTTGACACCCCAAGATGTAAAACACCCATTTGTTGATACCCATAAAGTATTCTGATATGTATACATTGGCACGTGGCTGCGGGCCTCCCTTGGGGGCAAGGAAAGGAGCAGTCTGTAAGTGGGGTGCTGCTCAGGAGGACGCCATCCGTCACGAGGAGGTACGGGGGTGCGCAGACGGCACATCTCCACTGAATGGGCCATGCTGCTTCTGTGCGTCCGACAAGCGACTGAGAATGCCCTGGCATCCCCATCGCCGCAGGTTTCACCCATGACACCCCACTGCACGCACCCCCAACCCGGGGTCAAAGAAGGCCCTCCCTCCCGAAGTCTACTACACTGCACGCATGAACACTTGATGCCAATAGCTCCCTATGAGGTCATCTCCTGCCACTCCTTGCCTAAGCCCGCAGCCTCAACCGTATATTCACCAACGACAAGAACCCACCCGCTCAACTCCAACCAGTCACCGATGCCTGGTTGGTACCCCAAGTAGTAGCTAGTTGTCTCTCCCCATTTTCTCTTCCCAGGTACATTCATAGGAGGACAACCCCCTTGCCCGGGAAGGACTAGCCCTTTAAGGCATCACTCGTATCATTTGCATTGTCAGTTTCTATGACTACTTACTGCCTGTAACCATGCTTCAGTACCCTTGCAATAAAATGGTTTAAAAAAAAAAAAAGTATTCTGATATGTATTTGTCAGTACGGTAAGAGTTTTTGTCGAGGAATCCCCACCCCTCCCCAGATGATCAGATCCACCAGTGGTGCAGGGGCACTGTAGTCACAGGGCACCTACAGTGCCCCAGTATGGAACGCTGCTCCCTCAAAGATCTGTCACAGTGGAACCTTTCGCAGTTCTTCCCTGCCACTCACACCCTAGTAAACAGTCACAAAAGACACTTGGTGTCCTGAGCTTCAAATCAATTCAAAAACATTTGGTGGCTTTCTGTCATCATACTGGACTCTTCAGCCATCAAATATATTTAAAATATACCTGGTTTCTTGCCACAGATCCCCAACTTCCTTCTGGCATGCTCTCCCAATCTTACAATGATAGGTAAAATAAAGTTATTATCCAGCCACTTTTCCCCAATTACCTAAGCGTTCCCTCTTTCTTCCACTAGGATTGCTGGGCTTCCGTTCTCTGCAGGAGAGTGGATAGTAGGCCTTGTCTCAGACGTTGTCATACAAAGCCACTGCAGTGATACCTTCCATCTGCAGGAGGCAGGGGATAGGGGATCTGTTAGGTGGCGATAACACAACATCGCCAGTCATTTCACTGGTCCCTTCTGGGGACCCACGCGAGGCAGATGATGACAGGGAAAGGGGTTGTTATTCCACTTCTCAATGCTGTGACAATAACATAGTGAATAACTGGGATTAGATTTATATGTTAATAATAATGGCATCCTGTGGAACATATCATAAGTACGGTGAGATGCATTAAAAATAGAAGTTTATAGTTGCCATTCTAAAAACAAAAAGGACAGAAACGTTCGGAGGCAGTAGACAAACTAATTTAGGTACTGAAAAATATCTTTTAAGCCTGACAACGTTCTGGGACGGACTCGGGTATGAATAGCAGGCTAGTGTAAAATGTTGGGTGTGAATGGCAAAGACTTAGTAGCATCTGTAAGAAAAATTCTCCCAAGTGGAAAAGGGTTGTGTCCAAACAAATCTCCATATCTACAGATCCTGTGGCACCAGCCACAATGCTAGATTGCAAACAGTTGTTAAGGCAATGGGTTAAGTCCTGGCTACAAGTACACATGGAACCGGATGGCAATGCAAATAAAGTTAAGTGCAACAGTTTCCAAAGCAAAACAGAAGCCATATTAAACAATAAAAAACCCTTGAATTCAGCTTGTAAGGCTTTCTGTATGTTAAAGCAAAACAGTGCAGCCTTTTCAAAGATCCCTTGAAATGTCTCAAGACATGACAGAAGTTGAAATCATTATTTGTAAAATCATTATAACAGACAATATATGATAACAGTGCCAAAGAACAAACTTCAAATTTACCCAGTGCCAGCTTCCAGCCACGGCTCGGACAGGAGGAACTTTTGAAGTTATCAAATATGTTCTGACGACCTAGGATTCTGTTGTAGTGAAACGAAGATCCGGTTCCAGGGTAACTTAGGATGGTATTTATTAAGATAGTAAGTTCAAGATAAAAGGTACAGAGAGCCCCACCAGGAGCAGCCTTGCTGCTGCTCAGCCCATTCTCCAACTGCCAGCCTCACTCATCCAACATTCCGCAGCATCATCCACACCAACATTCCACACCACACTCACACTGGCTGAGCAGCAGGTACAACAGATTCTTAATCTCCCCACATTAACAAACTATTATAACCAACAACCGTTCCCTAAATTTCCAAAATGAATAATACATCTTTCACCGAGTGGAGCTTCCTAAAACACACTGGGAATAAGCTGTAGTGATTTCCCTACAAATGAAATAACTATATTGAAAATCGATAGATTTCCTAATTTTAAAGCAAGCTGAAATCTAGCTTGTGCTGGCCTTGCAATGTCCCACCCTCTTATTGAGTCAACAGGCCATGGGGTTCAAACTGAAGACTTGCACTCTCAAAAAGTGTTGTGGAGTATCCAGGGAACTGATATACCCCATCGTAGTTACTAACTACATGTACCTGTTGACACAGCTCATCAGGCATAATGGTCTTTCTTTTCAGGTGTATGCAGATGAAAATCTGCTTTAATTGTCCATGGAAGGGGAAGAAAGATACTGAGGCTGGAGTAAATAGGCACTTACTTCAATATTAAAGGCTGTTTTCTATGCATTAAACATTGGATGCACAGGAACTGGATTATTGTTAAGGAGTCCAAAATGGAGTTGTTGGAAACTGGCCCTCGTCTTTGTAATCACATTATATACCAAACTTTAAAAAAAAACTCGAGGCACACATTCTCCTGCGAAAAAGAGGTATTGTGTTGTCATTGCAAAAGGAGTCCTGAGAAAGCTGTTTATAGTGCTAATTTCTGTTTTAAAAGTGATCTCGTCTTCACAGCAATATGAGCATGCACGTTACTTAATTGATGGACAGCTGCCAACGCAAAGGGCCACTGTGCCATGGAGCCATACCTTACTGAGGAGCCCTAATTAGGGCGAAACTGGTCCTGGGTTGCTTGTGTTCCAGTTCAGGGAGGACCTGGCCTGGCAGTTCGGGCTGGACTGTTCCTATTGGAGCAGGGTAAAGACTGATTTGCATATGGCTGGATGCAAACTGAGGTAGCAATTTATATAAGGGTCTAGTCAATGGAATTTGTGTTTCCTTTTACAATAAAAAAAAATCTATACATAGATCAATCAAGTCAGAGATTCTAACTCCAGCTTGCAAAATCTATAAACTGCAGCAGGATGACTGTGTTGACAGGCTACAAAACACTCTTTCGCTTTGTGATTTAAATGTTAATGATACTGGACATCGCTTCCTTTATAAAATAATCTATTTACACTGGCATGAAAGCAATAATTCAATGTCTTGAAGAGATACATAGTCAACAATGTGTTTAACGTTAAATATCAAAGGGGTAACTCTCTGCTCCTCAAAACCTGGGTATCATGCATAACGGAATGGTTCTGTCGGATAGACTTAAAGCATCATCAGTAATGCCCAAGTAAGCGTTTGCACAATCCCTTGCCACACACGATTGAATCATAAAAAGACAAAAGAGAGAAAAGAGAAAACACATGTGTCCGAACTACTTGTTTACAGCAATATATATTGTAATCAACTAATATCAATTCACATTATCATTCAATAAGGTGCTCCATATGTGATATGTGGAAAAAAAGCGCTTGTGCAGTGCATCAAGATAAAAGGTGAAATACAATTTATACAAGATGATTCAAACAGATTGATAAGCCTGTCAGTTTTAATTTAACGAAAATTCTCTCATGGATGAGTTGGATCCATTTCTCTTTGATTGCCCCAAAAGTATTATGATACAGCTAAATGTAAAACCGTTGCCATTTCGAACCTTGCAGGAAGCGCGTTCTTTCTCAATATCTGTGAAACACCCTGGAGCTGGAGGTATTATAAAAGGACGGGTTTGTGTACTCATGAATACATCAATTGAGCTCTCGGTCCTCCCCCTGGGTCTCCAAGCCAGCAGAGGATGCGCCGAATAGTCTGTAATACCATTGTCCCCGTGGGCGCAGAAAGCGGGCGAACACGCCAATTGCACCCCTGAGGCACAATATATAATACGGCCCGGGTCTATAGTCCTGCAGGTTCAGGATGCAGGAGCTCCGAGACCTTGACAAAAGATCCGTGATGACTAGTAAGGTCCATACTGAGTTTAGACAGGAATCACATCTTAAGGAAGAACAGCTACTATATACTCATAAGGAAGGGCTCTGAGAAGCCCTTCAGGATTCTGTTAAAAGGCTCTATCCAGCATGCTGTGTCAACAGCAATGAAGCGGTTGGGCAAATAATTGCACAAGCTGTCTGCAACATGGTCCCAAGCAGCCCTTAACTAGAGGGAAGATTAATTGCAGTCCCCACAACAGAAAGATGCAGGGAATAAGCACCGGCCAGCTCACAACAACACAATGGAATACAAAACAAGAAGCTTAAGTACACACCTTTGAGAGTTATAAAGGGTGTTTAGGTCAAGTCCGTTCACTCTGCATACTCTAGACTCTAGCTTTGAGTACGTTGAATCTTGCTTTTAGAAGAGACCCTCGCTCCAGCCCCAAACTGGAGGATGAAGTGAATTCAGACAGCAAGAATACATCCAACGACCCCAAGGCATGATTTGAAAAGTCCTGTAATTGCTACCTATCATTTCAAGATAAAATACAGATGAAAAGCGTGGAGCTGGGGCATAACTGCACTACACCCGTTAGCCATGAAGAGGGGCCAATGGGGGAACAGAGGGATATACTCAACCTCGATAACTTACTTTGCCCCATGGCTTCAGAATAGTTCCTTAGTCCTCACGTGGCAGCATAAGTACAAGTGCAACAGTGCAGTCGGCAGGACAAAGTTCGACCACACCTCAGAGCAGTGTCTCGAAGACACCCAGTGGAGGAGAAAGTGTTGATAAACCGAGATGCTGACTAAAAACAGACTTTTATTGGCACTTTTTTAAAGGACCCCCAAATAGAGTATAAGTAGATCAAGGTAGTACTGCCAGGACAAACCTTTCTGCTTGGCAGCATCTCTCACTAAAATTTAAGATGGAGAAAGAAGCCAAAGCAGCAGGGATGCCAGTAGACCCAGAAATCCTACCAGACTGGGTGCAAAATGTTCTCTGCCTGTCTGGCAACTTCAGCTGCGCAATATGAGAGGAGAGTCAGCGAACTTTCGAAATTTCTGTTTTTATTTTGACTCAATCTCCTGATGGCAAACATTACAGTAAATAACAAAGGAGTGGTAGAGCTCGAAGGAGAGACATGCTTTCCATGACTGAGCTTGCGTCGTTGGTGGTGGTACCATTCACATCATCAATTCAGGCTATTTTCCTTATCTGATTACACTATATGGCCCAAACACACAAAGGATGATGGGAGGAATGCTTGCAAATAGTCTAAATTCCGGAAATTGGACTGGGTAGCATTCCATTCAATTGTTTTACAGTGGTTTGGGGTGAGCTGTTACCAGGAGGAGCAAAATGACTACTGATTTGCTTAATGCGTGCCTCTGTCTAGCGTGGCACAGTAGGTGAAAAACGATGGGTTGGAATGTTACCCAGAGTGATTACTAGTGGGCCCCTTTGATGAGCCCCTTTAGTGCTCAATCTAAATGTAAACTCTTTCAAGCTTTACGCTGGTGCTGAAACTCTTCCAGCACCAACTGGGAAACCTAAGGGAGGAGACTAGTACATTCAGGCCCGAGGCACAAAACGAATATTGATATTCCTCAGAAAACCTTTTGTCTTTTTTTTGTGTGAAGATTTTCATTCCACCAGATTCCATATCTAAGATACTGATGGCATAAGTGGTAGATAGCAGACTCGACGACATATTGAGATCTGTTGAATGGTCCATAAAATCTATCTTCAAAACATGTTAATTTAAACCTGTTATGGAAATGACTTGTTTTGTAGTGAATACGTTTTTTTAAAAAGCATACTTCTTACCTCTGGGGCTAACACAGAATAAACAAATGATGAGCTAATATGAAGGGAAATATAATTATACCAAAGAGGAGAAGATTATCACAATTAATCAATACTGAAATGATACTTACTGTTTTAAAAAATATATACTTGCTTTTCCCTCCCATATTTTATACTTGGAATTGAAATTGTTGCGTTTCAGGGAGATTTGCAATAATGCTGGATGAATCTACTGTTGGGGGAACAACAGGACAGAGTCCTCTTTATTGTCTTTCTAGGAAAGGAGCAGAAACCGCATTGGAACTGGTGTCCAGGGGGGGATCTATGGCAGTAAAACTTCGCAAAAAGAAAAAGGATACAATAGACGGTGATGTGTAAAAAGAATCTTTTGGAATGGGACTGGCTGTAAGTGTCATATATGTTTGCTTGTAGTCCATTCCCTGTGACCTCTTGGAAATGTAAAGCACGTCTCTTTGTGGTTAATAGAACTAAAACTTTCCTTCACATTGCCTAGGACATTTTACACTTGCTTTCACGGGGCATGGAGACAACGCGCTTTGTGAAGTCTGCTTTAAAAAAGAATAACAACGATGATTATTATTATTATTCTCCATGTTAATATTATTCTAAAGAAATCCACGTAACATAAAAACGCAGGACAGAATAATTCACAAGCCTAATAGATTAAGTTTGGCACACCGAATATGTAGCCGGCCAATCATACAGGAGCAGCCACTTTCTCCTGGATAATCTTTTCCAATGTGAATATCATAACCATTTAAATGTCCCATGGTGTCAGACAGGGCCTTTAAAACGGTCACATACCTTAGAGGCCAGAGATATACAGATGTACAGAGGCACACACACACCACCACAGTCCACAAAAACAATTTCACTAGCAACACCTCACACATTAGTGGTGGGACCCAAGGGGAATATTCTGCACTGCATCGCCAAACCCAACATCATAACAAGCATCACAGTCATCTTAAAAGTAGTGCATGGCCAGCCTGTTGGTGCACTGCAGATCTTCAGCTGTAGTATTCCACTGAAGAACCATTCAATCTGGATTACTAGTCAGGCCTTCAAGTACCGTCCAGCAGGCTTGTTTACAACATGATGGACTACAAAATGACATTCACAGTTACCTCCCACTTCGAATGAACCCCGACACTTAATGAAGAGAAGCCCATCCAATATCAAGTTAACCAAGTTCAAGTGTATTTATAAAGTGCATAGTTAATTAAAATCGTTACACTAACAATACAATCAGTAGTAGTCCATCCAGCATCAATTCTTTCATATCACAATGTCCTAAGTGTGCGCCTGTCTGAAATCAAGGTGGCAAAGATTTTCTGCTTTGCTGAAATCATGACATGATGGAAAGCAGCCTAGCAGATCAACACCGAGTTAAACACAGAAAACAAACAGGATTTATAGAGAGAGACTGTGCAATGTAGACATGAGGGAAACAGCATGATGGTTGTTAAGCATATGAGGTGTTGTAATGTCTCAAGACATGTGGCAAACTGGAATGTGGTTCCCACTGTAGGAGAGAACTTATTTTGTAATCCCATTATAAAAAAAATGGTTCCCAAATATTCTTTGTCAAGGAGCATATGACATCCAAAACTTCTTATCATAACTAGGGGTCTACAGGATGTGGTTAAGAGGACATCATTTACATATTCTGATCCACCTGTTATTGAAAGTTTCCTTGGAGAAAAATGAAAAACCTGTACTATCATTTCTACATATTGGTCGCTGAGATTCACAATGGTCAAATGTCAGATGTTCTTGGGACAGGCAAGTTGTTTGGGACTGACCAGATCGGACTACAGCCCTCGGATGATACACTGTAACATGATATGCAGATGAGACAAACTGCAATGAATGTCATTGACCTCTGAATAGTAATTAAAAAACTACCAACTGCCCAATTTAAGACATATGGGATCTTTTTATGTGTTTTTCAGAACAGTATTACTCTTAGGATCATGATAGAATCCATAGACATGAATGGTCTATACCAGTGGTTCTTAACCTTTTGATTTCTGTGGACACCCACTTAATCATTAGTAGAATCCGGTGCCCTGCCACCCACTGAACAATTACTGGAATCCGGGGACCCCCACTGAGTCGTTACTGGAAGCCGGGACTTCTATTTAAGCAATTCTGATGATTTGAACCTCAAAACAATACACAAAAATACAGAGACAAGCATTGAACAAACACATGCACAAATGGTGAAATGTTGGATTTATTTTATAAACATAAATAAAAATTTCTATTTTAATGAGAATATTGCAGCTTTTTAAAATCCAACTGAGGCCACCCACCCTCCATACTATATTCTGTTTGATGCATTTGCACTACTCCCGTGAATCAATCTGAGGACATCAACTTAATGTTTAGCCCGCCATTGCAAATTCCTTCATATTTACTTAATATTTAAAAATGTTACATTTTGCTTCTTTTTTACATGCATTGTAATAATCTTTGAATAATCTTTGATTTTCTAGGCAGTCACTGACCCCCTGAGTAAACGTGTCAGACACCCAGGGGTCCCCGTACAACAGGTTAAGAACCACTGGTCTATCCAATATGGAAGCTTTAACTGCAAATCATGGTATCGCACACCATTCACCTTATTTAACTCCCTAGAACCGAGAAGCACTCTCCTCTGATCACAAAGCACATAATGGCCAATAACCTCACCATAAAAGAAGCGCCTGTCTCCTGCTCCTTGGTGAGAATGACACACAAAAAAGTTTGTATAATGAAATTTCACTCAGATGTCCACAGTTAAAATTCTGGTAAAACTGGTCCAGCAGATGAGGACAGACATACAGGCTAGTTTTAACACTGGAATTACTGTTTATGCAGCACTCCCGAAGAGTAGCATGCATATTGGCGTCAATCCAAAAGCAGTATTAACAATTACAGAAGAGTCAATAGACCTAACAAGAGTGACTAAATAAGACTCCCTTAAACATTTAAGATGGCTTCAATCTACCTGAGGAAGAAGAGTAGGTGCATATTTTCAGATATTAAGAGACAACCTCAGATTGTGAAATAATTGCGGGTTTGTACAGGATTTAAAACCCCACTCCCCATCCACAGCTTAACATATAGTCAACTGTAATCGGATGGTAATGCGCTCCCTCATGTTCAACTCAAAAAATTAAAGCATAAACATTCCTGCAATTTACAACCTTCCAGTCACAAATTCCCTCATTTATTCTTTCCAGACATCTTTACACCCTCTGTCAGCTCCAATTTCAATGATTAACTCTTATTTCTTCCATAGACTCAAAAGCACATCCCTAGCTCCTCAATATATAACAAACATAAAATATATCTGCAATTTTCTGTTGCAAAAAAACCCTTTAAAAATATTATTAAAATACCAGCGAGCACAGGAGTAGCTTCTTATTCTAAATAATGCTTCACTTAAAATCTCTCTCTCACCTCATGATCAGCCAGCGATAATCAACAGTGTAATACATATGTCTACACCTGCATCTTTCTTGCAAGTTTTCACAAATCAATCCTCCATCACAAACGTGTCCATTACTCACATTTCAATTTCATTCAACTGTATTTGCTGGTTGCAAGAAGTGACACTGGATGGACTACTTTAACCACTAAAACATTCCACTGCTATTTTGTATCACTGGTTAATTCACCTGGACAGTGTTTGTGTTCTAAATTCAGTGGCTGCTAAAAGCAATTAATAATAGGTAAAATAAAGCATAGGTGTAATGTTGCACAACCATGGATTAGGCAGAAAACTATAAACCAAAATCGGTGAAGTACACCTCAGAAGTACATCTAGAGGTGCCAATGTTTTTGCTAACAAGTAGCTCCTTTAGTGGCATTAAAATAACCAGGATTCAAAGGAAAGATAAGGCCTGAAGTGGAGTGTTTTGAATTATTTCCTCAATTGTTTAATCAGTGGCTAATCTGAGAGCCCTAGAACTTTCCGAGAACTACTGCTTCAGGCTTGTTGCAATCTATACAGAAATAGATATAATGTCGAATGCCAACTACACTGAAGAACCATACAGCAGTTTGAATATGTACATCACAGTCTTCATGAAAAAGACTTTTAAATAAAAAATAATCTTTTTAATTGTCATATGACGTAAAATTTAGATTTTTCACAGCCTGGTGGGCAGAAAATCTGGATTTTATTAAAGACACAGAGGCTAAGATTATGCAAATCTCCTTTATAGCGCAGCTCACAGCAGCAACAATGAAGAGATCTAGAACTTCAAAACATTCTAACATAGTATATAGTCCATGCACACGAAGTCTTCTCCATTCTTTGTGCAGCAAACAAGATAATTTTAACATTCTTTTTTTGAAACTTTAGTGTAGTCGTCCATAATTTCTTTGAAATATCTAATCTGCAAGGAAAAGAACATCCACTTTAATTATATTCCCAGGGTGGGATTTTAGTGGAGGAATAATCTTTGCCTCCGTGTCTTTAATAAAATCCAGATTTTCTGCCCACCAGGCTGTGAAAAATCTAAGTTTTATGGCATGACACGGAGGCTAACATAATGCAACTTTAAAGTGTGTTCAACACATTATCAATAGCATTTGTTACCGGTTTAAAATAACAGCTTTTGAAAATTCCTTCACTGGACCAGTCCGCAGCTCTAAGGATGTCTTGAAGGCCACCACCCAGAATAAAAGCTTTGGAGGCTGAGGCCCCTCTAAGAGAGTGTGCACCAAAAATGGAAATATCTATTCCAGCTTCTTTCATAACATCCTTTACCCATCTTGCTAAGGTGGGAGAGGAAACTGCTCTATGGGGAGTCCTATGGGATATTAGCAGTTGTTCAGCATTTCCTCTTAACCTTACGGTTCTGCTTTCATACTCCAACAGGCACTTCACTACACACAAACTTTCATTCTAAGGAAAAAAGGAATAGAAAACTGAAGTTGACATCGTTTTAGTTCGTCTTTTTAAGAAAAAACAGACTCCTTCTGGCTGGCATGCCCTACTGGTGATATCCAATGCTTTAACGTCTGACGTTCGTCTGAAGGAAAATAGGCACAGTAAAACAGTGAGTTTATAAGATAGTTTCTTTAATGAGAGAGTAGAGTTCTCGCCCCAGTTTGTAATTACTCTGAGGACATCCCTTGCATCCCATAGGGCAGTATATTTGGCTAATGGTGGGTTTAAAACACGCATACTTCTCATTAATTTTTTAGTTAACAAGTTTTGACCTACCGAGGTACCGTCTACCAAGCAGTGCCCTGCTGCAATGGCCAATCTGTAGACATTAACAGTTCGATATGCCAGACCTGATGCAAAAATCTCAGATAAGATAACTTGAACTAGATCAGCTGAAATGGGATTGTAGTTCCGTCGAAGGCACCAACAAACCCATTTACGCCAAGCCAATCTATAAGCTTTCCTTGTGCCAGGCGCCCAAGATTCTGATATGAGTCTGAAAGTGCTCTCCGAAAGTCCTGGCAGCTGCCACTGTCTCCTGAAATCCTCCATGTCATCAGCGACAGAAGGCCCTGATGTACAAGGGGGTGACATTCTCCCTGAGGACCTGTGATTACTTCCTCGAAGGTAGGTATAAGGATAGGAAAGTCTACACTCATTTCCATCAGGATTGGACACCATGCCTGGGATCTCCAGAGGAGTGTTATTACTACTACCATCTCCCTGTTCCTGTGAACTTGTAGCAAAAGTCGTGGAAGCATGGCAAAAGGAGGGAAGGCATAGGGTGTTAAACCGTGCCAATTCTGAAGGAACGCATCTACCCCCAAGGCCTGAGGGTCCAGCCTTGAGCTGATAAATTTGGGTAGTTGAGTGTTGACTCTGTCTGCAAACAGATTTATTCCAAAGGGTCCCCAGATTGACTGAATGGTCAGAAATATTCCCCTGTCTAGTCTGCAGTTGCTGGAATCTTTGAAATTCCTGGAGAACCAGTCTGCGACCCCGTTGTTCAAGCCCGGAATATGTTCGGCAATCACTGAGATGCCCTTGTTGAAGCAATATGTCCAACATTTTTTGGCTAGGTCTGACAGTCCCTTGGAGTGACGGCCCCCCATCTTGTTCACGTATCTGACCGCAGATACGTTGTACATGCGAAGAATGACTGAACACTTCATTAAACCCTTGGTAAAGCTCCGGATTGCAAAAGAGCCTGCCAGTAGTTCTAGGCAATTGATATGTAACTCCTTCTCCTGAACTGTCCAGAGTCCCACTGTCGATGAGTCGCCACATGTGGCACCCCATCCCTCTAAGCTCACATCCGAATCTATTATTATGTCCGGGTCTTCCCCAAAAACGGCCCAGCCGTTCCACGCCTCTGCATTCCTCAGCCACCAGAGTATCTCTTTTCCTTGAGTCCGAGTCCAGGTGACCTGTCTGAGAATAGGATTGATTCGATCTCAAGGCTTTGGCTTCGAGTCTCTGAAGGGCCCGATAAGACAGGGTGCCCGGATAAATGGCTTGGATGGTCGAGGACAAGAGGCCCAGTACCCTTGCTAATGTCCTTAACGGGAATCCCTGCTTCTTTAGAATTCTTCTTAACTCCTTTCGAAGTTTTCTCAGCTTTTCCCCAGGCAATTTCAATTCTGCTTGAACTGTATTTACTGTAAAACCCAAGAACTGGGTGACCTGGCTTGGAGTGGTGGACGATTTTTTGCTGTTTATAACAAACCCCAGCTGTTCCAAGAGTTTTATTGTGAGGTCTGTGTGTTGTGATGCTACCTCTCTGGATTGGGCCATTATTAAAATGTCGCCTGGGTACAAAATTAATCTTACTCCTTTGCTTCTTAGCCAACCTGCTACTGGGTGTAGTACCTTGGTGAAACACCAAGGGGCTGATGAAAATCCGAAGGGGAGGCTGCAAAACTGCCAGAGTTTGCCATCCCAGATGAATTGGAGAAATTTCTGATGTGGGGGCCAGATAGTGTTAGTCAGGTATGCATCTTTCAGAGCTAGTAGAGTTAGCCAATCTCCTTTCCTTAGTACATCACTGAGAAGGTGGATTCCCTCCATTTTGAAATGACGGTAAACCACCCATTGGTTCAAATCTTTTAGATTTATAACAGGTCTCATCCTTTTGTCTTTCTTTTCTACTAGGAAGACATTGCTCACAAAGTCTATTTCCTTTCCCTCTCGAATTGCCCCTTTGGCATATAGATCTTTTACCTCGTGTCACCAAGGTTGAATCTTTTTGGGAGAACAATATTTCTCGGGGTAGTCTCTTTTGCATTGGTAAGTCTATGAATTCTATCTTGTACCCTTTGACCGTATCTAGTACCCAAGGGTCTTGGCTCACCAGGTTCCAGTTCCCACAGAATTGGGCTAGTCTTCCTCCCACCTTTTTAGGGGTATCTGAAAGGTCTTTCATAAGTCTTACCTGCTGAAAAGCCTCTTTACCTTCGTTCACCCCTGAAGCCTCTGCCGCGGAATCTTTGCTTTTGAAGGTAGAAGGTTGATGGACCTGCAAAACCAGATTGGGAGGGTCGTCCTCCTCCTCCTCCCATGAAAGGTCTTGTCGAGAATTGTCCACAGCCGGGGAACCGACCCCGTGTTCTCCCGGCCCTTCCAAAAACCTTATTGTGAAAAACTCTCTTAATATCTTTTTGAGATTTTTGAACGGAGTTAAACACTCCCACATATTTGGCCATCTCTTTGATAAATTCCTCCCCAAAGAGGAGGCCTTGAGAGGAAGCTCCCCCTTCCTTGTTAGCTAGTTCCACTAGCTTAGGGTCGATTTTTAAAAGAACACTTCTTCTCCTCTCGTTTGAGAGTGCAGTTGCATTGCCAAGTAGGCAAATTGCCCTTTGCTCCCACTGGAGCAGCTCTCTTGGGTCTATGGGGGTGTTTTCAAGATAAGCTCTTTCGGCTAGTTCGAACATTTTAGTTAGAGGGCCCGTAATATCCAAGAGTCTATCTTGGCAAGATTTTAGACCTTATCAAGGCATTTTCTTGGGTCTCTCCCGCTCTTGGCGATGAATGCCACTGCTTTGTTATCCAGATCTGGGGTTGAGGCTACCTTGTCAGGGAGAGAAGGATGAGGGCACTCAGATCTCAGCCGAGATCTGACCTCCTTTGGAATCTCTTTACAGAGCCAGAAAGAAAGGTATTCACCTATATGTTGGGAGGGGACCCACTCGGGGGAGAGGGGATGTTTGATGAGGAGGGGGTCAAACATATACTCCCCAAAGGGGTCTACGATTCCCATTTTAGACCCTGAGGCCCTTGATGCCTCACCTGAAGTGTCCACATTTCTTATTTCACCTTCTTCCTCAGAATCAAAGTCAGAGGAATAGGAGAGGTTAATCTCATCCTCCTGGCCATCGTCACTGTCGATGGGAATGGATGGAACCGGGCCTTTTTCTTGCCCATCTACTGTGCCCAAGGCACTGTCATTGTCACCACCACAGCGTGAAGTCACAGTGATAGGGATGGAGTTCTTGGCTCTTTTAGCACCTTTAGGAGGGTTGTTGCTCGTTGGTCTTTTTCTTTGCCCTTTATCAGACTCCGTGGCCTCCTCCTGAGGTTTTGAGGATGGCCATCCTTTTTTTGATAGGGCTTCCAATTTTTTATTAATGGTGTCATCAAGTGACCCCATTACCCTATCTAGGGCTTTATTAATTAGTCCTTCTAATTTATCTTCCATGGAGCTGGTTGAGGGTTCTGAAAACATAACTAAAGTTAAGGTCAGACACAGTAAACTGCTAAAGGGTTACTGAGGTTCCAACTGTCAAAACAGGTAGGAATGTTAAGCACATAAAATGGCTGCCTTAATTGTTATGGTAACCTAACTTGGTTCAACAAAATGATTGTCATGCATTGCTAAGGTTTTTTCCTTTAATTGAGGTTGTTCAGGGCTTATTCTGGGAGCCCTTCCTCTATTTCCATGGTCTTTGACCTGCCTTTGCCCCCTCTTGGTTCTCTCTTTTTTTTTTTTTATTGTACGTGAGCAGTGCAGAACAGCCGGTAAATAGTGAGCAGGATGAAGGGTTAACCGGCGTGGGACACGCAAGTCAGCTTATTTATTTTTAGTATTTAAATCGGCAAACGCTCTTTAAATAATTATGCGAGACATCCGTGAGCCTGTTTCCTGTTTAGGCTCAAACGGAGATCTCCATTGTCTCGTATTGCCAAGGTAACCCTGCGCGGCCCCGCCGAGCTTCAGCTGAGGCCGCAGGGTCACCATGGAGACGCAGGAGCAGCGTGTCTCTCAGCACGGGATCGGCATTTGAAAGACGCCGGTCCCGTGTGAGGAAAGCTTTCTTCGGCCTGAAGGAGCCGAAGAAAGTTGAAGAAATGAGTCGGATGGAGGCGAGAATGTCTCCGTCCGACTCCCTAGGCACACGAGCAGTACGAGAGTTACGAGGCGGAGACGGAAGCTCTTCGCCTCGTTAAAAAATAATTTAAAAAGCTGAAACAGCGTAAAAAGGAAAGGGGGCATTTAAGAAAAAGCATAACCATTGAAAGCCCTAGTATAAAGGGGGGAACCCCTACAGTATAAAGAAGGCAACAGTCAATAACAATATTGTATAAGTTACAAAAAATACATTAAAACTAATACTAATTATACCAATACTGCTTAATGGGTGGGGAGGGTGGGAGAAGGGGGTACAGCCGCCCAATGAGCCACCCAGTCTAATCAAACAACATGCTCAAACAGGCACACATCATGGACAAAGAGAGTATGAGTACCTATCTTGTGAGCAGCAGCAACAAAGAAGGGAGAAGACTATGGGGCCGATTCCGATTCGGGCCGGAAATCTCTCCGACCGAGCCGGACCCGGAGAGATTTCCGACCGAATCGGACCTGTGCAGCCCGACCGAACGAGTACGATGCGCACGTATGCCATCGGACTCGAGTCGGTCGGACTCCCATTGAAGTCAATGGGAGCCTGTCGTACAACGCGTACGCGGGCTCCCATTGACTCAATGGGTGCGAGGCGGACAAGGGCGCCCCCTACAGCGTGTACGCGGCGAAGCGACTCGCGCCAAACACGCACAGGTAGGAGGGACCCATGGGTCCCCCATGTGCGCGACTCGCGCGGCTACGCGTACAGGGGGGTCCGACACGGACCCCCAAAGTCCGGCTCCGACTGCTCTTTCGAGCCGGAGTGCGCGGCTCGGTCGGACTGCTCGCGGCGCGCATCGTACTTACCCGGCCGGGGAACGTCTCCATTGCGCGGTGCGAGTCGAGTCCGAGCGAGTCGGTCGGTGCGGTTAGACCCGGGAACGAGTCGGTCGGAGCGGTCGGGATGCCCGGACGAGTCGGTCGGCGATTTCGCATCGTACTCGCTCGCCCGGACGCGCGTACGAATCGGTCGGGCAATAGGGCTCCGAATCGGATCCAGTTAAGCCGAATCCGATTCGGAGCCCTACCGGCCGAGATCGGAATCGGCCCCTATGTGTGCATGGACTATATACTATGTTAGAATGTTTTGAAGTTCTAGATCTCTTCATTGTTCTGCTGTGAGCTGCGCAATAAAGGAGATTTGCATAATGTTAGCCTCCGTGTCATGCCATAAAATTTGTAGGCAGACACATTTCACCCTCCCAACTTATTCATGGTAAACTAATTGCTGTCTCAATTTGGAGTTGATTCTTTTAAGACTGGCGTTACATGCTACACCATTTCATTAGCAGCATCAAAGAGCATGACTGTCCAGCTTTACATGAATGGGTGTCGTGCACTGTAAGTTTCTTAGTCCTGCTGATGGTCTGTACCATTTGTTGAGCTGGGAACCAAAACGTTGACACTGGACATAATATTAGTAACGCTGCATGCCGCCCAATTCTTGAAAATCTTCTTCATTGTTGATATTTGTGTTTTCTGACTCTTTAATACACACCACATTGAGTCATATTATGGAATGTTTACTGTACACAGATAGATGTGCTTTTTGATAAATTCGATATTTAAAAAATGTACTCCTCTAAAATTGTTTATCAGAGTTTTAAATAAATCTGGTTTCCAATAGCATCTTCATGTTTATAATAATGAATTCTATGTTAATTTTATGAAGACATTTAATACAATGAATAGTTATCACAGTAAAATTGATTACTGTATCTAAAAGTTAAAACGATTAGGGTTATACATTCTGTAAAACATTTGCGCATCTTGGAAATTGTCCGAGTTTCAATATGAAATGATGCCCAATGACCACATTAGCCACCATTTGAAATTAGAGAAAAATTCCTTTTTGGGGTTTAGGCTTCTTTTATGAGTTGATATTGCTAATGTTGATGCTTCAGAAATTTAAACAAATTATCTGGACCAGCTTTAACTATGAATATGGTTTCTGAGCTATCCAATAGAACTATAGTGAATATTTCTATAAACAAAAATCCATCCTTGTCCCACTGATGCAGCAAACACAACTTTGTACCTTTTCAAACAAATATAGCACATGGTACCCCTAATGAGAGATAGCGAAGGCATATCCAAAAGAAGAAACAGACATAATTTACTAGAGAAAGCTGGAATACAGACATGTAAGCATCATTCATTGCACTCTAACTGTTGAAACATGGAGGCTGACCTGCAGTGATGTCATCATCGACAAGATCATGCTCCTCTTCCTGAACTTTGACTTCTGTTCCCACTGATTCTGGACTTGCACTGCCAGTTTGTATAGACTCTGCTGTCACTCCAGCTGAAATAAATTAGAACATAAGTGATGCATTCTCCCCATTGTTGTTCTTAAGTGTCACAAGATTATAAAGCGTCTGTTACAGTTCTATACTGAACAACGAAACGTGAAAAACATTAGATATCGCTTTTTTCCATAACCGAAACAATAAAGTTACGTCTCCTATTAACAGATGACAAGACCATTTTCAAATTATTAGACAATGCTGTAATGCCTTTAAACATAATGAACAATTAACTAATATTTCTACCAGTTGCTATAGTTACAATTAGTTAGTTAATGTCCTGCCATTTCTTCTGACATCTCCCCCAAGGTGGACTCTACTAAACTGTCCCACAACTAGTTCCAACTTGTGAAACCTTTGTTTACTTTGTGCCCTCCGAATCGTATGCATCAGTTGCTTTTCTTATTGCACCTTCCCATACTGCCACACATTATAGAGTTTTTTCTGCCTCTGACCTCTCCCTGTCTCTATCTAAATATGGCAGCTATATCGGCTGTGCCAACCTTCCTCTTTAACGCTGTTTTTTCTGCTTTATTTTGCTTTCAGTTGAGCCAATACCTTACACTCTAAAACCTCGACCATACCTGCCAAGTTCACAGGATACATGTGTGACCACTTCCATGTGTGCACAGCCTTTCATGTAAGACTTTAACAGTGATTCTGAAACACTGGTACAGAGCAGAAATCTTAATTTGTATTTGATGGTTCTATTTTATTAAGCTATTCTATCTGATCTCATTGTTTTAGTCTGTGAATTAAGATATCAGAAGCTCTTGACTTATTTAATTCCTGTATTTATTTATTCCCTTGTGTCTTAAGAACCTCTATCAAAGTCTAGTTTCTTTTCGACAATCGTTTTCCATTGGAAATGCTCCTACAGAATGGTCATCTTATGGTTAAAAGCATTTGCAACAATTTTTTTCTATAATTTTCTTAAGGTTTATATCAACTTCAAACGAATAGAGTCAATTCCATAATTTTGATTCTGCACACTGAATAGGGTCTGGACTAAAAACTTCAAAAATTCTCTGGTGGTAGACTATCGTCTAGACCCCCTTCATGACCTATAAAAGCAGAAGCAACACTATCTATGCATAACAAGCACAGGTAAAGCCAATAGATCTAGGTTTAATATGCTAACTCATGCAGTGTTAAGACATTAGAGTGAGACACATGGGAGGAAAACTAGCAAGCACTGGCGTGGAGGTAGAAGGATACATCTAAATAGGCAATAGCGTTAGGTGAGAGATAAACACTACAATGAGCTGAGCCAAGATGTGCGTGCCAGTCTCAAACCAATGGCTGAAAGAGATTGGTTGAGGAAAGTGAATAATTTAAAGGAGCAGACACAAGCCCACTACATGAATTTTGTTAGCAATAGGTCTGTTTGCGCTGTCAAACTTCAGACAAAAATTGTAATATCATGATTCAGATCTTGCCTGAAAAGCTTCGACCTACCGTTTGCACATTATTTATTTTTTTAACACAAAATGTATAGCATTTTCAGGAAAATACATCAAAAAGAAATCATCTTTGTTCACAGGTATCAGTAGACGGAGCATGCCAAGTTTATACATTAGCAGTTGCAATAGTTATAATGCGCCGTGACATACCTCTTATGAAATATGCAATCAACTTCCCCAAACCCCCCACCCAGATCGCATGTTAACTAATACGAGTCACCCATTAAGTGGTCAAAGTGTTATCAGGGGTAAGGGTGACCAAGAAAGAATTATACACCAAATGCACACCATTGGAGGCCACTACTGCATTAACGTAGAAATTACATGGTGGTCTAAGGGTACACACTTACATTTCCTAAACCAATGAGCCATGCATGTATATCGTATGTGTAGCAACCGCTGTTCAGGGGTCAGTATCAGGGAACTACGCACCTACGCGCCCAAGCTTTTCCTGGTATGCTAACTCCACAGGGCTCCAAAACGCGTGTGCCCTGAATCCTTCCAGTAACGTATTCCATTCCATAGAAATGGGTGTCTTATGCAGGCCCCTATATTCTTCTCGTTAGAGGGCTTCACTTTCAGCATGTACCCAGTGCAGAATCTCCTCACACCAGCCAGCTACCCTAGGGGCCATTGGGGATTTCCAACGTTTTGTTATTCATCTTTTTACTAACAGCAGCGCCATGTTTGTGAACCGAGTCACTGTCTTAAACCCTTTGGTCTCGGGGCAACCCAAATATACACTGCTCAGGGTTATCCAAGTGGTGCAGTCCTTTCAGCTTCACTAGTGCCACCGCAATGCCCTCCCAGTAATTAGATATCTGAGGGCATGTCCATAACCTATGTAGCAGGTTGGGCTCCTGGGAACGAGAACAGGGACATGCTGAGGAAGCTGAGGAAGCTGTGGGGAACATTCGGTTAATTCTATGTGGTGCTCTATGTAAATGTAAAAATGTAAATGTAGAAGGGAGAGCTGAATTAATTTGAATCTCGAATAACGGGATTTTTTTTATGCTATTCCAACAAATAGGCCCATTCTTTATCTGTGAGCTCCCAGGCTAGGTCAGCCTCCCATTTGGCTTTCAGTGAAGTGAGTGGTTTCATGAGGTGATCTTGGAGTCCCCCACAGAGCCAACGTATTAGGTGGCGACCATGGCCCATGGTATGAAGTGCCCTAAGGAACTCGTGAGCCATGGGTTCTCGTCCATCCACTGCCCAGTATTCACAAACGTACCAGAGAATACTAGCATGCGTTAAGAATAAGGTTTCTGGCAGTCCATGAGCATGTACAAAATCACGGTGTGACATTATTATGCCATCTGCAAATAGTGTGTACACCGTAGTTACTCCAGCTTGCTCCAAGGGGTCCAGTCTGCGTGCCGTCAGGGTGCCGTAAGATGTAGGCAAACCACATAATGGAATATTCGACGCATAGGGCGCCTGCACCACTGTTTAGTTCCTTGCCATCTTCCAGTAAGTTAGGGCTATGCGTAACAATAAGCTTGAGGGTAACGGTGAGGCATCTGGCAGATTAACCTGTGCAACTGGCCTCGACTAATTTGGGCTGCTGTGTAATCTATTTCAACAGGTTCCAACCAGTAGTATAACCACTGAAATTGTCCGGGTATACAGTAGGCTTTAAAGTCTGTGGCTCCCATTCCACCCTTGTCCGTAGGTAATGGTAATTTTGCTAGACTGACTCTACAGCGCCCATGTCCCCACACTAGGTCAATTAGTGCAGTATTTAAGAGCTTGAATACCCACACCGGTATTACAATGGGCAGATTCACAAAATGGTACTATAATCGCGGGCAGCGTCACCATCTTTGCCAGGGCCAGCCGACCAACCACTGACAGAGGCAATGTAGCCCAAAAGGTCACCTGAGATTTAAGTGCAGTGACCATGCAAATTAGGTTACCCTCCAGCAGGTCTGGACCCTCCCGATATACCTGAATTCCAAGATACCGAAAGGTACGAGGGGCGATTTCTATCCATCTGTGAGTCTCCAAACTGAAGCGTGGGCACCACATAACTGTCAGCAAAGGAGTAGGCACAAGATGTATCAGCATTGATTCGGACTCCAGATAGATTCCTGAACGTTGACAGCAACTGGGGAGAGGATGTAGCCTTACGGCTACAGCGGTCAACCTCGAAGTTGGAGAACCAGGTTCGAGTCTCGGCAACGACGCTCAACATCCTGGGATTCTGGGCAAATCACTTAACAAAAATGAATGTGTCCATCTGTAACGAAACTGGTGCTCATGAAAGCGCTCTGATACCCGATGTCTCGGGTCTAGTTCGCGCTATATAAAATTCTTTAAAAAAAAAAAAACTGGCCCACCTCCACCTGACCCTCCCAGATATCTTTAAAATAAAGTGTCATATCGTCAGCATAGAGCGATATATTATGCACTGTATTGCCTCTAGGAATCCCCCAATGCCCAGCCTCTTGGCAAATCCGTTGTGCTATGGGTTCAACTGCCAGTATGAAAAGGAGTGGGGAGAGGGGGCAGCCCTGTCGTGTACTACGCCATACCAGATAGGAATCCGAGATAAGGGCCTGTTCTTGCTCTGGCCGTAGGTGCTGTGTAAAGCAACTTTATTCATTGGGTGTAGGTGGAAGGTATTTGTAGGACGGTAGGATTCTTCTAGCATGGTTGCCCCCACTTTTTGCCTGGTGTCAGTGTGTTTTTGACTAGTCTGGCTGGGAGCCTGCTAATCAGGACCCCCGTCACTGTGCTCTCTCCCTAAATTGGACTATGGTAAGTACTTTGGTCCCTTCCAAATTGGTTACTGGTGTACCCTGCTAAGTCTCTAGTATATGGTACTAAGGTATCCAGGGCGTATGTACACCAGGGGTCTCCCATGGGCTGCAGCATGTATTATGCCACCCATGAGAGACCACTCAACCTGTGACTACGGGCTTGCCATTGCAGCCTGTGTGAGCTGGTGCTAGCACTACTCAGAACAGATATAAGTTTCCTTATATCCGAGGTCGCTCCACTTAAAACCTATAAGTCGCCCCTAAGGTAGGCCTTTCATTCCTGAAGGCAGGGTGCTAGGTTATAAGTGTGAGGGTGATCTGCATGAGCAGGACACCCCTTACAAACCCCGGAGTCGATTCTCCAGGCTTTGTAAGTGCGGTCAGCCATTTTATACATATAGTTAGGCTTTCCTGTTTTCAGTTTCTATTTTTGGTAAATTCTGGTGGGGTTTTTTCAGTGTTTTCAAGTGATTTCAATATATTAAAAAAACAGTGGTTATCAGTGGTTACATATTTTCGCGCCATTAAAAACAATAGAAACAGTGTTTTTCCAGTGTTTATGGAACTTTTTGCTTTTATTATTGCTTGCTTTCTGCACTGATAGTACATGGTATATAGACTGTGTACGTACAGTGTAAATGAGGTCCAAATAAATTTTTACAAATCAAACTTATCGTAGTACACCATACAATACTTCTTCAGTGAGTCTTTGGTCATGCATGCTTGCTCTTTCCTTCCCATGTAAACTTTTATCTGTGAAAAGGCCCTCTCAACATTGGCACTTGAGACAGCCAACGCCAAAATAGCCAGTATACATTTTGCCAACTCTGGCCACTGACATAGATTTCCATGCCAATACTGATGCACCTGAAGATTGTGATTCTCTGCGACAGGTTCTGCAACATATGCGTTGAACTGGGCGCATATGCCCTCAGAGTTATTGAAGCGGTCAAAAATAAGGCAGCACTTTTGAAACTCCGGAGAAAATTTCCCTTTACGGAAGGGATCTATAACTTGTGCAGAGTACCACAGTGAGGCTTCATTGACTTCAAATGCCATGGTGGGTGAAGGGCTATTTCTCATACATTGTAAAATAAAAGTTGCTGAATTGCTCCTCAACATTTCTTTGCTTACCTAGTGGCAAGCACTCTAACATGGAATATGTTGCAGTGCCAAAGTCACTAAAAGTGTCGCCCAGCCTACTCTCAAGGAGATGTTTCACATCTACACCAATTATGCTGAACACTTGGTAGACAAGGGTGTTTTCAGACTCGTTTTTTTATTATGTCCACTACAGCAGTCATGCTTCCCTGTAAAAAACTAAGAATGCAGTAGAGTGTACTGTTTTTCAAATCACTATCAATATGTGATCAAAGATCCTCACATTTCTTGCCTTTGGCATCATCACTCAGCAAAGGTTCTGTAAACGGTTGCCACATGGATAATATAGCATTCATGGCCTCTAGGTCTGAGAACCACCAGCTAAGTGACACAGTTGGGATGACTCTTTCTTTGATGCCACACAAAGCACAAAATGAGAAATATTTGCGTTTTAGTTTCCGTGCATAACAAAACAGTGCACCAGAATGGACTAAAAAGTCAATAGCATTCTTCATTAACTCTGAAGATTGTAAAGACTTTAAGCATACCATCTAACAAGTGGCAAGGATCCCTCTCAGGGAAGCACTTCAGCTCAGGTATCGATTTTGACAGGTCATCACACAACCTTTTAATATACGTAGATGAATCACTGCAAATACAAACAAATCACTCCAATCTTTGTTGAACTTGGTAAGAACTGTTTTCAGCAGCATTTCAAATGACACTGCGTTCCATGTTTTCCAAAAGTCTGGCGTCATGTTTTCACCAGTATCCCAGAGGCTTGTGACTGCACTCTTTTCACATATAGCTGTCACTATACCTTGCATTGGATGTTTAATGCCTGGGGTGTTTGGCAATTCACCTACTATCAATACGGACTCACTAGAAAAGGGGGCCGATGTATCAAGGGTTTTTACCCATTCTCTGTGGGTAAATGTGATGGTACATATTGGGAAAGATTCTTATGAAACCTAAATTATTCCTATCAGTGAAAGACTCACACGTAGCCAAAAAATCAAATATGATTTTGTTATTTCCTGATGCTCTACAGTTTATAAAATAAATAAACAACACCTAAAACATGCTTCTAACCCCTTTGTCTTTAGACCAAAGACCACAAAACTGAAAAAAGGAAGAAACAATATTTTAGTGACATCTCTAAACAACAAAACTCAAGCAGAATAATGTTAGCCCAGTCTTTCTTACTGCTACCTTATATAACAAAGTTACATTGTATTGGCCCCTTCAGGAAGAAATATAAATTACTCTTTCACTCTCCTTTTCCTTTCTTTGAATGGCATTTAGTTTGTGCTTGTGCAGGTTTTTTTCCAGTGTTTATATGTTTACACTGGTGAGGGCTATTTCCCTTCCGGTGGGGTTTTATCAGTTATTATAGGTTTAAACCAGACAGCCTACATATAGTGGACATCAAGTAAATTACGAGATGTCTAACTATATATTGGCTGCACCGAAACAAGGATTTAACAAGGATGTTACAAGTGCTTCTCTAGTAGACGAAGGTAATAAGCCTGAATAAGGGAAGTGTTGTAGAGCTTCTCTAACTGTGGGACCAACCTTGTAGCGTTTGTGGAGTAGAATTATACCGAAATCCCATCGGAACCCGGTGTTTTATTACGGGCCAGCTCTTTAATGGCAGCACGAATTTCATTTGCCGCAATAGGAGCGGCAAGAACCTCTTGTTCAATTGCCTGCACTCTCTGTAGTGTTGCAGGTTGAAGGAACATTGCTTACTCTGTTGGGTCGGGGGTAGGCTGGGCTGCATATAATACCAAATAAAAATCTTGGAATGCCTTGTTAATCCCCAATTGTGTCATCATGGGTCCCATAGCAGGCGTATTAATTGTCAGGATCAGCGTGGGAGATGGGTCTGGTCAGATTAATCATGCCAGCAATGTGCCCGAATTATCAGCTTCAGTATGCACCTTCTGCATATATGTCCTAAGGTCTATCACTCAGAGGCGTTCTAATAGTTCAGCATGAGTAATTCTGGCTTCCTGCAGTTAGGCGGCAGACTCGGCGTGTTCGGCCGCTGCCCTCTCTAGGGTACATAAGGAAGCTTCCAGGTTCGTGAGTTCTCAGAGAACTTTGTTCCTGGCACCCACCGTAGTATTAATTGCCGTGCCCCGTACCACCACACTGAATGCTTCCCACTCCACTATGGGCGAGGAAGCTTTCCCAGAATTTTCAGAGAAGTAAGTGTCAATGGTCGTAGCCAGGGTCTCCCTAAACACCAAGTCCTCTAGCAGGCAAGTTTTAGCCTTCAGGTGGGTATTGGGACTGGCACATGGCCCCATGACAATGTTATCTCCAGTGAGCTATGATCGGATTTTGTTTTTCCCAAGTACATGGCATGCGTGATGCCAGCTTGGAGATGTGTAGGGGACAAAGGAATCTGTCGAGCCGGGAGTGCATGTGGGTGAGAATAAAATGAATATTCCCTCATACCCATGTTGCTGCTGTGTGTCACTTTTAAAATACCCCAGCCAACAACGCACTGTGGCAACATTCAAACCTGACGCACTGGGCCGTCCCCTGGGGGGGTGGAGGGGGACTATAGGTTCTCAGTCTACCGTGTCCCTCAGTAATACATAATAGCCCTGTGAGTCAATCCTGGAGTCCAACACCGCAAACGGGACCCTAGCTCGGAACCAGATCACAGCCCCTCTTGAGTCCGCAGAGTAGGATGTGTGAAACTGTTGCCCTCTCCAACGTTTGTGCAGTTTCCGAGCCTCTGGGGTGGGTTTCCTGTAAGAAAGTGATCTGCGCAGGGCACCTATGCCATTGGTCCTTTTATGTACAGATCTCATACCCAGCACATTCCAAGTTATTATATTATAAGCACTCGCTACAGATGACATTCTTGGCAAAATACAACCGCATGCTTTGTTCGGTCTCATTCACTTTGTACATTACCCCCCAACATTATTTCAGATGACATCATCAAATGGTATAAAACAATCCCCCAATACTCTGTCCAGTGATTCTTTGTCGTTCAACCAAACTTTACAACAAACAGTAAAAATATAAACAGCATGAACCATGTGCCTTCGCTATAGGGGCATGTATTCTCAAACTCATTAGGGGTACTGCATCTGCGCAGTGCTTGCATCACAACTAATGTGGGTCACCCAGACCCCAGCACATTGTACATCATACAAGAGAGGGCTCTGACCGCAGCAGGTTTAAGGAGATATAGAGAAGATGGACACCCAACTGTTAACATTGACACAATAACAGAATTTGCTTGGGGACACACTCAGATTGCTTGCACATCCAGTGAAAGCATGAATACATAACTATCTAACTAGATTATGTCAACTGAAGTTTACCTGTCCAACTGGATATTTGGTTTCCCATTATACTCACGTTCTTTACCCCAATAAGTCATTTGCAGTCTACAGGGTAATCTACGAGAACAGTGTCATGCTACCATTGGAATCTGAATGTGAGGCACTGCCCTGCGACGTATTGGAGCTGATGGGCAGCTTAGACGTCCGCAGTGTGGTCGCCGACCGGATGGCCGCCAGTTGTCCCTCCAAAGCCTGTTGCGGAGTGGGTTCCCCACACTGCCGTCTTTGTTGGTCATCGCACGTCGCCGCTATTGTGGGGCACATCTTTACTTGGGTGGTGCGGCCCAGCAGTGTCTCGTTTTCGGGAATCTGGAAAATGTTTCTCAAACCACTCCCAGGTCATTCCTGGATTCTCCAAAAAGTGGGTGCTTTGGTCGTGTATTACTTCAAGTTTTGCCGGGAACAGCAGAGTATACGTTAGGCCAGGTGTTCTAACGGTCTTTTGACTTCCTAGAAGGATGCACGTTTACGGTGTACAGCAATAGTAGAGTCCGGGAAGAGGGAGACCCTCGTATTGTCTATAAGGATGGGAGCTCTTTCCCTATCCACCTGCAGTAACACATCCTGGTCTTTGAAACTGAGGATCTTGGCCACTATTGGTCTCGGAGGTGCTCCAGGGATGGGTTTTCTAGTAGGGACTGTGTGAGCCCTGGCAACTGTAACTAGTTCCGAAAGTCCGATTGGAGCTACCACTTTCCGGAGCCAATCCTCTACATACTGAGTGATGTGACCAAAAAAACAGGGCCGATCACATCCTCCGTCCTCAGCGGCCGGCTGGCTCCATCAGTCTCTCACGCAGCTCACGGCCCAGTGGTCAGGCCGCCCATGCCAGGTCCAAGCAGACTGTCCGCTTCGGCCCAAAAGTAACGAGCTGCAGTCCCCTGGGTCCTCCAGTCTACTGAATCCGCGGGAGGCTCCGGCCGCATTCACTCTTGGGCACCGATCAAATGCTCAGTCCCAGGGCCATCTACTAACAACTGCCATTTAGGCCCCGCCGCAGCAGACAGCTCGGCACCCCAGCCGTCCGCCGGGCTTCAATTGCACGCTGGGGCACCGCCACACATATAATAGTCAGCTCTGTTACAAAGCCAGAGCCCGATGCTGTAGTGAGATGGCTAATAAGAGAAGATTAAGGGGCAGGGTCTGGGATGCCATGTTAGGTTGCTGGCCACGTGCCAACATAAACATAAAAGCACTTCCGTACCCTGCAACCTCCTGACACCCTCTCAGAATCATACTACATGCTTCAAATTGGCGTCCCCATTACAACAAATGCCAACAATTCAACCCTATGTTACAACATTTCTGTCCTTCTCATATCCCGATGTCTCCAAGGAATTCTCAGTCCTTACCTAAACATATGACACAGCACACTAACCTGATTATTCTCAGACTATCTCACTGTCAGCCTGAGAATTAGAACTGATTTTCCTCACTAATCATCTCTTCTTGATTCAATGAAAAATTGAACCACTGAGTAGAGATTACCTACTACATGATTCAAATTGGATTCACTATTAAACTAAATGCCAATAATTCACCCCTACGTTACAAAATTTGTCCTTCTCATATCCCGATGTCTCCAAGGAATTCTCTGTCCTTCCCTAAACATATGACACAGCACACTTCCCACTAGCCTGATCATTCTCAGACTATCCCGCTGTCAGCCTGAGAAATAGAAATGATTTTCCTCACTATTTGTCTCTTCTTGCTTCAATGAAATATGGAACCACTGAGTAAAGAGATTACCTACTAGATTTGAAAAAGAAAATAAATGAAAAAATAGAGGTTATAGGAGGGGGCACAAATGATCTTCCCAGCCTCTGTCATTTGAGAGGGTGCGGGAGACCACAACACAACTCACAAACTCATCACTTAGATTTACGGGGTCCCTCACACTTATGCAAAATAATGCATCACTAATCATATCTATGTCAAGCAAGGTGATTTGTGCAAAGGAAATAGATCATCATCTGACCTATGAAAAACAGCACTAACTGATGATAGGATGGGAGTGAGACATAAGGACACAATCTAACTCTACTGTCTAAAAGCTGTAAATTACCCCAGGTGGCAATGTCTGTGATTAGAACGTATGATAACAAACACAACACCCACCAAAATCCACATTATGTACCACCCAGCTAGTAAATGTTGCATAGTCATTGACCAATTGAAGGAACTAACCACTGACACAACCAGAAAAATGTGGGCATCAAATAACATCTTTAGAGGGAATTCCAACCTACATTAGTGTGATTTCACAGTCTTTCCATTGACTGATTTTCTAAGGACAAATGAGGTGAAACAACTCAGCATGAATTCTACACACATGAGGGGGGTTTATCTTGGACCTTCCTCTTGCATAAGATGACAGAAACCCCAGCTGCGGTGGATTTTACAATCAACAAATCATTCCTTTATCCCTCATTGAAGAAAAATGTAGTGACTAATGGCCAAGTACAAAAAAAACAAGCTATGGGCCAAGGACACTAAATATCTTGAGTGCTCTTCTGGCATTGACAGTATCAACTAGTTTATAGCCCCTAAATGCAGATTTAAAATTGACCACCAAGACAGCCCACTACTATGAAGGGATATTAGCGACAAATTAGCCCTGAAGAAATGTAAAAAGTCAAAAAGCAAACAAATCAACACAATTGTGATGAAAGGATGTGAACAAACACAGGAAGAATTTCAGGGAAGCAGCAACTATATAGCTGGAAGATCCCACAGCCATGAATCTGGCCAGTCCCAAAAATAAGAGAAAGAAGTATATAAATATAATTTTCTTTCTTAGGTTGTCAATTGGACCAATCCATAAACCGTCCAAAATAAATTTACCATTGTTAAACAGATTAAACTACTTCTTTCTCAAAAGGTCAAAAAACTGTGATGAATTCTCAGAATTCTTTGATGAAAACATTGGAAAGATTGATATTTTTCTACCAGTTGACAATTCACTCCACACTTCTCCTCCAAAAAGCAAGGTGACATGGAAAAACTTCAGAGAACTCACATAGACAATAAAGAGTGCAAGATCATCTTTTCACTTCAGTGATTTCATACCCGCCACAAAACTAAAAGAGATCAATTCATGTCCAGTCTGTATTGGGTGTGTCTGATTAACTTATCATTAACACAGGGAGAGATCCCAGACTGTCTTAAAATAGAAAAAGGCACACTACTTTAGGAAACAAAACTGATTCTGAAGATATGGATAGAGCATCCTTCCTTCAGGAGCATTTAATACAGTGAACTACAAACACCCCACTCATAACCCTAAAGGAAATAAATGCCTATAAATGGCACAGTACTAAATTGATTATTTTCATACCTGGATAACCAAACACAACAAAATAAACAATAATCTCACAGACCCTTCAATCTCTAGGCCAGGAACTGTCACAATACTGAATTTTCACTACAATTTGTTTACATTTAAACTTGTATCCTGTGGACTTATATAACACTCAAATCTCTATGGAGATAATATGCTGTTATTTCTAAAAGTTTTCTCCAGAGGACATACTTTTTCCGGGGCAGACTCTAGAGGATGGTAAGGTATGGGTGTCTTTTCATCACTTGATATTAAATCCACTTGATGACAAAATTTCTACTGATCTCTGAATCTCAGAACTATACCAAGTTCCAGTCATGGATGGACGCACTAAATATACTTACTGGACTGCAAATCTAAAATCACTGAATACACTAAATCTCTAGGCTACATGCTAGATGACAAAATTAATAGTCCCTCTCTCTTTCTCTAGCAAAGAATGCACATCACCAACTCAAGCTCCTTTGTGCACTTATAATCATCAGACCAAAATCAGGCTTAAAAAAGAGCTTCTATCACTGTCATGAGGAGACTCGACAATAGGAATGCTTTATTCACAGGCCAATCTGCATTTAGCTCATTGGAAAGCAAAGTAAATGCTTCAATTACATATGCAAGCACTTAGTACTCTCAAATACTTCAGAAGGAAGCACAAAGCTTATTCAAATTGACTGCATCATGCACAAAACCATACATCTTGGCACCCTTGGAATACTTGGCACAAAAAATCATCTCTGCAGGGAAAGCAAATCTCTAAAACATCAACTGAGACATCATCATCTTAGGTTTATCTGTATAGCTACTAAAAACATTACAATCAATGTGCTGAAAGTATATATTTTTAACTTAAACATAATGAAGTCCAAACAAATCAAATTCAATTAATACATTTTACAATAGTGCTGTATTTCTGTGTCAATCAGTTACTGGCCCTTAATACAAAAACTAGAAATGTATTAATGGACTTAGCTATTTTCTGCGGACTTCCAACTATGCCAGACAAAAGCAGACAACATAGGTTAGCGATTCAGGCTTGTGCTTGCAAAGTCTACATTGAATTACATGGAATTGCTACCAAGATGGATCAAATTCCCAGATAGCAGAAATGCCATATTTTATCTGCAGAATTGTTGTTTTAAAGAGGACTGATCGTTGTGACATACTGGACTTTGTTTTCTTGTATAGATATAAATAATATAATGGAAATGTTTCTTTTTCCAAGGACCAACATATTGTCGGAAAAGGAAGGTTTCTCGACATGTAGATTAATACAATTGTTAAGTAGGAAAATGACAACATTTATACAATTGTTAAGTAGGAAAATGACAACATTTCCATTCCAAAGTTTGTCAGCATACAAAGAACAAATAGAGATATCTTAAAAGTTGGCCCGTGGATTAACCTTAGCTTTCTGAGCGACAAACACCTCCCTCCAAACAATGATTTTAATGTCCCTTGGGTGGCCAACTGGAACATAACCCATAGTTTAAAAAAGACGGCAGTCATAGCTGAGCCTTGCCTCGATAGGGTGGCTTGGGAGTTGACATGGGGAAACAGAATAATGCTCCATAAACGTTACACTATGCCAAGTATAACCATGCTGTATACTTATTTATTTACTTGGGTAAACTTCAGTGAAACACTTTGCAACATTTTAGCTACAATTTCTCTTTTATCACTTGCTTCATCGGACTAAAAGATGGACCAGCCGTTCTTTTGAATATTCGGATAAAGGCACAGACCAAGGAATACCATTTTGTCTTCATTGAGGACAAGTTGTTCTAGTGATCGCCATTCTCTTAGAAAACCAGATACCTAAATATTGATAGTGTTAACCTTGTTCTAATTTCTTGCTATCTATATTCCAAGACCATGTTTTTTCGTTGCTGTCCAAACACAAGTTTTTTTTTGTTTTTCCATATTCAGAGAGAGTTGAGTCGAAGTGCAATATTGTTGCAGTCGCCGGTTAATTTAGCAATGCTTGTTTAATTTAGCAAGACTGCGTCACCAGCATAATGTGAATAGCCCAGAACTTTCCACAAAATCTTTTGGGAAAGGCAATGCTCTCCAAACTCCCCATAACTTGGCAATAACAGAACAGGATCATTCATGTTTTAATCTTCTTGTGTTTTCTATTTTAGGCTAAAGGTAGAGATTCCCTCCCATTTTGACACTAATTCATGTGTCTGAATAATGCCCCTGTTTGATTCACAAGAGAGGATTTGTAATAATCCACTGGGCAAAAATGAGCCACTATTGACACAATCAAAGACATCACTGAAATCCACGAAGCATGCAAGTAGGGTTGTGTTTGAGTGTATCAACATTTGAACTAAAACTGAAAGAGCGCTAGATTATCCATGATCCCACAACTGGCAAGAAAGTCTGTTTCGTATCTGTTAATTAACTAAGTCAAGAGCTGCCTAGCTGCCTAGGACACTTTTCTTCTTTAAAAACAACCCATTCATGAAAAAAGATCTCATTTCCGGCAGGTGCAACAACCTCTCAGTTCAAATCTGATTTACTAAACTATTCATGAATGAAGTGTATCTTTGTCCAATTTCATAAGCCAAATCGCTATTTATCTCTCATCTTGCACATAAACACCAGAATTACAACAGTACAGGCTAAAGGTGGACCGTTCATTTAAACTAGTCATCTCCTTTAAATTGATTTCATCACAGTACACTACTTTTTATGACTATGAATCAATCAAAATGGGCACAGATATTTGACACCCGTGTTACAACTTGTTGTCCAACCATCACTTAGCATCTATGCTTCATTAATAGGCACTAGAATACATCCATAATAGAATCAGAGAAGAAAATGGCAACAACTTCACAGAGTTGTCTACTGTCACACTAATCTACACCGCTCTATTGAGGAGAGCTGCCACCTCCTGCTGTAGAATGCACAAATGGTCCAAAAGTGGGGAGGAGGGTGGGAGTGGAAGGGGGGGGGGGGGTCGGGGTGCAGAGCATGAAGGAAGGAAAGGGTGTGGCCCCTTTCTATAATTTGAAGGACCCACTGGTCCAAAGTAATGGCCATCCAGGCCGAGAGAAAGTGTGACAAACCCCTCTTCCCCCCACAGGCTCCGTGAGGGGATGCGTTCCTGGTGGCGCGGGGGAGGAGGAGGAAGAAGAACAAGAGGAGGAAGGCTGCAATTTGGATCCGTGGCCTTTTCCTTTAATGCAGCCACTGTATTGCCTGATGAGGGGGTTAGGCTGCTGCTGAAGAGCCCGGTGTTGTCTGGATCAAAAGGCAGATCGTCTTCCAAAGCCACAAAAGCAGTAAAATGACTGGTGATCTTTGGCCAGAGGCGGATCCGACTGCGGTCTTGCAGGTCTTGAACCACTCCATAGCCGAGTCGGCTTTATCTACAAACAGACGCATTCCAAACGGGAGATCCATCAAGTTGGCTTGGATATCAGAGGATAAGTTGGAGGTTTAAAGGCCCGCACAACGCTGAATGGCAACCAAAGTACTCATTGCTAGGCCACAAAATCTGTAGTGTCAAGTCCTGATTTAATAATGTGTCAAGAAGTGTTCTGACTGCCCAAGATAAGTTCTTGGAAATTATCTTTCATATCGGCTGGGACGTGTGGCAAGATCATTTGGACCTTGTCCCACAACGCATGATTGTACCGGGCAAGAAGGCAGTTGGCATTCAGCGATTACAAGGCCATACTCACTGCAGAAAAGGTCTTTTTCCCAAGCTTCAAGGCACTTTGATTCCCTATGAGAGGGATCTGTTGGGAAAGCACCACCAGGCTGAACCCCCAAACAGGAAGACAAGGCTCTCCAGTGAAGGGTGTGTAGATAGAAAGGCTGGATCAGAAGGAGCTGGTTGATCACGGTGACCCAGGAGCCAGCTGATTGCTGGGGAAAAGAAGATGTGTCTCATGCCATCATAATGGTTCCAATGAGGCTACAGAGGGCAGGAGGACTTCAGTGAGGACATTAGTCCTGCTTTCTGTCGGTGTCAGTTGTAAATCCAAGATCTCTGCAGCTTTTATCATGAACTTATGCAAAGACACCACTTCAGGTGTTGGGGGTTCGGCGGGGAAGGCCATCGCCAGCTCAGGGGAAGTGTCCAAGCCACTTGCCGAAGACAGGCCCTGAAAGTCCAGATGGATCCTGGTCTGGGTCACCATAAGCAAAATACTCCAAAGAGTCAGAATCCGTACTAAAGAGTATCAGAGACTGGACCTGTAGGCCTCCTCTTCCAACTGTCACTGGGCATCCCTGCAGGAATGTATCTGAGGCTTGGCGTTGGGCTGTGGTGCCAGTAACACCGTATCTGGAGCCAGAGGGGGAGGAGGTGGACTTGGTGATGGTGGAGGTGGAAGCTGCGCTGTGCACGGTATTGGTTGCAGCGTCATGTATCGGAGAGCCTGGTCAAAGTAGTGTGGTGATGGCACTGGGTCCGACTGAGTGGCCCAGTGGTGAGACTGCTGGACCTAAAGGGGCGCCGGGTTGCGTTAAAGCCTTTGTGAAGATGGAGTACATGGAGTTAAGGAACGCTCCTGGATCTGATTCCGGAGTCGGCATTTGTGGAAAGTCGGCGCCAGAGCATTGTGCGGGGAAAGTGCCAGCACAGACATCTCTGGGAAGGACAGTGGTCTGTCCGGAGCCAAGTCCAAAGGAGGAGCATGGCTGCACAGAGGCGGGTCCGATGGAGTTAAGTCAACAAGCCCTAGTTCCGAGGACGAGGATCTGTGGGAGACGGAGAGCAACAAGGGGACTTACCTCTGGAGTGTTTCTTCTTTCTGTGTTTCCTCTTCTTCACCGGGTCCGAAGAAGATCAAGAACGGTGCCTGACCATTTATGGCACAGATGGCCTTCCTTATCCCTAGCTGTGAAAAGCTTGGCCTCTCGCTCCTTAATGGCCTAAGGGTGCATGCTGAAGCAAGACGAACAGGCCTTAAGAGCCATGGTTGGAACTTAAGCACCACAAACAGATTGCGTGAACCGGTCCCAGGATGCTTGTTTCCGGTCCAGGGAAGACATGGCTTGGCAGTTCGGGCTGGACTGTTCCCATGAGGCACAGGGTCAGACTGATTTGCATAAGGCCATGTCTGAACTGGGGTGGTGGAGTGAGCTAAAGAATGATGATGGATTAAACCCAGATCAGTTGACTGGGGGTGAGTGTTTGATTTGCTCTAATGCTCCGTCCATCATCCCCTTTGGTATCGCTTTGTTCGCCCTAAGTTGGCAGGGTATGCCCAGACGTGGGTCCCTTGCTCACTTTGCCACTGGATTCAAGCTAGCCTGGCTGATGACGGCTGAATAGCCAGAAACCGGTCCCAGGATGCTTGTTTCCGGTCCAGGGAAGATATGGCTTGGCAGTTCGGGCTGGACTGTTCCCATGAGGCACAGGGTCAGACTGATTTGCATATGGCCATGTCTGAACTGGGGTGGTGGAGTGAGCTAAAGAATGATGATGGATTAAACCCAGATCAGTTGACTGGGGGTGAGTGTTTGATTGGCTCAAACGTTCCGTCCATCATCCCCTTTTGTATCGCTTTGTTCGCCCTAAGTTGGCGGGGGTATGCCCAGACGTGGGTCCCTTGCTCACTTTGCCACTGGATTCAAGCAAGCCTGGCTGATGACGGCTGGAATGCCAGAAACCGGTCCTAGGATGCTTGTTTGCGGTCCAGGGAAGACATGGCTTGGCAGTTCGGGCTGGACTGTTCCCATGAGGCACAGGGTCAGACTGATTTGCATATGGCCATGTCTGAACTGGGGTGGTGGAGTGAGCTAAAGAATGATGATGGATTAAACCCAGATCAGTTGACTGGGGGTGAGTGTTTGATTGGCTCAAACGTTCCGTCCATCGTCCCCTTTTGTATCGCTTTGTTCGCCCTAAGTTGGCGGGGGTATGCCCAGACGTGGGTCCCTTGCTCACTTTGCCACTGGATTCAAGCAAGCCTGGCTGATGACGGCTGGAATGCCAGAAACCGGTCCTAGGATGCTTGTTTGCGGTCCAGGGAAGACATGGCTTGGCAGTTCGGGCTGGACTGTTCCCATGAGGCACAGGGTCAGACTGATTTGCATATGGCCATGTCTGAACTGGGGTGGTGGAGTGAGCTAAAGAATGATGATGGATTAAACCCAGATCAGTTGACTGGGGGTGAGTGTTTGATTGGCTCAAACGTTCCGTCCATCGTCCCCTTTTGTATCGCTTTGTTCGCCCTAAGTTGGCGGGGGTATGCCCAGACGTGGGTCCCTTGCTCACTTTGCCACTGGATTCAAGCAAGCCTGGCTGATGACGGCTGGAATGCCAGAAACCGGTCCTAGGATGCTTGTTTGCAGTCCAGGGAAGACATGGCTTGGCAGTTCGGGCTGGACTGTTCCCATGAGGCACAGGGTCAGACTGATTTGCATATGGCCATGTCTGAACTGGGGTGGTGGAGTGAGCTAAAGAATGATGATGGATTAAACCCAGATCAGTTGACTGGGGGTGAGTGTTTGATTGGCTCAAACGTTCCGTCCATCGTCCCCTTTTGTATCGCTTTGTTCGCCCTAAGTTGGCGGGGGTATGCCCAGACGTGGGTCCCTTGCTCACTTTGCCACTGGATTCAAGCAAGCCTGGCTGATGACGGCTGGAATGCCAGAAACCGGTCCTAGGATGCTTGTTTGCGGTCCAGGGAAGACATGGCTTGGCAGTTCGGGCTGGACTGTTCCCATGAGGCACAGGGTCAGACTGATTTGCATATGGCCATGTCTGAACTGGGGTGGTGGAGTGAGCTAAAGAATGATGATGGATTAAACCCAGATCAGTTGACTGGGGGTGAGTGTTTGATTGGCTCAAACGTTCCGTCCATCGTCCCCTTTTGTATCACTTTGTTCGCCCTAAGTTGGCGGGGGTATGCCCAGACGTGGGTCCCTTGCTCACTTTGCCACTGGATTCAAGCAAGCCTGGCTGATGACGGCTGGAATGCCAGAAACCGGTCCTAGGATGCTTGTTTGCGGTCCAGGAAGACATGGCTTGGCAGTTCGGGCTGGACTGTTCCCATGAGGCACAGGGTCAGACTGATTTGCATATGGCCATGTCTGAACTGGGGTGGTGGAGTGAGCTAAAGAATGATGATGGATTAAACCCAGATCAGTTGACTGGGGGTGAGTGTTTGATTGGCTCAAGCGTTCCGTCCATCGTCCCCTTTTGTATCGCTTTGTTCGCCCTAAGTTGGCGGGGGTATGCCCAGACGTGGGTCCCTTGCTCACTTTGCCACTGGATTCAAGCAAGCCTGGCTGATGACGGCTGGAATGCCAGAAACCGGTCCTAGGATGCTTGTTTGCAGTCCAGGGAAGACATGGCTTGGCAGTTCGGGCTGGACTGTTCCCATGAGGCACAGGGTCAGACTGATTTGCATATGGCCATGTCTGAACTGGGGTGGTGGAGTGAGCTAAAGAATGATGATGGATTAAACCCAGATCAGTTGACTGGGGGTGAGTGTTTGATTGGCTCAAACGTTCCGTCCATCGTCCCCTTTTGTATCGTGAGGGTCCATAATAGACATGTGTCCCCCACAATCCCTGCAGGGTTTGAGCCCTGATTTTTTGGGAGGAGACATGGTACTGCAGTTTTTGAAGAATTTATGAGGAAACTCGGAGAGAAGGAAGCTCTGGATCTGCGTCGAAGGAAGACAGAAGAAAGTCTATTATTATGTTTTGATTGTAATTTAATATTGGTGCTTGGTTTATCACGGCTATTAGACACAACTGCCCTCTCAACTGAATGCCTCAAAACCTTTGTGTGTATTTTTTTTAAAAATATCTCAAGATCACTTTTGAAGTATGGACATGTGTTAGTGTCATGATATTTGGCTCTTACCCTTTTATTAGCATAATATCGCTTGCAAGGCGGAATAAGATTTCATCCATATACGGTTGATAAAAAGATCATTTAAAGATCTGATTAGCAACAGCAGCATCATCATGTTGGGAATTATGACATTTATGAGCTTGTAGGATCAGCTCACACTTTCTTAAATAAAAGCCTCTAGTGCTAAGGACATTAACATACACCATCTCTGATTACCACTATAAATGGAATGAAGACCCTAGGGGTTATCACTATTTGGGCACAAATAGGAATTTATGTATTTGGATTGCAAAAATACCACATATTATCCCCGTACAATCTATTTCCAGCTAAAATCGTGAATTTGTGCGCTGAAATTATGTGATATATGACACTCTGCTGCATAGGACTGGGGAAAACAGGTGATATTATGGTGTTATTCCCCATTCTAAGGCATGGTATCGCCTCTCCAAGTAACTGGGGCTCCCTGATTTAGGCCCCTGAGTTATCTCTACATGAAATATACAATGCAACATAAAATGTTTACGTACACTATATGAACGTGTACCCAAAGAATTACTTATCATATGGGCAGACCGTGTCAGTAGTTTTCTTGACACGAGCCGAGTGCTTAGGATGACTTAACTCCATTTCCTCGCATGTACTGGTACCTGCCTCAGCCTAAAATTTACTTTATGTTTGCGTTTCCTTCGCTTTACCTGTCCATCTGCAATTAATAGACCGTGGTGTAGCGTTCGATCAGAAAGATCCCGCCTAGAACTGCAGGGAAAATGAGGAAATGGGCCTGGGCGGCGGAGGGAATGGTAGGAATGCAAAAATAGTCCTATTTGATTTGCGTTCATTGTAAATCCGATGAATACAAACGCTCCGATTTCCAACCCACAGGCCACCTTCGCAGCCTTTGCGGCCGATACTGTACAGCATTAGTATAAAGACAGGAGACATATTGTGTGCTAACTTGAAAAAAGGATGTGTTAAAGCCAAGCTGAATATGACAACATTCAAACTGTGTACCCCCAAACAGCATTATATTAAAATTGCTTTGGTTAACCTTTTACATAACGATCCATACAAGAAACAAATACTTTTAAAACAAACAAAAAAATGATTTTGACGTAATGCAAAATATACTAAACGTATGCTTTAGACGTCATTACTGTAGCGCGGCGGGGCCTGGTTACAGCTAGGCCGCAGCAGCGCAAGAAAGCCACACGACACAGGTGGTTGCACTATCGTGGCCGGAAGACCCCGAGCGGCTTCCGGCCGTTTATTTTATCCCCTCGGGGCGAGCCCGCCCCAAGGGGTGTGGGGATGCGTGTAAGTGGCAACATTGTCCAAGAGAGCCCGGATGGCTCTCTACATCCCTCCTTTCTTTTGGTTCTGGACCATCAGGTTGTCCCGGTTCAAGGGGACGTATATACAAAGTCCTTCAGTTGTTGACTCGGCGCAGGATTCGGCCGGAGACCATACTTCTAGCTCCGGGAACCGTGAGCTGTCGAGGCACTGGACGGGATACCCCCGGCCGACTCGATGGCGGTGTTCGGACATGTCAACCGGGCACTGTCAGCACAGCCTTGGCTGACTTGACTGGGTGTCTCCGGCGGCGTGTTCCTCACGCTGGGTGAGGCAGGAGGAGAGAAGTTCGGAAGTGAGTCCTGATAGTCGGATGCTCCTTGGTCCGCCTCCGCCTCAGCTGTCTTCTTAAAGCTGGACACATTCCTCGTGATGGATTGTAGTCCCTTTTGAGCAGTGACCATGGTCCCTTGAACACTTACAACGATCCATACTTCTGGCTCGTAGGGCGTCCAGAACTTCCACCCGGGGTGTCAGTCTTTGACCACCACACGGTCTCCCACTCTTAGCTGCGGTTCTTGGGCTCTTCGGGTCTCACTGGCCTTCCGGTTCGTTGTCTCCCTCCTCGCTTGGACGGCTGCATCATCCCGCTCCACGGGCACCCACGTCGGGTCTGACGAGATACTGTCTCGTGGGGCTCGCTTGAACAGGAGATGAGCCGGAGCACACTTGGTGGTGCTATGAGGGGTCTGTCGGTACGCACCGAGGAACTGGTCAAGAGCTGTTTCAGGGTCCTCTTCATTCTCCACTGCGATGCGCAATGCGCGGTTGATTGTCCTCATTAGACGTTCTACTTCCCCGTTCGCTTGGGGCCATAGCGGGGTGATCTTCCTGTGGCGAACTGTTAGACTTTCGAGGTACTCCTGGAACTCTCGCCCCTGAAAAGGGGGTCCATTGTCGGACTTGACCTCTTCCGGTAGTCCCATCATTGCGAAGGTTCTGTCCAGGACTCTCTTCACATGGGGAAAAGCTGTCGACGATACCACTTCAACGATGGGGAATTTCGAGAATGAGTCAACCATGACCAGCATGTGACGTCCATCTGGGAAGCTCCCAAAATCCACGCCGAGATGTGTCCAAGGAGTCTTGCTTGGTTCTTCCGTGATCACAGGTGCTGGCGCTGGGTCCCCTCCGGTGATCGTGCAGGCATGACACTGCCTTACCATCTCCTCCACCATGGAGTCCATCGCCGGGAACCAGACCTTGTCCCGTAACCTGGCTTTGGTCTTCGCCATTCCTTGATGGCCAACGTGTGCCAACGCAAGGATCCTTTTCTGAAGACTCTCCGGAACCACTATCAGGTGTCCCCTCAGGACAACTCCTTCTTCCCCCACACTGAGTTCGCTACGGACTTGCCACAGTTGTTGGCGGGCATGGCTGACTTCCGGCCGGAGGACGTGGGCGCTGTCCATGAAATGGGCCCATCCATTATTCTCCAGTGCTCTTCGGACTCGGGAGAGAGTGGGGTCTTCTTGAGTGGCTCGGCCAATCTCTTCGAGTGTCATGGCCTTGGGACACGCCCCTTGCGACACCATGTTGACAAACGCTTCGGTGCTGCAGGCATCCGCCGACGGGTCTGAGGGTATCGTGGACTCCGGGTGACGAGACAGATAATCAGCAGGGTTGTGGGCCCCTGGACGGTAGATCACTCTGAAGTTGTAGGCTTGCAACTGCACCGCCCATCGTTCGATCCTCGGGGGTGCTAGCCGGGATGAGCCAGCAAACAGTGGGAGCAGCGGTTTGTGGTCAGTCACGACATGGAACTCCTGGCCGCACAGATACAAGTGGAAGTGCTGGCACGCCCATTTGATAGCCAACGCCTCCCTCTCGATTTGGGCGTATCTGGTCTCAGTGAGGGCTTTGCTGGCATAGGCGACTGGCTTCCACACTTCCGGGCCGTGTTCTTGAAGGAGGACCGCTCCTAGGCCCACCGGGCTGGCGTCGACGACCAGTTCCGTTCTTCGTCTTGGGTGGAAGTAAGCCATTACGGTCTTGTCCAGCAACCCTGCTTTGATATCTTGGAACGCTTTGTTGGCCGCCAGCGTCCACTCCCACTTGTGATCGTGGCGCGTAAGGACGCGCAGTGGCTCGGACATGGCTGCAAGATTGGGGATGAAGCGTCCACAGTACGTGGCCATGCCGAGGAAACTCCTCACTTCGGTGGGGTTTCGAGGGGTGCTGGCCGCTCTGATAGCTTCGGCCTTCTTCGGGTCCACCAGGAGTCCTTCTCGGGTGAACGTGTACCCAAAGAAATCGACGCTCTCTTGATAAAATGAACATTTGGATTTGTGCAGAGTCAGCCCACAGTCTGCCAACCTCTTCAGAGTGGCTCGGAGGTGAGAGTGGTGTTCCTCGAGCGTGTTGGAGAACACAAGGATATCATCGCTGAGGTTGATCACCCCTTGCAGCCCCGACAGTGCTTCCCGGATGGCATTTTGGAAGACTTCGGCGGCTGACGATACTCCGAAGCTGAGCCTCTTGTACCTTCGGAGGCCAACGTGCGTCGAGAAAGTGGTAATATACCGGCTCTCGGGCTCCAGTTCCAGCTGATGGTAGCCGGCGTTCAGGTCTAGTTCAGAGAACCACTTCGCCCCATTTAGGTCCGCCACAATATCGTCCATTGTGACGTTCTCTCTTCACAGCGGTATTTGGCAGTCTCATGTCGACACAGAGTCGAATGGCTCCGGGTTGTTTGGGTTTGGGCACCACGACCAGCGGGGACACCCACGGAGTGGAGCCAGAGACCTTCTCAATCACATCTAGCTCTTCGAGCTTTCTCAGCTCCTCCTCTACTTGTGGGCGTAGGTTGAATGGCACCCGCCGGTGCCTAAGGGCCACAGGTCGTACCGAGGGGTCAATGTGGAGCTTGAACCTCTTGCCTTTGAGTTAACCAAGTCCTTTGAAGAGAGCCGGAAACTCCTTCAGCATCGCTTCCGCATGGGAGTCATGGATCTGATTGACGAAGAAGACAAGTCCGAGGTCCTCGGCCGTGTGGCAGCTGAGTAAAGTTCCCTTTTTACCCTCGGTGATGTGGAACCTCGCCTCGGTGGAGTAGCTTCCGCTGGCGACGGTGGTCTGAATGACGCCACGGAGAGGAAGTGGGTCCGTCCCTCCGTACGTGTAGATTCGGGCTGTGGACGGTGCAAGAGGGGGTCGCGGCGACAGGCGGTCATATTGGTCTGAGTCCATCTCATTGACAGATGCACCAGTGTCAATGAGAGCTTGTACGTCCGTGCCTTCGATGGAGACTGAGCACATGGGAGGTGGTCTCCGACGGGTACCTGTCCTGCTGACGTACGACACCACAAACACTTCCTCGTCCTCATACATAGGGCGTCGGTCCTGTGGCTGGTCATCCGGCACTGGCGGTAGTCGTCGAGGGAGATTTGGCGGACACGCTGGGACATGCTTCTGGGCCTCGACGATGTTTGTCGGAATCGCCCACCACGGCACACTCTGGCATAATGATTTAGCCTTCCGCAGCGGGAGCACGTTTTCCCTTTTGATCCGCAGACGGCCGTCGCGGGGTGATCCTCACCACAGTATCCACACGGTCCGCCTGGTGGCGGTTTGGGCGCCTGGCGAGTCGTCGTGGGGCGTCTCTGGATTACATCCACCCTTTCTTCCTTGATTGGTGGGTGTGTGGGCGCCTGTGAGGCGGCAACCGGGGTGTGTAGGGCGGCTTCCATCTCTTCTACCCCACGTCCAACAGTTCATGGGAGCGGGCCAGGACCAGGATCTCGTCCAGCGAGATTCCAGGTTGCCGGAGGATTAGTTTCCGCAGGAGTTTTGAGCGGCAACCCAGGATAATCTGATCACGGATTTCCTCCCGCTGGTCTGCAAAGGGGCACGTGCTAGCCAGCCGGCGTAGACACGCGTAGAACATATCTACGGACTCTGAGTCGGTCTGCCACGCCCTCTTGAACTTGAATTTCTCGAAATCGTGGTTGAGCTGTGGGTCGAAATGTCTATTGAGCGCGGCGACCGCCGCCTCGTAGTCATCTTCATCTCCGGTGTTGGGAAGCGTCTCGAACAGGTCATAGATCTCCGCACCCCCGTAGTAGATGAGGAGTGACCGTTTCACGGTGCCATCTGTTTCCCTCGTCCCCTTAAAGTAGTGGTTGAGTCGTCCGACCCATGCCTTCCATCTGGGCGCGGCAGTGGCGGGGTCCGAGGCCTCACTGAAGGGGGTAGGGGTGCAACCGCGGTGTGGGTGTGCACCGGTGGGGGCTGATTGGCGCCAACGACTGGGTTACGCCCTCCATCTTGCTGGGCGGCAGCACCGGCCGCCGGTGGGTTGCTCATTGCGTCTGTGTGATGAAGCGTGGACGCGGAGGCGTGACCTGCTTGCTGGTTGTTTTTGCCTGGGCGTGCGTCGTAGTACGCGGTCTTGCGTCACGGGACGTGGGGAGAAGGCAGTTCACCCTCTGGCGCAGCTTTGTGGTGGAGATGGCGTGTGATTGAGGCAGGCCTGTGCGTTGCTTTGCCGTGGCGCGGTTCTCCTTTTCCTTTTTTTTTTCTTTTAGCCGCAGCGGTGCAGTCCTGCCAGTGGGGCCTGCTTCGTGTGTCCCAGAACAGCCAGCTTCCCTCACTTCTCCCTTCAAGGACGCTGAAGTGCACAAGGCCCTCCTCTGAGGAATCGGGGCTGGCAGACTGTGGTCCCCTCTTGGCCCTGTAGGGGGCGCGCAGCTTCAGGCACAGGCAGCAAGGGGGCAGCTCACTCCCGGGGCCTTGCAGCACTGATGCGGGCCGGCGGGCCCAGACGCTTCAGATAGTCCCAGGGGGCGCGGGCAGACGTGATCGTCGGAGCAGCCCCGTGCAGGAGGAGCAGGCGGGGCACAGCGAGGCGCTCAGAGCGCCCCCGCACTTACCCGCGAGATGCAGGCCGCTTGAAAGGCGCCGCCAGCTGAACGCGCTCCCGTTGGGCAGGGAGACGCGTGGGCGGGCGCAGGCCAGATCTCCGCTGAGGCGTGCAGGCGCGATGACTTGGGCGGAGGCCGCAGACGATGAGGGGCACCAGGAGCAGCAGGCGACCGGTGGACCTGAGCGGCGCGGGTGGGCACCACACGCTCGTTGAGGCACACCGCACAGCAGCGGAAGGAGCAGGGCAGCCCGGGTGGGCTCCGCACGCTCCCAGCAAGGCTCCTGAAGGTAGGCCAAAAACACGCGAGGGGTGCTACCGGCCTCGTCGCCAATGTAGCGCGGCGGGCCTGGTTACAGCTAGGCCGCAGCAGCGCAAGAAAGCCACACAACACAGGTGGTTGCACTATCGTGGCCGGAAGACCCCAAGCGGCTTCGGGCCGTTTATTTTATCCCCTCGGGGCAAGCCCGCCCCAAGGGGTGTGGGGATGCGTGTAAGTGGCAACATTGTCCAAGAGAGCCCGGATGGCTCTCTACATCTACAACTATAATTGAAGCAGGTTTTATTCGATTACATTCCGTTTCTGGGTTTAAATATATACATATAGTTAAAAATAGTTTTTTGCTCCCAAAGCAGTGTCTTTTGAAACCATAATGCAATCTCTTCCACCTGCATGTTCATGTCAGGTACCAGTCGTCTCCAGTAATGGAAGGGATTGTGAAATGTCACTGATCTTTCGCCCCTACCCCTCCCCCACCCCTTTCGTTACCCAATTTGAGCACGAGCCAGGGTCGCGTCTCCGTGAAATATTTCCCAGCATGAAAGGGATAGCACAGTCCGGGAGCGGCGAGCACATTTAGCCTTTTCTTCCTAGAGCCAGTGCTGGTTTTCTAGGAGCCGGACTGCCGCGGTGACTGGCCCGGCCGGCCCCATGCTGCTCCTGACAGACAGACTGCCTGCCTCACATTAATTCACTTCACACCACTCGTATCGATCGACGGCCGCTTCCCGGGTCTCTCTGCGCACGCGGCCGGTCTGGCTGCCTGCACCCGCATCAGCACATACACACAAAGGCCATCCACCGATAACCTTTCCCGCCGCCTTAAAGGGCCAGAGCTCATAGTTATATCAGTGTTACCATAAGGAAAATAGAAAAGGTGAATGTTTCCTCAAGTGCCTGCTGCTGGTAAAAAATCTGCCCCGAGCGGTGCTGGGTAAAAACGACAGATTCGATATTCTAAAACAGAGGAAGCACTTCGGTGAAAAAGGGACCAGGCACAAAGGTTAACGTTAGAACTGAAAAGGAAAGGCAGGCTAACCGTAATTACAGTTGAAAAACCCTGCAAAGGCAACGCTAACTTAAAACACCTAAAGAAGGCAGTTTCCTGACTTCTAACCCCATTAAAAAAACATCAAGTTTGCTTAAATCACTTCTCTTTATGACAAAAGCATAATGTAGTTAATTGCAACTAAGCAACATTTTACATGAAAAAACGTCATACCAATACAATGATGATTAAAGAGGAATGACTAATCAGAGGTTACGTTGTAGGTGCGCCCTGAATAAGCAGGGCACTTGTTCTGTACCTGTCAAGGCCCCCTCCCCTCTTCGGGGTAGCTCAGTCCAGCAGTGAAGGTTTAGCTCAACAGAGGAAGGTTAAGATTAGGATCCTGTTGAACACAGTTGCAATTCAGATGCGATTTTATTTTGTATAAAAGCAACACTTAAATAACACCTTTATATATACCTTTAGCTTTACAGAGAAAATAGTTGCGGAGGCCGATGGGGCTTTATTACCTCCCCTTTTACCAACAGGGCGGAGGTGGCATTCCCAGTCTCTTGCTGGGACGGTCCATTAATGTAGGCAGATTTAGCAGCGGGCCTGAGCAGTATTGGCCTCACTTATATTCAGGCACGGTTCACCCAATGCAGTGCTTAATTTGAGCCGGTGGTTTCCAGTGCTCAGCACCAGCACGTAATTATCAACTCCGGCGCTTTTCACGAGCACCAGTTAAGGACACATTCATTTATGGTAGGCCCGGGGAGATTAAGTGATTTGTCCAGAATCCCAGGATGTTGAGCCAACGGCAGCTCTGGCTGTTACGCCACATCCTCTCCCCACTTAGTAGTTGGTTCTGTTTTAGGCGGCATTAACAGGGGAAATGGGCTGGTGCAAGCTGCCTCCTGATGAGAGCCCCGGCACTTATTATTTATGTATTTTTTTTACAAATTAACCACTGGGGTTACCACTGTGAACTAATCCGTGCACAGAGTCCTGGCAGCAGTTGCATTTTCTTTATCTCAGTGAAGTTAAGAAACATGCCTCTTTTATAGAAACTCCCTCCTTCTTTTATAACACTTAAAACACAAGCAGTGTTTTGAGAAAAGTCGCAATCTGCAAATGTGGCCCCAGTGGCGTAGCAAGGGGGGGGGAAGCAGTCCGCCCCAGGCGGCATGAGTTTTGGGGCAGAGGCCAACCCCCAGCTCTTACCTGCCATCTCGGGTCGGCAATCTCCAGCACAACACCCCCGCTCTTCAATGCGGCTGCCGCGGGGCGGCAAACACAGGGACCGCCTCGGGCGGGCTAAGGTCTAGCTACGCCACTGTGTGGGCCACTTTTTTTTAGGGCGCCCTGGCCAATTTTTGATCCCAGTCAAACCCTGTATACAAGCCAGCCAGATTCTGAACCTCATCTAAGCAACCCTGTAAAAGAGAAGATACAAGGTTAACTTTTCACCTGCATCCATGCCACGGAGACACAAGTACCTGTTCACAAGCTACATAGAAGCTAATGAGTACCAGGAAAGGCAATGTGGGTGGTGCCGCAAAGGGGATAAACACTCAAGAAGCAAACATTGAGTGAGCGGGTGTACTCGCCAGGCAAAGCCATAACTAAGACCACCTGTACTTGTAGATGAATGTTCTTGACAGCCATCATACAGTGTTTACTGAAGGGATAAAGAGGCCTTCTTAGCACTGGGTTCACAACTTCAGATATCTTGGGCTGGCTAGGGGCTATCACATTGGCAAGGTCTACACCAGAGCAGCCTTCTAGAGCTTCAGCAGGGAAACTGGTAGCAGATAACTCCACGTCCAGAAAACATCGCAGCAGGAACCGTATAAATATGAGTTAATTTAAATCTACGTGAGATGGAGCAGGGTTCCAGACTGCATTTACTGTCCATGGCATTCCGGCAGCAGCCTACTGCCGTCAGCACATAATAAAAGTTTATAACTATAACCATTCAAGTTAGTGCAGATTTTCCCTCCTCAAAGGGGATGCTGAATAGATCAGATCTTGCCCTGCTCCTAAAATGCGCTGTGGTGCTTGTGCACATTCCAGGGATCTGCTCTTGTGGAAAACATTGTATATTCCAATCAGACAGACCCTGGAGTCTAAGACAACGCAAAGGGGAAGAGTGGAGGATACTTCTCTTGTCATTTCTGGATAGGTAGCAGCCATCTTAGACCAAACAATCATTATTTTATACACAGATTGTGAGGGCAAACAGCCACAATTGCTTCACAGGTAGTAGCAACCAATCATTCGTCTGCACGTGTTCAATGTTCACAATATTTATTGAAAAAAAATCTGGGTAGTGTTTGCATATATTTACATTCATTGATTAACAAAGGGTCCCATTTCCCTGAAATCACTTTATTTGAACTAGGAGGACAGTATGCATCACTCCAGCATATCACTACTGTGCCCAAAACCTTAAACAGCGTTGCCACCATCTACCAGATGGGGGTAGGGGCTGAGCCATCCCTCTCCAGAGACTACAGGGAGAGGAGACCAATTTACGTTTTTTGATATCCTACTGTATACGTGTCCTAAGGAGCATTAGAACTGAAGTTTGGGGGTGGGAATCACTTGGGATTAGTGACCCTTCTAACTAAGCCAAAAGAAAACAGGCAATTGGCAAAGCCAATAGATCTCGCCTTTGGGACCGATTGGCTTAGCCAAAGACTTTTGGCGATGCTGTACAGCATCAGCAAAAAGCATTCTTTTGGCGTTACTGTTCAGCCTCGGTCAAAAGTAAAAAATAAGAAAAAAGGTCCAGTGACATAGCCTCATCATCTCATAGGTATGTGAATGCGTCACCACATACACCAATGTGTCATCGTGCATGCACATACCTGTAAAATGAGACAGACACAACTTTTTGTTATTTTAATTTACCAATCCAACATGGATTGGTAAATAAAAATAAAGGAAACTGGAGTAGCACAAGGGTGTCTTTTTATCTTCTTTTTAAAGGCAGAGGACAAGGCAGTAACTTGCTGTGTGACGCTCCAAAAAATAAATATAATAAAAGGGGTTGGAGGGGTAACAGAAGGGCGGTTGAGGAGCAATACAATAAAGATAAAGCTGGGTGGGGAAGGAGGGAAAATATAGCACACAAAGGAGAGAGCAATATGGGGGCGAGGGTAGAAACATACAAATAAGAGCAACATGGAGCGTGCAGTGGGAGAGTTTGGTGGAAGAGAAGCACATGAGAGAGAATAAGCAGGCCACGAGAGGAACATGGCACAAGAGGGGAAGAACTACAAGAGGGAAAGAGCTGGAAAACATAAGCACTCTCATGAAATGCTTAACCTAAAAGAAATCAAAGCAGTTCCCTAAAAGTGAGCAGCGCACTGCAGGGATACAAGTCAGGCAAACAAAAGGATTGTAAACAAGCTATGCTCCAGGGTAGGGACAAACACCAGCAGAGGAAGGCAAGCCAATGAATAAGAAGAGTGACAATACAGCCAACCAATGGCAAGCAGTGGACGGGCTTGTAGGTCCACTGCAAGTTCTTGGAAAGGCCACAATATGTCTTTAGCAACCAGACCGCTTGACAGGGGAACTTCAGAGACGGCTGCTGTGGACGCTGGTCAACAAACAATTGGTGGCAGAACTCTTGAGCATTTATTGGTACTGAAACTATTCTACAGAAGTGTTGGAGACTCTGACTGGCGGGCACACTGACAAGTACTCCAGTATCTTTTTTGCCAGCTGAGGGATTTACCGCAGCAGTGTGAACACCTTATACTTATCTTTACAACATGTGAAGTCAGTGGCTGCGTGGGTAAACTCCTAAAAGTTCAGGATACATGTATGAGCAGATTTGCGATAGCATATGAGAAAGCGAATCGCAATCCAGTCAAGCTTCAGGTCACATTGTTGACAGATCTGGTATTTCTTTCTAAGTATGTCTGTGATCAGTGACTATAATTTGTCTTCGCTTGCCAGTATTTGGAGTTCTTCAATGTGTTTAAGTATTCTGCAACAGTACATTTACTATTTACCAATCTGAGGCATTTAAATTTACTTTGCGTCTCTTCATATGCTTTCCAATGAGCTGTGTATCTTTGTCTAGCAATTCATTGGGATTTATTTGATAGGTTTGTGATTCAGCAAGGACGTTTGTTGTTTAGTTTTTTAAGATAGTTATACGAATTGTAGGGATTTTATTGTTTTATGAATGTGTACCTGGAATTTGTAGTCCGATTTTGTATGTCCAAAAGTAGTGAAGGCCATCTTTGGTCTGCTCAATATGCATAGCTGAGAACATTCCTGCTGGCCGTCAGTACGTGTACAAGTAGAAGGTGCAAGTTTTCAGTTTGGCAAGGATCCCACTTTTAGCATGCAACGCTCTAGACTTCACTGTTGCAGTGCAGGATTGCCTGCATAAAATACATCTTTGTAACAGAACGTACTGATTTCAATCAATCATTTTCTGACTACGCTGTGATGATCATGTCAACATACAGTTTGTCCCCAACAAATATGACAAAATATAATTTTAGGAAGGGCAAGCTTTAGCGCTGGTGGCGCCCAGTGCAACAATGTTTGTTGGCACCCCCATCCATAGTGGAGGTGGTGACCACCTCCACACGGATTCCCTCACCACCACCTTTTAACAGGGCCCCTCAAGTCTCCATTACCACTCTCTCTCAGATGCATTTAATTAGTTATATAGCGCCACTAATATCACTGTAGGGTGTCAGAGCACTTTGCATCACATACACATTACACAGAGACAATCAATCATACGTGTGCAAATCAGCATATAGGAAATGTTACATAAGCCAAAGGACTACAACGTGTAGGATTCGCATGGCATCCATACTGGTAGGCAGTATAGTCTAAGAGTGCTTGGTCTGGAGAAGAACAAACTTAGAACTGAAAATTGAACCGCATAGTTGGGGGTTCTCTTTAATAATATGAATTGATTTCTACCCAAATGAACGTTTTTTGCAACTCTAATCTATACTTTGCAGTGTGCATGCAGTTCTTTGATGGCAGTTAATAATTCTCTCTTCTATATTAGGATTTTAACTTATAAACTGCAAGTAACAAAAGGATGTCTCTTAAAAAAGCAGTAACCCACTGACCTGTTTACATAATATGCACTTTGTGATCTGCCTGGTACACTTTCCTTGCAGCAGGCATATTAATCCTCTGTGCTATTTTATGACCAGTCAAAACCTCAACTAGGAAAAACTCTGATCTCTCTGCAGGAAGAAAATTAATCACCGGAGTTATCTTGACATTTTAATTGTTGCCTGGAAATTACTGGAGGCAAGGAAGCGGCAGCAGGTGCTTTTAAAACCAAAATAAACTTGCAAACAGGGCGCCCTCTGAAGTCAGAACCGGTGCGGAGGCACCGTCGCACCCCCCTAGAGCAGGCCCTGATTTTAAGTTAGACTACAGAGCTTCAACCCACTTCTAGTACTCTTGAAATCCTTACAGAGCTTTTTGGGTCTGGCATCAAATGACGTCCGCATCAGCTCTCTCCCAGGGTTCTAGTGACAGCCACAGAAAGTGGATATTTGGGATACAAAATGTTGGGAGGCAGTTTAAGGTTTGAATTTCGAACTTTGTTTGGAATGCAGATAAAATACACGTTTTGTAGAGTTTAGCTATTGAACCATTAACATATGACATTTCTTCCTGCCAATGGAAAGTTCCTTAAGGAACTTTGGGCCAGATGTACAATGGCTTTTATCGGGCAGTTTGCTACAGCTAAATAGCCCTTTCACATGCACTAACCCTTTTTTGCAAGTTGGTAAATTATTACCGACTTGCAAAACAGGGTTTGAGAGTCGCTATCAGGAAGGGGCGTGCCGAGGGCGTCCCTTCCTATTAGCATGTCGCAGGGGGATGTACGATTGTTTTGCAACCGGAATGTGGTCGCGAAACAATCGCAGTTTACCACCTACCTTAAGTAGGTGGTAACTCATTCGCAAACGGGAAGGGGTCTTTGTGAATGGTAGTGAAAACGTTTTTAAAGAGCAGGCAGTGGTTCCAATGACTACTGCCTACCCTTAAAACAAGCATTGGCATAGCCAATAGGTCTCGCCTTTGGGACCTTATAAGTGTTTAGCCATGCAACAGTTGATGTTGTTGCACCAAGGATATTGTGCTGCATAACTAAATACTTATAAGGTCCCAAAAGCGAGACCTATTGACTATGCCAATGCTTGTTGTATTTCGAGTTTGATGCCTTAGACCCATACAGTGCGGAATCAACTGTTGCGACAGCAACAGGGTCTGTAAAAGCTTCAATGTGACTTCTTAAGTGTCCTCCTGAGCAGAAGACTTGCAGGGTAAAGTAAGGCCTGAGTTGTTAACACGGTTACTGATAATACACTAACTATTTTAGATTTCCAGTTGATGGGAGTGCCAAACGACTACAAATGGAGTACACCCGTGAATCTGACCACCTATCAACTCTATACAATGCAGATATACTTTTGTGGGGAAGGAAGGGAGAAATGGCCTTTTACTAAGGGCATGTTTTAATATTGGATTCCAGTACTGGGTTAAAGTTATACTCTAGGTTTACATATACGGAAACTCTGGCAGATATTAATTTGATTCAGATGTAATGCTGTCAAAAGTATGTTCATTTAAAATTCAATTAATACAAATATAAAAAGGAAGAAATTGAGGGTGCAAAACGTGATCTCCACCAATGTTGTGCATATTACTGCCTTCGGTAGGTTAGAATAAGCAATTTCTTCAGTATCGAACCTAGATTAACAAGTCCACCCGAAAACTGAGAATGAGTGGTATGCCAGTTTATTGTGTGAAGGACACAAAGTGTGTGGGGGGGTGTGGGGGAGGGGGCTGCGTCAATATTAGGAACTTGCCTCTAACCTGAAATGAGGCAGTAAATCGCTGTTAAGCTCGATTAGTGCTAACTTTATTTACACAATGCCTGAAGAAGCTACAAACTTATAGCATGGACGTTTTCTTCCCAATATGAGACAGAAAATACAATTACCTAGAAAACTAAACGAGCATTAGAAGCAACACTTATGAAAAATATATATACACACTTATTACTATCTAATGAAGTGTTGCTCCAGGACTGATTTGTGATTGGGACGTCACAGAAAATAACTTTAACCAATGTAAATAAGTTCCAAAAATATGGTGCAAATTCCAAAGCATTTTGGAATGTTACAGTAGCCTGACAGTTAGCACCTGAACAGTTCTGCACTGTCTAGGGTCAAATCTGAAGCAGCCCAATGTCACAATTAAGTAAAAGGTAAAGATAACTGAGAAGCCATGAATGGTACAGTGTGACCTTAGGCTGCTGAGTTCCATCCCCGAGTCAGACGGTTCAAGTGGGCACGTCACGTGAGACACCTTCCATTAGTCTATGGGTTTTTAGTCAAAATCGCAATGGATGGTAGGATTTTTTTTTTACCACAAACACCAAATGTTAAAAAGAAAAACTAAAAAATCCGGAATCCAACGAAGCAAAAAAATAGATTGGACGAAGGTGACAAACAAGAACGGGGAGGGAAGGCAACTTGACTTTTTTTTGGGGGCGGGGGGGTTGCAGACCCCATCGTTCTGTGCAACCCTCTTGGCGGGTGAGAATTAAGCTCACCGCATTCGTAGCGGCACCGTCGCAGGCTTGTGAATATTGGATGTGGGGGTTGTAGGATCGGACAGGGGAGGGAAACTTGGGAATCAGTCTACACCTTGCGAGCGTAATGCCTCTGACAGTGTCAGAGCGTAGTGGGAGACCCTAGGACCACGAAGGGACTCTTGGAAATCGGGAGGAAGGGAAGCAAGAGATGACGCGCTTGTGACGAAAGTACATATATTAAAAGCAACAATGGTCCCATACATGTAGGATAGGTAAAGTATCACAATTTTTACAATCAAAAATTGGAATTATACGTGTATTCAAAGATTAGAAACAATTTATTATTAATGAATTAGAGGCACAAATTATACAAAAAGGTGAGTGAGCAGACCGTGACGAGGTAAAAGGAAATCAGCCGATTTCCTTACCACAGGCAAGTGACTTAAAAGTGACTTTTGAGTGATTAGAAATGTAAATAAAAAAGTCACAATTGATTAGCATCTCATACTCAACAATACGATACAAATTATAGTATAGAGTTAGAGACGTGTGTCGACGACGTTTCGATCCCTATGAGATAGTGGGATCTCATCAGGACAAGGCGATAGAACGAGTGCCTGGGAAGTTTGCCTGGGTAGGTATAAGTAGAGAGGAAAGGGAAGGTAGGAAAAAGGGAGAATAGGGTATGGATTAGTGGAAGGCAAGGACAATTATGTATATATAGGTCACAACAACCTAATATTTAAGAAAACAAAATTAAGCAAGGCATAAATTCAAACATTTGGTACATGCTGCGATAGATAGATAGAGAATTACAAGAAAAGGCGAAAGTTTTGCCAGAAGGAAGAGTCCAATTAAAAGGATAATAAAATAAAAATACTATAATTTGTATCGTATTGTTGAGTATGAGATGCTAATCAATTGTGACTTTTTATTTACATTTCTAATCACTCAAAAGTCACTTTTTAAGTCACTTGCCTGTGGTAAGGAAATCGGCTGATTTCCTTTTACCTCGTCACGGTCTGCTCACTCACCTTTTTGTATAATTTGTGCCTCTAATTCATTAATAATAAATTGTTTCTAATCTTTGAATACACGTATAATTCCAATTTTTGATTGTAAAAATTGTGATACTTTACCTATCCTACATGTATGGGACCATTGTTGCTCTTAATATATGTCTACCCTTGGTCCCGTCTGACCTCTAGGGTCTCCTTGTGCTTCTCTTTGTGACGAAAGTACAGGCACTCGTGCTTGTGCTGGCATCCACCTTGTGGGAGTGAGCAGCGGTGCGCGGGCCATCTGTTTTCAATTAGCGTGGCCGCGTGCGCCGCTGCTCGCTCCCGCAAGGTGGATACCAGCACAAGCACGAGTGCTTGAAAAGAGCTGACCAATTTCTAAAGGTCATCTCCTAGAGCAACGCATGCGCGCTGCCTAGGCGAGACCTAAAAATGAAACAGAAAAGTTTCTTTTTTCTTTTTGAAACGCATCCCGTTTTCCTTTAAGGAAAATGGCATGCATTAAAAAAAATGTGCTTTATTTAAAAGCAAACACAGACATGGTGGTCTGCTGACCCCAGCAGACCACAATCCCTGTATTATTGCTCATTCCCAATGGGTCGCAAATTGCGACCTGCCTCATGAATATTGATGTGGCAGATCAACTGCGACCCCATTGGGATTCGCTAATGTGTCTGAGCCACATTAATACATTTCATTTTGCGAGTCTCTAATTGCGAGTTGCAAAAAATCGCAATTAGAGACTCGCAAAATGAAATAGTCATACATCTGGTCCTAAATCAATGAACCTCCACCCTCCTGTCATTTATCTTGTAAAAATGTATATGGAGCATACACTTAACTAATTTACCTGATGGTACATTGGAACCCAAATAAAGCAATCACGCTGATGCCTTTAAAAGGTGTCAAATGAAGGATTTCAGAACCTTCTTAAATTGTGACACATTTTTTATACATTTTTAGTTGGTTCTCAGTATTGTGCAAGCTAGGACACATTGGAGGGGTGAGAAAGCACTTTATAGAATCAGGAGAAAAATAGAAGATTGATAAAGAAATAAAGTGTGATGGAATTTAAAAAAAACATTAGTTGGTACTTTTTACACTACAAAAAGTGATTTATAAACCATAAGTAAAGTGGCTTAAGGGTTTACATAGAGAGTTTGAATGCACAGAAGGATAACACCCACAATTAGAGATGCAGTAGGAGGAGGAGGGTGGGGGTGGGGTAGATGTGGTAAGAGAAGGAGGCAGTATAGCTGAAATAGAGCGAGGATATTAGGCGTAGAACTACTGCAGGTGTATTCAATTTAAGTCCATGAGGACTAGATTAATGCCAGATTGTTAGGATATCCACATAAACTTCATTTATATACAAATAATCCAAATGGAAATCTTACTATAGTCGGTGGTTATCATGACATCCTGACATGAATCTAATCCTAGTTCAGCAAGACCGAAAACTCCTGAGATACTCGTGAAGGGTGTTTGAAATCACCCAATGTTCAAGATTGCCCTATTGAGATTAAAACTCTTGAATGAAGACGAAAACCAGATGTGGGTAGGGAGTATGTTCTGGATTTTAGGGGCATCTCCAGGGAAAGAGCAGCTAACTACATGCTTCTTGCTAAACTCAGTGACTCTGTAATATTGTGGCTGGGCCTAATCACCCTCAGCAGTCACTATCTGGCAACAAATGAGTTAAGAATTCATAGGCCTAATGACCATGAACAGGCTTTGAAAAATCATAAAAGTGTTACCAGACCTGCAGGTCTGGAGATCTGAATAATCTCAATTCAACTCAATTCAATTTCTGTGTCCTGTATCCATAAGAAGCTGGGTATGTCTCATATTAAATATACTATATATGTAAAAACAGCTCTTTATGGAATGCGGTGTTGTCTGAACCAAAGACCTAATTTATTAGAGACACTATAAAAGATTGTCTTACCTTGGACCATGCCTTTGAGGTCAACTGGCTTTAAAACACTCAAGCCCTTTTAAATAAGTTGGATGATTGCAATCTTTTACAGACCCGGACGGCCATAACCCGATACTCAAAAAAAAAAAGCTCAAGTTATTATTTATTGAAAGAGATCAGGAGAGAGCGTGTTTGGAGTAGAATGTACTATCTTTTAAATACCTACCTCCGATCGAGTATTAGGATGGGATCGCACTATACTTGCTTAATGATTCGAATTTGTAGATTTTCTTTAATGCAGTTTCGATTAGGTCTAGTACATCACATGGCAGCCTTTCCTAAAATGAGACACAGGAACAAGGAAAAGCTCCCATGCCCCTGTAATGGGACATTGTTACAAACTACTTTGCACTTTGTTCTATTTTGTAAATTTAATTTGAACCCAAGAAAGTTATTTAAAACCACTTTTTAAAACCAGGAACATCATAAGCTATAAGTCAGCTTTTTAATACATTAGTAAATTGGATGAATTCTTGGTATGTAATGCTATAGCAAGCTAGGTATTGCACTCAATCCAAATTTTAACTTATTTGAAGAATATGAATTTTGAATCACTTGATGTCTTATATTGACTGTTATATGTATTTTGATAATCATTTGTTTTATTGTTGTTATTTTATGGTTCATTAATTTATAAACCAAATAAAGATAAACTTAATAATCTACTTGACCTAACTATATTGTGCTTGCCCCATAAACTGGTCTCAAATTGTGTCATCCTAGGCAAATATTTTATTTTACAGTGTCACATTTTTCTTCATGATCACATAGAGAGGATGTGGCCTAACGGCTAGGGCGGTCGACCTCAAATCTGGGGAACCGGGTTCGGGTCTCAGCAAGGAAGCGCAACATCCTGCGATTCTGGGCAAATCACAATCTCTCTGAGCTTAATAAAAACAAGCATTGGCATAGCCAATAGTTCTCGCCTTTGGGACCTTATAAGTGTTTAGCCATGCAACAGTTGATGTTGTTGCACCAAGGATATTTTGCTGGATAACTAAACACCTATAAGGTCCCAAAGGCGAGACCTATTGGCTATGCCAATGCTTGTTAAATATCTGGTAGATGTTGGTCACTATTTCAAAAAATGCTGTGATGCATAAAAACAGTTTGCCATGTGGTTGTAAGTCACCGGTAAGAGGCGGAAACCATAATATTTTATAATGCCTGTATTGATGACAATACTATAGAAACTAAATATATCAATAATTCTGCGAGAGATGCAGGAGCGGCTGTTTTATACTTCAAACCAGCACTAATGAAGTCGCTTCGATCCATACTGCATTACAATGCATTATTTCTCAACGCACGAGAAGTCTCTCTACAGCTGCTCTGCATAAATCTATAAGAAGGACGCGGCGCCCCCGAACAGAACCCAGCTCAACTGGGAAGAGGTTCCCATGGACCTTTCTTTAACGCAGACCAGAAGAACAGAATGTCCTAGGAGCGGGCGAATACAGCGGAGCTGGTCCTGCTTCCTGCCAGGGGATGCACTTGGCCTGCGGCGGTTGCAGTGGCATTACGTTATCAATAGATCATCAAACCTTCACAAGCGGAGCCAGAGCCAGCCCCCGTCTCACTGCATTGGATTATAGGAACAATACAGGAGCAGAGAGCGATAGCAGCTGGATGAGGTCCATCTTCAGCTCCAGAGCGGCATCTAGTGGGCAAATGGAGCGTAGCCGCTTGTGCCTGCGGGGTAATGCTTATAAAATACGGCTTTCACAAACGTGTTAAACAAGCTAGTGACGACGGGTTCAACTGAAACGGGCGCATGCACGGGGAAGGGGTGAAGCGGGGCTTCTTTTCATGTATACATGGAAGCGTGTGTTTAACTGATTTTGTTTTAAAACTTACATATTCCGATGGTAGGAAACACAAAAGTCAGCTCGGAGCAGACAGCCGAGTGTGCCTCGAACAGCCCTCTCTTCTCGGGACGAGGCAGCGTCAGCACAAGTGAAGTGCTGGACAGCAGAGACGGCAGCGTCCGAGAGGAGCGGGGGCGAGCGAGCGCGGCAGCGTGCTGAGCTGGCCACACGCTCGTGCACCATGGCCTATTGCTTGCGGTTACCCGCACGGGCGCCATGTGTTTTCAATTATCGCGCCAGCGTCTGGGCACGATAATTGGAAACAGATGGCGGCCGTGCGGGTAACCGCACGGAAAAGGCCATTGTGCACGAGCGTGTGGTCAGCTTTTAAAACCACCTACATAAAGTCTCGCAGAGCAGCGCATGCACGCTACTCTAGGCTCGACCTAATGAATGCTATATAAAACTCCGTAAAGATATGAGAGCCCTTTCAAATATGTAAGTTCAGCATGTCTGCTGTACAAAAAACCTCTTTTGTTTGATTTAATAGACTAAACATTTGCTCTATGCATAATAAGAATCTAGCCCACTTGAAGGGTACACCTGACCCCTGACTTACCTCTTAGTTCATGAATAGCATTGTTCTCAGGGTGGGGACAGGAATGTTTCTCAGTTCATGTTTAAAAAATCTCCCCTTTAATTAATATATTACTAAAGCATGAGTAGCAAGCGTGGTAGGACACCGTCATTTACAGACAGCACATATTCCATGTAAATGGCCACAACATTTCCCACTAACAGGCAGTTTACTGAAAAAAGTATACAGCAGTGCTTAATTTGAGCCGGTGCTTTCCGGCGCTCAGCACCGGCACTTAATTGGTTTCCGGTGCTCGGCACCGGCACCTAATTGTCAACACCATACTTGGAACAGTCCACCACATGGTGGCGCTGCGCATCTAATTTAGAGATGAGCAGAATAACGGTAGTTTAGGACTACAATATACATTAAAATTTCTAATACCTGCCTCCCCAGCCATTCCTTTAGCTTTGGGGACCTGGAATAATCTGAACTGTCGCATATACATGCGAGAGAGATGGTTAGTAGTTGTTTTGGCAGCAATGACAAGGGCGATGGGTGGTGCAAGCTGCAGTGGCCTACTGGTCAGAGCCCTGGCACTTAATATTTTACAAATTAAGTACTGGTATACAGTGTACCAACACCAATGTGTAAAAATCGGTTTCAGCAAATATTTATTATTTGCGCATGTCCAAGCAAAGTGCTCTGGTTTGTTTTGATTTTATTAAAATCTTTGTTTCCTTCAAACTTAATTACAAAAAATGTGCTTTTCCTAACATATATTTTGAAATATTTGTAGAGTTAATTACAAGCTATTTAAATGTTGTTTGTTCAAAACAAAATGAGATCCTACAGCCTTTCATTTCACACTCCCTGTACTCCAGAACGATTGTCGGAAAGTTCACTTTACAAAATTCTCTAACTTTACAGTCTCCAGGATAAAATAAACAAGTTGTAAGAAAACATAAATTGACATTTGAACTCTGTCTTTGTACACAGAGCAAATGTGGCAAGATAAAAACAAGATTTAGAAGCATCTTTTTCGCTCATTTACTTTCTGAATGGACAGAACACCTGTTATTTGCCAGATGGAGATCTAACAACAGGCCAGTAGGCCCGAAAAATAGCTTGCCCTAATAAAATTTGACTAGTCAGAGAGTGGGCGTGCAGATTTTTCGAGGCCTGTATGACGTGACTATCAGTAGGTCTTGTGGTAAATTTCAGATTTTTCAAACCTGATTCTAACTGCTTTAGATAGTTAACAATCTCCAGTGGCATCTAATCACATAAAGCTTCCTTTCCAAAAAAGGACGCATAAACGAACCCTTCTCTAGAAAAACGAATTTCATATCTCATCCAACGTAAGCACACACCCAGCCTCCTCCCCTTTGTAATTGACCTGAAAATTCATAATTTTCAAACAACACCACTTCCCCACTGAGCCCTTTCTCAGCTTGCTTTTCGCCTGATCCACCCTAACGATCACAAGTAAGATACAGCACCTCGGTTTCTTCATTGTCAAAACCTTATGAAGTTATCAGTCACGAAAGAGTGTGGTATGAGCAAGTATTGTTTGTACTTGCCAATGGTTGTTTATTCTTGTTTTGTATTCATGCAGTATCTGATGTTTTCTTTTAAATGTTCTATTGTTCCATGCATTCTGTTTGGAACCCTGACTGACCGGGTGACGGCCTAGCTCGTGTTTGGGCCAGTCCGGCAGTTGTCTGCTGCTCTGGAGCCGGACAGGAGCTCGGTTGGTCGTGAGTCCATTTTTTTAATAAAGGACTGGATTAATCCTTCATCTGATCTGCGTTTCCTGACTATTTTCTTCCTTGCGTGTGAAGCCCCACACTACAAAGGGGTCATGAATTTCCCAAATGTTACGTAATTTTGCAATTGAGGTACGGATCGCCGAGCCTCACTTGTCTTATGGAAACCTTTAAGTACAACATAGTTAATGGCTATACATTTAGGACTAACACAGTATGCAAACACAATTGACAAAATTGTACTTGTAGCTTGCTGATCTTTAAACCAGATAATAAGGAACTAGAAGAAAGCGGCAACATCTGTAAGGTACACTTTAAGAAAGGCACCATTTACAGGTGAGGGTCACCCTCTCTACAGTTATCACAGTGGATATTTCATTAGAAAGTCATAAAACCTTTATCCTTAAAGTGAAACCACTGCTGTAGAGAGTGTGTTTTTGTCCCTAACATAAGTGACAAAAAAGTCCTCCCGGTCTACCTGGTAGAGTAGTGAAAAGATAGCCATTACTGGGATGAAGTTGGCCCATTCCATCCATGGGCCCTTGTGTCACTGCCCCTGATGCACCAAAGATAGTTATGCCCCTGCTCCACACACAAAATGCACTTACGTTGAAATCATTAAGCAACGAGAAACTCGGCCAAATTTAAACAACATTACCAAAACAAAAAAAATTACGTTCTAAAAAAACCAAAAAATTAATAAATGATGTTTGGATTTTTCCCAACATTACAATGCAATTATGTGGAGACAAAGACTGCTTATGAATTTAAGAATAATGCATGCCCTTGACAGCCAAGAACATAACAAAACGCTATTATACTGTGGAAGAATTATATGCACACAACAGTGAGTGATGGAAATGTACTGAGAAGGCATGCTTCTATTTCAATGCATTACACTAATTAGATCTCACAAATCATTTCAAGGGCTATTCATAATAAACTAATATCTTTTTTTGAAAATGAATAGCCACTGAATTACAGTAACCAGGGGAGAAGTAGTGTTGTGTTATTGCAATCACAGTTTAAAAAAACAGAGACCAGCTCTGTGTTTAAAGGGCAAGTAGGCAATTTAGCTTATCAAACTAAAAAATGCAATTTTCTGTGGGTTTAGAAGGAAAACAACCTGCAGATGCTAGAATGGCTGAGTGCGAAAATCGGCTACAGACAGAGGTGGCAGAGCAGGATTTTCTGGGAGCAGAGGACTTCTGAGGAGGCTCCTAGTAAAGTGACAGTGTGAGGAACTTCAAGAGGAAGTTACTTACCTTCGGTAACAGTATTTCTAGTGTATATTATATCTTCCCGCACATACCTTGCGTTATCACCGCATATCCTCCAGACACATGATGGGATCCGTAAACCTTTCTCTAGCAATAGCTCTCCAGTGCGCCACGTAGTGCCATGTATCTTCAACTTCACTCAACCAGGATGTGCCTTCAGTCCAGGTATTTTTTCGATGCCTCACCAAAGTGTGCAGAGAGGAACTGAGAGAGCATAAACAAGAGTTGATGCATACCTTGTGATCTTATTAAGAGCAGCACTAGCTGATAGGGGAGGCAGGCTAGGTGTGGGCCTTTACATCACAATGTGTGAAATCCCATTAATGTCATACTGAGTGCACTGACCTGGGTTCCAAAGTTGAAGCTCGGATGTCTTGGAGACAGGTTGATGGCTTATGTTCTAAGTTGCCATGAAATTTCGTCTTCACTTGTGCCTTGTCTACATTTATTTTGACACCAGCATGTTGTGGCTTGTCTTGGTTACTATGCATCCTCCCCAGAGTTCCAAGTCCCTGCTGCTCAGCTAGTGAGTGAGGTCATTGGATGGTTGGAATGTTAAAATTGTTTGTGCTTAAATGAGTGGACAGCTGGATTGAGAAGGGCTGGGCAGCAGGGTGCTGCTCAACCTGATTTAATTGTAACCTGGTCTGAACCTAATAAACCTACTCTCTCTCTCTTGATGTCTCATACTTTCTCGCTTCCTCTCAGACCCCTCCCTGTGCTGCACCACTTGCTCTCTGACACCTCCCTGTCCTCTCTCCTGCTCTCAGCCTCTCCCTGTGTTCTCTCTCTTCCTCCCATTCCCCTCCCTGTGCTCTCTCTCCTTCTCTCTGACCCCTCCTCGTTCTCTCTCTCTCTCTTGCTTTCAGGCCTGTGCTCTCTCTCCTGCCCTCAGATCCCTCTCTCTCTTCCTCTCAGGCCGCTCAGTGTGCTCTCAGACCCCTCCCCGTGCTCTCTCCTCCTCACAGACCCCTCCCTGTACTCTCTCTTCCTTCTAGACCCCCTCCCTGTACTCTCTCTTGCTGTCTCTCTTGCTCTGTCTCTTCCTCTCAGACCCCTCCCTGTGCTATCTCTCTTGGTCTCAGACCCTTCCTGTGCTCTCTTTCTTACTCACTCTCTCTTACTCGCTCTCTTCCTCTCAGACCCCTCCCTGTGCTTTTTCTTGCTCTGTCTCTTACTCTCTGTCTTTCTCTCAGACCCATCCCTGTGCTGTCCCTCTTGCTAAAGTGTGACCATGTTGTGACATGTTGGTCCTGGAGTGTGACCGTGTTGGTTGAGAGACATGATGTGATGTGTGATTTTTACCACCCTTCCTAAGGGGTTAAGGGTGTAGGAGCAAGTGTTTGGCCCAGGGTTCCACCCTTCCTAAGCGGCTATGGGTGTATGTGTTCAGTGACATTGTTGTGAAGTGTGAAGACCAGGAACTTTGACTGTTTGTGCTGGAATTTTTGCTTTATCACCATTGAGCTTGCCAGTTTATTCCTTAGTACTCCTCTCAATTTGCTGCAGTGTTCTGATGTTTGCCTAGCATAATTATCTGCTAAGAGTATTTTTGGATTTGCTACATGAGTTTGTTTTTGCTTGTGTGTCAGGGTGTGGGTAAGTGTTTCAGTCCTGTTTGGTGAATGTGTCTTATACTGTATGAGGTGTGCATATTGCGTAAAGTATTACACTGTGAAGTTTCTCTGTGCGTGGGAATGAGTTAGGGATTGAGTTTGGGTCTATTGGGAGACCAGGTGAGGCGTTTGAGACCACGTAGTGCACTACATTTTTCTGAGATTCCCTGTGTGAGTGGGATGTGATGGGGGTTGAAAGATACCTTCTGCTACATTTTTCTGAGATTCCCTGTGTTAGTGGGAATGTAATGGGTTTAAAGATACCCTGTGATTGTGATGGGTCTAAAGATACCGTTATGCCATGGGTTGAGAGAGAGCCTTTGCAGAGGTCGTGAGGTGAGACCCGGTCCTGCCGTGAGTTATGTAAGTACAGTAGAGGGTATGAAGTCCCTGGTCCGGCAGTGAGACTGGATGCAGTAGAGGGTGTGGAGTCCCTGGTCCTGCTACGAGTTGAGTTGATGCAGTAGAGGGTATGAAGTCCCTGGTCCTGCCGTGAGTTGTGTAAGTGCAGTAGAGGGTATATGGTCCCTGGTCCTGTATGTGTTGTGTAATTGCAGTAGAGGGTTTGGAGTCCCTGATCCTCCTGTGAGAGTGGATGCAGTAGAGGGTGTGAAGTCCCTAACCTGCTGTAGGTGTTTAAAGACACTGATTGATATTGTTTCTGTTGTCCTTCCTGAGTGGTTAAGGATGTAGCTTAGGGGTATGTATATTGCACCCTCATGTTAGTGTTGTCCCTCCTAAGTGATTAAGGGCGTGTTACAGGAACATGTGCATTGCACCTTGATGTTGTGAGGTGAATGACATAGGGGTATTAGTTTCCTAGTTCTGCTGAAGATTGCATGATGTGATTATCTATGTATTCTAATGATCATAGGACCGTTTTATCATACTGTGTCATCTCTTGTCCTTTTGATTTGATGTTAGTCTAGAAGTAATATTTATGGGACTCGTTGATTGTTTTATTTGAATTTTCTATTGTTTCTTTAACAGAGGGAGATGTGCTGTGACTTGTCTTGGTTACTATGCATCCTCCCCAGAGTTCCAAGTCCTTGCTGCTCAGCCAGTGAGTGAGGTCAGTGGATGGTTGGAATGTTGAGAGTGTTTGTGCTTGGATGAGTGGACTGTCGGATTGAGAAGGGCTGAGCAGCAGGATGCTGCTCCTGGTGGGGCTTTACATGATTTACCTGTAACCTGGTCTGAACCTAATAAACGTACATCTTTTATAATCTACAACACTACGTCTTTGATTGTAACACAGCATAACACTGGCGATAAATTAGCCTGTTAGGGATAGGTGCATTCCGCCAAGTTCCCTTGTTTTTGGAACAAAACCACATTGATGGGTCGGCTGTCACTTCATCTGGCATCATAAATCTAATGCAGTTTCACCTGTACTGGACTGCGCCTGCTGACCGGACCACACTGTGTATCCTAATTTGTGAACATCATTTATTAGTGTGTGTAGGAGAATTCTGTGAGATACGACTCGTAAATGTTTCTAGTTTCTTCCTGGACTTCTTGGTGCCCATGACATTAGACACACCGTGCACACATGCATGTGATATTAAATGCCTAATAGTGTCACTGCAGCCATTTTGGATTAGGCAGTGCACAACAATGCATACAGAGGTGTCCCGTTTCTCGTAGAAACATTCCTAATGAATATTTCTTCTTCATATTTCAACGGCTGTCGCTAGGGCAGTGAAGATCACACATGACAGAGGACTCCAGTGGCGTAGCTAGGCACTCTGCCGCCCGTGGCGGTCCCTGCCTTTTGCCGCCGCGCTGAGGGGGGGGGTGCTGGCGATGATTTTTGCGGCGGCAACCGTCCCCGAAACTCATGCCGCCCGGGGCACACCGCCCCCTCCTTGCTACGCCAGTGGAGGACTCGCACACCAGGGCGGTGGAGGTTAATTTTACTACAGTGTGAATCACATTGCACTTTTTTTTATCGTAAATATTCCAATCCATGTGCCAGAGTAGCAGAGGTTTACTCATCACAGTATGTGTACTTATACCATAAGCCAGGGTGGTGGACATAAAGTCGTTCAAAAACTATTCATCAGCAGTCCACATGTCCATTAATATCAAATCAGAGGCAGCTCAACATGGGGATTTACGAAGACAACTGCAGTAACTCCAGCATTATTTAGTTGGTAGCTATACTGACAAGTGTACTATATGCTTCCTTCACTTACTGGATACAAGACTTCTCTAACTGTGTAGAGTCTCTTGTTATATATGACTTTTACTTCATTACACTACATTCGCATTTCACAGCAATTTTTTTCAACCTTTAACATCTGTTAATAAGCCTCCAAGCAAGTGCGTCTCCGCCTCCTGTATTTTTGGTCAGACCCATTATTACCCTGGAAACGATGGAAGGAGCTATATGATTCATATCTTATTGCCATTGCTGGGCATACATTTTCACTCACCAGACTGAAAACAGGGTGTTCACCTCCATAATTTGGTAAAAGAAGGAAAGAACATTTATGAAAGTTTGCATGAACTTTCCCTAGCTAATGCTAAAGGTGAACCAAGAGACATATTTGGAATTACAGTTCTAATGCTATTCACATTAACGTTGTACTTGAATCACATAAGTTCTTTGATAGGGTTCAAGAGAGAACAGAGAAGGTAGGTGTAGAACCTGACATCTTTGGCGTGGTTATTCACCCAGACTTTTTTTATTCTGAAAATACCACTTTTAGAAAGTTGCCATTTTCCTGCCTAAACCAAATGTTCCTTTTTGCCAGTTCCAAGGTCATACAACTGTAATAGCTCTACTGTGGTGTGATGTGTATTCCTTCCAGACAAGGATCAAAGGGCCCCCTCCCCTTATTAAATGTATTAGCCTCAGGAGATCGGGTCCTGGGGCCTGAAAAAGGCCGCCCCCCACCCCCGGGCCCTGCTCCATCGAAGGGGGATAAAGGGGTTAAATGCCAGGAGCCTATGCTTTTTTTCTTAATAATGCCACAAATTTGCGGAAAATTAAAAAAAATATATGTTTTTGGGCCCCATCTGGCCTAGGAGGGCAGGTTATCCCTAATTCTGCTTCTTATATCTTTTTTCATCTTTTGTTCTGTGTAAGTGGGTGGACTAGGAAACTGTTCATTGGTTTGAATGAAGACGCCATGAGGAACGTTAACACCTAATTCAAATCTCCCTGTGGAGCACTTAATAGATTAGGAAAAAAACAACGAAAGCAAACCTGTCAGAAAACAAACTAGTCGACTTAAATGAAAGATATTGGTCAGGGAGCCTCATGAAGAGCTCCCGGTCCCCGCTTCGCTCGGCTTCTTTTTTAAATGAAGCCCGAGGCTTCCACCCTTACTTCGGACCCAGCGAGCACCCAGGGCTCACATGAGAGAGCTAGGAGGACGACTGCTCATCTAGCAGAGGGGAGCCCTACCCTGGACTCTGACCCTGTTGGGGTCTTGCTGGACTGCTGCGCCATGACGACTCATCTCTCACTGCAGAGTGGTGGTTCCTTGCCGGTTGGAGCCTCCTCAAGATACACCAAACAAATTCTCCTGCTGGCGCAAGCCCGGTTTTGAACGGGTGGCCCCTGACATCGGTGTCCATTGCTGGGTGCCACACGGCAGGCCCTGGAGACTTCAGGCTCGCCGGCAGCCATCCTGCCAGATTGTGCTGCCACACAATGCACATGGGATTGTACCAAGCTATGGCCAACAGATTCCCCAATGGCAGCCACCACCCAGGCAGCTTCTCCTGCTTCTCCCTCCCCCTTTTTGTTCCCTTTGCTCCTGGATGGGGGGGAGCCTTCGAACACAACGGCCCTAGAGATTCACACACTGGCATTCCCACTCTACCCTACCAGAGGCAGAGGACGTTGATGACTCATACTCAGGTGAGCAGGCCGTTACAGGGATGACGCGGGTTTCCACAAGCAAACACAGCAATATGATGGACAGAGTGCTGAAACTTTTCTAGCACTCACCTCCTGTCAAGAGATCTGGGTTTAATCCATCGTTCTTTTGCTCACTATGCCACCCCAGTTTGAACCCCGCCATATGCAAATCAGAATTGACCCACCTCCTCATGGGAACAGTCCAGCCCAAACTGCCAGGCTAGGTCCTCCCTGAACCGGAAACAAACATTCTGGGACTGGTTTCAGAGTTTCACCCCTCATCAGCCAGGCTAGCTTGAATCCAGTGGCACTACCACTATCCAAAGCAGCAGGGGCTACAGCTAGAACTGATATTGGTGCTTCACAATTAACCTACTGCCGATTATCATCAGTTGATGTACCCCTGACCACTCTTTTACTAGCGCCTCCCCCCGGTTGCCCCACAATTTTTCTCACTGCCGCCCAACTCCAGGCCGATCTCTCAATAATACGATACTGACCTGAGGTCCGTACAGACAGATCGTCCCCCTGAGGCTACTCATGCCCCCATGTCAGCTGCGTCATAACTGGCAGTATATGGGTGTGGCGGGCCTTTCAGGCCTACAAGGGACAAATCACTCAAAACCCCGACCCAGTCCTCCCAGGTCCAGACGCTGTGCGACCGGCCTCTGAAGCAGAAACAAATGGAATCCTCACTAAGCTTCACCTAGGGGTTACCCCCCATTAAACCATGGGAGCCCTCTCCGTATAAGCTTTACATTATCATAACAGTGATCGCAGACTCCAGCATGGCCTTTGAAGCCAAATTTGACTCTTTGACTAATGACTTAACAATCCCCCGGGAAAATCAATGCAACTTATTGGAGAAGATTACTACAAACACTCTGGCTATTGATGAACTTCGCCCCAGAACATGTGACCTTCCTAAACACAGACAGATGATCTTGGAGTGGTTGCACATTGCTGAGAATATACTGGACAATGCAGAAGGGCGCACATGCCGCAATGACGTTCGCATCATGAGTTTGCCTGAAGGAGCGGAGGGAGCAGATTCCACTGCCTTTCTGTAGAACTGGTGGAAAAAGGATATCGCCTCCAAAACTCCCTCCCCCAATTTTATGATAGAAAGAGCACACAAGATATAAGAGAAACACACACCTGCTGGAGCACCGCCCAGGCCCATGGTAGCGAGGATCCTAAACTATCAAGACCGAGATGCTATCCCGATAGCGGCACATGGAAAAGGCTCCATCGCCTATGAAAATACATAAGTGATGTTTTTCCCGGAGTATAGCTTGGCGTTCCAGCGTGAGAATGCGCCCTTTATCCAAGTCAAGAAGAAGCTCCACAACATTGTTATTAAATACGCACTTCAATTGATTTCATGACTAGGGATCTCAGATGGTCAACACTCACACTTCTTTACCCAGCCAGAAGCGGCGTTGGATTGGGCAGAGACCTTTAACCAGGGCACCATCAACAGATCTCCCTCTCCTTTCCCTCCTGTGCCTTGGGTAGACCAGATCACGGCCACTGTCCGGAAGGTACATTGCCGAGGAGTGAAGCACAGTGTCTCCACACACGCTCCGAACTAAGGGGAACAAATGGAGGCAATGGCAGCAGCGGCTTCCTTGCACAAACTCCTGGCGACACCACATCTATTTTCCTCTGACTCCAATTTATCTAGCGATGACCAGCTTTCCAGGGATCTTGGCACTGAATCACTAGAACTTCCAGTGGTTACATACATCACTATCAGTTGAAGACCTCAGTTTAAATTTCCGAGCTGTAAACTAGATTTGTTACACTCATGTTGACCGTTATTCTATTGTATGTGATTTTAGGTAAGTTATGCAAACCCAGTTGAGAGGCCAAATCCTCCTAACCACTTTCTGTTTACACACTTCTGGTGCCTCCCTTGGCGATCCACTGCCATGGCCAGGGACCTGATTGCTGGGCCTTACTACTAGTCCAATATCACTGATAAGCCCAGCTTCATGTGCTACCCTGAATCCTCAGCGTGGTCATAGCTCTTTCTCTGCAAATGCACACCCCTCCATTTGCTCCTTCACGCCTATGCTTAGGGAATTGAATAGAGATGGTTTCGTTCAGCTTTCCCTTTTTCACAGTTAAGGGTGCCTTTCTTTTTTTCTTACTGGATGGATTAGATGGGATCTGCCTAAAGATGTTAGACGTCTTAATTCTGGTTGTTACTAATACATGTCCCTGCCTGCCACACTATCTTAACCCTTTGCCCTACAGTGCCCTCAGCAACCACTTCCCATACTCATAACCCTCCATTGTTACCTTGACCAGGTGCATATAGTCCGCCCAGTTCGCTGTTCCCTACAACTTGATTACATGGATGGTATAAATTCCCTGAAAAAAGTTGCAAAGTCCATGCTGCACTGATTCGCTGGCAGGCCCAGGTTTATGGTACGGGCTTCTCGGTCTATGTCAGAGGAGTGGCGCTGTGGATCCCGGTCAGGTGTCCCTTTCTGGGTAGCAGAGGTGAAGTCTGACACTGAGGTACATTTTGGCCTCGTGAGGGGCAGCCTTGATGGCAAACCTCTGCCCCTAGTGGTAGTTTACACTCCATACATCGACCAATTAGACTTTTGGACCAGTATATCCGCCCTCCTCGTGGACTGGCCCAATGCCCCTTGGATTATTAGGGGGGATTTTAATGCGTCCTTGACACCCATCTACACAGATCAACATCTCCACTTAAATGATACCTCCTACTGACCTCAAGGAGGCATCACCTCCCTATTGCATGGGCAAGCTGGAAGATACACACAGGCCTACAAGGGACAAATCACTCAAAACTCCGACCCAGTCCTCCCAGGTCCAGACGCTGTGCGACCTGCCTCTGAAGCAGAAACAAATGGAATCCTCACTAAGCTTCACCTAGGGGTTACCCCCCATTAAACCATGGGAGCCCTCTCCGGATAAGCTTTACATTATCATAACAGTGATTGCAGACTCCAGCATGGCCTTTGAAGCCAAATTTGACTCTTTGACTAATGACTTAACAATCCCCCGGGAAAATCAATGCAACTTATTGGAGAAGATTACTACAAACACTCTGGCTATTGATGAACTTCGCCCCAGAACATGTGACCTTCCTAAACACAGACAGATGATCTTGGAGTGGTTGCACATTGCTGAGAATATACTGGACAATGCAGAAGGGCGCACATGCCGCAATGACGTTCGCATCATGAGTTTGCCTGAAGGAGCGGAGGGAGCAGATTCCACTGCCTTTCTGTAGAACTGGTGGAAAAAGGATATCGCCTCCAAAACTCCCTCCCCCAATTTTATGATAGAAAGAGCACACAAGATATAAGAGAAACACACATACTTTTGAATGCAACCTATTTCCAGCACTGGTTGGCACATTGGGGTCTGGGCAACACCTGGTGCCTAAAACAGCGGCTCGCCGCAAATACTCCTTTTATTCACCAGCTCATAAAATGCACTTGCGGCTGGACGGTTCATCTGCTCTTCGACCCTCCAAACGCAAGTTACTTCCATCTCCTATAGACCCGAGCTGTATTGGATCATAATCCTTTGACCATGACCATAAACTGGGGTAGGTTGTTCGCCCCAATCCTTACTTGGAGGCCTTCGGTCTCTCCGTTAGATGATGCTGTTTTTCGACAAATGATCCTTGATCACGTAGATAAATTTTTCCAGGAAAATACAGGGCCCTCTTCCTCCCTTATGACAGAATAGAACACATTCAAGGTAATGACGATGGGACTATGCATTAACCACAGTGGGCGTTTGTCGGTCCTCTTGAGAGATATTCTTAAAGTTGAGTCTTATCTCCTTGATCTGGAACAGGCCGTATAATCCTCTCCAGATAAATTAGATGAGTTGTGCGTAGCTTGAGCCACTTTTTTTTGATAAAGTAGAATTGCTTCGGTGCCATGATTTCTCAGCCTATCAAGCCAAGACCCACAATGAAGGAGACAGACCTAGTCATCTACTAGCGCAGTTAGTTGCCCCTGCCATACACAATCTACCCCTCTCTTTATCACACTTCCATCAGGAGAGACAGCCTAAAAACAGCTGCCCATTAAAAGTGCCTCTTCCACACTTATTAAAGTACTCTATATGATTCCCTTCAGCCGATCCTGGATTCCTTTATGGAGGACTTTGTTGCCCCTATTCAATTGCATTGCTTATCCCATGAAATCCAGCACTCTGGTTCCTATAGCGCTACAAGAGATTAAACCAACACTAGGCGCCCTTCCCCAGGGGAAAACCCCAGGATTGGATGGCTTACTGGCCGAATTTTATACCCAGTTTGCTCAATCCTTAGCTCCGAGGCTGACAATGATATATATGAGGCCATTTACATCTCGGGCTCTCTTTCCTCCACTTTTAATGAATCGCTTATCTCTACAATGCTGAAACCACACAAACATCCATCTGACATGGCTTCTGTTAGTAACTCGGTTTTTGTTTACGAGGGGGGTGAACCCTTCTCACGCAACAACCAAAATCTCTGAGGGTGAATCATAAAAAGTCACTAAATAAACCTGTGCGTAACCCTCTGGTAGCTTGGCACAAAAGCAGTCTGTCTTAACTTAGAGGCAATGGGTAATGTTATTATGCAGCACACAAACAGTAATCAAGTGAAAGTTAAACACACAAGAAATCCAAACCAATTTAGAAAAAAAAGAGTACATTTTAATAAATTATAAAGGATATTGATGATGAGGAGTGTAATAAAGTGGAACCGTTTCAAACAAAGGGTAAGATGTGGTATGATAGCAAAATGTGTGTTGATTCTAATGTATTCAGGCTACTAAGAGTGATGTTTTAGTTAGTGTTTGCACTTTGGGGTGTGTCTTTGTGAAACAAGGGAGACATGCTACGTCTCGTGGGTATATATGAATGCTGTATTCTAAATTTCTTATTTCACCTGAGGAAAAGGTTTTGCAATTTAGGGGCTTTAAGAAGTTGCTATTCTAACCTGCTAGATGGATCTGTTAGTTCCATGCTGTTGCATAATGAATCACATTTGCTCCATAATCAACCTCCTTCTTCAGACTACAACACAGGAGACCCACAACATTTCAGAGTAACAGTGATATTTTGAAGCTGCAGTGGAATCACCTATTAAAGAAGCTTGGAATACATATTTTTTTTTACAGTTTTATATAGCGTGAACTAGACCCGAGACATCGGGTATCAGAGCGCTTTACATGAGCACCAGTTTTGTTACAGAAGGACACATTCATGTATGTTAGGCACGGGGAGATTAAATGATTTGCCCAGAATCACAGGATGTTGAGAGTCGTTGCCAATACTCAAATCCGGTTCCCCAGCTTCGAGGTCGACCGCTCTAACCGTAAGGCTATATCCTCTCCCCAATAATTGCCCTTTCATTATCCTCACCACTTCAGAGCTTGGAGAACAATGTAAACTTTGAAATGGTTGTTAAAGAGGCAGGGCCAGAGTTTTTAATTATACAGACCCAAGCAAACCATCTCTTTCATTGACTGTTTGTTTCTGCTCTCTTGGAAGTAACTTTCTGCTTATGAAGGCCTACTCAGTTGGCAAGCAAGTCCTTTACCAACTATCAGAAGCATTAACCTGGCCAAGACATTTGTGACTAAGGTCTGGTGATTTAAGCACATTAGTTGCACAGGGGGGGTGCTTTTGTTTGTAGAAGGTCCCACAACAGTTCAAGACGTTCTCCTGAAAATTAGTAATGAAAGTTAAGTTCTATAGTTTTGCACATGGTTCGCCCAGTGAATATTGGGCATTAAAAAGGTTTTAATTTGGGACTGAATGTAGATTCTCAAAGGGTGTGTGTTGCAGAATCACGATCCGTAACAGAACCCTATGTATGGTTGTAAATCTTGGAAATGCATACCACCTCAGGCCACCAGTCATGATGAGAGGCATCTATCACACTAGCTCCGGATCGGGCCTCCAACAGAAATATCTCTTGAGCCGAGTTGTCAACCCCCACACATAAAAATTCACCTTCAACTGCACCCAAGGCTCCATCATCCATTCAAAAATCTCTTGCCTCATCCTCCAGTCTGTATAATTTCTTAAACTTATCTTGTTCCAACCAGCTACCCGATTCTCCAAACTCGGAATATGCTCTGCCCTGAGAGAAATCTTGTGTTCGAGATAAAAATTCCACAACTCCCTTTCTAACTCCAAAAGGCCTCTTGGACTGCTACCCCCAGCTGATTTCTATAATGAACAGCTGGCATATTAGCAGTACTTAACAGAACCAAATATCTGTCTATCAAACTATCAAAAAATCTTGTCTTCATCTCCAAACAGCACCCCAACCATACAGACTTGATTACGGAGCAAAATCTGGATATATCTCTAAAATCACCTGGCAATTCTAGGCTTCTAAATTTTCCATCCACCAAACCAACTCCTCTACTGCTTACTTCTTCAGCTGCTGGAGTTCTCTGTAATGCAACAGCCCAAGAAAACTGCTTGAATAGAGTACATTTAAAGACCTATCCCCAGAGGTAACGCCCTTAACGAAAAACCCTCTCTGTTCATTCACCTTCTCAATTTAGAACCGATCATCCTTACCCTTCTCAGTGGCAGCCTCAAGACAGAATTCAGTGTCTACATGGAACTCCAAAAATCCCAGTTCATTGGAAGTAGACCCGATTTATAACAACCTCCAGTCTCACCAATAAGTTCATTCCCAAACTCAAATAGCCCTTAAATTCCTTGTAGTCTTGGGTCAGAAAAAGAAAACTACCCAAGAACATAACCGCCATTACATCCCGCTCTCACAAGTAAGCCACCAATGGACTTGTGTTTTTTTAATAAAACACCCAGTAGTAGATTCAAGGAGCTGTTTGAAAAGTCAGGCTCACAAACTGAAAAAGCTGGCCTGCCCATCTGAACTTCAGAAACTCCTGACCCTCTTCTTTCATTGGAACTGCAAAACGGGTGTCTTAAGTCCAGCTTAACTAGCCAATTACCCTACTTAAGATGAATACATTTAATTTTGAAATGTCTATAAACCACAAAGCAATTCAGTTCCCTCAAATTTAAGGCAGGCTTCCAGCCTTCGTCCTTCTTCACCAGGAAAAGAGCACTCACAACACCTATGCCTTCATCTGAAACCTTAACAATAACACCTTTCTCCAATATTTGTTTCACCTCTACCTCCACCAAACGACTATGCTCCACCTATTGCTCTCGGTTCCTTTACCTGTAAAGGGAGTTCTTAAACTATTCTGTAACCTGACACAACCTCAAGCACCCTTGGATTACATGTTAAAAAATTCCCACTCTTGGGAAGGAGCTCAGCCTTCAACTCACCTTTAAAAAAAAAGTTTAACCCCTCATACTTATTGTGCCCCTAACCCCTTCCCCCTCCGGCAACACAACATCTACTTACTCTTCCATTTTGTGGAAAGAACACTGTCACAGCCAGGCTGAAACCCCCTGCCTGAAAGAGGGACCTTGAAGATAGGCAGCCAAAAATAGGTTCTCTACCCTCACCCGTCCAAGATCACCAATGTTGCCAAAAACTCTCTGCTACAAGTATTGAGCCTTATCAAGAGCAGTAAAAGGCGAAACATACTTTCCTATTCACTTCACCAAGTCATCTTCAAATAAAAATCCTTTTTCATCACTAGTCTCCCTCTTGGCTACATCACCAAACCTTGGCATAATGCACAAGACCTTCCTTGTGCCTTTTCACAATTAAGGCAAAGTTCGGACTTCCCACAAAATATACAGCTCTTTGACTCCATCCACATAAAAGAGAACCATCAACTTTCATTCCTTAACAATGGGCAACCTCAAACATCAAAAATTCGATCCAATGGCCCAACAATGTCTCACAAACCTATCCTGGCAATGTTTAAGTACCTTCTCATTGCCCTTTCAAGGGTCCCAACCTAATCTGCACAGGAAATCTATTAGATCCAGGTTGATGTTAGGAGTCACAAGCCTTATTATTCAATACTGGTCTTGAGTATTCTGCCCTCACGACACTTCTAACCTCCTTCTCCTTTGGTACCAAAACCCTTTGATTTATCCAATCACTTACATGGCCTGTGGGCCACCACTTTGCGCTCCTTTGATGATAAATCACTTCAGGAGAAAACCTATCCACTCCAATTGAGTTATTCTCAATTCCTGACTTACTCCATTCTCAAAACCATTATCACTATAATTCATAACCCTTCCATCATCCTCAAATGATCTAAAATATACTCATCAACATTCTTCCTTTCAGAGTGTTTCCCATTACAATGACCTTCATCCTCCACATCACAGTAAAGACTGGAACCTCATATGGTGCCACAAAGGGCACTACTTCTTGTGTCACAATGGTACGTTTCTTCTCCCTGGATCTGAGACCACGCTTCTCCAATTTCGTTGAACACACCAACATTCTCACATTTGCATCCAAATGTTTAGTTTTTCTCTCCGTTTACCTCCTCTCTTTCCTTCTATAACATCGGTCTCGAGAGACCAGAACTCCTCATCATAGGCATCCTCTTATTTTGAATGCTGATTTTGTATCCTCCTTTATCACTACTTGAAGTTTCTTCTGTTTCAGTTTCCTAAAAATATCCTCTTACACTGCCAAACCAGTGACAAAGACACCGGAATAACTTGTCTTCATGACTCTCTTGTTCTTTTTTGTCCTGTCACAGAAAAAACTAATGCAAAGCTAGACTACTTCTTAGCCTCACAAACCTACATCCTCAGAAATCCGGGGGGTCTACATCCAATCTGACTGAAAAAAGCTAATTAATGCATATGTGCTAAGCGGCTATTATGATGTCCATATGTGTTTAGTGAACTACAGCATGGCTCTCCAAAGTCAGTCCTGGAGGGCCAAATCAATGCCACATCTTTCGCATATCCACATTTAAATAAATGTAGTAATCTTAAAAATCTGGCATGAATCCGGCCTTCCAGGACCGACTTTGGAGAACCCTGATCTACAGCAAACCTAATAAGGAAGCCAACTGGCACGAGACTTTACTGACAAAAGGCATTACACAGATGCATGCCGAGCTACCAAAAGATGGCCATCCACCTCCTGTCTTTTCACAACAGGTGAGCTCTCTGACCCTGCCATGCTGATCCTGACCTGGGGCCAATAGGTGCTCAAAGTAAACTGTAATGTACATACAACCAACACCTTTTGACCTCGCTCCGCCAAACAACCAAAATAACAGCTTCATATTACGCAACAGCGCCCGAATCAAAATTAGCTAATATGAAATGAAAAAGAAAGTGCTTAGCTGTCGTGGATAGAAGAAGAATGAATGGACTTTGTGTTCTGGTTCTAGAGATTTGACCGTATGGTGTGAATGCCTTAAACTGCTGTAGGAAGTAGCAATAAAAGCGATTTATGCATAACATTAGATTTTGACCTTACCAAAAAAACGGATTGATGCTCAAAAATGGACTGTACTTTGACCTGGAGAATTTGGGTCTCTTGTGCATCCACTTGGCAGGCCAGGTGGAACAATGGCCAATTTACCACTCATTAGCTTCCTGAAAACTATGCTCTCTTGAGCACCTGACCCAATTAAAAAATTACAACCAGGCAGTATTTCATTTAGCACTAACCAAAGCTAGATAGCTACGCCTTGATCCTTCATGGCAACCAGTATCTAGTTGCCCAGTCTCTTAAAATGGCCGGAATTGACTGAAAAAGGATAAAGTTCCTGTTTTTTCCAGTGTTTCAGCCAGAGGTCTTGAAGAGCTCTTGATAGTACAGAATATTGATTCGGATCTTCTTAAGCAGACTTTGAGAATAAAATATAAAATGGCTGAGTAGTCACTTAATATGCAGAATCTAGAGACTCTTCCAAGGTAACCATACTTAAAAAGTGTTTTCTCGAACTCCCCATTCCCGGACTCTGATACGCTTCCACTTTCATGCCATATACAAAAGAAAAGCATCAGAAACTTGCACTAAACATTTCTGATATATAATAAAATTATTTTGTGTGACTAAACACTAGAGGTTAGACTTTGGGATAAGCACCCCAAAAGATATGCTGATAAATACTTTTTATGTAGTGTGATTTATTTTAGGCAGGAGGCTGTTGATTCCTTTTTGGGCATTGCGTACTTGTATGTTCCATTGCGCCTTTCAGTTTATTAATCGGAAGTCGAAAAATAGTAAGTGACTTCATACACAACCGAGCTATATATGTTTAACTGTTCTTTAGTGGCACTGAACGACAATAGTGTAAAAATATGCCTTACGTTAAAAAAAATACTCCCATCACAAAGGAACCTATATTTTATTATGAAATGCAACCTATCCGGCTATATTATGAGTTCAATATTTTGAGGCCTGCATTGTTTCTATGTGAACATCTTTTCTAGGTGGAAGGGTGAGAACAGCAATTATCTTGGTCAGGCTGAAGGCAGAGATTGTTTCCATTTATCTTTTTCCTGACTGTTCACCTTTAAGATTTTGAGAAGATTCCAGCTGACCAAGGAGAGACCCTGTCAATTGTGCTGAGTTAACAACCATCAGCCTCGACGGCAAGATGCATGTTTGGTGGAGATGGAATGTCACAGAGGCGAGCGGAAGAAAAGGTGAGGAGCCTTGATGTTCTCAACGTGTCAGAGCGTGCCGCGTGCGTCGAGAGCCTGTGGGGGAGGGGAGCAGCGCAGCTAGATTTATAACTGGGAAAGGTCCAGGGCCAATCTCAAACGGTAGCAAGACAACTAACAGAAGATTGACAGGGGCTACTTCCAGGTATGAACCTCAGTGAAGAAGAAAAACTGAATGTGTGGGGATGCTGACTGTTGCTACCCTCGAGGAGCAAATAGTCACATTGATTACTACGGTCAACGGCTTGATTCCAGTTATGAACATATAACCCTGAGGATTTATGAAACACATGAGTGCTTCTTTAAGGTTTAACTACTCATACAAAATACATAAGAATCGCTAAATAGTCCTGTTAGTAGAAACCTGCAAAACAGTTTATTAAAATAGTTAGACTCCTAATATACATTAATGGCCAAGTGTTGGCCTATATGCTCAGATACAGATAGCAGTGCACAGGTGGTTTTACGAAAGATAGCCACCTCCTGTTATTCCTTTTCCAAAATGTTGTCCTAATTATAAAACTTGCGCCTCTCTGTCCCTCAAAGACAGATCATAAGCGATCTGCTAATGGGTTTGGCACAGCTCTGAAAGTGACTTTAACAACAAGTCCCTTATTCAAGCCTATCTCCAAATGGGACGCTTCATTGTTGTCATCACCTCCATTCCATCATCACCGGCACTACCACCATCACCAAGCAGTGTATTCCCTTGAATTCTATTTCCCTCATAAGTATGGGTCTCTTCATGGCCTGTAAAATACCTTTCATATTCTACCACGCCTTTTGATTAATACAAACATTTCTTGCTTTCTAGTTGCGGGAAATGTACTTTTAAAGCCACTTTTTAATCAAGTGCTAGTCTAGGACTTTGCTGCATTTGTTTTCCTCGGACTAGCCCTTCGTCAGTTGAGGACTCCTCAAATTCAGAGAGACCCCAAGATATGTCCTCTTCAAAATCCTTAAGGCCTAATTATTTTACCTTCTCTTCCTTCTTGCGAGCCTATGGCATGACAAAGACGAAAATTTAGCCACTAACGTAGGAGTTGTTTTTACCGATTACTCTTTCCTATCTTTCTTAACATGCTTTAGAGTTTTTCCCCAGTTTAGTCTCAAATGAGCGGAAGGCTCCACATTAAAATAGTTTCCCGCATTTTCCAATCTCTTTTTTGTATACTAATTCAATATTTATTAGTAATATAATATCAATCACTTCTTTGGTCAAAATAGGGGTAAGGTGTTGCGCCACTTCAAATGTTTTTACCAAAGAAATAACTGCCATAGTTCAAGGAAATCAAAATTGCAGACTAAAACAAAAATGGCAGACATTTAATCTGGCAAGAGTGTGCATAACATGCCCATCTGAATGCAACCTACCATTTAAAATACCTGATAAGCTTCACAGGCGATACGATGGTTGCAGACATGACCAGCACCGATAAATAGTAGTTGGCCTGCACATTCAAGGCCCAGCTGAAGACCAGAAGCATCAGATGGCTCACAGACAGCTCTATGCTAGAGAAAATGAAAACTCCGTCATCATGTTCACGCATGCAGGTGATGCCAATCACAACTTCCCCTCCTCACCTTCAACCACAGATCAAAAGGTCACTTGCAACACACTAAGAAACTGTGTGCCTATTTCCACTATGCTAAAGCTGAAGCCCCTGGCCTCAAACAGCTGCGTGGAAAGGCTACTTGTGAATGAAATTAAGGATAAGACTACTAACATCAATAACAGGTTAAAAATATTAATATATAAAGGAATTATCTTCTATTCTTACAGTGACAATTCAATGAACGCAAATAGACTTATCACCCACGCTATAAAGTTTTAGTTAAAACCTAATCCATTTATTAACACTTGGGTTACTAAACTATTAAATATTATCAGAAAAAATATTATATGTGCCATAGAGATATGTCCGTAACTGAGCCGGGACATAACAGCGCAAGTATCATTGTAAAGCACTGGGGAAACCGAAGGAGAGGGAGTGTCTGGATCATGTTATTTCAGACCGCAGAAAGCTGCCTTGTGACCCCCATTGATCTAAGGCAGAAAGTAGAGGTCAGCATCAAAGCGGACTCCCAGTTTGCCGACCATCATCTTTTGTTTGGGCAGACCAAGTGTAGATGATGACATGAATGGAAGGTGGCTTTGGTCCCAGGGCCAAGAACAAGGACCATTGCCTCACAGGCTTTCACAGTTGATGGCCCCTACCCAAACCTTAGATGTGCATGAGGCAGTCAGTGAGGCAGCTGGGGGTATAGGCCAACGACATCATGTATGCAATGAAGAAGATTGGAGATAAGGTCAATAATTGTGACTTTATACGTTATGTTAGAGGTCTCTGAAAGCAAGGCCAGTTTCAACTGACATGTGCAGTTGCAAAGAAAGGAATGGAACCACTTTAAGTACAATCATGGTCCAGTGAAGAATGAAGGTTGGACTAAATCTGTGGCATAGGCCCCAACGAGATCAATAAGCATCAGTGCGCAGGCCTGGACTTGGTCTCTGACATTAAGTCACTCTTTCCAGACATCCATGAGGGTGGTTTTTGTACTATGACATCAAGGGAGACCAGGCAAGAAGTGAGTTAAGAGGGCACTACATGATCTGTTATGACGTTGCGACATGACTACTGTTTTAAGGGACTTTGCTACACATGAATCGATTGTGATTGGTTGGAAGTTTGCTCCCAGAGAAGTAGGATTTTTTGAGAAATTAAGAGGTAACCACATGCCTTAGAATAGGTGAGGGGGCTTCTCCCTGGTTGGATGATGCTCTCTTAAGTTGAGTAGGGGAGAAGTAATTGCTGGAAGTTCGAGTTTAACCATCTTTAAGTTGCTAATATCTGATCCGTCATTGACATGAATGATTTTACGTCTTTCTAGATAGCCAATATCAAGATCAGTGCATACTTGTTTGCACGCTCTCTGCAGGTGGGAGCAATGGGGGACACAAGATGATAAGAGGAAGAGGTCTTTTTTTGTAGAGTGCCACTGATTTAGTTCTAAACCCACTGACTATCGTTCCTTGAAACTTTGTGCCCTCTTGACATTTTTATTCAATTGTTGCAAGGGTGACTTCTTGCAACAACCGAGTCACGTGGGGAGACCCAATCCAAACTGACTTTTCTGTTTCCGCAGCCCTCACTACCCATCCGTGCAGCTGCAGCATGTAACTCAATATCATCTTCGCTCCCTCCCACCACAGAACGTTCTCACCTCGGCTGCCTGCTTTTAAAGTGCATTCCTCTTCCCTGCCCCAGTAATTCTCGGAAGCATGTCCTCCTCTAGCCCACTGCTCTACAGCATTAATTCAAAATTGTCAGTGATTTAGGGTCCAAACAAGCACTGGAAAAGCCAATTGATCATGCATTCCCAATGCAGCTACGGATTTCATAAATGTCCTTCCACTGGAAATGCCAATAGAGATGGATGGCTTTGAATAGTTTATTCTATATTCCACGTCAGCTAAAGTGCTGCAATAACATTCAGCCATATTGAAAGTATAGAAAATATAGTTCCAAGATGGAAGCATGTTGTATCTACAAGCAACGTGAGTGGCCATCTTGTAAGTATAAAAATAATGCCCAAGAGAGCTGAACATTGTTTTCATACTTCCAAGATGGCTGTCACATTAGGTCTACATGCAACTTGACGGCAATCCAAGATGGTAAGCAGTCGCTATTGGCTTTGCCAGAGCCAGATGAATTTTACAAGCGCATTGGCAAAGTCAATAGCAGCAGGCAGTGTTAGAGAGCGAGGGCAGAGCGGGAAAGAAGAACGAGCAGCAGCTGTGCACAGTGTCGTGAGAGTTTTCGGAATGATATAACTGCAAAAAATGCCGAGACATAAGGGTTTGAGAGGGTGAGGGTAAGAAACGATGGCAGGACGGAGAGGGAGCAAGGTAGAGGTGTTGAAGGAAAGAGCATGAGTGTGTGCTTAAAAAACACCTTCAAGAAAAAAAGGGAAAGAGAAAGCAGCAGGAAACGAGCATCCCTCAAGAGCTAGAGCAATTCCCTGACGTCAGCAGTGAAAGAATACACTCAACTAATCAGAAATGAGAGTAAAACATAAATGCTCCAGGGGCGAGACAAATACAGGACTAGGGAGGAAAGTCATTTAATCAGGAGCATAGAATTGAAAAAGACAAGAAAGATACGCAAAAATGAGCAGGGGCAGAACCAAAGCCAGCTCTGAGTATATGCTGAAGTATTGCTTACAATGCGGTATGACAGTATTCGACCTCAAACTTTGAAGACCTTTCATCAGTATTAGGATTAAAGAGCTTTTGATTGCGATACATCAAGTCAAAAAGAACAACCAGCACAGTATCCCTGTGGAAAGTTTCAGCACAAAAAACAAAGCATGCTTTGCATGAGGACATTCTCAAAAATAAATTAACATAGGGGTATGTTGTTCACAGGCAGCTGGTAGACTGTAGTCTTTTTCACCATCTCCTAAAGGGCAAGTGAAAGCTACGTAGCATCAAGCAAATGTGCTTGTGTCATCACTGGGATTGAGTACCTTGGTTCTAAATGCGAAGCACATTCTTCTTACGTAGTCCACTGTATAGTTCTTATATATAACATTATTTTGCTCTTCTCACAATGCAATGAGTAGGAAGTGCTAGCCATAACTCGAGTATTAGAAGGCTGGATACAAGGGGCACGGGTGAGCAAACACCCATCTACAAGGGTAGTCTTGCCATCATTACATATATTGAAAAATATCTATTGATCTTAAAATTGAAACTCATCCTTGAATGTCCCTCATCCCAACATGTAAACTCTAGAGTCAAGTGGAACAGGTACATTCCACGACAGACATATATTATACTATGATTGGGGCTAAACAGTACTTGATGTGGCAACTTTTGCTGCTACCTATTTGAATTATATTGCATCACTAGGTATGGGCTGTAAGGACCACCGCGATAACCTCTTTTTCCCCTTCAATGTTTATTGCTATTGGCAGTCCTTACTTTCTGCATCACAAACTGGAAATTTAAAGATTGGGCTCAGGCTCCCTGATTTACTAAGGAGATCCACTGCTAACCCCAGGTGTTGACCTATGACAGTTGAAAAGTTACATTTAATTGAACAGTGAAAGATAGCCATTGTTTTCAACAACTACTCCACTGGACCCAACAACCATATGTTTGAACAAGCAGTAGTAGGAGCAAGACCAGATCTGAACCAGTCTTTTGGCTGAGTACAGCAAATAAAGTTGTCTTGTGGTTGTACAAGACCCACGTATCAATCCAGCAGTAAATAGGATGTAGTTGCATGCCTGTTTGGAAACGTGAATTGGGCAATGAAATTATTGAGGATTCATGGATGAATATATGGTCCAGGGTAGTGTCAACGACTATTTGCTTGCAATTCATGGAGATTGCTTATAAAATCATTGATGTGGAACTTCACACCATCCTGAATTAAAACAATCTTCTGGGGTTCTGATTTTTGTTGGAGGGGTTGCAATTGTTTTGAAAAAGTTTGGTTTATGTGGTGAACCTACAAACCATTGCTGCATTTTGGAAAGAAATCCTATCCCTTATTAAGAAGATAACACCTACAATAGTTCCAACATACACTTTAATGGTACTAATGCGAGATGTGGGCAAGGTTGGGATGTACTTGCTATATGAATCCCTAATGGACTACTCACTCATCTACTTCTGGTGGCACGAACAACTATTGCGCACAAATTGAAGCCCCCTGAAACATCTTTGAACACAATTTGATGGGTTAATATTTGACACATCTATGCCATGAAAAAACTAACAGCCACTCTAAAGGATAGGTTTGGGAAATTTGAAATGATATGGGGACTTTTTCTAACCTAATCCAAACAAAATTAGTGATCCATCACATGCCAAGCCTCTTCCTCCTTATTGATGACGGCAGTGCTGTGCTCCCCTCATTCCCAAAGCTCATAAATCTTTTCAACTGTGTTGCATATTTCTTCTTCAAAGGACATGCAATATTCCTATAGACTGCTTTATGCCACATTTTATAATGTGACTTGTACATCTATAAGCCTTATAACTGTTACTGTGCCATTTTAATGTTTTTCCCCAAATCTTAAACTTAAACCTTTGCAAATAATGTTGTTAAAAAAATCTGCAAGAAAACCGATTGCATGTGGTCTAGCTCTTTCAATTTCTTCAGTATGCCTTCGCATTTTAGAGCATTTAATTTTTTTTCATTGTAAGAATTTGTTTGTTTCATTACAATAACATTGCCAGAGGTTGCTATAGTAGGATTCCAATTTAAGTAATATGACCTGTAATTCTGTTAGAACTTTCTTTGGTAACCCAATATAGGCAGCAAGGAGGGCCTCGTTGTGTGTGTGCAGCCTTTAAAGAGAGGAGATTTTTACATTCATAAGAGTCTTTTGAGCAATGGCAACAACAAAGAGAAAGGTTAAATATTGTTTCGAATAAATGGAGATCCAATGTCTTAGTGAGGAGGGGTGACATTCTGATCCTCCCGAGACCAAATATGGGCAGTATCATCAACTGTTTATTATGATACAGCTTAGGAGACCAATTGAAACCAGCCGAGATAGTCATATATTTTTCAGAAATTGAAGACCTAACTGAGTGCAGTATGTTCAATAATCTGCAATTATTTGAAGCAGACTACATGGAATGAGGACTGTAAAATAATGGCATACAATAATATTTCTGGATTATGGAATATTGTTGTTCTGGAGAGTGGCAGATCCTGCCAGTCTATGTGATTAGCTGCGTGTATCACTGATGTGTGCAGTCCTGCAGTAAGGGCTTGGTGAGAACGGGTATGACAGCAGAGGATACATTCAAGAAAAGAAAAGGACTTATAGATTTGTGTTCAGATGCATGCATGGTGGTTGGGATAACACGAGGTCTTCTCTAAATCATCCCATCAAGACCACAGTGTGATCAGCCATAAAGTCTCAAGAGTGTTTCTGGCTGTCAAATAAACAGTGTACAGATAATTAGATATGCTAAAACAAATCCCAATAAATGTTGTACAGTGTAAAAATGATGATGGACCTGGAGAAGAGTGAGAGGCACCAATCAGTCAGGAGATATTACAATACAGAGTTTATGTATACGTTTTCCCTGACATGAGGAGAGACCATCCATGATAAGAATAGCATAAAATAACTACCCACAATTACTATTCAGATATTTAAAACAAGTAGGCTTGACTAAAACTTGCATTTGACCACAAGTCTAGAACTAGTGATCCATCACATTATATGGCTGAATAAAAAAGCAAAGTGAACATTAACCATGTTGAAATTAGATCAGTAGGACAACAGGAAAATAAAATACCAAGGGAAGGAGATGCAAATGGGTTAGATGTAAATTAAGAGCACTGACTGATGGCATGTTCTCAATCTGCCTTGTTGTTAAATTTCTTTGCTTTTGTCAACCATCACAAAGAGATGGTTGGACATTTCAGAGCATGTTCAGTATATTAGACCTAAAATATCAATCTCAAAGAAGTAGACTGAAACAAAAGGATCAAATTCTTGGCAAACAGAATAGAAGATATGCTTTAGGGCAGAGGGAATTATGTTCAGATTGCACTTGGAAACAAATTCACAGTGGTTTACAATGTTTGTATCAGCACAGGCTAAATAGTTTATTAGAAATGACTTACTTGAAAGTCAGTATTGTGAGATTATAAAGAAATGAAAATTAACAAAGTACTTGAAAGTTTTTTATGAAGAGCAAAGCAAAACTGGAAGGGTTAGAAGGATAAAATATTATTTTGTGTACCACAGCATAGATTCTGGAAACGGTAAAAAAATGATTATATCATTTGCACACTAGTATTTTATTTACAATTAACTTATCCTTAAATAAGTATTTGTTGTAAGCTCCACTCGGAATGCCAAAAAAGCGGACAATGAAATCTAAAATCAATACCACTGAACTATATCTAAAGTATCCCTACATTTGACCAACTTAAATCTTATCGTCTTATATACAAATTCCATAATAACTGGCTACCTTTAAATGTAATCTAACAAATTGAATGGGGCAAAACCATTTCCAAAGTGCACCCTCTAACCATTTCACTAACTCTAGCCTAGTGAAATTGGTCAAAAGAGTAGCCTCTAATTTACCCCATACCGGATCAGTTGGATGAACCCCTTCTACAGAAAAATGGTGCAGTATTGGACTTGCTACAAATCAGTGAGATTTTTATTCTTTTTAAAAAAATTAGATCTCAACAAATTCAGTCCTATTACGGCCTTTCTGATTCTGGGGAAAATTATTGAGAGTTGCTTATTTAATATTTAACATGACCACAAGCCAGGTTTTTAGATGGGGCTGTAACACAGACAACTACGTCAAAAATAGTTGATAATGCACTACATATTCCAGATTGTGGTAAATCATGCCTACTTTTCACCCTGCATCTATCCACAGCTTTTGATACACTGAACCACAACACCTTTATTGAAATGAAAAAAATATTGTATAGTGATAGATAAACTACTTTATTGACACCTATCTAACGAATCAATCAAACTTTAAAAAAACTAGAAACGGTCCCCTCTCAAGTTGTACAACATAGCTCTATCCTTGCGTCCCACTCTATTAAATCTTTACGTTGAACCCCACGGATCACTTCCTGATATTTTAGGTAGATTCTGTCATCCTTTGTTGATGACACTCCGCTTTACCTAAAGATCTCTTCCCATAATGACATTTCTCCTCAAACTACTGTGAGTCTTCAGTAGCGGATGACCCAACAACATCTGCAACTCAATCCTAGTAATACAGAATTTCAGCTGATTATAGCTAATATTTTATGTTTCGCTGACAGCAGGACTCCTGGCAAATCTTGGTTTGACTTTTCCTTCTGAAAGGCGCATCAAAACTACACCCTGCACCTTTCAAAGCAACCTTCAAGGCTGAGCTACTAGACTTACCATAAGGAGCAGAAAACTGGCCCAATTACTCCCATTCTCATCATGTTACAATGGCCTCTATACATAGTTCTGAAACCAGTTTTGCTACATCCATATAGCAACATCAAAAAACATCAATAATAGCAATATTAATACCAATAATTATGATTTGTTTTTTATACAACATGAAATACTGCAGTTTCCAAGCACTCTAAATAACAAATCAAACCAATTCTGGTAGCCAGTTTACTCAACTCAGAAAAATGGAAGTCTGGTCTATCGTGACAGGATTCAAACTCATGTATTCCAGAACACCACATTTGTCAGCAGCGAGCCTCAAGTGCACGAGCCATCCTCTCAGCTTATAGTTTCCTGGAGGGAAACAAACTTTACTACGCATGCATTACATCGCATGCCATTAGATCGCAGTCTTTACAATGCAAGTCGTTACAACGACTTGCGTTGGAGGGCGCTATAGGACAAGGAATAGTTTAATTTACTATCCAACACCTTCCCTACTGTACGTAGGCTGGAGTTGGAATAGTAAATTAAACTACTCTAAGTCCAGCGCCCTCCAACGAAAGTCGTTAGTAACGACTTGCGTGAGTAAAACCGCGATCTAATAGCATGCGATGTGAATGCATGCGTTGTATCATCATACATTCTTTCCTGGATGTTAAGCCATCCTTTGTTTTAATTTTTGCATCTTTCTGTCTGTCTTTCCTTTAGGATTTCCTTTAATTTCTTATGTACTTCTCCATAAAATGCCCTAATGGATTGTTTATCTTTCTTTGAGCTATAAAAAACCGCATAGTAAATAGAATTATAATAAAAGCCCAAAATCATGATTTGTAAACATTTATACATTTGGCAATGAAATCAAACCCATCTTTTATAGCTATCAAAAATAAGCCATGAAAAAAATCCAGCACCACCACTAAATCTAAAATAAGCAGGAGAGGTTTCTATATCAGCTAATGTATGGCTGATGTTGCAAGACGCATCATTCACAGGCCCAATGTTATGTTACTGATGTCAGCTTCCACAGCAATAACACTAGTTATGTGCTTAATATCATATTAGGTTCCTGGGGATGAGGCCCTTAGGCCCACACAATATTGTTTATGGCCATTCTTTTGATCCTAATGGAGAAGCTCAAGGATTTGGCAATTAAGTAAATTCACCCAAAAAACAAAAAGAAAAGAAAAAGTGGCTAACCTTAGGTGGGAAGATGGGCAGGGCAACAACGGAGAGATTTGTGCGTTTTGAGAGCTGCGTGTGGACACGTAACTGGTTACCCTGTGACCCCCATTTATGCCAGGCGGATGGGCGAGCAGGACAACCAGATAGGGAAGTGTGTGTTTTGTGAGCTATGTGAGCTGGAACTTACGGGAATGCAACACTTGCATATTATTTTTTGTCAGGCAATCATTGCTAGACACAAGCACTCATAAAATGACCAGCTATAGACAGGGGTCCAGCACTGACCTCAGGAGACTGGTGCGGTGGCAAACAAGCCTGGAGGAAAAGGGAGCCTCTTGTTCACACCCACAAATATGCATAAGCACTATCATAACAGTGATCAATTATGCAGGGAAAGAATAAGTCCCAAAGCACCTTTTATGGCCCAAAAAGTACCTCAACAATCCAGAAATCGAGGGCCGTGCAGTGAAAAAACACAAATCAGCCCAATATAAAATGCTTTCAATTGTGTGCCTCCTTCCCTATTACAACCACGGCGCCCTAGATGTTCCTTCCTTTGAATGTTATCACGGCTAGATTGGGAAACAGCCCTTAAAAATGTTGTCATAGAAGCCACCCGAAAGCAGAGTGATGAGCAGAGTAAGCAAGCATGACCACTTTTTTTCAGGGTTCAGCGGGAATCTCCTTGTGCACACAAAACGTTTGAAAAAAATGGACTAAACTACGTATCTTACAACACATTTTTGCACATATACGGACTAAAAAATTATAACTTCCTTATGATATGAAATCACTATGATCTGTAACTGTGCTGTCAACTGCAACAACGCCGCCTGTTTAGGACCATTTCACAGAGTCCTCCCAATTGGTTGAGGGTGTCAAGTATTTAATGCAAAAAATGGCAATCTGTGATTCACAGAAAGCATAAGGTGATCTCCTCCACCAGAAAATGGAGGCAAGCTCCTAGAGAAAAGGGAAGATACACCTTCATACTGCACTACTGACGGATTCATGACTGAATTGTCACCAAGAATACCAGCAAGTGCACAGCTGAGTTCAAAGTAACATCTGGAGTCCAAGGCGCAACTTGCCTTGGAGGTGGGCACGCCCACTGAACAAAGCCAGTGTGTGCGGAAAAACATGGCAGCAACAGGTTATTACAGACAAGCATGGGAGTGAGTCGTTAAATTTCGCACAATTCAGGTTATTTTATTTTTTTGAGTCCTCTGCCTCCTAGGCCACATCCACTCCCAAGCGACCATCAGACGCACTCCCAGCCTCCGCACTCCCCTTCCACATGAAGGAGGAAGAGAGAGGGAGTACTCGGTTTAGCTTCCTTTCTTCGTACTGAAGATGTTTAACAGTCCGCTTTAATAAATTACAGACCATTTGATTTCCTTTTGTTTGTGACGCAATTGATTGTGCTCTGAGCGACTGATCATCAGACCTGTGCCGCTGCATAACCAGTTGAGCTGATGCGCATCAGTAGCCTATCCCTACATTCATACTTTCTAATAACCAAAAAGGAGTCTTTTTATTGGTATAATGTCGACCACTTAAGACCGTTCAGAAATCCGATCACTTCCATTCGGAGAAATCGTTGTGTCTTTAGAAAAGAGTTCCTGACATGAGTGACCTTAACACAAAGGAGAACAAAAGCGACAGACTAACTGGAACAAAAGGCTTGCTGCTGTGTGCCCAGATGCATTTCAGTCAAACATGAGATCAAACGTCACTCAGAAGCACCGAAATATTTCACAGTACACAGATACTACCCCAAGAAAAAGACGGAAACGTCAATGACCAATATCTGGAAAATCGCATTATTTCATACGGGATTCGCCAAACAATGAGGGCTTCATAATGCATTAATAATTGTGTTAGTGACCTTACATCTGAGACGGGTCACTCAACATCACTCCAAGAAAAAGGAATTAGTGGCCTTTCCTAGTTGCTATAGCAGCCAGGCTGTGTCAGCAAGGGTTAAGCACCGCCAGAGTGTTCCATCTGGAAATGGACTGACCTCAAGAATGGCAAAGAATGCTAATAAAAAAATAAAAAAAAATGTTTACTCTGCGTTAAAAATCTCCAATGATGGTTTTATGTTCGGATGTTCTCTAATGTGGGTCCTTTATGCGATACGATTATAGTACACTGACAGGTGGGCAGTGCAACTGGCCAAAATACCGAGTTTGGGGCTCTGTATGAAACTGGCTTAGGCCCAAACCCGCTCAATTAGAGCATTTCCTATTGTAATGTATGTTATGGACTCGTACTTATATAGCGTAAACTTAGCTAGGGAACCACAGAGAACTGTGCATCTTTGCTGGGGAGGGAGACCACTAATGCATCTCGCATACATTTTCAGACCAAGGGAGAGGAATTAATTTGCCTAGAATGACAGATTTTCTGTGCAGCCAATCCAATAATCCTGTTTGGATATTACCATTATTGTTGCAGGCACTTGGATGGAGACAATGTCTAATTCCAGCGGCTTTTTTGACAGCGCTCAGCACTGGACCTCCTTTTAGAGCACTGGGAGGTAATTAAGGCGCTTGCATACATTGCTGCACTTAATCTGCAGTGACTAGCTATTAGTACAGTAAATGAAATACTGCTGCTGCAGCACTGCTTAAAGTGAATGACAAATGTACATGTTTTTCAATACACATAAAATCCTCCTTTCCTATCCCCCTGTTTTTAATCATACCGACTAGAGGCCAAAATAAATATGATATACCTACTAGCCAGGTAGTTTTAATATCTACTAAAGCACAAAACCCCCACTCCTATTTTTTAACACCATCTCCTTTATCATTGTATAGTCTTTTAAGTGCTCCTGTGTAGTCCGTGGTTGTAGCACACCCGCTCCCTAGTGGGATGGGATGGACCCGATGATGAAGCATGCCACCAAGGGGTAACCCTGGTGGGTGAGGGTTTTATAAGAAAACTTTGTTTTAAAAAAGTGGAGGGTTAGTCTCCTTAACATAACTGGGTTCTCATTTTGTGATGTAATACTTGTTGTGGAGGACGAACCTAGCGTATCCTCTCACCCGCCACCCTTTTTTTGATACGTTTTTCAAGAGTCATACCACTGACTATGGGCAGTGCCGCTAGTGCCACACAGGACCTGGCACTGGAAGGCAGTCTCATTTCTGCACGCCTCCCCCTGGACCAGTCAGCGCTAAGGAACCCATGACAAAATAATCATGGCGTTTTAAGTTTTTACACGGCAAGCAAGTAACCTATCCAGTCATTATTTATTTTCATTAAATTCTGGTACTTGTAGTTTGTTCTCCATTATACAAGCAGGTATACAAATACCAGTAGGCAATGGAAGGGCAGCAGTAAAGCAGCTACTAAGGCCAGACACGAAACAACCCAGAATCAAGGCATCCCTACTTAAATGTGGAATGCTACCCATTTAAAAACAAAACGGATATATATATATATATATATATATATATATATATATATATATATATATATATATATATATATATATATATTTCAAAACAGTTGTCAGGAGACGCACAATACTGCGCACTCGGGCTCGTAGAAATTAATTATATATATTTATTCCAGCTTTCTCCAAGGAATGAAGCTAACACAAACGCGTTTCGGCCACCTGGCCTTCGTCAATGATGAAGGCCAGGTGGCCAGCTTGCGTTCAGCTTCATTCCTTGAGAAAGCTGGAATAAATATAGTGAATTCTACGAGCCAGAATGCGCAGTATGTGTCTCTGACAACTGTTTGAAAGATATTTCGTGGAGCCGCCCCCGCGAACTGCAGAGAGCGGCGATCTGCAGGCGGTATGCGTTGTGGGATACATATATATATATATATGCGTCATGTTGTAGCATTTACATTATATATATATATATATATATATATATATATATATATATACATACACATATATGCATATACATATATACACATCTTTATGTATACACACATACATGTACATACTGGGACTGGCGCAGCACTGTGCACGCTCAGGTATGGGACAATGGAGCGCTGCTAGGGCAGGGAAAGGGATGGCACTACAGAGATAGTGCCAGAGATAGTGCCAGTGGGGGGCAGAGCTGGCAGAGGCACCCTCTGGAAAATATCTTTGAGGCACCAGGTAAAGGGGAATATAAGTGCTAAAATTGAAACCAGAATATCAATCGGTGCCATACAGCTTTTTTTAGTGAACTTCTTTCTTCCAGGATTTGAATGAGTTACAGCGCTTCACGAAGGTCAAAGTGTAGATGTGGGAAGTGTGAATGATCTGTAGTACTCATCCAACCATTCAACTGGAAAGGACTGAAAATCATGTTTGATGCACTGGTAAGTATGTTAAAAATGTCAAGGTAAGGAGCAGAGGATGTTGATTATGTAGGCGAGGAATAGAAAAGTAAACACATGTAACTAAAGTTTGTATTCCAAAGGACAGATTTTAGAATATCTTTGTGTATGATCGTATGAACTGAAATTATATTAATGAATGTTTTGAATAACCAATATGGATATTTTTACCCTTTCTTTTAAAGGAATTATACTTTCTTACAATTATTATTTCTCAAAGATTTCAATGAAACCATGCAATTTTATGACTCATTAAACTAAAAAAACACTGAGGAGAGAAAGTATTATTTAAGGAAGGGTGATAAGAACAACTCTTTTGCTTAGCATTATTAGATTATTTCACTCGGGGTGAAACCAAATTTAATAAGAGCCTTCAATAGATTGAGCAATTTCACGGAAATGTAGACCAGCATTGAGGGAGCACCTTGTGAGAGGAATATTTTCCAGACGGCAACAACAATGGCGTCAAATAAAGGAAGCTCATTCAAGGTATCAATTATCTACACTGACCTAGTAGGCTCCCGAGCTTGCAACTGGATGCTGTGATTACCAGCCCTGCCTACATGATCTGATAAAATCCTATTTGTTCCACAGTGTAGCCGAGCATTCCCTTTCCAATGGTTCCATGCAGGCAGGGACATTAAAGGATTTTGGGGGCCCTGGGCCAAACGTATTTTGGGGGCCACTGTTCAGAACAGCTTTGAATTTATGATCCAGTATCAGCTATTTGATGCCCTCTTTGGCCAGGTCCCGGACAGTGCACATGCACACTTATTCAAACTCTTCATGTGTTTACATCTAATATTCAGGGATAGTGATGTGTGTTTTCAGTATTGTAACATAGCAGTAGCTCACTAGCATTACTGCAAATAGTCTCTGTGATACCCTCCCATTTCTCATATGTGAGGTCCTGTTTTGATCTAAAAGAAACTTTTTTTGTTGACGTATGAAACAAACACATTATTCTGCAAAATGTCTGTAATAGATTCTCACACATCACCCACATTAAAAATAAACTAAAGGAAAACGGTATTTAAAACCACCTGTTTAAGAATTATTCAAGACTCTCTGCAGAATAGAGCTGGGCCTATCAGGGCCCCCCTTAAATGCTGGGGCCCTGGGCCAAAGCCCACTTTGCCCATGCCTTAAAACGTCTCTGTATGCAGGACAAGATCTGCTGAGGCCAGCATGTCTGAGTGCCTGGCAGCCCATCTGCAGTGCGCTTGCTGCCTACCTGGATTCTAGGCGGTGCTATGGCCTGGAGGGGGCATGTTTAAAGCATTGAAGGTGCTGGTTAGTTAAAACCTATTTTGCTTCCCTGCCCCAGAACCAGACTGTTGTCACAAGTCTCCAAATTGTTTTCTGATTGTTTTTCCAGCTACCTGGAAATAGAAGATACTGTTTAGGATTGTTAGGAATCCAGTCTTCTGTGGTTCTGTCAGTGAACAAAACAAGGCTCATCATAAATGATCAAAACACCAATTCGGGGCGAGGACAGAGTCTAAAGACACAAACGTTTTGGTATTAAACTTTTCGTTGTCTTCAAGTCTACTTAGGCAGGATATAAACATAAGTGTCCATCTAGCTCGATATGCAAATAGCTCCAAACAACTTATTTAGTTTACATTCGATGCCTTTTTGTCTCCTGTGAAATGAGATTTCTAATTAGGGTGGCCATCGCCATGTTTCCGAATCCTAGATTCCGAATTCTGCACTCACTGATTGATTATGAATCCTGAGGTAGATTTGTAGATTTCCATTTCCCTACGTACACTGACGTCAATGGGTGTCCCAGTCTTATAAGCAGGTCAAGAGACATTTTTATCATCCCCTTTCCATATTAGGCATGAAGTAGTTTTACTGCTTCTAAAATGAATGAGCAAAGCAAAGGTGCCTGCATCCTTAGTGAGATTAGATTCCAAGGTACAAATCCAGCTGACAGAGGGCATGCATTAGCCAACACTATAATCTCACAGTTTTCTTTCTGATTAACAACACACAGGACCATAAATAATTATACATCCAGTTAATCCTGTCGAAAGCTTTGACACAACCCTTTTAGAAGTAGAGTCACTTTTCTTTGTAGTTTTGTCAGCAATGTGTTTCTCCTCCATATATTGGCAAATATCTGTCTTAACCTCCTAAACTTTACTGATCAAGTTCCACTGGGGGAGGGATTTGACGGGGTGAAAGGCCACGTGTTTTCCATAAACGTAAATAGCTTGCTATCTCAGATTATTAGGTTAGTGGAACTGTATGATTCCTACTCATGTGAGTGCTTTCGTGGCTTGGCAATGAAGGCACTATAGACTTTTATTGTTAAGTGTGTTACTCTATGAAGGAAGAGGAGGCAATCATCTTAGGAACTGCCCTGCATTTCCATATGCACTCTGTATGTTATGCTAACCTTAAGTGATCTGAGGACACCCGCTACCTCATTTCTTAGTTTTATTTTCAGTTCTTTTACAATTCTGTTGCTTCATACCCACTACATTTCGTAAGAGAATAGAAATATTTTGGAATATCATCAGGGATTTTCAGCCTACCATTGTAATGCCCTTGAGTGGATTTATTTAGAGGGCTGAAAGCTATTTAAGAAAGCAAATGTGTAAAAATCACAACTGCTAGCTGGCAATCATCACTACTCCAAGCCCAACTCTTCCATCTACGAGCAATAACTTTTGCAGTGCACCTACACCACAAAACAGGCACCCAAACACCTTTTAACTAACTCCTCTTCGTTTTCTTCCATGGGCCCTTATAAAAGGAGCCCACACCCACCAACCCCCCATACTTTCCGAGACACTTCACAAAGAAAGCAGCCGACAGACCCAGTTTGGGAGCTCCCAAATCGGAAGGCAGAAAAGCAGCATATACACGGACACTGAAGAGCTGGACTAGAGGCAAGATGATTATTGGTAAGTAACAGCGAAGTACTCTTTTTTGCAGATAAAACCAAGCAGACTTTGATGAGAAAAGACATGCAAGAGATAGGTTTACTGAGAACTCAGAACATGAGGTGCTGAAACAGAGCCCCCAAAGAGGACATGCCACAACACTGTGCTAAAGGAACAAGATCCCAGAGCACCTGTCATTGGAGGCGTTACAATCAAGGCTAAGGAAGGACCAGAGAAAAACCATCCACCTTAAATGACCGACTGCAGTGAGTGGCACCAAAACCACACTTACCTGAAGGAAAAACCAACAGACTAGAAGACAACATACTAATGGACCAGGTAGACAATATGATTACCATTGCTTTCTTTGTGAGCCATCTATCAATTCACTACTAAATCATTTAAGCCCAAGAAATGGAAGATGCAAAAGCAGGCGGTTCTGGACAGATACCACAAACCAAACTCAAGTGCAGAACAGTCTCCATCACCATAATGCAAGTCAATCAAAGGTGTTTTCCAGACTACTGGACCTACTGATCAATGTTCCTGAGTAATGGAGACCCAGGCAGACTCTGTCGTAAGTGTAACAAAAGTACCTAGAATGGGTTGCACTGTATGAGGTCATTAAGGCAAGAGCAATGCTTTTTCAGTGCACCTGCTACATGTTTATCTTTACTGTTTACCAGGCATCCTTTTGCAGTACTACTGGAATACCAGATTCAGCCAATTTCCCAACTACAGACCTTAAACAAAATCTTTGAAAATGTTAAAATCTCCCGATCCCATCATTTTGCTAAAAAACAACACAATGTTGCATATCCGGAATAAGCAGAAGCACATCTGTGGTGGGGCAATGGTACTGGCAATAAAGGTAGACAGTGTTGCTTGACATGGAACGTACCACCCACTTCAAGAGGGGGGCCAAGATCCTTCGATAGCTGGAGGCACAGGTTTCCACCCCAGAGCAGAAGGAAAGCCTATGCCTTCTACGCTTTGAAGTGTGGAGAAGGAAGTTCTCACCCAGAAGCTGTAGAACTGCAGATGGAAACACTGAATGGATCTGCTCAACACAAAGGTTAGACACTGCAGTGGACAAACTTCAAGCAGACTGCCTCTACTCAGAAGCAGGTGCAAAAAGAACACTTCTTAAACATGCTCATTAAGATCTTCTGCCTACAGTTTCACACTTTTAACTTCTCTATCTACCCTTACTGATTCTGCACCTACAAGGCTCCACCATCTCCTACTTCATCCAACAGCTTCTAGCACTCAAAGAAGACTTTGCTATTCTGTTGAAGACTAAAGCCTTATTGTACCATACTTCTTTTGTGTTTGCCATAAAATAATGGTCTAGAACATCAATTTGACAAATTACTGTAATAGTTCTTTCCACCCAACTCTACAGTCAAATGACTAAAGAAATCCTGAGTTACTTGCAAACAAATCTAATGAGGGAGTTTTCCACAAAGTGAGCCTAAAAAAAAAATCACACAGAGGCTCTTGCCGCGACCCAGTAAACACTGCAGCAGACCATGAGAAAAATAATATATCTTGCACAAAAACTGTTCCTGCAGTGTTCGAAGAGAACCTTTCAAATGGCACCTTTTTAATGAAGGCAGCAGAATATGGAAATATCAGAGAGGGGAAAAATGAGTGTGTTTTAAAAGAGGATGTCTGGACTACAACGATTTTAGGATAATGCTGAGTAAGGAAAATGTTACTTACCCTGTAAGCATCGGTTTGTGGTATGTAGTGCTGTAGATTAACATGCTGTGAGCACTCTTGCCATCTAGTGTTGGGCTCGGATGTGTGCAACTTGGTTTTGTTAGAAGAAATCTTTAGTCACAAGGTGTGGTGACTCCACCTATTGTAGACAATGCACATGGGCTCCATAGTGAGATTGTTTTTCTTTCTCCCAGGGGTGAAGATGGAGCATACAGATACAGAAGTGAAATAAAGAATTAAAAGGTAACAGTATTTGCAACTGACCTCAGGCAGCCCGGGAGGAGGGTGGACGCTTGTGAATCTACAGCACTACATGCCACGAACAGATGCTTACAGAGCAAGTAACATTTTCTGCTCATGGCATGTGTAGCTGTAGATACACCTGCTGTGCATAGGCTGCAAAGCAGCCCACCTCATGGTGGCTTAGCCTAAGGTTGTTGCAGAAGATTGAAACAGTGTGCATAATATAGCCTAGCCAACTCTAGCTTGTTGTCTAGCCAGGAAATCCACACATAGTAAAAGTGTGAGGAGTGGACCAATTAGCTGCCATATAGATGTCAGCTAGTGGTATATGCCCCAAGAAAGCCATCGAAGCACCTTTTTGCGAGTGAAATGGGGTCTTGGAGGGACAGGTAGGGGCCTTTAGCTTTTGCATAACATGTTTGAATACACTTGACAAGCAAACGTGCAATTTCTGCTTTGGAAATAGCCGGCCCCTTGTGTGTCTCGGAGTAGGCAACAAAAAGTTGTTCTATCTTACGAAACGGTTTTGTTCTATCCACATGATACATTAACGCCCTTTTGACATCTACGGTATGCAAGACGTGTTCCGCTACAGACTCTGGATGTGGAAAGAAAACTGGCAACTCAATGGTTTGATTGAGATGAGATAAGATGAGATGAGATGAAGAGTGGAAACCACTTTTGGGAGAAATTTGATGTTGGTTCTGTTGACCACCCTATACAGAACTTGGAAAAAGGCTCCTCTAAGGTGAGAGTGTGTATCTCACTGACTCGTCTAAGGGAAGTAATGGCTACAAGGAAGGCTACCTTCCATGAATGAAACTCAAGCAGGCAAGAGTAAAGCGGCTCAAAAGGAGGGCCTAAGAGCCTAGTTAGGAAGATGTTGAGGTTCCATACTGGAGCAGGGGCCATCCGGGGAGGAATAACCTGCTTGAACCCTTCTATAAGGTCTAAATAACTGGTACCCTAAGGAAGGAAGTGTGCTGCCTATTTTGTAGGCAAGCAGCCACAGCAGCCAAATGTAACCGAATGGAGGTGTAGGCAAAAAGTGACTGTTGAAGGTGAAGGAGGTAATAGACATTGTCTTGTACTGATGGTGTGAGAGGATTGATATGTTTTGGAAGGTAATAGCGCACAAAATGCTTCGTAGCAGGACCTGGTCGTAGGTCTGCGTGCTTTGTAAAGAATGGACATACATTTATCAGATAGTTTGAGATCACCAAATCCTATGACATCAGCAGCCAGATCCCAAGATTGAGCTGCTGCGGATTGAGGTGCCAGTACTCAGTGGTTTTGCGTGAGAAGGTCTGGCCTGTTGGGAAGCTTCTCGTGAGGAACCAGGGAGAGTTCCACTAGAGTGGAGTACCAAGGCTGGCGCACCCTGGTTGGGGCTACCAGGATGAGGGTGAGGGACGTCTTCCTCAGCTTGCGAACTACAAATGGTAGGAGTGGGAGAGGCGGAAAAGAGTAGGCAAATATCCCATGCCGGTTCATCCATAGTGCATTGCCCCTGGACAGCGGGTGTGGTAATCTGGCGGCGAAGTTTGGGCATTTTGCGTTTTTGGCTGTGGCAAACAGGCCTATGTGAGGGAACCCACCGCTGAAAGTAAATGAGTAAAGTCTGAGGGTGGAGTTCCCACTGGTGGACTTGTTGATACAACCTGCTGAAAAGGTCGTCCAAGTTGTTGTCCAGACCCAGAATGTACTCTATGACCAACTGCACCTTGTGATGACTTGCCCACTAACAGATGTCCTGTGCTAGAGCCGACAGTTGGGGCGAATGCGTGCACCCTTGCTTTTGTAGGTAACACACAGCTGTGGTGTTGCCCATACGGACTTAAACGATCTTGTTGTGAATAAATGGAAGAAATACTCGAAGAGCAAACTGAATAGTCAGTAATTCTAGATGGTTAATGTGGAGGCCCTGTTGTGCGAGTGTCCACAAGCACTGGATTGTGTGATCTTGGAGATGTGCTCCCCACCCGGTGAGCAAGGCTTCTGTAGGGATGGTCTCTTAAGGAACTGGGTCAAGTCAAGTCAACTTTATTTATGATAATGTACTCCGAAGAGGTCCACATAAAACTTTAGCCAAAATACACACGTTCAAAGTAAACAAACATTAGAAAACAGTTACAATCGGATCATTGGAGAACATAGACGCCAACACAACAATAATCTCAAATATCATATAAGCCATAAAATAAATACAAGTTTAAAAACACTTGAAAAAGTTAAAAGATCTATCACTAAATATTTCATTAGGAGGTGCATAAAGTGACTATCGTGCATCTGGGCCTTAAATATAAACAGCAACAGGCAAATAAATTATATCTCAGCCAGTTTCAATAGCAGCGTGGAAACACAGGACACACAAGAAAAACTAAATTCAAAATTTGGAAGCAATTTCATCACGGAATTCATTCAGCCAGAAAACCCTTAGTACAATTTAAAAAAACACTTAAAATAGTTAAAAACTATATAGCAAAATATTTGAATAGGAGGTTCATAAAGTAACTGTAGTAGGTCTGAGGCAGAAAATATAAATTGTAAACAGATGGGTCTCAGCCACTTTCGACGACATAATAATAATGCAGGGCAGACAAAGAAAACATGGTTTAGATTTTGGATACCATTTTGACATAAGTTACATTCAGCCGAAATACCACACCATTTACCCAAAACTGGATTAAGCGGGAGCATTCCCTGCCTTAAAAGAATCGAAAAACATCTCAACTCATGAGGCAAATTTCAAATAACATACGGCTGTACTTTATTTACTAAAAGGGAATCTATTATATTCCGAAAACCCCTTTTATTAAAGGAATGCTTCCCTGTCCATACGGAAGTTTAGAGACCATGTGGCTTCTTTTAAACTGGCTTTTAATTGCTGCGTTGTTAAGGCAAGGACCAGGTTAGGATCTAGCTGAAGTCTATCAACAGCATAAGAAAAATTTCTACAGATTAGCGAGTTATACTTGAAGTCAACCAGAATTTCTATCTTTATTTAGTCCCTTAGTAAATCATCGTCGCTCTCCACTAGACGGGAAACCCAACGAACCACCCCTGCCAAGGCCTGAACAAAAGCACTTCTCAAGCCCATTTCTAACCCTAAGGCAGCCACTGAGATTGCGGAGTTAACAGAGGTTACGATTCTGAGGACTCGTTCTTCCATCATGTCTAAGAAGACCCACTTAGAGACTTCAATCAATTCCAAACCATAAAGCAAAGAGCCAGGGATTTTGGCACAATAAAACTTCTAATGGAACTGGGTCTAGAAAGGGCTGTTGCTGTAAAAGGATGTTGGCATTTCACCACTGCAGAGAGCAATGTGTACCACCCCAAATCAATACTACATCCTCCGAAAGACCCTCTGCTTGAGACCACTGTGCTGCTAGGCACTGTTGTAAGTGACGCTTGGGCAACCTTGCATGTGGTACTATTGTAATGCAGGATGCCATCATAGCTATCAAATGCATTACTGTTCTTACCATTACCTGACGATTCGGCTGAAAAAGAGGCAGCAGATTTTGGAAAGCTTTGACCCTGGTCAGGCTTGGGTAAGCCTTTCCCATCCGAGTCTAGGGTAGCCCAGAGGAATGGTTGTACTTGGAGGGGCTGAAGGTGAGATTTGACTATTTTTAATATAAAGCCCAGCTTGTGTAGCAGGTCTATGGTTGTTAGTGTGTGCGCCAGATATTGCTGCTGTGTGGAGCTCTTGATCAGCCAGTCGTCAAGGTAAGGGAATATGTGGATGCCACCCCTCCTGAGGTGAGCGGCTACCATGGCTAGACCTTTGGTGAAGACTCTGGGGATGGTTGTAACCCGGAAAGGCAGCACCAGGATGGGGAGGGGATGGAAAAATGGAAGTAGGTGTATTTGAAGTCGAGAGCGGTCATGAAATCCCTATGTCGCAACAGAGGGATGACATCCAGAAGAATTACCATGTGGAAATGTTCCAACAGGATGTACCTGTTGAGGGGCCGGAGGTTGAGTACAAGCCTGGGGGAGCCATCTTTCTTAGGAACGAAAAGTACAGAGAGTAAACCAATCTACCTCGATGTAGTGGCAGCACTGGCTCTATTGCGCTTTGGCAAGTAGTGCAAGCACCTCATCTTGTAGTAGGTGTTGGTGTTCTGTGGATAACCTGTGTCTGCGTGCAGGAATGTTGGGTGGTGTTTGGGTAAGTTCTAAACAATAACCCTCCCGTATGATGTCTAGAACCCACCGGTCAGAAGTAATTGCCTCACATAGAGGTAGGAACCCCTGTAGTCTGCCCCCGACCGGTGGTTGGATGGTCGGGGTGGAAGGAAGAACGCGTTGCTATTTTGGAGCGGCAGCTCCTATGGGAGCCGCCTCTTTACCTCTACCATTATTCCCATTCTTGTAGAAACCCCATGAAGATATTTGCTGCTGTTGTCTGGAGTAGGAGGTGAAAGTCTCCGGAGTTGTAGCTGTCTTGGCTGTGCCATGGTTCTGGGGGTGGGGAAAGGAACCTCAGGAACTAGGTGTCTGCAGTGCACCAAAGGCATAAGCTGTGTCAGTATCTTTATTTATTTTCTCTAACATCTCATCTACCAGTGGGCCGAAAAGATGCTTGCTGTCCAACAGTACATCAAGGGGGATATTGTTTTACCTCTGGTTTAAAATCAGAGACACGTAACTATGCATGTTGACTTACGAAGACGCTATATTTAATGCAATGCGCAGCTGTGTCTGCGGCATCCACAGCGCAGCAAATATTGGCGTTGGAGGTTATCTTCCCCTCTGCCATCAATTCCTGTCCCAGTTTGCAGTATTGCTCTGGAAGATGTTTTATACGATCCTCTATTGGGTCCCAGTGGGCTCGATCATACTGAGAGAGCAAGTCAATAGAATTAGCAATGCCCCACGGAGTGGCAGATTGCGCTGCAAAATGCTTGCCAATCGCAACAATTTTTTGCTTTCCCTGTTGGGGGCAGGGATTTGGTGGTGGAGGGGGAGCCACTATTGAATCAGAGGGTGGTTGATCTGTAATGTAGGTCGGGGTCTGAGGGAGAAGCTTTAAACTTATCAAACCGGGCGCAATGACTCTGGCTTTCGCGGGTTCCTTGAAGATTTCTCTGGCAGGTTTTAGCATGCGCTTCAACATGAGTAGGTACTTGAGGGACCTTTGAATGGAGGAGAGGGTTTCTAGAAAGAAATCATCCTCCTCAGGTTGAACATGCAGTTCAACCTTACGAAAAACAGCCCCCCTATTTAGTACCTCATGGTATGGGGTCATGTCATCAGGGGGAGATGGTTTGGCCAGGTACAAATCTGGGTCAGTGTCAGCTGAGGGATCCACCCAGTTGTCATCTCACGGGTCAGGAGCCTGAGGATCATATTGTGGGTCACATATTGGTCGTAGGGCGACCCTGGACTATCCCCAACCCCTGAATGTTAAAATCCCTATGGGGAATGTGTGTGTGTGGGTTCACAGGCCACAAAGGGAAGGTAGGAATATAAATAGGAGGGGACAGAGGAGGAGGAGGCAGTTACCAGGGAGGAGGAGGCAGAGGCTTCAAACGATCAGGCATTGGGAGAGGTGTCTTGGTCGTGGCGCCAAGGCTTTTTGGGCATCCGCTACGTAAGAGGGTTGAGGGCCTCCTCAAAAGTAAGTCTCCTCTTGTATAGGATGGAGTCCTTGGGTGGATGGACAGGCTTCGCCATGTTCCAGCCCGGTCAAATATGAATTCTCTACTGCCCGGCATTGAGGCATTCCTGAAGCCGCTGAAGGATGGGCTGGTCACTTTCCTCTGATGATGGCCTGGAAGGAGCCGAAGCAGGACTGAGCCCAGAATGCCCAGAGGTGGATCCTGGCTCAGAAGATTTTGACTCAGAGTGCGGCCGCGAGGACGTCTTTGGATCCGGTGCTGAAGCAGCAGTCAAAGTTGAGGGATGAGGCTTCAAAGCGGACTATGGAGCCAAAGTATCGAAGGCATCAGGTCTGGTTCGGTAGGCCGGTGCCAACCATGGCCTAGAGGCAATGGCAGCCCGGAGCCATCAGATGAGGCATGGGAGCTTGAGGCTGGTGCCTCTGAGGGATGGGAGATAGTGCTACTCACTGCGGTCTTTGTTAACTGGCGTTGCCCCAGCGGGGGCCCTTCAGTCTCGACATCAGACTCCAAGTCTGCATTTTCTGATGAGAACGCCCCAAGGATTTTCATGCCAGACTCACTTAGATGTTGCAGGGCTTCTCCCTCCCCTTCACCAAAAATGTTCCGGGCGTCCTCTTCTCCTCAACGCTGCACCATTGAAGTCGAGGCGATGTGTCGTGCTCTTCGGTTCTGAAGCGTCTTTTTGTTGCAGAACACAAGGCACACCGCACAGGATTCTTCTCAGTGATCCAGAGACTGGCACAAGTTACAGACTTCATGTACTTGCTTCCATTGGGCATCTATGTACCTCCATGTACTTGGATCTGTGTGTCTGTTACTTTTCTCCTGAAAAAGCATATCCAAGGCACTACCCTAGTTCTCATCCGCTACCTCTATCAATATCTTTAATCTGCATATACTTACCTCCTTTATGCATCTATATACTTTCAATGTACTATGGATCTATATATTTATCACTTTCTTCTAATTTAGCATTTCCAATGCACTACCCTATATCTCAGGGGTTAGAAGCGCTATATAAATATAAACCTTCTTTCCTCTTCTATCCTTCTGCTATCCTTCTGAATCCAAATAACTGACTAACATATCCACCACTTAAAATTTACTTGCATGTTTCACTATACTAATTCAACACTAATCCTCTATGGGTCCCGGAGTAGCGTGCTACTCGCCGAAAAAAGCGCTTCGACGCCTCGTCAGGGGTAGTAAGCGCTATACAAATGCAATTACAATACAATACAATGTAAATCTGTCCTTGGGACTTGGCACGGCAAGTTAGCAGAATCGAAAAGGATTCCGTTTCATCACATGGACATTCTAAGCTGCCGAAGTGATGTGAGTTGTGAGGGGCAGAGATTTCGTTGACTGCAAGACGAAGTCGAAGCAACACCCGATGGTGGACACCGACGAACAGTGGGATTATTTGGACCAACTAGGGGTGGTGCCGAAGGCCCAGGGAGAACGCATGGCATCGAACTGGAGCTCCAGTAGACACATATGAGGTTTGTCTGCTCATTACAGGACCGTTAACAGTAGTGGGGTAGCCCTGTGTCCCTCAGAACCTGGGTATTGATACTAAAATCGACAGATGGTTCTGTCGGATAAATCAATTGCTTAGCATCCCATAATTAATATATAGTAAGAAACACACAAAAGACAATATTCCGTGGTTTAGATATAATGTATTGATCTTTTTCATATATGGCTGTCACATGAGAATTTTCATCAACACATAAACAAACAAGTGACTTTCGTGACTAAGTGCAAAAGAGTGACAAGGTGATGTCGTGAGTGCAATATATACAACAGGAATGAATTACAAACATGTATTGTATCAATCAAAAAGCGTCTGTCATTTTACAATTTATTTCTCAAGCTTTCCCAAGTGGCCTAGTGCCGTTCCTATTCCTGGCTTTTGGCGTGAGGAAGCTGTAGGACATGAACTAGATACAAAGCGTTGACGTTTCGACCCAAGGTGTGCGCTATTTGAACCAGCGTCACGGCGGGTCTTCTTCAGGACAATCAAATGGAAGTGGACAGCCAAAAGTGGATATCGTTTTGTTATCCCCACAGTGATTCTGGTAAGGAGATGGCAGACCGCAGTAATTTCGCAGTAATACCTTTGACTGGGAGATGAGTGCTCAATATTGAGTAAGTTCCACCCTCCGGTTGGAATCTGCACTTCAGGTTTGTCGAGTAAAGCTAGTCAGGTTAACTTCAAATTTGCATTACTTAGATCCACCCACGGGTTGGTATCTCCTTCGGCGTGTGGAAATCAATGCAACCGTAGGAGACAAAGATATTTTTTCTCAACTGCCAAAGTACGCTGTGACCGGACAATATATACTTAACAGCCTATCCCAAATACTGTATTAATTTTGTCAGGCTGAGCACCATGTGTTCCACTGAAATAATTGCAATTTCTATGACCCAAGTGGATTTTCACACAACTGAAGCAATGTAGGAAAACCCGAGATGTGTTCAAAAGAACAGCATTTTGTGAATCCACATACACACTGACATGGCTCGTCACAGGTGCTCATCCTCCCATCCACTTCTTGGCCTGGGCATTATTGGCCGCTACTTGCACCCCTTGCTCAGGGCACTGCCACTCAGGATGCCATCTGCACTGTGTGACAAGAGACATGCTGCCAAGGATTCTGGCTGTCAAATGCACTGCCCAGTTTTTACCCCGCTCCCGCTCCCAACCCCTACACACCAGCACAGTCAATGGTGTCCCCATACAGGCACTCCAAAAGCTGGAACTATATGCCCCACCTGAGTGGCAGGCTACAGAGGGATTCAAGGACTTACTGCATGATTTGGGATCTACAAAGCAGTTGAAGATCTACTAAGGAGTCATGGATCCCTGGATTTAAGGATCCACCAGTCTATAAAGGCTATATACCAAGGGTATGACCAGGTCCTTTTTCTTTTTTTTCTCCCCGTCGATGAAAGGATGCCTCTGCTGGGGAACAGCTTTTCACCTGAGTTTATGGCTCTACAGTCAAGATTACCTTCAACTACCTGGAATCAAGCTACATCTGACTGAAGAGATCCAAACAGGGCTTAACCAGTATTGGGTTTCTTGTGCTCTGGTCCAGAGAGTATCTGACTTGGTAGCATGGGCTGAACTGTTCATATTAGAGCAGAGTCAAGACTGATTTGCATATAGCTAAATCTGAGGCGGCATGATTGGCAAAAGAATGATGGGTTGGAATGCTAATCCGAGCGATGATTGCGAGTGGTTAGTCTTATTGCAAGCATCCTCCCATTACCTTTTGTGTGTTTGGTTAACATGAATACAGAACAGAGGACATGGATGTCATGGCTATATTCCTTTTCATGTAATTAATTTAAAAACAAGAACATTGGTGGAGTAATACTAAAGTTAGAGAAATCTACGGAGATAAATTTTCAGGAGTGAAAACATATCAGAAAACAGTTTACCTTTAACTTTGGGGAACAGTTTCAATCTACTTGAAACTATACACAATGATTACTACAGGCTTATACCTATACCAGATATAGCTCTAAAAATAATCCACCTTTTAAGCCATATCTTGGAGCCTATGTTACAACTAATATATGCCAGTGGAGCTTTATCGGATTAGGATTTTAGGGGGCCAGATTATTTTGTGCTCATATTTTAACACATATATTTATTTTAATAAAGCCAAGTCTAGCTGAAGTTTTGTGTGACCAAGCCGGAGAAGTAAAGTAGTAGTAGCATCTCTAATCAACGATAATAGACAATAATAAAACAATATGCAAAAGCTCCACAGGTAAACTGCAAAATAAATGTTTCATTAGAACATATATAATAAACTCTGCAAATCTCCATGCAGCTCCAGTACATTATTTATCCTAAAATATTACCATAATATACAATCAGTCAAGCCTCTCTAAATTCTATTTGTTGTGCCCAACCTTTTACCCAGCATTCTGAAGCCTAAAGATCTTGGAAAGATATGGCAACGTAGAATCTTCATTAAATTGAGTGTTGGTTCTGATTTTCATATTTGACTCAAACATTTTGCAGTACTTCTAAGCAAGACTGGCTGTGGACCCACTCGTCTTTCACCTTGTCAAGCTCTTTATCTCTGAGATTAAATGTTAACTAATTTTTGTGCCCTTTGCAAAATGGAAAATACATATCAGAAAACAGATAAAAAGAAAAAAATTACTTACGAGACATATTACTGTCAACATACTGAGGTAAGTATGGAGCCCATGAATCTATTGTTTCTTTACGCCCTGTCTGACCAATCCTCCGCAGTTCTGCGAGTAATAAAGCTTGAGCTGCTTCTCTGACCTGCAAACCCAGAATACAATATCGAATTAGGAAATTTCACATGGCATTTTTAAGTGTTAAATGTCCATTTCCATTATAACATTTGCTTAACTACTCGAAAATGGCAACCTGTTAGATTTCAATGACATTAAAATAAAGCTGCAAACATCAACATGTTAATTGCTTGACTTTATTAATCTGATTTTTTCAACTGTTAATTTGTCTGTTTAAATTAATTTAAATAGCATTTCAACAAGATCATTATTCCATAAATCAAGGATAGGGAGAATGTGCAGTTTATTTATAATTGCAGTGTTCCCACAACATCCATCCTCTATGTTGTAGATGTGTATGGATTCTGCTAGAAGCTATGCAAAAGTCATGGAACATTAGGTGTGAACACAGTTTGAATTCTTTTTTTTGTTTGAAATCTGTTTATTGGCATTTCATAAACAAACAGAAAAATGGAGACATGAAGAACAAAGCTGTCACGAGCGTATGCATCCGACCATAGCAGTGGTTCAAGATTATACAATAGTGCAATGAATCTGGAGGGCATTAAAACCAACATGCATTATCTCAAGTGTACAATACAGGCCCCTCAACAAGGACACATCAGTGCTGGGTATATAAGGAATTTTGGCAGCTAAAGTCAGCGCGGAAGAGGAAGGGAGAAATGCCCATTTCTGAGTAGAAGGGAAGATAGGAGCAGAACAAACCTAAACAGAGGAAAGGTCGTCTTGAAATATATATAACTATGCCTTGCCAGAGAGGTTTGTGTGCACAAATTGCTCAGCTTAGGGAGTTGGGAGGGTTCAGGATGTGATTGGATTGGTATTTGTCGGGTGGGGGGCATGGGTATCTTACACGTCAATGAACATCTCTTCGATTGGGACATTTAATTAAACAAACTGAGGGTTTTGAACCTAGGAGGAGTAAAGAACAAGTGTTCCAAGCAGGTGAAATAGGTTATCAGAGGCTGACGTGTACATTTCTTGTCAGAATGGGACAGCAGTTCTATGGCCATTACATGCCAGAGGCGTTGGTACCACTGAGCAATAAACAGGGCCGAGGCGTTCTTCCAGTGGAGGACTATTAGCTGTCTGGCCGCCCCTAGCATTTGAGCTATGAGCCGCCAATGGGCGTGTGTCATGGCTTGTAGTGTCAGAGGGCGGATGCCCAGGATCACCATATTGAATGAGTCAGGGAGAGGGTAGCCAATCACCCCTTTGATGTGGCTCAGGACCTCCTTCCAATAGGTTGCTATGAGGGGGCATGACCACCAGATGTGGAGGAATTCACCAGTCACTGAATTACACCCCCAGCATAGCGGAGAAACTGTTGGGTAGATAGTGTGCAAGCAGGCTGGGATGTAGTACCACTGCGTCATCAATTTATATGAGGTTTCGCAATCAGATATACTCCTATTCACTTTGGGAATATCTTGCCAAAGCTGGTCCCACTGGTTTGGAAAAATACCCTCAGTGGTATCTGCATGCCACTGGGTTTGGTAGGGATGTGTCTTGGGCAGGGGAAAGTGTTGGAGTACTTTGTAGGTGCGAGAGATCAAGGCCCTCGTTGCGCTGAAGGACTGAACCATGGTCTCAAAGGGTGTAAGAGCACACGTGGCTCCCTGGGCATTGGCAGGGAGGAGCACCCAGTGTCTCAGCTGATAGTATTGTAGTTGAGCTGACTCCAGGACCCTAAAGTCGTGTTTACATTGCTCAGAGGTTTTGATCCGGTCGCCTTCAAATAAGTCTCGGAGGGTGCAGTAGTCGGGATGAACTCTGGGTTGCAAGCTAGAGGAGTATTGGGAAAGGTGGTAAGATGTCTCTTGAGAACAATTTTGTCCCAGATGTCGAGGACCATTTTGGTGGGGATGGCTATGTAGGCGCTCCGGGGATGAGCATGTTTAGGAAGACATGCCAAGTCCCAAAGAGGTCTACGGGTTATGTGGAACCAGTGCTTCTCGCTCTCTCTAATCACCCGCTCTGAGATAAAGCGGAGATGGGCTGCCCAGTAATATTTGAGGAGACTGGGGCATGCCAGGCCTCCCCAGTTCCAAGGGAGCATCAGGATGGAATTAGAAAGCCTCTGGCGTTTCCCCCCCAAATGAAGTGGCTGATGTCCCGTTGAAGGGTAAGGATAGCATCGTGGTGAATAGGGTTGGGGACTGTCTGGACTAAGTAGAGTATTTTTGGCAAGATGGACATTTTGACCTCGTTGAGTCGGCCCAGCTAGGAGACCTGTAGCGGGTTCCATCGACGAAGGTTTTCCAGGATTGAGCGCCGATACTCTGGCCAATTGGCACTCGCCCACAATGCGAGGTTTGGGGTACGGTTTAGTCCCAGATATTTTATGGATTTCGGAGCTCATTGGAAAGGGGTGAGGGCCATCACATGAGGTCGGTCGGCTTTAGGGATTGTCAAGTTGAAGTCCTATGATTTAGTCATATTGACTTTGAAGCCAGAGACTTCTTCAAAGGCAGTTAGCACGGAAACCAGAGCGGGGAGAGAAGAGCCAGAGCAGGAAAGGGTCAGCAAGAAATCATCTGCAAAAAGGGCTACCTTGTGCTCATCCCTGCCGAAGAGGAGGCCTTTGATGTCTTCAGCCTGGTGAACACGACTCACGAGAGGTTCTACTGCCAGTATGAAGAGAAAAGGCGATAACGGGCTGCCCTGTCTAGTACCCCTTGCCAGGTAGATCGTTGGAGAGGAGTGTCCATTGACACGGATAGTGGCAGTGGGCGTGGTGTAGGCGGCCAGGATTTTGGAGATCAAGCCTGGGCTCAGTCCAGTGCTAACGAGGGTCCTTGTTAGAAAGCTCCAGTCAACTCGGTCGAAAGCCTTCTCTGCATCAAGTGAGAGAAGGCAGGTGAGGATGTTGTGCCGATGGGCTTTTTCTACCAAATGTGCAAGGCGGCGGATATTATCTGCTCCCTTTTGGTGCTGGATAAACCCCACCTGATCCGGGTCAATGAGCCCAGGTAGATAGGGCTCCAGTCGATTGGCAAGTATCTTGGTATAGATCTTGGCGTACATGTTCAAAAGAGCGATCGGGTGGTAAGAAGCACACAGACTTTGGTCCTAACCAGGTTTGGGTATGAGTAAAAACTCTGCTCCCGCCATAGTGGGTGTTAGGCTCGTGTCTGCCGTGAATGAGTTGAAGGAAGCCAACAAGTGTTCCTGAAGTTGAGGGAGGAATTTACAGTAAAACGATACCCGGAGGCCATCAGGGTCAGTGGTTTTGCCCACTAGGAGGTCCCTAAGAGCACACAGAAGCTCAGCCAAGGTGATGGGGGTATTCAGGATTTTCGAGTGAAGAGGATCTAGGGGCTCCCAAGGGCAATCGTTAAGGTACATATCAATGCTCTCCTGGGGGGTATTGTTCCCCGTTTAAAGAGCTTGACAGAAGCTATGGAATGTCTGTTGTTTTGCAGTCTCCTTAATAGCCCATGTCCCGCCCTCCAACCTGATTTTAGAATTGCATGTTTGTGCGGTTTGTTGGGGCAGTCTGCGGGCAAGGAGGGAACCCACCTTGTCACCCCCCTCGTAGTACTTCTGCTTTAGAGCCAGCAACGATCGTTCCGCCTTATTTGTTCGGAGAGCATGCAATTGACCCCTAAGCATGGCTAGTTGCCGTTTGGTGCGTCTAGATGGGGAAAAGTGGTTAAGGTGCTCTAGGGCCTTAATGTCTGCCATGAGACTGGATTCAACCAGTCAGGCTTCCCGTGCGCAGGCGATGGCGATAGTCCCCGATATTGTGGCCTTGAAGCCATCTCACAGGTTATGACCCGAAATTTCCGGGAGGCTGTTGGTTTCAAAATACGCAACAATTTCTCTTTGGATGTCAGCGACATCGACAGGGTACCTAAGTAAATGAGGTGGAAGCCGCCAGCTGTGACATTTGGGCGCAGCAGAGCCTGGGTAGGCTAGAGTAATTTCTAGGTGTGCATGGTCGGAGATGGAAATATCTGAGAGGAAAGCAAAATCCAGGCTTCGCAGCCATGTGGGGGAAAGGAAGAGGTCATCAATGCGAGAGTAGGAAGAGTGGACATGGGAGTAAAAGGAGTATCATGGACCATGGGGTGACAGTATCTCCAGGCGTTCACCAGCTCCAAGTCCGTAACGTTGGCAGTTTTTGTCGTGGCGTGTGCCCAATAGCTGAGGGGCTATTTTGGATTGGACATGCGGGGAGCGTCCCGGTGGAGTAAGTGGGTTTCCTGGAAACAAAATAACGTTAGGGTCTTACATAAGGAGGTAACCCCATATCTGGTGGTGTTTGTTAGGAGCGTTCAACCCCTGTGTATTAAGGGATAAGATTTTAATCTGTGGGTTAGCCGTCATGGGGAGAAGAAAGGGCGTGTGCCTTCAATATGCGTGACCGTGCGAAGGATATGTCGCGGAGGGGGACATGCACCATCCCGGAGGCTCAAAGGGTTGAGCGTTACTGGGGGTTGATCCCTACGAAGAGGAGAAAAGTGCAATTATTGTGGCACCAGGAGGGGGGAATCGAGAGGCCGGATCTCGCTGGCCCACCTGTGGCATGGGTTTAGGGGGAGGGGTAAAGGAAGAGACATAGTAGGACAAGACTTCCCAGTGTTCTTGACGACATAAGGAGAAAAAGGAGGATAGAGAAAAATAAATTTTTTGCCATCAGGGCCAAAAAACTTTATTCAAGTCCTGGAATGCCCAATACACCCACAGGGGGGCCATTCAAGAGAAGTCACTCGCCAATGGATTGAATAGAGGGGGGTTGTGTAGAAGGGTGGAAGTTCAAAGGCTTTCAGCTCTGCTGCCGGCTGTGGCCAGGGACAAAGAACACCCCAAAAGAGCCTCCAGCTGTCCATGGCGGCCAGAGGTCAGTATCGCCAGGGGGAGGCTGAAGGTTTAGTCGGGTTCCAGAGGGTTCCAGCCCAATCCCGGGTGTGCCCAGCATGGATCATGAGATGGTGGAGTCATGGAGAAGATAGCCAATCAGGCCCTGGGGGACATTACCATCCGGCCATCGTTGATTGCGAAATTACGGGATGCCTGTATTAGATAGAGCAAGAGGTTGAGGGGTTGGGAGAGGGGCCTCCTTCCAGATTACGAATGTGCTGGATGATATCCTGCTTGGCCTCTTGGGAAGCCATGTCTCTTTTATGTTTCATGGCAGGCCTCACTCCAGACTTCAACAAATGGGAAGTTCCTCGATGGTGGGTTCAGTGACATGTAGTGAACACCTACCTAGTCTCCCTGTGTGCATCTAGATACAGCAGATCTGTGGAGGAACTCAAGACTGCAAGACGACCACGGCAACTTTAGTGAGGACCATGTAGTGGGTATGGGATCACTTCGTCTCTATTCGTTGCAGGCTGGAAGCAGACTATAGAGGTTATGCTGTATGTCTGGATTCAGCATCTGCTACATTATCCACGTGAAATACATTAGGAGTCTATAAGGCTTGCTGGGGTATCTGTGTCAAACATTGCATCACATTCCTGATAAAAGTGAAGCTGATATTTTGAAAAGCAACTGTGAACACAGTACTTTGATTGGTGGCCAGACACTATGACAATCAGTCTTAATCCTTTGTCAGTTATGGAAAAAAAGGTTTTCAGTTCTATACATAAAAAAGGTTAAAAGTTGATGCTTGGTCCTTGGTACCTCAGGGGAATGAGGAAACTTGGTGAAGAGCCAGTGTACGCTGCTCATATGATTGAGAGAGAAAATCAAAATGTAAGCGAAGTTCTGAGAGAGAAGATCAGCATTAATGGATACAGTAGCTCCACAGATTCTGTAAATTTACCTCTTTTTCCAGGCAGTAGACTGTATCCGTAAATTTAGAAGCACTGTCTGGTCATAGTGGTCCAGAATCCTGACCAGTATTTGCGACTCTATCAGACCAGTATTTGCGAGTCTATCAGATGGGTGATATCAGTTCTGTCTGAGTTTTCCATGCATTTAGCAATAGCAATTAGTGTAGAATAGGTTCCAAACAAAATATAAAAGTGAAGGACAAAAAGTAAAGGAAAAATTAGGAAATGGAGGTGGAAGGATAGTAAGCAATCGGCAGCATCTGGCGTATTCATCAAGAAGGATATTACCAAAGGTAAGCAACTGTTTTCTTCTAATGGAAACTCACTCCGGAAGATTCATAAATGATCTACTCCCATACCATCACTGGAAGAGACAGGCTGGAGATCCATCTGGAATTACAACAAAACGACAGTACGGCTCTGCCAATCTGGGCCTGATAGCACTGTTCAGACACAAGAGTAATGTTTAGAGACAGAATGCACAGAAGACAATGCTCCAGACTTATAATCATAAAGATAGAGTCTCTACAGGATTAGGCGTTATTAAAAGGTAAGTAACTTGTTCATCTGAGAGAGACTTTTAGCTGCAGATTCCTTACCTCAGAATAGATATCCAAGCAATACCTCCCCGGAGGTGGGACTGCAAACCCAATTAGATGAAAAAGTCCTGCAGGACTGAACGGGCAAAGTGCCCGTCACGACGGACCTGACTGTCCAGTCAGTAGTGCTTGGTGAACATGTGCAGTCAGGCCCACGTTGCTGCCTGACAGATATCCAGGACTGGGACGTCAGACGCTAACACAGTGGTTGCAGCCTTGACTCTGGTGGAGTGAGCCCACAAGCCCTCATGGTGTTGCTTCTTGGCCAGCGCACAGTAGATCTTAATACATAGGACAATCCATCGCAAGATGGTCCTTTTTTGTAGTGCCTTCCATTTTTTTGCTCCCACATAGCTCACGAAGAGTTGATCCTCCACCAAGAATTCTTTTGTGTGGTCAAGGTAGAAGGACAATGCTCTTTTTAGGTGGAGCCTCTCCTCCTCTTTAGAGGGATAAGGCAGAGCAAAGAAGGTAGGCAGGTTGATGTTCTGGCCTATAGGGAAGGGATCTCAACCTTTGGAAGGAAGGAGGCACATGTCTGGAGAACCAGTTTGTTCGGACAAAAGGTGGTATAAGGAGGGTGTGCAGAGAGAGCTCGCAGTTTGCTGACCCTCCTGGTCGATGTTATGGCCACTAAAAAGGCAGTTTTTATAGTCAAGAGCTTAAGAGGACAATTGTGCAGAGGTTTTAATGGTGCACACATGAGAAAGGTGAGGACCAGCTTGAGGTCCCACTGAGGCATGATGGATGGTGGAAACATATGTTGTAGGCCTTTAAGTAAAGCATACAGAACCTAGGACAACTAACAATAATTCATAAATGGCATACTTAGACTTTCAATAAAATGTGAGGCCAACACTAAAGTGGGTAAATGCAAATATTTATTATTTCGAATATATAAAAACAGTATCAAAAGTGATACATGTTAATTCACATCCATACTCCAATCATGTCTACATTCACACTCAATTCATCCTGATAAAAAAAAACAAGGCACACGGACAAGAAACTGACAAAATTCAGAGGTATATGCTTATATCATATGATGCAATAATGTTACATAGAAACTGATGATGTATAACAAGACAATATAAATTGTTTAATCAAGGAGCAATCGGTGGCTTATCAGTTAAACTTTCTTTTGTCATCAAGATTTCTATGTACCTTTATTGCATTAGATGATATAAGATGAGCTGCAACCACCGCCATCACTTTCGTGAACACCTGAAGAGCACTGGTAAGGCCGAACATGAGCACAGCAAACTGAAAGTGCTCTTGACCCACCGTGAACTGCAAGTAACAACTGTGGGCAGGCAGGAGGGGAATGTGGAAATATGCGTCCTGTAAATCAAACACTACCATCCCGTCTTCCAGGTCGAGGGCAGACAGAACTTGGGTGAGATTGAGCATTTTGAAGAATTTCTCTTCCTTCAAGAAGAGAGTGAGAAGGGGGGTGTCGAGAATAGGACTAAGTCCTCCATCCTGGTTTGGCAGCAGAATTAACAATCACAACCTACTTCTGATGCAGGCACCTTCTCTATGGCTTCCTTGGCCAAGAGAGCCTGCACTTCACGAAAGGCAAGTAGAGATGGTCCTCTGTCAGCCAATCGTAAGTGGGTGACATGGGTAGTGGGGTAGTCACAAAGTGGAGGGAGTAGCCCCTTTGGACGACCTACAGACCCCGTGTGCAGGTCCTGCCTCTCACTGGATGCCCACGATGATCAGAGAGCTAATTAAATATGTTTGGAGGCAGCAGCTGCCGTGGGAGAATTAGTAGTGGTGGGGGGGCGGGGGTTGAATGACTCGAAATCTGGCCGCCTGTTCCGGTCTGCCTGTGGGACCCACGCACTTGGTCACAAGGTGTGGGAAGCCTGTTGGCCGTGGAAGCTGGTAAGGTATGGGTGTGGTTAGAGACACCTTCCGTGACCACGAACGGGTCGGATGGCGGAATGGGGTTGGCGAAGAGCAGTAGACAAGCTCAAGGACCTGGCAGTAGCTCTGCTGTCCTTTAAGCACTCCAGTGATGAATCTGCCTTCTCTCCAAAGAGGCGAGAGCCATGAGGGAAGACTGGACAACACCTGAAAAACCAGTTGTTCTCAGCCAGGCGTGGCGCAACAAGGCCACGGATGAAGAAATTGCTCTGCCCAGTGAGTCGGTCGTGTTGAGTCCGGTATGGTGAACTTTGCTGCATCTCGCCCATCAGCAACAGCCTGGGTGAATATGGCTTGGACCTTCTCCGAGACCATGGGCAGCACTTGTGCAACCAAGTCCCATACTGTTCACCAACCGCAGCGCTAGGCTAGCGAGAGAGAATATTCTCTTACCAAACCTCTCCAGCCTCTTGGATTCCCTATCTGATGGAGTAGTAGGGAACGCGCCAGGGTCAATTCTGGATGTGGAGGCTTGGACCACCACGTCCAAGTCAGGTGACAAGGAGCTTGAGAGACCGCTGCCTCAAACACACCAAGTGGGGATCTGTCTTCGACATTTGCCTGGGACTGGCCCCACATGGTTTGAAGTCAGCTAGTTTCTAGGGTGACATACATGCACACCAGGAGCAAAAAGGCAGTCAAAAAGTGACTAAGGGATAGCTCAGATTGGATAAGCGCTGAAGCTTGAACAAACTGGCTGTCTAATGTAGGACGTTTAGGATGCTTGGTCAGGAAGTCCGGGTCACCAGGAGCTGTTCTATGTCACCTACCCATAGGTCGACTGACAAGCAGGCACAAGTATTGCTTGGACCATGTAGCCAGAAGGACGTCCGTAAGAGCTTCATTAAATAGCAATAATAGCTCATATGAAGCTGGCCCTGGTTGAAGAATCACAAAATATTAATATTAGTCTCAATATTAGGCAATTACAATTCTATTGTTTAAGCTACCCTTCGAAACCATTGTGAAGCACTTTCCTCTGTTGGTAGCCCAAGTGGAAATTCAAGATCTGTTTAAGGAGATGTGTCTAGCCCAACGATATAACCTATCATTAGCATAAAGAAGAGGTAGCAATTTGTCGGCTTCCTCATCATCATCACTGTCCTAAGGGACAGTGGCATTGTGCACTGGTCCGAATCAGAGATAAAAAGATGCTGAATACAGTTGCTGAAGCAGAGATCTGGGATTGGAATTAGAGTGTAATCACTGGTTGAGCTCTCATGATTTCATAGTGTGACACAGGCCTGGAGTAGGCACCATTGGTTTGGGGTCTGAGAGAGGCCTGAGGACCAGATCATTGAGTGGTGCAATTGGACTCAGCATATAGTATACAGAAGTGGTTCCCAGCTTGTGGTTTGGGGACCCCTGGGGATAAGCAAAGCCTCCTCATGGGGTCAGTGACACCTTATAAAACTAATTATTATTTATTTATTAATAAAGTGTATATAAAGAAAGAAGCTAAATGTACAACTGAAAGATTTACAACGTGCTGTAAATGTGAAGGAATTTAAAATTGGAGATTAAAAATTAAATTAGTATAATCAGATTGATTCATGGGAGCAGTGCAAGTGCATCAAACTGAATATAGTATGGATGATGAGTGGCCTCAATTGAATTTAGAAAAGCTCCAACCTACATATTAAAATAAAAAAATATTTATATGTGTTTGCGAATTAAATAAATTTGTGTATTTGTTTGAATGTTTTTTCTGAATTTTTCCTGTATTGTTTTGAGGTTCAAATCATCGACAATGCTTAGGCTGGGGCCCATGGCTACCAGTCATTACTCAGTTGGGGGTCCCTGGATCACAATAATGATTCTGGGGGGGTCCCAGATTAATTGGGGGGGTTCCCAGAAGTCAAAAGGTTAAGCACCACTGGTATAAAATATAGGAGGAACCGGCGTGGACCTTGGTGCCATAGTAGAAGTCCGTACTCGCGTCTGTATGGGCCCAGATGCAGGTGTCACAGGAGCAAATGGCTTCAGAGGCAAACCCACCTGTGGAAGTTCAAATATACACCCCTGCAGCTCCCTGGGGACAGAAGGTATGCCAGAAGGAGCCAGAATCGCACCATAAAATCGGTAGAACGGTCTCTTTGAAGGCTGCTGTTTGCTGCAGGTTGATAATGACCCAGGAAGTTCAGGCTCACTGGGACCAATTACGGAATGGTTCGAAACCAAAAGGCATTGAGGGAGTGTGACCTTTATCATGACGCTTTCTCACTAGACTTTGAGTGGTGGCATGGGTTCAAGTCAAGTTTGGCTTTCTTAAGCTTGTCTACAAACAAAGGGGAGCTATAGAGGGAAATACACCAAGGATGCCACCCACTCAAACCATTCAATCATAAAAATAGCTCTTGGTATGTTCAACACACCTAATTATTAATAAATGGGATCCCTCTATTTTTCATTTAGGATGGGAATGGTTCTAGTATCTATCTAGGAACACCCCCAGTGTGTGTTTGTTACATTTAAAAAGGCAAGGGGGTCCTATGTATTAAGAATTAGATGAGACATACTAAAGGCTATTGTTATGATTGAATTTCTTAAGCTTGTGCCTAGACTATGAGTTACTTGAAGAATTCAAGTGGCAAGTTGACGTTTTGTGGGAGCAGCCTCAAGACTGGGATGGCGACCGAGACAATGAGCAGGCCTGTGACCTGGAATGAGAGCAGAACTGATGCTTTGACCATGATGTCTTCTAATGTTCATTGATGTAGAGTTTTGCTTCTCAGTTACGATTTGACATAGGGTGCAGAAGGCCACATGTGTTGCACGACTTTGAATCTTGGCCAGAGGCCAAGCACCATAGCTATACCGTGTGCAAGTCTGTGACTGACATCTACTTCCTGCAGTCTCCTGACAGCTTGAATCCAGCCATTTTCAGTGAATACATCATTCCCTAGCACACTGTGAAAAGTTTTTGGAGTCATCGGAACACTGAACAAATTGGAAGCTGAGCTCCAGATTCGTGCCCAAGGGCGCAGAAAGAAAGGAACCGACATCAGAGCTCAGAGGTAGAATTATATGTGGCTTCATCAGTCACTTCCAGGGAGGTATGGAGTCACTGTGAAGCCATACAGCGCCACAAACTAGAGCACTGGGATATTGCTGGAAGAGTTCTCCGGGTCGAGTCTGGCACCTGGGAATATAAAGGAGAAGTATCGGCGACTAGATGTATCAATCAGAAACCATCTCTTGGATATGCCTCAATCGTTCCTTGAACGGAATGGCCTACATTGAACAAGCGTCCAGCACCACCTTTATGAATTGTAGAGGTTGAACAGAGGTCAGAATGGATGTCTTCTAATTTATAGAGAAGCTAGGTTCATGTGATTGAATAACAGTAGTTGCAAGATTGTCCACCAAAGTTTGCTGGGTGATTACTTTTAGAAGCCAGATGGAATGTGAATGCTAGTCGACTGAGATGAGCCACTACTGCTGTCATCAGTTTTGTAATAACTTAAGGGGCTGTGCCAACCTAAAGGGGTGCACTTAGAACTGGAAGTTTAGATTTTTCCATCATGAATCTCGAAAACGTCGTTTGGTGGGGGAGATAGGCACATGGAAGTCAGTACCCCGCAGATTCAACGAGACCAAACAGTCCTGAGACTCAAGAGCTGAGAGAATGTGTTGAATGATGACCATCTTGAATTTCTCTTTTTCAAGAACTTGTTGAGGGCCAGAATCGGACTGAGACCTCCCTCTTTCTTGGAAACTGGAAGTACTGTTAAAAACATTACTTCCCCCCTCTGAAAGAGAATGACTAATTCTATAGGTCCCTTTGGCAAGAGCGAGAAAAGCTCCATTATCAAGGCATTTGTGGGGAGAGAGGCGGGAGGTGGAGTAGGGCAACCGGTTGGTTCTATAGGAATGGCAAAAAAATGTTGTGAAGGGATCAACTGAAGTGCCCAGAGGTCCTGGTTTATTCTCTGAAGTCAAGCAGAAAAAGTCACCCAACCTTCAACTGGCAGCTGGCTGGTGTATAGTATTGCAGGACAGGAAACAGAAAGAGGCACTGTGGTGGAGTATAGGACGTAGATGAAGAAACAACTGGATGGAGACCCTTACCTCTGTCCTTGAATGGACAGTAAGAGTTGTTGATGCTGCTACAACTGGGTTTGCACGCACTATTTGCCAACTGATGGTTGTTCCAGAGCGATGTAGTCCAAACCAGTCTGCATGGACTGCTTGGCAGTATCCATGCCTTTATTTGATAGCCCTGAGAAGGAAGTGTGTATGTGTTCCGGCAGATTGGGTATCATCACCTCCAAAAGAGCATGTGTATGAATATAGGTTACAATAACGCAAACCACTATCACACACACCTTTACTACACAAACACAATGCCTGCCTTTACAACGCAAGCACTACACTGCCTACCTTTAAACATATTTCTGTTAAACATATGATTTTTACCAGTACAATGCATACTGCAATTAAGCATTCCATTGCATAAAAGAAACAAAAAGCTGTGTATTAAGTAAAAAAGAAAACCTGCAACTCAAACAGATTTTATACCCAGAATACCAACTGTCCCAAAAGTTAATACATTACCCACACATATCCCCTAAATATCCTGAAACTAGTTCATAAAAACGTTTTTGTGTAATAAATGTAAAAATCTGCACCCCAAAAAAATGAAAATACCAAGATATCCTCAGTAACAAATTGTACCAAGGCTGAGCTACATGGACAATGAAAGTCTCTTTTAAAGGCAGAACACCTTCAAATGTGTGCTTTTCAGGAACAATCTAAGTTAACAGAGAAGTTTTGGGCTCAACTGACAATACATCAAAACACAAAGCATTTGAAGGGAAATGTACTTATTCCACTGGTGCTGCCCCCTCTAGGGTGGGAAATTAAGCCTGCGAGGATTTATCTAGGCCACTCCCACCCTAAAGGTCCCCTAGTAGTCTGGAACTGGCATGCAAGGGAGGGAGCTGATTCTACCCCTCGCTTGTGTTGCCCTCTATGTGGCAAGTGCGAAAGGGCGTCTGTACTGGGTCAAAATTAGGGTTGAACAAGTCAGGAATACAACAGAGTGTCTGGACAAAGAAGGTAGCTGAAGAAATTCTCTCTCACGATGTTAGGAGACTTTCTTGGTCTTGGCTGTGTCCAAAATCTGTAGTGACGTGCTAGCCTTAAGAACTGGCAACACAGCCAACATTAATGTCAGAGTGGATGGATTGGAAAGTGGTGCAGAAGCCGGCTCAGAAGGCTAAATAACAGCAGCGAGACAAAATGAGAGCACCAGATGTCTATAGATGCCCGCGTAAGCTGTGCCGCTGTAAAAGCTAGCGAGAGTACATGTAATATGACTTCATCAAAGATATCAACACTCACCACTAGAAATTGTTTTTAAAGTGGAGCCAACACAAAGGGATAGAATTAGAAGGGGGAAGACCTTTCTGTAGAATGCTTATGGTTCTTGCTGTGAATAGAAGATTCAGAGTGACTACGCTCATTCTTGTGTTTCTTATGCCTGTGTGATCGAGAGCAGCTCTCCATCACAGGATGAAAGGGGATGTGGACCAACACTTTGATTATGCCATCATCAATACAACGTCCCTCTTATGGATAGCACACGTTGAGCTATCGAGACACAGGTGCCCCAAATGAGGGTGGTTAGGTGTTGGGGGAATCCAATTCACTCAATCTAGAGCCAAAGATAAAGATAATGAGGTAACTAAGAATGACCTATTGAAGTATAACGGAGCTCTTTTTGGGAAGATAGCTACAATGGCTGCAAAAGGAACAGTCCATGTCTATGAGCTGATGAGACAAAAGAACAACTAAAGAGTAAGGAAATGGAACAGGAACTTGTCCCTTTCCCAGAGTAATATACAAAAAAACAACTTGGACAAGTCCTTAGTTGGTTAGGGTCATAATTGTTGACCTTCACCTAGATAGAGGAACGCAGACAGACATTAGTAGTCTTAGGGAACCCCTCACCCACCTACCTAGTAGGTGGCATGCTTCATCATCGGGGCCCAGCTGGATTGCCGAGTGCAAACCAGCTGTGCTTCAACGCCTGATTTACAGCGGAGCAGGTTATTTGTGAGAAAGAGGAAGTGCTATGTGAATAGTGAATTAAATGCTAAAAATGTCTCTGGGAAATCCCCTTATAAAAGTTTTAATAGAAGGGTCCTAGGACATGAGTAAAAACATGATAGGGATATACATGAGGTAACAATGTGCCTCAATATCCCTAAAAAGTGTGGGTCTACTAGTTTCAGCCTTCTATGATATTCTTGAGGCTTTCGTCAGGACCAAAGGAGTGAGCGTGGCCAAAAAGGATTTGGTGGCCACTAGGGTGTATGTATCTCTATATCAGCGCACACCCTAAAGTGCGCTGTGAGTGTGGTGGGATCTTGTTACTTACAGATCCTGCGCGATGAGTATCTGTAAAGAAAAGGTACAATACGACAAGTGTATTTATAACAAACAGCATATATCATGCATGTCTTACGTATCTGCGCTCCTCCATGCGTAGAATAGAAGAAGCTTGACTATGAAGTAGAATGAATGCATCATGCATGTGACATCGTGATTGCATGCATGATGACTATCTGAAAAATGACCATGCGTGGTTACAATGTGCCGTAAGAACACACAAATATGTTCATGTGATGGATATCTACAAACTAATTCTTATATTTATGCGTGTTTATCAATAGCATGTATTGTATCCAACGTATCGCATTATGGCATCTTAAGAAATGGATAAAAGCCTTGAATCAAGTGATTTTTAAGGCGCGTGATTTAAAAAGAGAGAACACATTAAACATGGATGAGGTGACAAACGGGACAAACTCACAAACAACATGTAAGCAGGCTTACATTAACTCCGCGTGTGTACAGTTTCATGGATCCTGTCACACAGTGGAACTTCCTGTTAAGAGGACCCTGCGCGGGTGGAGAAAGTCGTAACAATGGATGTAGTATAGAAATTTACAGGAAACGCGCTACGGGAGCTGTAATAATGGGCGCGAGTACTTACATTAGTCTCAGGATAGTTACGCCTGCAACCTAAGCTGTGGACCGGATCCCGCCATAGTGGCGTGTATCTCGAGTCTCCATATTTGTTATTGCCAAGGGAGGGAGGAAATGGTCACGTAACAGCGTGCTTAATCACGTGACTTCAGTACGTACGTGAACAGCTACAGCGCTGACTTTAGGGGCGACTTGTCCAATAAAGCTAGAGCGACTGTTGCAAATGCGCATGAGCACAAGATATAATGTCAGCATATGTGGGCACATATTCTCAAATTCAACGCAGTTGTACAAAATAGTATAATTAAACAGCCTTGATGTTTAGGGCCAAAAATGAAAAATTGAAAAAAGTGGTGTCACCCGATGGTGTGATCTAGATATTTGGGAATAATTCCAATGCCCAGAGTAGGGTCAAGTTAAAAATAAAGAATAAAAATAATAATAATACCTAGGGTTACCTAGAGTAAAAAGGAACAAAAGGAGTAAGGGTTCCAGATAGTCCCCATATTACTTGCATATTATTCGAAGGCATCCGAACAATGTATTATAATAGTGAAATATTTGGGTCATAATACCCAAATATTGGCAAGTATACTACGAATGACTAGTTTGGAAATCTGGTAGTAGACAAATGTATGGGAAATATTTGACATTATTAGGTTCATCTATCAGTAGAGATGTTTAGAATCTATGTATTGCATTCCATGGAGATGTTTAGTGGAGTTACTAAGTTCACATATCAGTTCACTATCAGTGGAGATATTTTAGAATCTATATATTGCATTCCAAGGGACATTATCATTAAGACCTGTGATATGGGTCGACAGTCTGTACACCCAACGTTGTTCTTTTTCTAAGAGTAAGTTCTGCAAATTGTTGGTATGTGCATCTAATTGTTCAATGACTACCCAGGCCATATCGTTGGTTGTATGTCCAGCGGTAACAAAGTGATCAGACATTTTGGTGGTGTTACGTTTACACCGGATATTGCTCCTATGTTCGCATATCCTAGTCTTTATTTTACGGCTAGTCATGCCCACATATCTCAGGTTACATGGGCATGTGATGAGATATACCACATTAGCTGAATTGCAGTTAGTGTGTCTGTTGATGTGCCATATTTTTCCTTGTTCAAGGTTTAGAGTTTTTGTAATTTTGGTGAGATGGCACACACTGCAATTGCCACAAGGAAAGTGGCCGGTGATATTTGGTAGACCCCATGCATTTAATACCGTGCTGTTTGAAGGGATATGTTGCTTAGGGCGTGTAGATACCAAACTGTCTCGTAAATTATGTGCTCTTTTATAGGAGAATAGTGGCTTTTCCCATTGTAGTTTGCCTGATGTTACTATTCTCCAGTTACTTTGAATGATTTTGGTCACTTTGTTTGAAATGGAATTATACGTGGTCACACAAGTAAGTGGGGTGGTAGATACGTTCTTTTCTGCATTCTCCAGTAGGCTCTCTCGATTCTGATTTCTAGCTCTTTTTTGGGCTTTATTAATAACTCTGTCAGGATAACCTCTGTTTTTCAGTTTCTTACTTAATGAATCTGATTGGGATTTGAAATCCTTTACTTCACTGCAATTACGTCTCAATCTGAGATATTGGCCATAAGGCAAATTTTCCCTTAAAGGTCTTGGGTGAAAGCTTTCAAAGCGCAGCAGTGAATTTTTTGCCGTTGGTTTGAAATGTGTCTTGGTGGTAAGAATACCTCTGTTTGCTTCTATATCTAAGTCTAGGAAGGTGATTCTTTCCCGACTAGTGAAATGGGTAAACTTCAAGTTGGGGTCCAAGGTGTTGATCCAGGTAAGGAATTCCACTAGTCTGGTCTCAGTACTTTCCCATATTAAGATGACATCATCTATATATCTCTTGTAAAATGTTATCTCCTTACAGAATGGTGAAGCGGGATTCAGAATGTGTAGTTTTTCAAAATTGTGCACATAGAGTCCAGCTACACTCGGCGCGAATGTGCTGCCCATTGAAGTGCCGTATTGTTGTAAAAATAGGGTACCTTCATATTCAAAAAAGTTGTCTTTCAATGTTAGTTCTGCACATTGTAGGACAAATGATTTAGGGGTCCTATAGTTCCATTCTGTACTGTCTAGTGAGGTACGAAGGACCTCCAGTGTGTCATCTTGGGGTAGGCTAGTATACAAACTTTCGATATCCATACTCACCAAGATTGAGGTTGAAGGATCGAATTGGAGATTATTTAAATGACATAATAGATCTTTTGTGTCTTTCAGGTACGTAGGTGTTGACTGTACCAGAGGCTGCAGAAAGAAATCGCAAAACGCGAAAGTGGTTCCAAAAGTGAACCTATTCCTGACACAATCGGTCGGCCTGGAGGGGGTGTTTTGTTTTTGTGAATCTTAGGGATTGTATAAAAGTATGGAATCTTTTTACCGCCTGAAGTGAGGAATGATGCTTCTTGTTTACTAATATCTCCGTTTGATTCTGCCTCATATACCAGTATGTGTATTTTGGTTTTGAGGGTGTTGCTTGGGTCTTGATCAAGTTTACGATAGTTTTTGGTGTCATCAAGGAGGCGGAGGCATTCTGTGTGGTATGCATCTTTGTTTTGCAGGACTATGCCTCCTCCTTTGTCTGCTGGTTTGATAATGATGGTGTCATTACTTTTCAAACTTTTGATAGCAGCAAACTGGATCGCACTTGTGTTTCTAAATATGGGATCCTCTATGGTGTTCTCAATTTCTTTGTAAATCGCTTGTTCAAAGGCTATTAGTTCCACAGGTATTGTGTGTGGTGGTGGGTTAAAGGTAGATTTTAGTTTCAGGTTTGTGTCTCCTTTATCCTCATTCTGGACGTTCGAAGGAGGCTGATTCTCAAAGAAGGCTTTAAGTTTTAGCTTCCGAAAGAACTCGGAGAGTTCACAGTGAAGTTTGAATTTGTCAAGGCTGGTGGTTGGTGAAAAACCTAGTCCTTTATTGAGTACTTCTTCCTCAGCGTCTGTAAGAGTATAATTAGACAGATTCGTGACTAGGGCCTGATTCCGCTCGGTCCTGCATGTTGGTCTTTCGCTTTGCTGCGAGTATTGGCACTCGGGTTCAAGTCTTCCTCCCAGTGTACTTGGTTTCCTCGTGGTCTTCTCCCTCGTCCCCTTCGGCCTGCCCCTAAAAATGAAACCTTTGATTTGGGTTCCCGAATTGTACTGGTGGTTGTGCAAATGGAGGGTTCCAGCCATACATCATTTGCGGGGCCATTTGTGGTAGCATCGGTGGGTATGGACCATGGTAGTTCATTTGGCCAGCCTGGTGTATATTTGGCCATGGTTGTTGCCAGTTGATATTTTGGCCTCTACCTCTTTGTCTGTTTTTGTAGCTTCCATTGCTTGACCCGCTGCTTATAGAGGATCCATCATCAGAGGAAACCGATTGTGGTGTCCTATTTGGGGCTTTGTAGTCCGCATCTGAGTAGGGGTAGGTTTTTACAAAGGAAAATTTCTTTAGATCTTTCTGAAATTGATGAATTTTAGACTGGGTCAATTCATCTTTGTATTCGGCCATTTCTTTATTAACTTCGTCTAGTCTTTTTTATATGATGTTAGTGTGGTCTTAAAATGGCTTTCTGTCGCTTGAATGTCTATTAAGATCACGTCCGATAGTCGTTTGGCTGTCTGGATTATTAAAATAATCCAGTCCCTGGTACAGTGCCAAGCGATCTGGGCCCAGTCTCTGCGAAAAGCTGCATCGTCTAGAAATATGCGAGGGGCATTTGTCACTATCAGTCCTCTTGGAGCTGTATTGGAACGTAAATATTCTGTTAATATAACTCCATGTAATATAGTTCTTATACGGTTTTTCTTTTTTTCTGTCAGATTTTCCCAATCTGCACTTTGTGAAATCGTTTGTGCCACATTGAAGTCTGCCATGAGTGGTGAAGCTGCCAGGATGTTACTGACATCTTCGTCAGTGAAAGTGAGTCCCGGGTTCTCTGCCATGTTGTCAGTGTGTTCTCATATAAAGGGCTGTTAGATACAGAAAGGTTTAAAAAGGGGAGATAACTCTCACAGCTGTGCGCTGTCGTAATACAAAAGAACAACTAAAGAGTAAGGAAATGGAACAGGAACTTGTCCCTTTCCCAGAGTAATATACAAAAAACAACTTGGACAAGTCCTTAGTTGGTTAGGGTCATAATTGTTGACCTTCACCTAGATAGAGGAACGCAGACAGACATTAGTAGTCTTAGGGAACCCCTCACCCACCTACCTAGTAGGTGGCATGCTTCATCATCGGGGCCCAGCTGGATTGCCGAGTGCAAACCAGCTGTGCTTCAACGCCTGATTTACAGCGGAGCAGGTTATTTGTGAGAAAGAGGAAGTGCTATGTGAATAGTGAATTAAATGCTAAAAATGTCTCTGGGAAATCCCCTTATAAAAGTTTTAATAGAAGGGTCCTAGGACATGAGTAAAAACATGATAGGGATATACATGAGGTAACAATGTGCCTCAATATCCCTAAAAAGTGTGGGTCTACTAGTTTCAGCCTTCTATGATATTCTTGAGGCTTTCGTCAGGACCAAAGGAGTGAGCGTGGCCAAAAAGGATTTGGTGGCCACTAGGGTGTATGTATCTCTATATCAGCGCACACCCTAAAGTGCGCTGTGAGTGTGGTGGGATCTTGTTACTTACAGATCCTGCGCGATGAGTATCTGTAAAGAAAAGGTACAATACGACAAGTGTATTTATAACAAACAGCATATATCATGCATGTCTTACGTATCTGCGCTCCTCCATGCGTAGAATAGAAGAAGCTTGACTATGAAGTAGAATGAATGCATCATGCATGTGACATCGTGATTGCATGCATGATGACTATCTGAAAAATGACCATGCGTGGTTACAATGTGCCGTAAGAACACACAAATATGTTCATGTGATGGATATCTACAAACTAATTCTTATATTTATGCGTGTTTATCAATAGCATGTATTGTATCCAACGTATCGCATTATGGCATCTTAAGAAATGGATAAAAGCCTTGAATCAAGTGATTTTTAAGGCGCGTGATTTAAAAAGAGAGAACACATTAAACATGGATGAGGTGACAAACGGGACAAACTCACAAACAACATGTAAGCAGGCTTACATTAACTCCGCGTGTGTACAGTTTCATGGATCCTGTCACACAGTGGAACTTCCTGTTAAGAGGACCCTGCGCGGGTGGAGAAAGTCGTAACAATGGATGTAGTATAGAAATTTACAGGAAACGCGCTACGGGAGCTGTAATAATGGGCGCGAGTACTTACATTAGTCTCAGGATAGTTACGCCTGCAACCTAAGCTGTGGACCGGATCCCGCCATAGTGGCGTGTATCTCGAGTCTCCATATTTGTTATTGCCAAGGGAGGGAGGAAATGGTCACGTAACAGCGTGCTTAATCACGTGACTTCAGTACGTACGTGAACAGCTACAGCGCTGACTTTAGGGGCGACTTGTCCAATAAAGCTAGAGCGACTGTTGCAAATGCGCATGAGCACAAGATATAATGTCAGCATATGTGGGCACATATTCTCAAATTCAACGCAGTTGTACAAAATAGTATAATTAAACAGCCTTGATGTTTAGGGCCAAAAATGAAAAATTGAAAAAAGTGGTGTCACCCGATGGTGTGATCTAGATATTTGGGAATAATTCCAATGCCCAGAGTAGGGTCAAGTTAAAAATAAAGAATAAAAATAATAATAATACCTAGGGTTACCTAGAGTAAAAAGGAACAAAAGGAGTAAGGGTTCCAGATAGTCCCCATATTACTTGCATATTATTCGAAGGCATCCGAACAGTTTTTTTGTTTTTTTGTATGAGCTGATGAGGCCAGAGAGTGATGGAAGAAAAAGATGCTGACAGAATGAATTTTAAAACACCTAGCACAACCTCCTCGAAGTTTCTGCGCTCTTATTTCCCCTTCTTGTGTTGTACTGGCCACAGCTGGGCTTCTGCAGCACAGGAGTTGATGTTTTGGGGTCTGGGCTGATTTTCACTGGAATCTGTACACCGTCTCTGGCAGAGAGGAGATCAGCTGGCCTGGAGGCTGAGAAGCTGCATTGCACTAATGGTTTCAGTGACTATGTTCTAGGATCTAGACGCGGGGCTGGTGAGCTAACATTGCGTGATGAGTATCTCAGAGTTTGAAGTAGGGCCTACAGAATTCCGTGCTGTATCTAACTGGCAGTTCTGATTAGGTGCAGTTGGAACTAGACTGACAACTCTGGTGGAGGGTGGGTGGGGAGGAGGGGGGTGGAGATGTAGCCATCCCTGTGAGGTACCAAATATTAGGTGGGCTATTTGAGGTCAGAACCTGTTAAGTCCCTAAAGCAAGAGAGACAGCCTCATGGTCCATTACCACAGCAGGCATGTTTTGAATTTTGATGGACTTGTGGGATAGCTCTTTGTCACTTGATGATAGGATTGGTGCTCATCCCATTTACCTGACTACGACAAAGGGTTGGCTACACTGAAGTTGGTGCCACCTTGCAAACACTAAATATTGTGTCCCAGAGCAACTTTGTCTGCGGCCGAACCTGTATCGTTTTGTGAAAAATTAGCCATAGCTGGCTAAGAGCTGCTGCCTGCAAAAATCTCTATATCCTATGAATAGGTAGGTATGTATGGGTTTATGTCAGTGGGCCACATCACTTGCAGAGGATGCCTGCCTTGCTCTTGAGTTGGGTGGTTGTAGACCATAAGACTGTTCTTAACTCTGTTTTATCTGTGCACTCAGCCTTCCTCTCAAGGATCCCTAAGCAAACCATCCTACACACTTGTCCTCTTCTGGCCTAAAAGATGCTATTTCACTTCTAGACGCAAGCTATGCAGATACGCTGAGGAATGGCGTTATCTGTCTGCACCAGTTTTGCCTCATCTGTGGTTTTTTCATGACAAAAGACTGGTAGCATATTAACGTATTTAACTGATCTCTTTATTGCTGCTCACTAATTGCTATCAGAGCCCTACATCTTGGTCACAAAGACTGCATCACTACATGAAAGTGTTGGGAGTGTAATTAACCGTGTTCATGTTTCATTGAAAGGGATGTATTAACTAGGCTGCCTCCAAAATCCAAAAGAAAATATGATACATCCGAAGGGTGCAAAAATAGGCCTATATTGTGCTACTGCACAGTTCTCAACAACATGAATCGCTAAAAGGCATAACACATTGACACAACGCATTAGACAAAATGTCTATTGTGTACTCTAAACTGCCCAGGCATGCCATACAGATGGATATCACATAGGTGAATACAGCACTTCGCATCATGATGCACCACACACCAACATTCAACACGACACAGTAAAAACTTCTAACACATGCAAGATGGCTGAAAAGCACTAGATTGCTGGTTTTCATGGGAGTCAAAAAACACTTGTCAGCAAGAAACCCCCCACACATCTCCATAAGCCACGTAACGAGCAGGTCTAACAACCGAAAACATGCATAAACAATGGCTTATACATACAGCCCAGACATCAAAATACACCCACCACACCCAATAAAATACAACAATACCGGTAGCACAAACCTTAATTAGTCTCTGGTCTACGATGCAAACCTCAGGACCATGTTGCAAAGACAGTATTGCTCCTGCTTAGAGGCCACACAAATGGCAAAATGTGTGCTATGCAAACACCACTGACTTAACATATTATACCATATATGATATGCATATTTTTACAAACAAATGTGGCACATGCAAATTCAGTAGAGAATAAACATTTGCAAAAACAGTCTGGGGTGTCAGGCATGGCTAACATATTATTTTCATAAATCACGCCATAAATAAAACTAAATTGTAAACAAAAGCAAATGATTATACCACAGATCCATTAATAAGAACAGAGAAGGTGAAATGGGAAGTGTACTAGGTGCTTAAAACCTAAATTACCAAATAATGTGGATAATTTAGGGCTCATAAGTCATAACCTATTGAAAGATCCCCCAAGGGGAAACAATAAGAAAAACATTTCATCAAAAAATCAGGGCCGACATCTCAGTGACAAACTCTTTTCCATGAAAAATAAGTAATTATAATGAAAATATGGTTAAAACCTAAATTACCAAATAATGTGTATAATCTAGGGCTTATAACCTACTAAAAGATCCCTCATAGAAGAACAATAAAAACACACATTCAGTCAGAAATCTAAGCCTGTCATCGTTCTGGCGCATACGCCTATTCCTGAAAAAGAAGTCATTGTAATGAAGCTATCAAGCCGCTCAGATTCCATCCGCCCACTATTGTTCCTTCTATATTTCAAAGAAAAGTGCAGATTCAGCATTTCATTTCCCAACTGCAGCATAGGTGTGATGTCAAGGCCAAGCAGTCATTTATCAAGCAGTAGGTGGCAATGCATTTACTGACTCTGCGGATTAGAACAATTCGACACTCCCTAATGAGAGTTGCTGTAAAACGCTCATGGTCAACATGAAATACATAGAAATAAATCGACTAGCCCTTTTCAGAATGATAGTTCTAGATTCATCCTAATACAAACAGAACAATAATCATGAAATAAGAAATAATGAAAGACAAGCTCGCTATCTGGCCAGGTTATGGTACACAAGTTGAATCAATTCAATAAAAAGACATACAAAAACAAAAGTTAGTTGCTTAATATACCCCCCACTGCTACTTCATGTAAGACACAATACCTAGGGGCTAGTAAAGGAAGAGAGGGACGGGCCCAGTCCATCTTCTACCATATTTGCAAATGATATTCACCTAGGACGTTGTTTTACGAAATGGCCAGGGGTAGCAGACATTACACGCCTGAAGGCCCCCACGTGACATCGTAGGGTCGACCCCTTGTCTCCCCTCTTCAGCATATCAACAGCCATCTATTTTCTGCTCAGCATCTAAGGGAAAGGCAAGGACTGGAAACTGAAGAAGGTAAACTAGGTTCTTAGAGCCTCATACACTTAACTGTTGCTGCCACAAAACCAGTGCGATGGGTAGTAAAGGGCAAAGCAGGAGTAGCGGCTGCTATACTTGACACCCCTGTTATTTAAGAATCAAAATATGCTGTCAACTGTAGAACTATAGAAACTTGTTTAGGTGCAAAACAGAAACAAATAAAATGAAAATTGGTAATGATCTGGACCTTTCGTTGCCACAAGGTGTAAACTAACGCTTACTGTTGATTACGAGTGGCCTGAAAAATATCCCACTATTTCTCCTCCTACCCCCAAAACTACTGATTCCGCGGACATCACTACTTACGGGGGACAGGTAGAACACCTCATATTGCAAGATGGATCCCACGTGTCTCCTAAGAAAAGAGAATTTACCGAGGAAATCAATCAGGAACAAGACACCCAAATCCTGTCCAACTTCACCATTTGTTCACACTGTTTTGGTAAGATCTCAGCAGCTGTAGTGTCTGGGTGAAAACCTCGGGGACGAAGGAGTTACTGCGGATTTAGGAAACCTAGTGGGGCCGGTGCCTTTGGGATCACAGCTGGGCCAGTGATGAGGCTGTCATGAGTGGTCAATGCAGCCATGCTGATAAGTAAATACAACAACAGAAGTTTACTGTGCAGAACTCTGGCTTCAATTTAACCTGGACACAGCTTTAAATTTAATTTTTTTTTACAAGTTGATACTTAAATGGAAATCAGCAAAGGAGTAAAACATATTACAGTATTCCCAAAAAGACATATTGATCCGAACATTTTGCTTGCATCACGTGTTTTATTGATATTGCGAAATATGTTTTTAATAGAAACAGTGCATAAAATTGTGTCAGAGGTTAACAGAAAAGAAATAAGTATTCGTACAGTTACTCACTTGTTATCGCAGTGCTGTATGTAATGTATCAGACTGGAAGATAGCGTACAATTGTTGCTGATTACTTTATTCGTAGGAAAAAAATATTGTGCGTGCAATTAAGGGTCAAATTTACAAAGGACTTGTGAAAATGAATAAATAATGCAGGGGTCAAGAATGTACTTCAATTTCAAGCAAATTTATACGTTTTAGGGGATCCAAAAACAATTACTGTAGAGCACCCGAAACTTTGGGACAGTCCAATTTAATTGTTCCGGGGTGGGAAAGAGCCAGCAAAGGATATGTGAACAACCACCAACTAATGAGTTTTGGGTGCTCAGCTACTATTGCGGGTGATGCACACCCAGAAGCCTACTCCAATGCTACCACTGCAAAAGCCATACTGGTTAATTTACTACATTCTAACTTGGCAAAACAACTGGAAGTTTGTACCACTCCTGATTTAGTCAATAGGGACCCCGGTGTTACATTCACAAGGTGGCAATTTTGCATAGCAACGTTCAAGTAAGGTGTGCAAAATGCTTTGAGAACCGGGCAAATAGTAATTCTGTTATTTCCCAATGTGTGAATAACAAAAGAAACAATACCCAAAAAGGGAAAGGAGGAAAGCGTGGGACAGGGCGGTATCTACCAAAACAAAGAGAAAAGTGGAAATTAGAAGTGAAACATGTAGGGGTTCAAAGCCTCAGTTACGGGAACAAGGAGGGAAGGACATAACCACTCAGAAATATAAACAATACGGCGGGAATTGAGGTAAAAACAACGTTTTGCACCATAAAGGTTTTTAATTCACTTTGAATAAATATAGCCATCTGAAGATACCAAGACTTTAACTGGGTTACTAAGAAAAGCTAAATGTAATTCAACAACAGATAACTAGACAATGTATGTCTTGTAACCTAAGAGGATGACAGTACAAGAATTTGTGTTACACCAAAATTCAATAAAATATGTTTTAAAAAAAATAAATAAAGGTTTTTAATTCACCAGCACACAGTGCATGAACTAAGGGCGCTATAGGGGGCCAGAAGTGCAAACCTTCTTACGTGACAGGCATTTGGAGATTTTTGAAGGGAAACAATAAGAACGGCTTTGTACATAGAAACTTGAAGTATATCGAGACCCAAATTCAGGAAAGCAATATTGCAGACCTAGTGCCAGATGTACGACCCTTTTTTGCACTCACAAACGGGAGATTGGCCCGTTTGCGACCACAAAAAAGGGTCATGGCATGTACAAACGCTATTTTGCGAGTCACACTCGCAAAATAGCGTTTGCGACTCTCGCTATTAGGAAGGGGCGTCCCTTCCTAATAGCGAGACTCAATGCCATTTACTATTGTTTTGCGACCACAATTGCGGCGGCAAAACACTCGCAGTTTACCACCTACTTCAAGTAGGTGGTAAACCACTCGCAAACGGGAATGGGTTCTCAGGGGACCCCTTCCCCTTTGTGAATGGGTGCGTAAATATTATTTAAGAGCAGGCACTGGTCCCAGGGACCACAGCCTGCCCTTAAAAAATGAAACTGAAAAGTTTCATTTTTCTTTTTTAAATGCATTCCGTTTTCTTTTAAGGAAAACGAGCTGCATTTAAAAAAAATAAAACTGCTTTATTTAAAAAGCAGTCCCAGACATGGTGGTCTGCTGACCCCAGCAGGCCACCATCCCTGGGAGTGCTAGCCATTCCCAATGGGGTCGCAAATTGCGCTTGCCTCATGAATATTAATGATGCATGCAATTTGCAACCCCAATGAGAATCGCTAACAGTGTCTGAGACACTGTTGTAAACTCACTTTTGCGAGTTGCAAATTGCAAGTCGCAATTCGGCGCAATTTGCGACTCGCAAAACTGAATGGTCGTACATCTGGCCCCCTAGCCTTTCTGCTTGCTAAAAATCAGATAGCCATTCAATGGAATTCACCTCAGGTACTCAAACGCCTGTCTTGGCCATCTACGTAAAGACAATGGTCAGTAGCCGAGGCCACCGTGGTAATTGCCCAGCAGCAGAGGGGCGGAAAACAGACATCACCACATGGGACATTATTCTGTTAGAACCAGTGAAAAATATTGATTACAAAGGGTATTGCATATCGCAAATGTGGCGAGCCCATAGGCGCTGAATGAAAGCAACCCCAAAACGAGTAGCTAACTGAATATCACCCGGCTATAATAATCTGCACCGATCAATAACATGAAGGAAACACATGGAAAAATAATTCAGATTGTAAAGAGCTTCATTCATCAGATTCATCAGCTAGAATTATTGTCATCAGTGCAAAAAGAACAATTGATGGACAGAATGCACAACAATGTCATACATTCACCCCAGTACAGAGATAATGGCCTAAATCCATCGATTTTTTGCTCCCCATGCCATTCCAGTTTGAAGCCAGCCATATGCAAATCAGTCTTGACTCTGCACCCAATGGGAACAGGCCAGGTCCTCCCTGGACTGGAAACAAGCATCCTAAGACCAGTTTCTGGGTTTCACCCCTCATCAGCCAGGATAGCTTGACTCTAGTGACATGGAGAGCACGGGACCCGCGTCTGGGTATACCCGTCCCACTCGGGGTGACAAATGCAAAAAGAACAATTGATGGACAGAATGCAGAACAATGTCATACATTCACCCCAGTACAGAGATCTGGGCCTAAATCCACCGTTTTTTTGCTCCCCATGCCATTCCAGTTTGAAGCCAGCTATATGCAAATCAGTCTTGACCCTGCGCCCAATGGGAACAGTCCAGCCCGAACTGCCAGGCCAGGTCCTCCCTGGACTGGAAACAAGCATCCTAGGACCGGTTTCGGGGTTTCACCCCATATCAGCCAGGATAGCTCGACTCCAAGGGCATGGAGAGCACGGGACCCACGTCTGGGCATACCCGTCAGCACTCCGTCCATCATCTCCTTGTGTTTGCTTTATTCGTCCTAAGTTGGCAGGGTATGCCCAGACGTGGATCCCTTGCTCACTTTGCCACTGGATTCAACCTAGTCTGGCTGAGGGGTGTTACCCAGAAACCGGTCCCAGGATGCTTGTTTCCGGTCCAGGGAACACCTGGCTTGGCAGTTCGGTCTGGACTGTTCCCATGAGGCACAGGGTCAAGACTGATTTGCATATGGCTGGGTCTGAACTGGGGTGGCAAAGTGAGTTAAAGAACGATGATGGATTCAACCCAGATCTGTGACTGGGGGTGGGTGTCTGAAAAGTTTCAGCACTCCGTCCATCATCTCCTTGTGTTTGCTTTATTGTTATTAGTGCCAACTGAACAGCATTGAAATTAAAACATCTAATAAAGATTGCATATAAAAAATATTTAAACACTAGGATGACACTGGCACACCCATTCCTCTTTTTACCCAACTTACTACTACTAAAGGAAGACAATGTCGAAACAGAGACTGGCTTCTGGATCTGTGCTCCTTTCGAACTCATAGGTACAGGTCGCAAGCTGTGAATGCCACCGGTAAGGCTGTTTTGGGTTGGCTAGAAAGAAAATAGAGTATATGTCCCCTAGATGAAATTCATTCTTTGTGTCCCCTTGGTATATACCTCAAACCAAAATGAACAGGATTGTAGGGTTTTTGGTGGCATTTATGAAGGCTGTGCCATTCCCTTTTGACAAGTCTAAAGATCAGTGGGTAATCTTCTTGTCTAAATCGTGATGCCATGAAAACAAAATGTGATCACCAAGAGAAAAGCAACATTACCAGTAAATGTAGATTTCTGAACAATAGTCAGTCAAACAAGGGTGTAGGAGAACTCCAAGAACTGTGAAGGATTAAAATATAGAATTATAAATGGGTAAAAGTAAATAACAGGGATGTTTTTCAACAAGGGTATTTAAGTGACATAAAATAGACTAGAGCAAAGCTTGAGTTGTCTATGATGTCACTCAGAACCTCGAGGTGAAAAACATTCCTGTCAGAACCCCTTTCAGAGGGCCACGAGGCATAAGAGGCTACTGGGACCAACCGTGGTGGTTGAGGCCTTTTACTCCTGATGTCCCAGGGCCCGACCTAGTATAGATCCCACTCAACTTGGCCAAGTACCCCTTCGGCACTTGACTCTCACTGGTAGCTGTGGTCGTGCAGTCAAGGCTCTCTCGGGGGGCGAGGGGGTATGTAGACGCAGGGCAGTGAGCATGACTCATTACTCAAGGTGCAGACAGTACAAACGGTAAATAAATGTCCAGCCAAATACTTGCTTTTATAAGAAAAAGCAGTACTTTATTTCTAACTCTACACATGCAAAGGAATAAGACATTCATAAACAGCACAATCCCCTTGAGGTCAGGCTCTAGTAGTGGTCAGGCAAATCACTGTCTCAACCTCCTTCGCGTAACATGTTCAGGGTTATTCCCCATTTACTGGTGGCCAGGGGTCGCAAGCTATTAGGCCATACTCAAGAGTTCACTTTTGACTCTTCTGCCTTTCAGTCAAAAGTATCTATGGTGATGCAGCACCTTCAGCAGTGAGGCCTGATGTCCATCTTACTCGCTCCGGCGGTGCAACAGTTTTCAATGGTGCAGCGAGTGCCAGCTCCTCAGGCGTTCCGAAGTCGGATCCTGTGCGGCGACGTCAGGCTGCTCGCGATGGATGCGGCAGCACCCGGCGGTGCAGGGTCGCCCTTACAAGCAGTGGTGCCGGTCAGTTTCCAGTGATCAGAGCTGGTCCCACTCGGTGGACACAAAAGGTAAGTTGCTCTTCTCCTAACAAATGGCTGGGGAGGTTCTCTGGCTCCTGACTGGAACGCCAGACAAAGGTGCAACGTCCGCAGAGGCATCCACAATCCTCGGGGGAAACAGGTGCCGTTGGTGGGCCACACCCTCTGGTCACAGCAGTAATCCTCTCGTCCGAGCCATGACCCGAACTGTTGATCACAGGGATACCGGCAGCCCCTCCTGGTATACGGGCTTGCCGCGTTGCTCACTATCGGGCACAGACTCTTTGGTGCGATCGCCCGAAACACAGCGGACAAAAGTTTCATGCCCCAGCCCAATAAGGTTCACCGGTGGCCCCTTCTGGCATACAGGGTCACTGCTGCGCGGCAGTGCGGGCCTGGTGCTTCCCGCAGGGCGCACCTCACACGGCTAAGATCACAGCGGCTCTCTCCTGGCATACGGGGTCGTGAGACTGTTCCTGCACACATACAAAGACCTGATCAGTGCGCAGCTGCTCTCCTAACACCTCGCTCGGGGATTCCTCTCGGCAGGGCTCCCCACTGGACCTCGCTCCCTCCAAAGCTCACCTTTTGCTTACAGGACACACTGGTCTTGGCAAGCAGGCAGGCAGGCGGTGGTGGTGGTGCTCCAGGATAGGTGATCTTGGTTTTCCTGGGTGATGTCCCCTTTCCCAGCAGGGAGACTAGCAGGCCTTGGCCCCCAGTCCTGGTCACAGGCAGAAGTCTTGCAGATTCCCCTCCTCACACAGTCTGTCTGGCTGCTTGGCAGATGACAAATTTTTGAGGACTCAACCTCCCCTTCTTATAGTCCTTTTCCAGACACCAAATGTGATTTTGAGTCCGGGTCTTTGAAGTTTTATGTTGGGATTCAGCTTCTTTTGAAGTGGGCACTTCTCCTTTTCATCTTCCTTCATGAAAGAGGTCTGCAGGCATGACTCCTATGAATTGTGTTGTGGGCAATCAGCTTCGGAGTGACCAGAGTTCACACCTGGATGTCAGCAACAGTGATATGTGCATGAATGGGTTAATCCTAGGCCCCCCCAGCCCTACTCTCTATGATGACCCCATTGCCCTTCTTAGCGGCAACCACAAATCTGCCTGGGAATCCTCTCCTCCTCATGTCTTCACCGGGAAGGCCTGGGCTTCCCAAAATGGAACCCAGGGTCCTCCATGCTATGTACCATTGCAGGCACATTTACTCAGTGTACACAATCAGCACACTTACTGTCCAGCACCAATACGTCTATGAATTGTACATTTGGCTGTACACATGCACGGAGTATACACAGCCAATCTGAGTGCACTGTTCAGTACTAAAGCTTTCCTATAGTCTACCAGGGTGTGCTTATTTTAAAACCCATGCACTGCCAGCACACCCACTCACTATGCGTGCGCAGTACAACTCTTCACTCTTCATGTATTGTACTTCACGCAAGCACACACACCCAGCACATGCAGTCCCTGCGCACGCACTGCACAGCACTACATCTCTCATCTAACATATTCCAATCAGACATACATACACCCCACACATCTATTAACCATGCAGGTACTGTGCAGTACTGCGCCATCCTTGTACTGTACACTTTACAGGCACACATACAACTAATTCAGAGTCACTACTCCTGCGCTATGCAGGACTTCACATCTACCGGAGGTCGGCCAAGGGTGAGTTAAGCACACGGCAGCAGAACTTTTAAAAAGGTGAGTGAGCCTGTAGGCCTCACTGCAGTGACACGGGGTAAAAAGGTTCTGTTCACTACTACTGATCACTACATGGTATTCTGTCACCACCACGCTCATGCTGCTCAATTCCTGGTGAAAGCGGAAGCCTCCCACCACTATGAGGGTAGTGGTTTGGGGACCCGTCCCGGTCCAACAAGCCCGCAATCCGTGAGACAGGCCTATGTCATAGCGCACACACATGATCCCAGTTATGTTATGTTAATTAATTTTATAAGGCGCACGACTACCCAAGGGTTTCCCGGCGCCAGCCTGAGAAGAACAGAAGAGAAAAAAAAAATTATTGATTAAACAGCCAGGTTTTCAAACATTTGCGGAAATTCCCAAGACAGTTTCATTCCGAAGCGACATGGGGAGAGAATTCCACAGGGAGGGACCCAGACAAGCAAAAGATCGACCACCCATTCGCGACAATCTGGTCCTTGGGACCAAAGATTTAGCCTGAGTAGAGGAACGAAGAAGGCGCGAAGGTAAGTAAGGGTGGACTAAAGCATGCAGGTACTGAGTTCCCAGTTCACCTATGACAAAAAATCAGCATTAAGGATCCAGACAACAGTACAGTTGGGCACTCAGGGCAGGGGTGCACGTCTCTTACCATGCAGAGGACTCTTTCGTTCCAACAGTCCCTGTAATCTACTTTTTAACCATCTTTAATTGTATCTTATGTATGGCCCCCAAAATCAAATGCCCCCACTTTAAACTGGTGTGCCGGGGCAAAGGAGTACTGGGCAGCCATACATAACATAAAATTACCTCTCCTTCCTGACCCAAATGTCAAAAATAAATACCTTATCTGCCATCTTTAGCCAGCCCCACCACCTTCCCTGCCTTCCTTCCCCCTTATACAACTGTGCTTTCTGCTTTCAGTGAAAGCAAACAAGCAGTGCTTTGCTGACAGGCTCTGAGGGACATCACAACAGTGGGTAACGAGTTTTATCAACTGTTGCTAGGTCATAGCAGTGAGTTATGATGCAAGCGCTAGAGGCTCTCTATGAGAGCCAGACATAGCAATACTAAATAACACATTGGTTATCGCTTTATACCACACTTCTCCCATTCCTAATCACTGTAAATAACATGTTACCGTAAACCAATTGATGGTATTAGCTACAGAAAGGACGGAAGGCTGAGTCTGACTTTGAAGTTGTGACCTTCAATCTCTGAGCTATCCAGTAGGCTCACTAACTTTACTGAAGTTTAGATAAAATATTAATATATATATATATTTCTTTTTAAATTGTAAACTAATAACAGGGTACTGAGGTTTCATTAACCACTTGTATTTGAATTATACCTATGACTAAGTGTCAAGGGTGAAGGGAACGGGACCAGCGACCCTTTGCAAAACAACCAGATATAGGATGAATTAATAATGATGCAAAATACTGTTGCACATGGATCTACTGGCATTGTAAAGATGCTTTTCTCACTTTATAAACAATTTCACCAATAAGACCTTTACACACGCCATAAACGTATTATCCTGGAAGGTTCATCTATAATGATATCTCATTTTGTTGTGCAAATAGAGCCAAAGGAAAACACAGCCCTTTACTCCTTATTAACAGTAGTAACCGACCAGGAAGCCTTGAGGCAGAACTTGATATGTTTAATGAATGGTGACTAATGTTCTCTGATATGGCAAGCTAAGCTAAAGTAATAAGGGAGACGTGTGGCACAGCGGCTGACTCCGGAGCGCAGGGCCCACGGTTCGATTCCCGGCACAGACAGCAGCTCAGCTCAGCACCATGTGACTCTGGGCAATAGCTCACTTAATCTCCCTGACAGCCCCCAGCGCCTTGAGACCCTTAGGGGTGAGTAGTTCGCACTTTACAAATACCAGATTTAGATAAGGAGCAGGCGAGGAACTAGATAAGGTCGTCTTTCTTCTGTGCAAGTGTCACTCTCCAGCTTTTCAAAATACTGTTTAGATTGTTCTCTCCCCAAATGTCTTTCAGCTTTTCTTTTTCAATGTGCACTCGGCGGTGCTGCTCTCTACCCCCTTTTACGTAGAACGTCTACTGAGTCTTTGCAAACCACCCTCTGCCGTGTCCATAACCGATTTTCTATGTTTACAGGCCTGAGGACCCTAACGCTGCTGCAATACTGAGCTACACAAGACAAAGAATCCAATCAGAAAAGAGCCCCGACAGATGAAAGAGTCTGTTCAAGGTCATCTCAGCCATAACCTAAATCTGCGGTGGCAGTAGGTCAAGAGGGCACAGGACCTTGGTTTTAAAATGAGATCAGACCCTGAGCTCCAGGAAAGGAGGTTCAGATTCATAAACCTCCCTATGGGGGGCAGGACTAGGCTATATGACAGCTGTCTCCACCATTAATACATAGCACCACCTTTTGTGGGGAAAAGCTAATCTTCCTCAGACTCTGCTGCCGCAGAACATTAACTTATGCTCAAAACACAGAACCAGGCGACTAGCTGCAGAAGTGATTGCCTACCCTCACGAGCATGATCCCTGAAAACAGAGCGTATGGGGGCTTCCAGACTCATAGAAGTGAAGTACCGGTTGTACTGATTTCATTATTTTACTTTTGGTGCTTGATGTAGCATGGGGCTGTTCCGAAAGCAAAAACCCTTTGCAGAAATACCATAGTAGCAGGAGCATCTCTGACCTGAGGTGCTGTACACAGAACAGTGGGATCAAGTTACCTCTTTAGTTACTCTGTTACTACTGGCATGCACAATCTCCTAGCCTCAACTTCAGTATCCTGTCGCCACCTACTGGTGGAAGAGGAAACATTCTCTTTTTAAAAAAAAAAAATTTAATTTGCATTTGTAATACAACTTTATTATGTTCTAAACGAAAAGGAACGGGAACGACAGTAACAGGGTTCACCACTGAATGTGATGCGACTGTAGCAGTCTTTAAATTAGATTCGAAACGTGAGGATAAAGTAATTGCAGTCCAAAACAGAAGAGGAAACATTCTCAAACGTGTTTATTGCAAGGTTTAGCATGAACAATACCAAGCATGCATGTGCCCATCCTATGCAGCAATGCCCCCTTCTCTCAAGTAGGTGAACAGCGTCTCACTTTGTTTTTAAGAGAAATACATTCTTGTTGATCGGTCTGGGCAGATTTGAGAGGCGTAGGAAGGAGTGCTGGAGGCAGCAAAGAGGCAATTGACAAGGAGTCAGTCAATAAACGTTATCCTATGTATGTTCCTTAGTTCTCTCTTATTCCTAACCTGTTGGTAAATACCACATCAGAGCATACACAAGACAGATGAGGCAAAATAAAATTTTAAGATCTCTTGGTCAAAATTGGGTAGAGCCACTTCTATTGAATGGTTAACGCATCACGATTTTGTTAAAGTACAAACAGCAATGAACTGTTCGCAACTGCAAAATGGTGACCACCAGAGCCGAAGGCTTGGCAAAGATAGGCATGCCTGCATTTAGGCCAAAGGGCAGCATACCATATTGGTATGCTGACTGCACACAATTAATTGGATGAATTGTCTGAAGTCCTGGTAGACTGAGAAATAAAAAGAAACATCCTACAGATCCAAATGCTATGCAAAACTACCACCTACCACTAGCTTTAGCTCTATTACTATCCTCATGTGTTCAAAAAACAAATCATAATAAAAAATCCATGCAAATAGAAGGCTTTTAGTCAACCCTCTTTAATCACTGGGCTGCTGAAATGTCACTCAAATGAAGCGGTCTCCCATTACAGCGTAGGACACCGGTCTAGACTACTTCAGCCACTGAATACCCTTGAATGAATTTTGCTTGTATGCACATTACACACACATCCACCTAAAACATAGACCTTGTTAGATTTTTGACAACATTTGTGACTGCTGGCGTCTGTTTGCAGTAGGGTTTGATTGTATACTTCAAAAAAGATTTTTTTTTTAAATCAAGACATTTATTGAAATCTACAATATCGATTTATTATCAAAATACAGCTTTGGTATGTTTACTTATCATTTGGAAAATAAGCACAAATCATTAAAATAGCACGTGTATACAAATGTATATGTTGAAGCCACAGCCCCTTAACTTTGTGAAGCTTATTTCGGCGCTTGCACCTGAATCGAAAGGGGCATCTAGTAACCAATTGAAGTACTGCAGTTTTTGTGTGAAACAATTCTGAGGATTTTGCATCTGACGTGAGAGGGACCGCTAGTAACTACAACATTGGCTCATTATCATACACCAGCATTGGCATATTTATCCTATGAAAAATAAGCACAGATCATGAAAGAAACACAACCATATGTACATTTTTATATTGTAGCATGCCCTCTCAGGTTTTTGAAGGTCATGTGAAGCATATGATAACTCGAGAGGGACTTTTAGTAACAAGTTGAGGTACTGCAGCATGTTGAAGACTTAAAGAAGTTGTATCTGACTCGAGAGGGATGCCCACTAACCACTTGAAAAACTGCAGCATTGTGAAACACATTTCAGGCTTTTGCATCTGACTTGAGAGGGGCATCTAACACCAATTTGAGGTATTGCAGGTTTGAGAATGTTGTGCCTGCCTCAAGAAAAATTCGTAGTAAAAATGTAGATGAATAAAAGGACCTTTCGTCAAATCTTTTTTTCTATCAGCTTGCTCACCTGATACTGACATTTTGCATCTTCCTATCACAGCACCCAGCATACAGCATACAGCATTGGATTAGGCAATTCAAGACATAGGCCGACTTTATTATAAGCAACTGCAATTTAATGACACACGTATAGTGTCAGTCAAAAACAGTTTACGAATAAGGTGTAAGGCACCTGAATGGACCAGCGACTGCTAGTACCGTTATACACTAGGCTGTCATCAAAAGTATTCCATAGTAATAAAAACATTTATTGAAAGTTGTAACAATGGCCATCATCTTAAACCAGCGTTGATATATTTATTCTAAAGAAAACAAGCACAGATCATTAAGAGTATCAAAAGTACATATTTATAAATGCCACCTCACCTCAGCTTTGGAAGAACACTTGAAGCAGCTGCATCTGACTTGAGAAGGACATCTAGTAACAGCATGAGGCACTGCAGGTTTTTCTAGACTTCAAGCAGCTGGATCTGACATTTAGTAAAGACTTGACAGCAGCGGCTCCTATGCTAAGGCGACTCGGCGATGCGGCCAGAGCAAGGTAAGTGGTTTTATTTATTTACTTTCCACTTTCCCGTCACATGTTGAACTTCACTACCCCCCCCACCCGGCCCGCCCCCTCACCGCCCCACAGTGTTACCTGTGTGAGCCACCACTGCCAATGTTTCATGTGTAATGGCAAATGGGAAGGTACTGGAGCCCACCGAGAACTTTGCGACCTGTTGTACAACATCCATCACAAAGTAAGAGTAGAACTTGACTGCGGCGGAAGAAGAGGGGCAAGAAGAGGAGGAGTCCATGACAGGAAAGGGTTTGAAAGGTTTGGACCAGTCTGAAGGCTTTTCATAAAAGTAGGCTGTCTCTATTTTCAGTCCACCCTCCTGCGATTCAGAGGACAGGAATGTACCTTAGTCTCTGACAAAAACCTCAGAAAGAAGGCATGCTCAGCACCCAACTGCTTTTGGTTGTAAAGGAGATTTAAATTTGATTCCATGCGCAATGAATAACTGAGACCTCCAACTTCAGACAGAGACTGGATCTAGATGGAATAAGTTATCTAGCAGCACAGAAAAGATTGTCCACAGATAATGACTATACAATGGAAAGTGATCTAGTCTTTTCAACCTCCAGGGCCTAAGACAGTGGCCGCCACTTAAGTGGGAAAGGGTGCCTAATTTCCCCAGTGACCAGCGAGGTGCACAGACTTGCTTACTGATCCTGCAAAATTGAACATCTCCTCCAGTCTTGGTCATATTTTCTCTCTATATCTAACAGCTCTCAAGACATGCTGTAATGTTGCCCAGAGTGTGCAGGCATGCGCTGGATGGCTGTCTCAAAGGTAGGCTAGCCTGCTGCAAAATCTGCTTGTGGCAGAAAGCACATGGCGTGAACTCAGAGTGCTGAGCTATAGGCTGCCAGAGCAGGAGAAGGTTGGGAAGAGGAGAGTTCACCGCAGTGGATGCCAAGAGACCTTTTAACTTAGGCATTGTGCAGATTACAAGTGTAATCCCATTCCGGTTCAGATCCCACCAATATGAGGCTGGGTACTCCCAGGCCCTGAAGAGAAATGAGGATATGGAATTGGAAAATGTACCCTGTATTTCACTGTTTTTGGGTCAAAGTCCTAAAACGAGCCTAAAACGAGCTTAAAACCGGTTTCCGGGCTCTAAATTGAGCTACTTAACTACAAGAAAATATCTACTACGAGCTTAATGTTAATCATTATTATGTGAAAATTCTCTGAGCAACCACATTTCATCTGACATGTTTAATACAGCAGATTTTAAACCTATTGAAAAGAGCCTGCAAAGGTTCATTAATTGTACTATAAATAAATACAAAATGTCCAAAATACTAATATTTAATAAACGTGTAAGGAAAGGAATCATAAGGAAGCTCTGTTAGTCTGAAGCGCTATCATAAAAGTAAAAGCCAAAACACAAAAGGTAACAATGCATATGGATTAGAATGTTAACACATCTCAGGTTAATACACAATGGATTCAGAATACAATTAGAAAACCTCTACATAGTGTAAAACGTTCTAAGCTACTTTAAGAATATTACCTCTAGGCACCGATCCTGCCACCTTCGAGCCAGCATCTCTAGAAGAGGGGGTCTAAACATATCCAGCCCAAGCAGATCCGGCAACATGACGCAGTGCATTGCCGCCAGTTGGCTCCATCCTGAAAGGACATGCAGAGAGAACACAATAAATTGAAATATTGAAACCTAACTTTTCAGGATTAATGGAACAAGCAAGCAAAAGCTAGTGCAATATATATATATATATATATATATATATATATATATATATATAAAATCACTGGGTGAGACACTGAAGACTGATCCCAGTCATTTATCAACTTGGATGTCCAACAACTCTGGACTCACAAAAGCTTAGAACCCTATTAGCCTGCAGTCCGAAGATTCAGAAATGCCATCGCCAGACAGGACTTGAGGACTTGACCCTACATGTCTGTCTGGTTAATACCCTGCAACTTGCAAGCTCATATCGAATTAACAACAACTCTGGACTATCTCTGAACTTCCCTTGAAGAAGGAAATTTCAACTGTGAACAGCAGCTTGCCTTCCAAAAACAAGTTGTTGTGTGGTGCCTCCAAAAAATTTACAAAAATAAGGATAAAACATTGGAAAAAACATTATCTTCTCACTTATATTTTGATATACTGCTGTTCAACAGGGTCAGAGCTCAAGATTAAGCATGACTTTCTCACAATTACTGCTCATATCTACGTATGTGAAATGTGGATTTTGGTGTTTATTTCTTTAAAGTGCCAACATTTCTGGAGACAGGCAGTTGTTTAGCAATCGCTCTGAATAACAGCATTTTGCATTTGGAAAACAACCTGAGAGACAAGAATAGTAGAATTGTAGCAGCATGGAAAAGCAAAAAAAAAATATTTGAAGATGTCATTTTAGCAGCAGGTGTATAACAGCCGTCAATAATCTTGTCCTCTTCCTCTGTTCCCCATACCCTGAACTGAGATCAAAAGCTCCCCTGCCACAGTCAGGACTTTGCCATCTGGGTGCCAATCTCAAACAAAAACCCTGTCCTCCCTGTGTCACAGCAAGCAAAGATTGCAACCAATTTCTAAAATACTTTTTTCAAGGGCAAGATGCAGACTATGGGACATTATATTTTTTTAGGCGGTGAGTGCATATCTTTGAACTTAGGCTATAAATACAAAATCAATTTCTATGTCTGAAGGCCTCAACAAGGGGTAGATTTGACAATTGAGATCTTGTCTGTGAAGCTCTATTTAGGCACTTCCAATTTGATACAAACACATTTTGGCCAACTCTCCATTTTAAGATATCGATTCTTTTATGCTATTAAAAAACTAGACAGTATTAAGACAAAGATGACTAAACCCTGTGGTCTGTGATGACTAGCAATGGGATAAAGGGCAAGTAGAGCTCATAAAAGAAGCTGGATTTGCTAACAATGGTGGTGCAACAGGGCGGGGGCACTGAGTCGTTTCTGTTGTTGTTAACATTTGCTAAAATAATCTTTATTATGAAAACTGGGGGGAAAAAAGGTAGAAACACATTGCTTACAACTTAAAAAGCTTCTTACACCTTGTGATACAGGACTGAATAAAAAACTGCCCATGCTCCTGTAAAAAAAAAAAAAACTGCCCATGCTGCTGTAATTGCCACAGACTCACAGAGGAAGAGCAGTAAAAACACACAGCTCCACGCTGTTTAATGCCCAACAGGGGTTTGGGCAGAGTGAACACCACACACACACACAAAGGGAACACTGCTGACCACAGCTGCAGAAAAACTGGCTTGACAACAAAGACGGAAGCACACAGGCTAGTCGACAGACAAAGAAATAAAAGTTCACTAGATCTCAGGGAGACAGAATACCTTCGTTAACTGAGAAACAGGAATGTAAAGCAGGAGCAGAGCCGGAGTGAGCGGCTTCAGTGCTAGCAGAAACGGCAGGAGCAACAGCTGGCAGAGGAGATGAGGAAAGAGAAAAGAGAAAAAAGAAAAACGAGAAAATGAGGTGCAGTAGCAGCTGCAATAGTATCAGTTAGTGGAACAACAGATAGAAAAGACATGTAGAGTATAACAAAACAGTACTTGGGGATCTGCTGAACGAGCAGCGGAAACGAGAACAGAAAAAAGAAGCTACTTGCAGAAAACAGAAAGAAGCAAAACATGGGACTGCTTATTTAGATGACATGCAACCCCAACAGATACAATAACAGATGCAATGACACTGTATTGGCACTTACTACGTATTCAAAACACGATACCTTTAACCAACAATATCCGACAAGGAAAACTGAATATGATGCAAAGAAATGTAAAGGCAAATGCAGATCTTATGTTAGAAATCAATGCTAGTACAATGTAACGCTTTGCATTATGGGAAATAATATTCAAATTGAATAATGGTGAAGTGTCTGATCTATGGTGGCTACGATGAAAATACAGGTTCAAAATGCAAAAATGCTACATTAGTTGTGAGCATCAACAACGAGGCTGAAGAAACTTATTTGAAGACCCGCTCTTTCCAAGACCGTTGACGGATCACAGGCATAATGCGCCATCCAGCCGTGCTAATGCACCATGGCGTGAATTAGCATACGAAAGGCATGCAGTCCTTATGGCGCACAAATTGTACAACTGGAGGTCAGTGGTGAGATTTAGAGGTCACTACTTGACACTTGCTTCCTATAGAGAAATGACCATGTGCCGGGCACACGCGGCCTCAAATTAATCCCCAGTCTTTATTCTGTTGCAGCTCAACAATAGGCGACGGATCGCAAGCACATTACGCTTTGTCTCCTAAATGGTATGTTTGGTTTTCATGTCGTGAAGTCCTTTTGTAAGCATAACACATTTGCATGAAAGCTACTTTTTTCATAATTCACACAAACACATCATAATGTCATGGTGGCACGCGCATGGACACGGAAACCCGAAAGACAAATTACAGTTCATGCATAGGCCATGAATACTAGATACCACCAGCGGAATATACTTGCAACACCGCTTCAATATAACATCAGCTTGGGCCATTTTTTTTTCAGAAAACATATCTATTTTGCAGAAGACCGCAGGCAATGATATACAATGAAATCATGTTTTTATTCAATTGTTGCCGTCTCAGAATTGTATATTTGCATTCTCCTGGGTAAGCACTCACTGTACCAGCTGCCAAACAAACATTTTTTTAAAAACAACGGTAACCACATAGATTTTACTGCATTTAAAAGGTGAACACTACAGAGACGGAGATTCAGGCTCCAAAAATGATGAGCACAATTAGGATATTATTATTCTGCTAAACAGCCCAAAAGAAAAGCATTGGCTTGAGAAGGATACTTGGATTTATAACCTTTGAATTTTAGAAAGGCAAAAAGCTGTTTCTATACAAAATAAGTAATTTTAGCCTGTTTCTTTAAATAATAAAAATAAAATACAAAAATATCTTTCTTAATGAAGTCTTGATATCTTAAAAGGCATTTCTCTTTCAAACTTGTGATTTAAAATTCGAGGCGAAAGCCTAACAACTGTCTGCAGACATATATGGCCATTCTTGAGCTTTCTGTGCTCCGGCAGCTCACTTTAAGGCCGCGCACATCATGCAAATGCTTGCAGAGTAGATTGGTGCTACTTATGGTTTGGGACAGATCGCTGAGGGCCTAGAAGACAATGGGTGGCATTAACATGGAGCTCATCAGGGGACCTGCTTCAAACCGCACATCGCTTTAGCAATTATACTGTATGTATTGTATGCAAAAGTATGTATGTATGTCTTTTAATTTACGTTTTCTGAACATACCAGCGCTTCAGGCTTCCAATGACATTATGGGCCCAGTTTTACAATGGAAATGTACTGATTTACGAATTACTTATGCCAGTAAACACTGTGGATTTCAGTGAAATAACAATGAGTAAATTAGAAGCAAGTGTGTAAGTTCTTTACTCTTAACTTTGCTCTTAAGTGGAACTTGTGGTCGTCCCCTTGTGTGTTAGAGGAGTAGTCAAAGATTTCCCATAAAAAGGTGGCAAACACCAGTTTCGGTATTATTTGTTGGGTTATTCGCCAACATTTGTAAAAGCATCTCCCACACTCACCTGGACACAGTGATAGAAGGAGAGGGGCCAATCAAAACAGTTTCCACAAATAGGAGAAAGGAGGGAGGAAGAAGCAAGAATAGAGAAAGAGTTGGACCAGAAGAGAAGCATATTTTACCTAAAAGAATAATTGAATTTCAAAGTTAATTTAACCCTAAGCCAAACAGAGGTGCTTCAAAGAGCATGTCCTAGTAAAAGTCCTGGTGTAGGGCGCCCACTCGAAAGCCAAGGGACCATGGCCCCCAAACCTCTATAGAGCACCAGGTTTATGCTGGACACTTTAGAGCGGACGACTAGGAATTACTTGGTTACCACCAGTTCACACTTTAACTGTATTCTGCACATGTGTAATTTTGCACAGTGCAAGAGAGGTTAATATCTGAAAGTTGGTGACACATTCAGCTTGGGCACCATAAAATTCTTCACGTTTTATAAGGTGGACATTCCGGCACTGGAGAACACAACAGATTTGAGAAAGTTCCTAGGCACTGTGTGATGGGATCTAACGTTAGAAAAGATAACAATTCACACTAGTCAATCACGCCATTCCTCTTTCTGAAGAACTTCTCAACGGAAGCACAACTTATTTTCAAATTTCATAAACTTATAATGGATGGACACGAAAAAAATGTGGCTATACCATGACAAAGGGTAATAGGACATTTAATTGGTTCTAAAAGATGCAGGTGAGTGCAAATATGGTTTGGGCATCTAAAAGTTTAGAAGTCTGCATGGGATGGGTACATTGTTGAAGTACTCTATTGTGTGGCATTACATTCCAGCATGGTTCATGGAGTGCTCAAAATCATACTGGTTTTGGAAAAGATGTGGCTGCAGGGGTGTGTTGCCTCACTTTCTTTGTGACTAGCCAACAATATTGCAGTTTTAGCCTTCAACACTGGTCAAAATAGATGTCATACTTGGAAGCACTACCCCAAGGAATCAGTTTATATTCTTTTGGACCGCCCCTAATGAAACGGTTACATTTGGAAATCCCTACGACTAATCTAGAAAAATATAAATAGCTATTGTTGTCCAAGTCCGGTACACCCATCATCCGACTTAAGTAAAAGGGTATTGATGCCTAGTTAACTTTCACAACCTATTTCTGGCAACCTGACTACCAATTGTGTAGTATGTCCTCAGAATTTAGGCCCATGAACAGACCTCTTCGGGAGGACTCCGTCCTGCTTGGGTGTTTATGGGAATAATGTGGCACTATGAGACATAAAAGCAGAGCTAGGGTCTAGGTGGGAGTCTTTGTAGCGAGTTGGGTTGGGGTTTTGGGATGGGTGGCCTCATTTTGGACTTTTGCGGTATATGTTTTCATCTTAATATTCTGTACATATATAACCACCAAATTAAGACTGCAGCTTTTTTCGCTAAAGAGTGTAAAAGGCCAGAGCATTCATCTTGCTTGTATTATTGTGAATTCTCTTTTGTGATTTAAAAAAAAAAAAACACACAATGAAAAGAGTTTGTAAACTTTAACTTTCGCACCCAAGCAGCCATTATAATATCTGCTTAAGGTAATCTTGAAGAATGTGTTCAGTTTCAACCCACTTATAGTCCTTTTTCTGTTCAAATGCGTTTGTGGGGCAACGCCTAATAATGTCGCCTAACACCACCATTGGTCACATATTGACGTTCTACATCCCACCCATGATCTTTTTTTTAAAAGTATTTAGGAATATTTTCTACGGCACACTCGTTTGGAATTAAAACAGTTGCTAATGTTTAGGGTTCCAGTGACGCAAACGGACTAAAGATACAATGTAGCTGGTAAAGAAACCAAAATATAACAAGCTTGGGGACATAGACTGACACTGTAGTTGCTCTTTGTACAAAAATTAAATCTGTGATAGAAAAAAATAAATCCGTATTATTCCCTGTATAGTCTTACTTGTTATGTAATAGATATTATACTCTCTCTGCGTAAATTAAAAAAACATCATATATAAAACCGTCCAAAATGCAGCACGTTTGAAAAAAGTAACACATGCAATAATCACCATGAGTTAATGAGTCCTCCGCGCTCCTGAAACTAAACTGAAATGACTCCTCGCGCAGCGTGAAAACAATGGCGGCCCTGGTGTTATTTACCGCGCGCGCGGATTCTGAAACGGGATTGCGTCACGGTCTGCCCGCTGACAGGGTCAACAAAACCGGGATATCAACGGAGTCGGGATGTGGGTGTTACTTGTCACCGATAAAGACCAACGTGGTACCGCGAATTACACTTGTAAACGTTATTTGTGCCGACTATTTTTAGCGGTTTTATAAGGCGCGAAGTCGACCCGGGGGTATTGGAGCAGCACCAGTTACAGTACACGCGATCATCGCATTCTTGGTTTTTTTTTTGTGTGTTTTTTTTAAGGCACGGGGAGATTAAGTGGTTTGCCCAGAATCACAGGATGATTAGCCGACGATGAGACTCGAAAGGGTTTCCCAGTTCCAAAGTTGGCAGCGGTGGCCGAAACGCCACATCCTCTACCCATGCGTTACCCCTATCACACTGGTTTGCATGGGTGCTTACCAGGCAGGCCCAGTGGTACCCAGTTGTGAATGTTTTTTCGCCGTCTACTAGTTCTAAGTCCCACGCTTCTCCTTATGGAGTACCGCAGGGCTCGATCCTCAGCCCATTGTTGTTTAATATCTATGTTAGCCCTCTAGCCACAATAGCGGAAGAGGCTGGGTTGTCTATCTTCTTGTATGCTGATAATACCCAGCTAATCTTCTCCTTGTCCACTAATGAGACATCCATGGTGTCATCTCTCCAGGTAGGGCTGCAAAAGATAGCTAACTGGATGCACACTAATTGGTTAAAATTAAACGGTGGAAAGACTGAGGTTCTGATCCTGGGGAAAAACAAAGATCTTTGGGGCCCCCGTCATTGGCCTCCTCAAATGGGCGATCTGCCTCAACCGGTGCAAACAGTACGTAATCTAGGCGTAGTCATAGATGACCAGCTATCTATGAGGCAGCAAGCAGTCAAGGTCGCCTCAACCCGCTTCACCATCCTAAAATGGCTCCGAAAAGTACTCTGGATGTTGCTTAGTCCCACACAAGAACAGTGATCCAGGCCTTGATTATGTCCAGGCTGGACTATGGCAACGTCCTGTACTTGGGAGCAAATAAGGAGGTGGTTTGAAAACTGCAAGTAGTTCAGAACTCGGCAGCTAGACTGCTCTGCCATGTGCCTAAAAAGTCCTCCATTTCAGGTTCTCTCCGTGACCTCCATTGGCTTAGGATAGAGAATCGTACTAAATTTAATGCCCTATGTTTTATGCATAAGATCAAGCTGGGCACAGCACCTCAATATCGGAGTGCCTTAGCCCATTCATATCTTCCAACACGCTTGCTTCGATCCTCCTCTCGGGCCAAATTTCTTGTTCCCAGGTTCAAAAGGACACGTATGGGTGGCCGGTCTTTCTCTTATCTGGCCCCTTCATTGTGGAATTCACTCCCCGTGCCGCTCCGGCACGTAACCAGTTATAAAAATTTTCGTAAGGGCCTAAAAACTTGGCTATTCAACCAGTAGATGTTATTTCTTTCTTTCGCACTGTGTCCGATGGCGCCGGGAAACCTCCGGGTAGCTGTGCGCCTTATAAATTTAATAATAATAATAAAGGGGTCATATAATAAATGATGTAATAACAGCTCTCGGAACCCGAGGATGAATGATCACACAAAGGGCCATTCTGGAATGCCTATTGTGGGTGATTAGAAGCAGGACTTTGTGCAAAGATCACAGTGTATCTTCTCTGCTGTGGGTGACCCTTCCAATTGGATGGGTACTGGGAGGTACAGAGCACTTGCACTGATTTGGTTTTAAGGAGAGAGTACCGGCACGTCCCAGAAGGAGTGCAACTCTTTTAATTGGGGAGTGCTGGCACTCTCAGTAAGAGGAAGGTACTCTGCAGTAGTGAGTACTTGTACTTCAACATTTGCATTTCAAACACAGCGTACAAAAGAGGGTGTGCAACTTGCGCCGATAGTGCTGTACACATATGCCACCAAGATTATTTGTGCTTAATTTTACACTGGAAGACTTAAGCCCACCAGGGGCACTGTCTACATCCTATACTACGCCAGAATTTAGAAAGATGTGAAAGAACAAATAATCATTTAAAAATGTAATGTCATTTATCTTCTTTAATATTAGAAGAGCATAGCCCCCATTTGGTAAATATTTAACACAGCTTTTTTAAATGACACAGAGAACAATACGATTTTTCGTCCTAGGTTTCCATTTATTCAAAGACAAAGATGTTTCTAAACAAATTCAATTTGTCTAGAAACTTGCAAGGACAGTCTCTCCACTTGCTGCCTACATTATTTTAGAACATTTGCAATTTGGCATTAGACATTCCTAATTTAGAGAAGCAATTGTGTGCTTTCACACGGCGTGTCTGAAATACTAATGTTGCCGTCATCCAAATTCTATTTCCAATCAAAGGAGACGTACTATTCACGCTGCTATAATAAAAAGGTAAACTACGAAAACAGAAAAACAAAATGGCTATGCTGTGACTCTGCACATACATAGTAAGTTGTATGCGAACCATTTACATAAAGTTGCATTATAAAGGCAAATCTTCCAGAAAATAGCGAGATCATTTCACTAATCTCATAACAGCAGGAAGTGACATCATAAGACTGACTGTGCTACAGAATAGCGACATGAAGAATATCGACATACAAGAATATCAAGGGCAGAATATCAAAGGGAAGTACATATAGCGAAGAGCAGATTTACTCTTCCTAACTCCACATCTCCGTACCTTGAAGATATATATACCCCATGGGAACATATATATTGGGTTAGGTGTAGCAAATCTAGACTTACCTGTCAATAATGGTTTTTTTATTTGTTATATTTTGTCCTTGTTATGTAGTAACATCAATATTCTGACTTCGATATTTAGTATGCACACCCATAAGACCTTTAACTCTGAGATCAGGCCATTGCATCTTTAAAGAACCCTTTTAATCGAAAATGTGAGCATGGTAATACACAAAGATTGTTAAAAGGCACAAACGTTAAGTACTAAAATCATCAAAATCGAAAGGCATAATCACTTTTAAAAGAGAGAGTCAGATTTGGTTAATCGCAAGGGTTGAAAGCATCATCATATAGGTGTAATAAGAGCTACTTCTTTTGCTGCCTTTAATAACAAATATTCAGTGAAGCATCGATACCAAAAAAGTCTATATTCAAAATCAATATGTTGTTAAATCAGCATTTGTATAGTGCCTTACACCATCAGTAAGCAAACGTATTTTAACAGTTACAAATGATAAAATACTGTATGCGTAAAATACAATGGTTTTTGCTTTATAATTCCAGAATGAAATCATAACATTTTAACAGAACGGAAGCCCTAAAAGCAGGAAAAAACTATAAAATGCACTAAAATGTGATGAACTGAGGCACAGTAAAATAGGATTACTGGATTTACCTAAGATCACGCAATGTCATCAAGTGGGGAGCCTGTGACTAGAGCCTACCTTTGCTTGCCCCACCTTGGACCATCTTAACACTAGGCCACAGCTTCAAAGAGCTGCTATCAATTTCTAATTCTCGGAGGCGCACTTCAGGAGGAGGCGGCCCGCATAGGGTTATATTAACAAGTACATCTCTTAAAGAAGGAAATGCATTTTATATTACCTTGCTTAATTTGTCCTTGCACTGCACCGCTTGCGCTGGCTGTCTGGGGACTCTTCCCTTTCTCCGGAGTGCCTGGTTTGGGAGGCCTAAAACATAAAACCAGCCTTTAATGAAACCAACAAAGGCACAAAATCCAGTGTACGGTATAGACTAGATCAACTTGATTAACACTAACCTGTTTGCTACTGAAAATATACTGTCAGAGATGAAACCAAGATCATTGTTAGGTTGAGCCTACGAGACAGCGTAAGCTGTACAGTTGCAAAAGACCTCTTGTAAGATTACCAAGAACGTACAGTGGGCTCAAAGCCCGCCCGTTGCTCATCATTTGTTGGCTTTACTACCACTTTCATTTGCTTGCTTCTTATTTGATGACTTGCCTTATCCATCTGGTGCGAGTCCCTCCCCTAAGCCATAGCCTCTTTATTTATGCCCTTTCACTGCTTACTTATAGGTAACTACTTTTCTCTTTTTACTTAAGCACTCCATGAGAGGGCATGTGTTTTCTAGCTGCCTCCTTTGTGTGCTTCTCTGTCCTCCACGATCCAGGTATCTCTCTGTCTCGTCCATGTGCTTCCTTCTCCCGCTCCATGTGTTCTCTCTGGCTCTTCTCCCCCCTGCGCTCCATGTTGCTCACACCCATGTGTGTCTCCCTTCGAGTCCATGTTGTTCTCTCTCACCCTCCTTGCTCTGCCCTCCTCAAGTACTTCTTTTCCCTACCCCACTCCCTACCTCAAGCATCTCCTCTGTTGTCCCATTCCCACTCAGCAGTCTTGTTTTTTTAATTTTCGCTTTTTTTCTCTGTAGCGCCCACACAAAATTGCTGCCGGCCCTCGCATTTATAAATTAAAGCACTTTTGCACAACTTTATTTTCATATTTTTTATCTACCAATCAATATTGCAAAATAAATAAAATGGCACCCGTGTCACATGTATGCATCCATCATGACGTATGCACGCACCTACAAAATGACACAGCTGCGCCTACAAAATGATGCAGCTGCTTCACTGTGTCTGTTTTTTAGTTTGTTCAGGCTGTACAGCATCAGCAATAAGTAAGACGTTTTAGCTTTGCCAATGCTTGCTTAAAATGTATCAACTACAAACATATGCCTTGTACATGTTACATTTTAAGAGGTCACTGACAACAGTGAAGTCTCCAGAAATAATTTATAGTTGGGCACCCAGAGTGGGTAACGATAAAACTGGTGTGGCCACCTATGATGGGAAATGGTTGTGTGTGTGCCCACATGTGTGAATATATAGATCAATTTATTAACATCCATACATAAAGTAATTATTTCATAAAATGAGCTTTTACTTTATAAGCTATAAGGAAAGCGGATATAAAAGAACGACTCTTTTTGCCACCTGTTGTAGATGTCTAATGTTCTGGTTCAACTTTAGCTTTTTTTCTCAAGGCTGAGAACGAAAACTGCTCCCTATCTCATAAAGACCATTAACGGTCAACCAATACTCACTATCACGGAAGTTCATGGCTGGAGATCGTTTCTTGCCTCTGACATTTTAGTACAGTAGACAAAAGTTTAATGGAGGGAAGGACACTGCCAACTGTTCTAAACTTCTTGTGCCCCACCCAACGCCTGTTGGGTTGTGCATTGAGCAGCTATACCCTATACCAGGGCTTTAAGTGGGCCGGGTCTGTCCGGGTCTGAGCACCGGCAGTTATTTTTTGGGGCCCTCGAAACGGGTCTCTATCGGGCTCTATTTTCGCGGCTTGCAAAGGTAGTCCTTTCTTTTTTTTTTTTTTTTTCTGGACTGCAGTGAGAGCTGTTTCCTCACTGAGTAGTGGAGGTCACGGCATGACGTCCACGGCACGACGGCATGATGTCATGACAGGTGAGTGTTGTTGGAGGAAGGGAAACCCTTTAAGAGAGCCATTTTCTCTCAGGATTTCCCTTCTCCTCTTTCAGCGCAGGAGCAACGTCGTGGTGGTGCCAGCGTGGGACCTTCGTCACCTTCTCTTTTTCCAGCGCAGGAGCAACGTCCTTGTGGTGCCAGCGTGGGATGATGAAAACCGAGACTTTTAGAAACAGGTATTACCTTCTCTTTCCTCCTTTCGTTTATTTGCTCCCCTGTGAAATGGATCCAAAAAGAAAAACACTTTTGCTGGCAACGTCCTCTTTTTCTGACTTTTTTCAATTTCTAAGTGCAGCCTCGGGGTGGAGAGAACTAAAACATTCAAAATATGAAAAGTAACTAGCTAAAGCAAGACAGAGTGGTTGCAAGGTGGCCAGATTGATTTATTCACACCTAAACACATTAGCGCCACTTTACAGTGTTTGCCAGTGAAGCGCTACTTTTGTTTTCTCGTCTCTCTTTGAACAACATTGTTTTCCCTGGGTGGGAAAGTGCACTATTCCTGGAGGTACTGAAATACCTGCTTGATGGGTGAATTGGAAAACAAAATGTGTACACCTGCTGTGTGTTCACGAATGTGGTCTTTTTAAACCATACTGCTTACATTTTGGAAGGATATAAGCAATGGGCATTGAAACGGGTCCCTTCTGGGCCCTGTAGTCATGGCCTTAACTTTTCAGGCAAAAGCACTCACTAATTTCTGAATAATGAGTGTAAAAAGAAAAAGGTAACCATGTTGTTCCTGCTTACATTTCATGTGCTTTACTTAATCTTGCATTCTCTAGGAGTGTTTGCTTTTTCTAGGATGATGTTAATTTTTTTTTAGGCAGCATATTGCTCTTGTCTAGTGCGTAATTTGAATTGAGTCACATCCAGGTGTTTATAGCGGGTCAGGGTAGTGCAAGTTTCTCTCAGTGTGGCACTATGGTGTTCAGTGGGGGAGAGGATGTGGCACTATGGTCAGAGCTGCTGAATTCGGAACTGGGGAACCAGGTTCAGCCTTCATGACCAGACCACTCCCGCTGAGGGAGCACATTCCCATGCTAGACCTTAGAAGGCCCCGCAAGATCTTAAAAGCCCTGGTGTCTTAGCACCAGCAGGTGGACCCTAGCAGTGGCATGTGTGGGTTAACCTTGAAGGCCTGTCCGCCACAATTTATTCTGAAGTTCACCTCCAGTCTTGCAGGCAGGCCTATGAAGCAGCACACCATAGAGTGAACGTGACTCTGTCACTGAGGTCAAAGGACCCTTGAGCAGGGTGGCTCTAGGGCAGTGCGAACGCACCAGGCGCTGACCACCCGCGATCCATGCAGCTAACAGCAGTGGGGCAGAGGGGCCGGGTAAGGGGGATTTCAAGGGACGATGGCGAGGGAAAATTAAATAATTAATTTTCTTTCAGCATCATTCCTCGAAACCCCCCCTTACCCCGCCCCACCGCTGTTACCTGCACGGACCGCGGGTGGCACTGACTTCAGGTGGGGGCGTCGTGTTTGCAAGTATAATATGGTTTTAAAAGCACTTGCTGTCTCCTTACTGGCCTCCAACAATTTTAGGCAACAATAAAAATGTCATGATAACTCCAGGGATTAATGTTCTTAGTAGAGAGAGATGGTGTTTTGTCTAGTGGACGTTTTGACTCATGGAAAGGAAGCGACTTCATGATTTTCTTAAGCACACAATGCTAGTTATCTTGATTTAGACCACGCCCCTACTCGGATAGGCCACCCCCCTTGAAGAGATGTGCCACGCCCCTTTTAGAGCACCCCCCGTTTTTTTTTCCCATTTAAAGCCCTGCCCTATACCTTTTTTAGGGTCGAGCCTGCACTAGTGAGACACTATTGTATACAAAAAAGGGCTTTGAGCCCGCCCATTGCTTACCATTTGTTGGCTTCATGTCACTTTTCTTTACAGCCTTCTTAATTGGACGGTGCATGCAAAACGTCACTTCCGATCATTGCTGTGCAGCAGGGAACAAGCACAGATCGATTCAAGTTAATCCCTGCCCATCCGCTGCTCCCGACGTGATTGAGGTACTCTTTCTTCCCCCTGTCTGTTGCTCCCTCCATAGCCCTAGTTCTAATTATTTTCGGCTCTTGTTTCTCATGCCGCTTGTCTACAGTGTGTCGACGATGCAAGGACACCGCTCTCACTCGTTCATACAGATACACATCTGTTCTTGCACTCACCAGGCGCACACAGAGTCGTGCCCCAGCGGGTGAATATCAACTAGCAGAGCCCAGATGTCATAGACTTTTTAAAGAGTCTCATAGTTCCCCTTAAAGAAAATGGATTCTTTTACTATCCCATCTCACAGCCCGGTTCGGTACTAACCCAAAGAGTGATGTTTTTTACTTGAAGCTTATTTTGGTTTTAACAATGTGCGTCATCAGCTCCTACGAATCCAAAGTCTATACAGAATGCACCCGAGGCTGACAGCACATCATGAGCCTAGAGCTCCCAATGACCTCTGCACCAAACATCCTCTAAACGAGCACGTGACAGTGTAAGCTCGTTAGAAATATTTGCCCCAGAAACATTTGAGTACAGGTACTGCCCAGTCCCCCTTGAACAGTGAAGCATTTGCCGTTCCCCACATACTTTATATCTGTTCACTCAATCAAACATTATTTGTACATAGTCTCCCGCACATCATTTTTTCGGCCCATTCCTTATAGAAAATATACGTATGTGCCTTGCCCGCCCCTTGTACATTTATTTGTCCTCTCTCTGCTTTATAATATGTGCCACGCCCTATTTTTCGTTATATGTTGTATGTACCCTGTCCTCTACACCACTTGCACTGTTCTCTATACATGATAACTGCCTGTTGGGCAGATTCACTTGTGCAGCTAAGAGCCTAATGCAATTATGCATCGCTCAGTCGCGGCTGCACAATGAGTGTTACTATTGGTGCTAAATCCGTGCAAACATACGCAGAGCGCTATCTGCCAGCTTATCATCTGCAGACTTTTGATGTCATTTCCCCTGGCCATCACTTCTTGGGGTACATGATTGTGCCCAACGAGAGGCTCGCAGAAAAATTACATTGCCATAAAGTAAACGGCAAGTGAGACACGAGGGTTAATTCCTGCACCATTTCTGATCCTGAGGGTTTCCAAGCGCTTTGCAAGGACGATCAAGGTTAGTTTATAGCTGGTGAGTTGGTGTTTGACGCACTCTGCTCGTGCTGCTGTGCTATACATTTACTCCCCTAGTCGAGGTCGCCTGCTGCCGAGGGCTGTGTGCCAACAATAGGCCACAGGTCAGAACACCGGGGAAGCTCTCATCCTTTTCCTGCAGCGCACGGGCAGTAAGCGCTATATACAAACGAGGCGGTTGGATTTGCTATTGTGATAACATGAACTCTGTGTGTAAACTGACCTGCTTCAGAGGTCTGTGTGATCTTACGCTCATGTTTTTCAACCACGTCGGATCCAACGAAGCTTTCATCATTTTATTGTAGCTTCACAACCATTGTGAAATCTGTATGTACTAACAACGTTTTTTGCGCGTTCCTGGAATCATTGGTTCTTTGAGACGTCTCAGGGTACAGTTGGGTTAAAGGGTGAAAGCGCCTCCTATAAAGCGATGGCTCTGCTGCTTTAGTGCTTTAATAAATAAATCCGCTGCAGGTTGGGCAACTTGGCCTTTGATCCTCCTGACGTGGTTAAACTTGATATGGTTAACTGATATTTTATCATACAGTGCCCCCTGAGGACTTGCACTTTACACATACACGACATGTTATGTCACCTTATGCTTTGTTATTTTATGTCGTGGTTAGGTTGCAACCCTCAAGTAATATGTCCGATGTTATTACGTAATCTGAAAACCTGTGAAAGCAAGCGTTGGACACAAATACATTTGCAATATTTAGCTTTGGGGGTATTCGGAGATGTGTGTGTGTGTGTGTAAACACAGGTATCCTTGGCTTGGTTATAAGGTGGTGTTTCACTTACACCCGAGGCCCTTCACTAAACATACTGCACAAACGGAGCTGAGAGTGCAGAGGGGGCACCGATGTCAGCATCTGAAACCTTATGTTTTCTATAGGTGGACTTACATCCCGTTCATTGCTTACTATTGGTTGTCTCTCATTTGCTGGCTTTTTAGTGGTCAGCCTGCGTGTGTTTGTCACTCCTCTGGAGCATATACACATTACTTGTGTCCTTCCGCTACTCATTTTTTTATGCACTACGTCTTTGTGTTTGAGCACTCTACCAGAGTGTGTCTTTTCCAGCTGGCTTCCTCCTCTTCTCCCCCATCTGTGTCCCTCCCTCGTCTGTTTCTTTCCCCCACCCACTTTACAGTCTTCCCTCCTTACGTTGTTGCTTGCCCCCACACACCCACCTTCTGTTGTCTATTTTATTGCTTGTGCCATAGCACTTTTTCCCACCCCTTCAATTGTCAGTGTTGCACCCTCCACACATCCTTTCCCTCTCCTCAGTGTTCCCACGCCAGCAATAAAAAAAGCACTATGACGTGGCTAGCGCAGGCTGGTTTACAGCATTTTATTTTTTAACTTTCAGCCTTGCTGCACAGCGGCCACACTGCTGTACAACATGACTGAAAACATTGACCTAGCCAAAAGCGAGCTTGTAGCCAAGGCCTACTGGTTTTGCCAATGCTTGTTTATTTAGATCCCTCCTAGGGGACAGCTATTAGCTGCCACCTCTTGTGGACTGACTCAAAGATTTACAGTGGGCTTAGAGCCGATCCTTTGCTTAGAATCGGTTGGTTTTCCTCAGCCGCGGTTTCTGTCCATGGGCGTCGGGGCTCTGCCCCGTTACATTCAGCAATAATAACAATGCTGAATGCTCATATTTTGTTTTAATTTTAAAAAATACCCCCTTTTGTAATTTTGTATGTTTAACACTGGGCACAACCTGCCCCATTCACGGACACCAGCGTTGTCCAAAAACCATGTGGACACCGTCATCATGTGACTCAGTCACTGCGTCTGCTTGCTTGCTCTCCAGGCGGGCCCAAAGAAGTCTTAAGTGTTTGCCGGGCTGACAACCTCACAGCCCTGAAGCCTGTGAGGTCATCAGCTCAGCAAAGACCTAGCTTCAAGGCTTAGTCTCCAGCCCTGATGGCGTGGAGGTAAAGTTAGCCCCGGGCGTTTTAAATACAAGCCCGGGCTCGCTAACTCTCCACGTCAATAAGAGAGTGGAGAGCTTGTCACCCCACCCTTTCCCAACTCGTTACAGGGCGTGGTGAGACCCACCCTGTGACGAATTGGGAAAGGGTGTGTCAGGCGGGAAGCCAAGGAATCGAGTCTGCGCAGACTCGACCTGTAGTTTGTGAGGCTGCTTCCCGGGCGTCTGTCAATCCTGGTTGTGGATGCCATTTTATTAACACTGCACATCTGTGAGACCTACTGCGCGTTTGGCAGTCGAGGTAGTCTGATTTACTGCAGCGCTGGCAGCTAGTCCCTTGCACACAGCACTGCAGGTTGGGGACTTGTGCACGTCGTGTGAGGTGTTATTGTGTGAACTCGGGCAGTTCACCAGCCGGTAAGGCCCAGGCCCATCTTTTTACTTATATTCAGTGGTGGTTAAGGCTTTGTCGCATGGATGGATGTTGGGGAGGGTGGCAGACAGGGCAGACACGGTGCATTGTTTCCAGCCACTCATCTCCTCTAACGACAAGCAGCAATACGTTTTATGTTGGGCTATAGTTCCTATAGCGCAACATAAAATGAATTGCCGCTTGGCGCCAGAGCAGATGAGGCCAGAGGCTTATATTGAAACAGAAATATTCAGGCGGGCGACTGGCAAAATCGGGACTGCTGGTATGTATGCATACGTAACTCTCCCTTACCCCTTTTTGTAAACGAGCAGAAGCGTTTACTAATAGGGGGAAGGTGGAGTTCCTGGCGGCCGAGCTCAGGTACGTACGCATACATACCAGCAGTCCCGATTTTGCCAGTCGCCCGCCTGAAATTGTCGGTTTCAACACGGCTTCTATTGTGAAGGCAATTTCAGGCGGGAGACAACCAAAATCGGGACTGTTGGTATGCATACATACCGGAGCTCTGCCCCAGGAACTCCGTCTGTTGTACATGAGTGGGCATATGCAAATGTCACCGGTCACCTCTGCCTTTGTCCCACTGTCTGTGTGACCACTGTTTTAATGACCAAGAGTCATTCTGTGACAGAGTGCCCCTGTCTACTTCTTTCTTTGAGTCTCCCTGTCCAGTGTTTTCCTGTGCAAAAGATTCCTGGTCTCTGTGAAGAGAAGTGTTTACAAATCGGGGAAAAGCGGAGTTCCTGGCGGCAGAGCTCCAGTACGTACGCATACCAAAAGTCCCAATTTTGGAAGACACTTTTAAACTTCGAAGTTCCCCTCTCAAAATGTGACACTGAGAGAATGCACTTTGACATTCCCGGTGATGAGGGCCTCGTGCTTGGCACCGAGATAAGAGCAGCAGGCATCTTTACCAATGTAATGTACCCGAGTTGTGTACATAAAAATAAGAGTAGCAAGCACTTTATTATTTCAATGTACTTGAAATTAATACTGTTTAGTCAATTAATTTATAGTCAGTGCTCTGTCATTTATCCTTTTAGCTCATGTTACTATGAATGCTTTACCCTACTACTTGGATATATATATCTCCTACTGCCGATAGCCAGTAGGTAGTTATAGTTAGGACCAAAGAAGACTAATGTTCAACACTACACGCAGTTGAACTGGTTGCAAAGACGAATTTGTGACCATACTGCTGTGTACCCTGGGACATCTATGTCTAGTAGAGTGTTCACCAGCAGGACTGGGCACAGGCAGATGCAACTCCCCATAGGCCAAACCCCCCCCCACTTCACCAAGCCCAGCCTCACCACTCACATACCTCACCAGCCGCCACTGGTTTTTCTGTTACTCTCATTTGCTTGCATTTTATTCAGTGGCTTATCCTTTCCTCTTCTCGTGTTTGTCCCGGCCCTCGAGAATAATCTCTTTACTATCTCTTGGTATAGCAGACTTGGTCCTTCCACTGGGACCTTTCTTCAGTCATTTGGTGATGCTGTTGTCCCTCTGGCTCTCCGATTCTCCAACTATATTGTTTTAGGAGACCTTAATATTCATCTTGACCAGGCAGAGGCCAGGGAATCGTCTGACTTTTTGGACATTCTTCACCTTGCCCAACTCTCCCAGTGGATAAGCAGTCCCACACACCAAGCGGGACACATTCTGGATCCTATATGCACCAATTTCCCCATTGAGGTAGTAGATCCGTCCCTGGTCGGACCACTTTTTAACCTATTTTTCATGGACAATCATCAATGCTGATCCCCCTGCTCGTAGCCACCGTAAACCAGCATTCAGCAAAATTGATCCGCTTGCGTTCAATCAGGCCTTAGATGCCTCTAGGCCCGCCCTCCAGGGTGATCTTGAGGGCTGCCTTGCTGGTTTTACAGACTGGGTGACTAATGCTGTGGATACGTTAGCTCCATTATGTCCTCCCAGGTTTTCTAGGAAGTCTCCTTCTAAACCCTGGTTCACCCCGGAACTTAAAGTGCTCAAACATGATTGTAAAGTACTTGAGCGAAGGTGGCGCCGCAGCGACTTTTGTCCAGCGGCTAAGCTGCAACTTAGGCATAAACAAAAAACCTACTATGAGGCCATAATTCAGGCCAAAAGGTGCTTCTATTCAGCACGTATTGACTCTGCCAACAATAATACCCAGGAAATCTTCGCAATTGTCCAGAGCTTTACGTCGCCTACCGCCCAATTTAATACGTCTCCATCTACGGACTCATGGTGCGACAATCTTTCCTGTTTCTTCAGAGATAAGATCTGTACCATACAAGCGTCTTTTTCCTCTTGCAAGAGTGCCTTAGGGGTCTTGTCGGTGACATCATCAGTTAACCCTACTCACTTCTTCCAGGCTTTCAGTCACATGGACCTGTCTGACTCTCTTAAAATCTTAAAGAGCCTGAAGTCGGGCTCTCCCTCGGACCCTTGCTCAGCCAGACTGTTGGCAGCGGCTGCTGAGACTATCAATGCCGAAGTGAACAGCATCATTAATTTGTCCCTGCAGAAAGCTTGCGTTCCGGAGGTCTGGAAGCAGGCCAAGATTCTTCCCCTCTTAAAAAAGCCTTCTTTAGACCCTCTTAGCCCAGGGAATTACTTCCCCATCTCCCTCCTGCCCAGTTTAGCTAAGGTCTGTGAGAAGGTGGTGACTAAACAACTCACTGAGTTTGTTGAAAGCGCAGGTCTCCTGCACCCGGCTCAGTCAGGGTTTAGGGCCTCCCACAGTACCAAATCAGCCTTGGTAGAGGTCTCAGATGCCATTCGGGAGTGCTTGGACGCCGGCGGCAGGGCAGCATTGATTTTGCTTGACCTGTCGGCGGCGTTTGACAAGGTCCCACACTCACGGCTTCTCACGCGACTTACCGAGATAGGGGTCTCTGGCACTGCTTGGGGCTGGATCAGGTCCTTCCTGGATGGACGGGTCCAGCAGGTCTGGCTTCCGCCGTCCTCTTCCGCTCCCCAGACAGTGACCACAGGGGTCCCCCAGGGGTCCTCTCTTAGCCCCCTCCTTTTTAACATTTACGTTACACCATTGGTTTACTTGGCAGAAGAACTGGGGGTGAAGATTATCGCCTACGCTGACGATACCCAGCTTCTCTTTACATGGGAGAAATATACAGACTCAGTGTCTTCTGCAAAGCACTGTATGTCCTCCGTTTTTAAATGGCTTGCCTCCGCGCAGCTCAAATGCAACGAAGAGAAGTCCGAGATCCTCCTCTTCGGGAAATTTCCACCTAAGTTTAGGGACACTCTCTGGCCACCAGAGTCCCCCCTGCCTACCTCAATTGGGAAGCCCGTTAAGAACTTGGGGGTGTGGTTTGAGGAGAACCTTTCCTTCTACACTCAGGTCAAGAAGCTTGCTGCCACTTGCTTCGGACTTCTTAAAACCCTAAGGAAGTTTCTCCCCCTTCTGCCTCGGGCTGCGAAAGAGACAGTCATCCGCGCCCTCATTCTATCTCGGCTGGACTACGCCAATGCTCTCTATGTGGGCATTCCTGGCTACCTGCTGAAAAAGCTTCAGGTGGTCCAGAATGCGGCAGCCAGGCTTCTCCCTTGACTTGCCCTCCAGAAGTAGTGTGAGCCACCACTTGCGCTCATTGTACTGGCTGCCCGTGGCTGCAAGGGTTAAGTTTAAATCGTTAGTCATTGCCCACCGTGCTCTCTACAGCCAAGGCCCTACTTACCTGCAAAACGCTTCTCTTTCTATGCCCCTCTGAGACAATTGCGCTGCTCGTCTCAACTTCTGGCTCTGGCTCCCCGCTTTAAATGCCAGAGGTTAGGTTGCAGCTCTCTTGCCTGGAAAGCGGCCGTGGCATGGAACGCCCTTCCCTTTGCTCTTCGGAACATCAAGGATCCACTGGCTTTTAGAAAGCTCCTGAAAACACATCTTTTTGTCGAAGTATCATTCTCCACCCCCTCGTATGGCTCTGCGCCGGGACACTCCTGAGTAAAAATTGAAACTTTTTACGTTTTTGTTAAGCATTACATTGATGTGCATCCTTACGGTTTCTCGTGTGTTGCTTACCCCCACTCATAAGAACCCTCCCTTGTTTCTCCTTTACTCATCCCTCACCCACTCCTCAGTTGCTTATCTACCCCCCCCGCGCTGCTGCAATAGAATATATATATATATTTTTTTTTGGAGGGCACAGTCGGTGCCATTAGTTGTCAGGTTTCTGTTGCTCCCTCCCCCACTGTTTTTTGCCCCCCACCTGCTCCTTCATTGCTTCCCTTGGCGGTTATGTACTTTTTTTTTTTTTTTTTTACTTTGATGTGTTTTTGGAGGGCCTGGAACCGGACATTTGCTTCTGGGTGCTCCGCTGCCTGAAAAACGCTTTCACGCACTTCAAGTTTCATTTTTTGTTTATTTTATCTACTGATCAAAAGTGGTATCTGGCATATTAAATCGATAAATAATAAAAGACAAAATGACATCTGCGTCATTCCATAGGGGCTCACTTGCATGGTGATGCATGCATGCAGCTACAGAATGGAGCAAGTAACAGTGACCATATCTTCATGTACTTATAAGGCACTGACATAGCCATAGCTCTGCAACGCGCAGCCTTCTGGCTTTGCCCACGCTTGCCATTTCATAATTGCATAATTCTTCTGCCAGAAGCGAAGTACACCAATGTAACCAAGATATACAGTGTAGAAAAAGATGCTTGGTTACATCAAATAGGTAGGTATGTACATTATACGAACACGAGCGACAGACAAAACACTTAGCCGGGTTATACACAAAATATTAATTGCAAAGAATATAGCAGAGAGTGATGGCACCGGCTGCTACCTAAAGGCCGCTGGCGAGCAGGCAAGATCTGCTATCAAGGCGCACTGAAAAAGGCATGGGAATATAGTGCCGATATGGGTGGGACATCCACTTCTAGAAAAGGTTGTATATGATTCGCAAAAGGGCGCAGGATTTTGTTTGCACATAAAATAGTTGAAGTAAATATGGGAGCAGATTGGAAACGGAGTGTGATGAAACCGAGGTAGGAGGTTCCTATTGAAGTGATGGGTCTCCATTTATATCGGGTGTTATGCTTGGCTGACAGCCAATGTAGAGAGGTAGATCACGCCCTGTATTTGTGACCTTGTCATGCAAGGAGGAGTGATGGGGAGTCCAATTACTAGACTGGTACAATATCCCAATTTGCTCAATTCTATTTTTTCTCCCAATTGTGCCCACTGAATTTGCTTGACAATACAGCACCGCTTTTTTCTCTCTCTCAACTACGGGGGGTATCTGACGCCTACGGTACAGTATACTGCTTAAGACTAGCATAATTACTGTATTGAAATATAGTAAGTGGCATTTAATAAGGAGACAAATTAATTAACTATTTTGCCAAGCAAACCAAAAATAGCAGTGTTTTCTAACTGCATTTTGGGGCACTTGGTCCCATTTCCACAATTATATCCCAGGCAGCTTATATTTTAAAAAGCGGTTTTACATTTCCATGTTGTCCTGATGGATTTGACTTTATATGTTGGGCACAGCACAACTTATCCGCAGATTAAGCAATCATGGTATCATGGCGGTCTCTTCTCCATAGTATCCTGGCACATGCAGATCGGCATGACCTGCAAATCCCCAGCACGCTACATCTCTCTTCGCCCAATAACACTGTGGATCATAAACTGCTGTTGGATCACCCTGTCTCAGTGAACCTTAAAATGGCTTCACTTCTCTTGGGCAGGGAGTAAAGAGCAAATCAAAATAGGCCTTTTCTGCCTACCTCTGTTCAAGAAAAATGAAGAGTTCCCAGAGAGTAGCTGCTGTAACTGTTTTTCAAAATCTATGTGACATCACTCAAAAAGGATGCTGAGGAAGAAGAGGCTCAATCTTCATTCTCATGAAGACGGCATGCAGCGAGGCCTAGTTCGAGCTGTAGCAGTGCAATCAGAGGTTACTGGGCTCCAACTGTAATAACGGGAGTCATCTACAGTGTTGTTTTCAGGCCATAGTAATATTGACCCCTGCTCTGAGCCCTAAAACAGGTCCCTGGTGCGCTCCCCAGGCCTATTTAAAAATACCCCTCCCCTGAGCCCTAAAAGCAGACCCCCAGCCCTTGTAAATAATACCCCTCCCCCAGCCCTAAAAGCAGATCCTTGCGCGACCCCCCCTGACCCCTAGCACTTCTAAAAAATACCCCTTCCCGAGCCCTAAAAGAGGACCCCTGCGCGACTCCCTCAGCCCTTTTTAAAAATACCCACCCCAAGCCCAAAACCCTAAAACTGTAGCCCCACGCCCCAGGCTCAATCCCCCTTACCTCTCCACGACGACCAGGCAGCTACTCTGGGGCACGGTGCACGTCATAAAGAGGAAGCAGGAGGGTCTCTCTGTTTCCTCTAATGAAGCGATAGGCTTCACCCCCTTACCACATATATAGCCTTACCACACATATACCTTTATCATATATATCTTTACGACGTAATTCGATGTAAAGGCATGCGTGGTAAAGGCATATGCGCTGTAAAAAAATGCATGGTTAAGGCTATGCGTAGTAACGGTGCATGCGTTGCAGTGCATGCGTGGTAAAGGCTATGCATCTTAACAGCCATGTTGTAATGGCGGTTTCCCTACTGGATTACCACCCTTTTTCACTTCAGTCAAGGGATAGCAAAATATAGCAGTCCACTTGGGGACTCCTTCGATTTTGCGAATGGCTCACCACCCCAACTTGCAGTTGGTAACTTTGCAATGTCTTACAACATGATTTTGATTGGAAAACACTGATACATTTAGTAAAGGATCGCTATTTGGAAGCAAAACGTACAACCCGCCCCTTCCAAATAGTGATTACTTATGGAGTCGCAAGCCAATGTTTAGACGTCGGTATTATTTACGGACTCCTACAATGATGCAAACAGTCACAATCTGTGATTGAGACGGTAAAACATTTTGTATATCAGGCCCTTAGCCACTGCACGGGTGTACAGCTATCTCCTTGGTTAGAGAGGGAATCCAGATTAGACTTGATCCGGAAAACTTTAACAGCAATGTGGAGTCAAAGGCACTAGGTTAGGTTATAGTCATGCAGCTTCACTGTAAATGGCACTGTGGCTCTATAAAGGGTGCCAAGGTGCCAGTGGAAACAGTCCGCACGTATTTTCCTCATATTCCCACAAAAACAGAGCTTAATAAGAACAAAGAACCAAGGTAAATGATGTATTCATCCTAAAGAAGGGAGGAGAGTGGGTTGTAAGAAATCAGCAGAGCTGTCAGTCGTACCCATTAGAAAGACCACATTACCAAAGGTAAGTAACTAGTTCTTATAACGAATACTCGCTCCTGAAGATTCCTTACATGTATCACTCTCAAAGAACTCTTGAAGGAGTAGGGTGGAGGATATCCAAAAGGAGTGCTAAATACATACCCCAGGAAGACGCCTGTTAATTAAACCAAAAACGAATGGAGAATCACTCCCAAATTGAGATTATGCTCGATCATCCACAGCAAGACAAACGCTTCGAAAAGGAATGGTGGTGGAACAAGAAGCAGCCCGACAAATCACTTGCATTGGAACTCCACCCATAAAGTGTGCCTAGTTCTCACTTTATTTCTTTTGATGTAACATTTGTAAAGCGCTCTGATACACTCACCGGGTCTAGTTCGCGATATATAAAACTTTATAAATAAAATAAATAAATAAAATAAAGGCTAAGGTAGCCACCAAATGCCTCTCTGAATGGGCACTAAATTCACCTATTGGTGACTGCTTTACCCACCTCACTTCCTTCAAAGCCTTTCAGAAGTTTATCATCAACTCTGAAACTTCTCTTTTGTGGATACATTTTCTGACAGCTGCTCTGGGATCAAACCTGTGCCACCCTCTCCTTTTTGGAAGAATGGAGGATGTAAAAAGAAGGCAATAACAGTGCTTGGGCAACGTGGAGAATTGTAACCAACTACTAAGGAAAGAAGGCTTGAACCAAAGAACACTTTTGTTCTTGAAAACCCAGCAAAAGGAGCAGAAGCTAAAAGGGCTTACATCTCGCTCGCCTGATGAAGGTTCTATATATCAGGAAGACCACCTTCCAAATGAAGAATTTCTGAGGGCAGGGATATGTAGCCTCAAAAGGGGAAGAGGGCCCCTATCAAAAATACATTTACTAAATTGCGTTCCCAGAGAAAGACCTGAAAAAACTAGGAAGTAGTTTGTTCTACAATCCCTTTAAAAAATCTTCACCTAACAGGCATTTTAAATAAAGAACTCTGATCTGCAGAATTGATGCATCACTACAATACTTGGACCGTTCTCTGCTAAGAACACTGAAATTTAAAATATTTAAACAGTCTCTGCTTAAAAAGGTTTGACAGAATTACTATGGCACCGGCAACAGTCTACCTATTTGAATGGACCATGCTGGTTAACAGCTGCCTAGATGCAACAAAGACCTTCACTGCTTCAGCAGGTAGTTCATTTTTTGCCAAAGCTAGTCTCTCAAGTTCCACATATGTAGGTGTTATATTTTAGGTATATATTATAGGTATATATGTCGAATATTGGGGTGAAACATCCAACCAAAGCTCTTTGTCAATAAGATGGTTCCCACTGGAAACAGCAGGACTGTCTTTATAAACGTCAATCAATACTTAAGAGTCACTGGCGTACACTTGGAATTTCAGACCATATGAAGCAATTACACCTGCCAGTAGGGGCATGTAGGTGTAGCGGGAAAAGTGCCCAGCCCTGGGGGACTCTTATCTGAAGTTAGCGTTCTTCTTCGATAGAAACGGACTGAGCTTAACAGATTGTTTCTTGCTTGGAAGAAAAGATTGTAACCAGAAGGTGGTACTTTTCCTAGAATACCAAAGTATTTGTCCAGGCAAGCGCATAGAAGCTGGAGGTCAATTATGTCAAACGCTGCAAAGAAATCTAACAATATCTGCGCCACTATACAGTTTTTCTCTAATTTCAAGATTGCGGTTTCTGTGCAACGGTCACTCGAACCCAGAACAGCAGTGGCAAAGTAAATGCCTGGATCCCGGAAAGTTTTTCAATTGGGAAGTTGCTATGCATTCAATGAAAGGCAGCGAACAGATGGCTCTGAAGTTAGATTGCACTGGTTCTAGGCTATTTCAGCAGAAGGGCTGCAATTGTTTTTTTGAAGTCCTCAGGGTAAATCCCTCGCTATTTTGAGACACTGATAATTTGAGTGATATTGGCGGCCAAGTTACATATATGCAATTCATTTAAATGGTGGGTTAAGGGGCCATATCTCAAGTCGGTGTGGGGGAGTTTACTTGCCCATGATGTGACGTCATTATGTGAAATGCGGTCACGCTGTGCAAAGGTGGCTAAGTGTGGTATTTGGTGTCCGGTGATTAGTTTCACCTACTTAGGTCTCCCTATGGTGTAAACGTGGGAGACTTTTATGATATACTTTCTAATGTGAAATGATTTTGGAATAAAGCAGTTGCCGAGTTGCTCACATAGGTCATGGAATGTCATAATGAGAGCTGAAGTTCCTTAAGGAATCTTATTTTATTGTGTATCACAAAAGGTTCTTAAGTGGAGATCTTTCCAACAGCAATATGTTCTTTGCAGTGCGCTTTCGTTACAGGCATAATTTCTCTTTTGTTGTCCATTAGAATTTTAATTTGCATCCCCTGTAAGTGAGGAAGGAAGACATTTAGGGCTACTTTAACTGCACTAATTTCTAGAAAATTTAAGTTGCACATAGTCTCCTGTAGAGACCAGAGACCACTGAATGGGAGGTCTCCAATGTGAGCACCCCAACCCACAAGAGACACACTCACCACAACCATTAGTCGCAGTCAAAGCAGTCTGAAGGCATTCCTGTTATAATTGTGAAGGAAGACACTCAGCTTTGCAAGCTGTGAATGAGCAACTGGTGACACTAGATAAGGTCGCTCAATCATCGCAAACCTGCTGTCACTGCTGGAGTAAACATCTTGGAAATGGATCCAGTGGGGTGCATATGATGAGGCAATGGTACTGTTGTTGCCAGGACAATTCCAGCTCGAGATGCCATTTGGTCACTTAAGTGGTGAAACATAACCCAAAAAGGCACATAGGGCGGTATCTAGGCACAACATGGAACCGAGGCTAGGGATGTGCAAGGCTAAAAAGTGCACAAAGGGAAAGGCTCACTTACAGGCTCTAAGGAACATCAGGGCATGCAAGCTCATTCTTTCACTGTCATTTGTGGCTTAGCATGCTGCAGACAGTAACGTGCAAAAACGGCTAGGCCAGGTTAGCAAATGCATAAGGTGCCTAAGCCTAAGAGTAAGGACAACATGAAGAAAGATGCTTCAGAAAGGATTTAAGCCCACAAAGCCATCATAGGAGAGGCCCATTTCAAGATCCAATTAAATGCTCTGTGTCATCAAGGCAAGCATGTGCAACTGATGTCTCAAAAAAAAAAATCACATAATGACTAACTTTATGTGAACTGGGAAGTGTTAAAAAGAAATGAAAATGTTCCACAAGATAAAACGTAGCAAAGATAAAACGTGTCACAAACGAAGTCCATAGCCACACTAGGCAAGAGCCGGGCAAAGTAATAACCACGAAGAAAGGTCTGTGCATGGATAATGTTGTCTCCCTGCGAAATATTACAGACTTGCACTTACATATGTGAATCCACGACCTGGGAACAGAGATGATTTTTAGTGCAGGATGAAGAAATGGCATGAAAAACTGTGCATTAATGCTCCCACCACCTCTATTGGAAGGTCTTCATCTAAGGTTCACCTATTTGAGACAGGATACTCATTCGCCATTCCAATAGGGTCCTAAGAAAATGCTCCAAAATGGTGAGAAACTGTATAAAGTTACCTCAAAAGCCAACTTCAGGTGGGTCTGGGTAGCAATTAGTCAATCTTAAGCATTCACAGCAGCGTTGGTGCAGGGTTAGTATTAGGGCTCTCTGCAAAAGAAGAGTACTGCTACCGGTACCCAGCCATTGGTAATACAAGGGCATAAAACCTCACATTAAAATACTGGTTGTAAAAAGTGTTCGAAATTTGCGACTAGTATTGAATTTCACAAACTGACCTAGGAGCCAATAGGTTAGTTTGCAAAATTTTAAATCCGAGTGAGTCGAAATGCAATGCACCACTTTAATATTCATAAGGTAGGTCGCAAACTGTGACTCATTCAGATTGGTGGCAATCTCACCGATGACAGCCTGCAAGGGTCAGAGGACCACCATGTCTGTGATTGTTTTTTAATAAAGATTTTTTTTTTTTAAACAGCCTGATTTTCTTAAAGGAAATGGGGCCGCATTAAAAAATTTCTGTGAAAGTTTGCCCCTGAAACGTTTTCCACAATTCACAAGAGGTCCAAAAGGAAGGCGTTTCCTTCTGCGAATAGGTTACCACCCCAACTTGGCAGTTGATAACTTTTCAATGGTTTGCGACCGGAATTAGGGTGGCACACCAATGATACATTTGGACCCCATTTGGTATTTGGAAGGGATGCCCAGAACACATTCCTTCCAAATACCGAATTAGTATCTAGTCGTAATTCTATTTAAGTAGTCGGTAAAAAGTCACAGTTCAAATAAAATACACTTTGTGCTTGCATCAAAATAATTTGACACATGTAAAATTGTTTGAGCTTTCAACATTTTCTGTCACTGAAAGCAAAGTATTAATGTTTCTGGCCGACACTAAACATCCAGTAGAAACATTGATCCATCCTCAGAGAATTTAAAAGCACTACATCTACAGGCCATTATATAATTCAGTACAAAATACATCAAAGGCAACAATAATGACTAAAGTAACAATTGTTGTTTGCGGGAGGAAATGTATATGAATTGATTTTGTCTACTAAAAACGAATGCGTATGAAGTGGTACCTGGCCGGAGCTTTCTTCATGTGGTCCCCAATGAAGGTTGCATTGGTCATACTCATCAGAGTATTTGCCAAGGAGATGAGAGAGAGCAGATGCTGAGTGGTGACTGCACGCGACACTCCGTATGTGCCTTGTCCAAGCCCTTCGGTGATGGACATCTTCCGTTCCATTTCCAGACTGCCAAGAGCCGATTTCATAATGGCATGGCTAAACCCAGGAAGCATCAGTGACATGTGACCTCCTCTGGAGAGCAGCCCAAAGGACACGGGGCAGTGCGGCTTGAGCATCCCCAAACGCTCAAGGCAAATCTCATCAAGCGTCTCGTTGAGACCCCAAGCATGAAGACAAGACATGAAAAGTTTTGCAGTGTCCATTGTCAGATTATATTCCAGTAGAGTTAATGGTTTAGATTTGCTTGAGCGGTATTCCGGGTCACTTTCTTCCCTCTTCTGTCTCATGGTCTCTTCATCCTCGTCCTCATCATCAAGAAGATGTTCCTTAATGTTCTCTTTGATGGTTTCCTTGACCTGCTGGAAGAGAACGGCTGCTCGTTTGCCGGCCAGAAAAGAACTGCTTTTGTCAACAGCACCTGAGGCTTTCTGCAGACTCTCTGGGGATGTCAGCATGGTGTTGGGCCTGGAGGCTTCTTCCGTCAATAGCTGAATAATCAAGGCTTCCACGTCAAAGAAGAGAAGGTGGATATCAGGGTCTGTTAAATTAGTCTTTATTGCTTGAACCATCAGAGAATTATGAGAATATTTCGGCAGATTCCCCTGCAAAAGAGAAAGTCAAAATGTAGAGATTGTGTGCTTGACATTTTATTTGCTACATTTTTTACATAAATCCATAATAATACTTTTTGTTTTCTTCAAAAATTGAAGAATACATCTCCTATGTATTTCAAAAGAAGCACCGAAAACACACGTGGCATTACTCATGTGAAATTTCCATATGCTTGGATTTCTGGAAAATACATTTATGTTATTGAAGGTCAAAAAAAGCAATCTATTTACAATGCAGGTTTTACAAATAAAAAGGTTATTTACCAGTGTATCTAGTTATCTAATATATTTACCTGTCACCAGCAGTTTGGTGTTCTGCATTTCCCAAATGAAAGCTTTAATCCTACACATTGTAAATATACAGCAGTCTACAAGGTCTTTGTAATATGAAATCAAAAGTGATAAAGGACTTGCCTATAAATTACCTCATTAGTTCTAAAGTCCATCTGGGTGAACGAATTATCATAGGAATGCATAAAAAATAGACTACAAAATGCTTGTTTTCGGTTCAGGGACGACCTGGCCCGGCAGTTCGGGCTGGATTGTTCCCATAAGGAACAGGGTCAAGACACATTTGCATTTGGCTGGGTCCAAACTGGAATGGCATGGGGGGCAAAATAAATTATGAATTTAGGCCCATATCTCTGTACTGGGGGTGAATGTTTGACAATGTTCAGCATTCCGTCCATCATCTTTTCGTGTTGTCATAATAATACACAGCATGCTAAGCGAAACTGTAGAAAGTCAAAATGGGGCTGTCTAGGCATTTTAGGTCCCTGCAGAAATAGACACATTTAACAGAATTAACACATTAAAAATGCATCAGAGATAATATATATATATATATATATATATATATATATATCTCGGCGGGAGTTCTAACAATGGCAGAAGTTTGGCGATTGTTTAAGTATTGGTATGTGAGGCTCATTTTCTTGACTGAAGGAAGGGTCGTCCTTGATTCTCTAGTTCAGATTCTATTCCTGTTTTTACTGAGTACATGAAGATGCCAAGTCAGAAAGATGAATAGTTCACCTGATTGATCACATTTGCAATTCATACAGGAACACAAGTCTCATTTGAGCCAAGAAAAGGAAAACAATAGGAATTATCAGGAATTGACAAAAGGGGTGCAAATGCACTAACCCGTAGGAGAACAGAACGAACAAAGTTGTGGAGAATAACTGCGTACACCTGTGTCAGCGCAAGGAACAGAGAGAATATTCAGTAAAGAGCATGAGGTGGAGGATAGGAGATATGAATGCACGTGTCAGCAGAGGTGGGGAGGGCCAGGTAGACCTCTGGATTCAGAAATAACACAAACTAAAGGTAAAATCCAAGTGAAGTCCGCAGAAACACATGTTCATGTCTCTGCCACTTGCTGGAAACCTTGTGGCTCCAATCTATTCTATGTTGCTGACTGAAATCCTGACAAGCCTGGATTATGTTTGGACATAGATTTGCTCCAGCAGCTCAAAACTGGACAGGACCATGCAATCAGATACATGATGACGAAATAGAGCTGGAGACAGCCTTTGTTGCTGGTTTAACATTTATTGCTTGAACTTACCGCAAGCCAATGGCAGAGCACACTGCCTCACCCAACCCTTCAAATGTGTTCAAAAGGCAAGGATGCGTCAGAACAGACTATTAGCCCGAACACACGAATAGGAGGAAAACCCAGCTCCCATACACCTCCATCACTGGTAACCAGCCCACATCTGTCACACTGAATTCCAAAGGGTCGTCTCCACAAAGCCATAATCCTGGTTAATGCAAAAGCAACAACATTGCTTGTCTGGTTTATATCACATTCAGTAACGCAGTCAGGCTGGAGTTGTCAAAACATCCATGAAACAGCATTGACTACACAGCACCTGATCTGGGATGTCTACACCGTGCCATATAGCTTCCATCTACTGCCCAGTCCTACATGGAGCACTCTGGAGCCGCAGCGAGAAATCATCAGTAATTACAGGCGCGTGCGCAGTTTCAAAGACACTTAGAAAAAACACAGAGAAAGCCCAATTTTTAACTTCCATAAGAGAATCACCCTCAGCTCCAGACAGTTATTTCTCAAATGTAACAGTGTAATCACTAAACTAGAGACAGGCATTATAAGCAAGCAGTGACAAAGTAGTGGTCAGCTCCAAAAGAGAATAACTGGCACTGAAGACTTCCTAAAATAATCATTTACGAGGAGACAGGGGGAACATACAGCAGTATCAATTGTGCCGAATCACTGTTAGGCATGAATACAAAATACCAAGTAAATTTCAACAATTCAAAGAAGAATAAGTGTAACATGGGAGACCTATTCATACATTATTGGTTTGTTTAAAGTGCGGAAATATTACCGGAGAGAGACTTCCTGCACAATGAGTTTCTTAATGTCTTGATCCGACTGTGCTGATATCAAGAGCACATACGATGCGGCATGATCTATGGAGGTTGATGTGCACTGTGAATGGGTCATTGTGTGATAACAGTCACTCTTCTCGTGAGCCAACTGAAGAGTCAATTGGAGTCCTCTTATAAAGCTGAAAGTAGGGCAGAGAGGAAAGAGGCTGCCGGGATCTAGAGTCCCAGGTTCTGAGGGATCCGGCAGTCGGGGACTGATGAGGCGAAGGTTTTCACCAGGGGGTCTCTTCTTGGGAGTTAGAGCGGGAGGACTCCAGGTCTGTTTAGCCACAGTGACCTTAAAAACTGACATCTGACAAGTTGCAAAAATGCAGATGACTATTGGGAGGTCACAATGACTGTCCATGTGAAAGGAAGAATTTGTTTTCAACTAATAAAGCCCAAAATCCAAGTTGACCATGAGGTTTAGGCATGCTTCTGCCAACCTGCTCCCCACTTGCTTCTGCCCATCTGGAATGGGCACAATGAAATGTGTAGAAACAATGCATCATTAAGGACCCATATTAAGAGGAAGACCCGACCAATTCATTACCCAAGAACGGCGTAGGTTACTTATGATAGCACCTCCCCTATGTGCACATGTACAACAATGAAACGGCACATGGTCCGCTACAAGACCATGAACACTGTAGATGAGCAAGAGTTACACTGCAAGTTCACTTATCATAGCAAGCATACAAAAGAGAAAACTGGAGGCAAGCAAGGTGAGGAAAATGAGAAGTGACCGCCATAAGGTAGGGCAACTTGAAAAACGTTATTGGTTGGGCCAGCGCCTTCTGTGTAAATATCTACTTACTCCACTCATCGCCAATTGAAGCTTCTGCAGCATAATTTGCGGACTTTAATTAAAAGAAATTCTAGTTAAAACAGACCAGAAGCTATTGAAATGCTGCACACGGAGTGCAACACAGCAACAGATACAGCATAAGTCAACTGCTCTGGCCTAAGCTCATTGCTGTATTTAGACATTTAAATAAGTGCCAATTTGTCTCGAGTAGTGCAAACAATCAAACCTGATGGACTGAGGGGAAGTGATTTTAAATGCAGTAGGAAACACAAACCGTAAGCACTTAATCCACAATTCAAACAGGGAGGATGAATGACACCCTCCTCTGTCATGAAACTGTTTTGTCTCACTATTCAAACAAATTCATGTCTACTCAGAGTCCTTTCTGTAAGCAGCCGTTGTTATGAAAGTACAACTAATTAAAGAGGACACTTCGATTTTAGAAGAATCCCAAACGTGTTGCATCTCTTTTAAATGCCCGAGGTCTTGAATCCTAAAGCACCTCCCAGTGGGACAAGTGTCCAATACACAGAGAATATACTGTCTGATGATTACAGAGGCTTCTAGTGCAAACACCTGGTCAACCTCAAACTGAAGACAACTTTTGGAACATATTTGGGGTTCACCGAATAAATGAGGAACTCCATTCATCACAAGTGTTCTCATGTAAGCGTATTTTCTATTGAGTGTGCCGTTGTATACATAATCTTTCCCTGGTAGGTAAAAGGATAGTGTTAATAAAATGACATTCCTGTTCTTCCATGAAACGCAAAATTACTTGCTGGTGGACAACATTTAGAACTGGATCTGCTGAACGTGTATGGTTTTATTTCTTAATAAAACTGTGTATTTTGTAGCACTCAAATTCCTTTATCAGTGTGTTAAAACAGCAAACTAGCTAGACAGCACCACAGAATGTGTTGCATAATTTGACTTTATTCCGGCAAACAGCACAAATTTGCCATTTTTTGCCACACATTTTTCCTTTCCTTGACTTTTTATTCTTGTGGCATTGCACACAAGGTCAACAATATTTTGTTACATGATTGTCATTCGTCTGTGGAGCGATACTCTTCTGCTCACGTCTTTAATTATGAACATCCAGAAATTAGTATGGAGTGATATAACTGTACATGAAAGGCAACATGCAAATGTACAGTTAACTCTAAGGAAAGCAGGTTAGTGATAACACTTAAATACCGTGGTGCTGTGGCCATAAGAGCAGACAAAAAGTCGATATGACTTTTAGGAAGTCTGAGGGAAATCACTAGAGGGACTTTTAACTTAAGCTGGAAAAACGGAAGAGTTGTGGGTAGATGCACACCTAGTAAATAAGGTTTCCACGCATCCCACAGAGTGCTGTGGGAAAGGAGCATGGCCAGACCACCATACTTCATTGTAAATTTAAGAGCCAAGTGAGGTCACCATATTATGAGTGGTGAAATACCCTAAGTAACCAAAAGGAAATGGTGGTGGTTGCCTCTTCTCTCAAGTGCGATAGACATGGTTGAGGAGGCAACTGCTGTATGACTAATACATTTGGTGGACAAGATAGTGACTGCTTTTTCTACCAGGTAGAACTAAATATATGGTCAGTCCTGCTAAGTGCTACAAATCAGGGGTTAGACTTGCGCATCTTAATGCTGGTGTTCACATCATCGCACTAAAATGTATTAGTCACGCATACTATAGGACCTAGGATCAACATGATAATGCATGATGAGGCACTGTATAACAAAAGCAGCCGGCATGCCTCCGCTTCCTCTGTGCTGCTGGCTCAATGCCCATCCGCAATGATCATCATGAGCTCACTCAGGAGAGGCGACCTTTGCTGAGCTACAAAGTGTCAAACTGCTTCCACAGAGTTTCGCGTTCTCTGAATGAATAAGGCCCGCTTTTCTGGTCCACGGTCCAGTGCCTTCTGTTTTACGGCATGCAATGGCGAATGGTTGGCCCAGGCGATGGTAGGCAGCTCTTTGTTGGTTTCTTCTGTGCTGTGCCTGGCCATACAAGGTGGCATCACCCTCACGGAGCTGTCAGGGTGTGGGCAGTGGGTGAGGTGCATGGTTTCTCCTCTCTCTGGTTGCCCTCCCCCCAGACTCCTGGACATACATTTAAGGCCGTTGGAAATTAGTGTTGTTTACTAAAAGTCAATAGGCTGTAGCCCTCACCTGCCCTCCAGTCATGTGCATGGATGGGGTGGTCCTTATAGCAATCGCGGCTGGTGTTGTGGCAAAGTGGCGGGGAGTAGGGGGCAGGTGGGGAGACCAAACAAAAAACATAAATAAAAAAAAAAAAAGAGCGTACCTGAATCGTGTTGCATTACCACTCTTCTGGCTCCACTGCAGGCACAGGCTCCCAGACTACCTTGCGGCCAATCCTGACGCTGCTCTCACAGCATGAGAGCAGCGTGAGGAGTGGCCTGAGCGCCCTCGATTTGCACTCCCAAAGAGACTGGGAGCCAGTGCCTGCTGTCTCCAACCCGGCAACGTAGCTCGAGTTGGAGACAGCTTCAGTGCGCATGACGGTTTGGCTGGCCTAAGAGAGCCGGCCAAACCATCATGCGCACTGATAACAGTGCCCACCACTCCCCCTCAGTGCCAGTCATCCCATGGCCCGCCCCCAAAACTCCATTATAGGAGAAAAATAAAACTATAATAAACATGGTTTATTATCGTTTTATTTTTCAAGTTTTGCAGCTGCTGCTGCAGGGGGGGAGCGACGCCGCGCTGCCTTATAGTTCGGTCTGGTGATGGCCAAGCATACACTTAAAATCGCCAGCCGGTCTACTCTCAGTCATCGGCCGATGGTCTCCTCTGACCGACGCCACTGCGACTTGGACACATTCACAGTGAAATCAGAGCCTGCACAATACGACGCGTCAGCCAGCAGCAGCAAAAACCACAGAGACAAGCTGCACAGCTGGCCTCTCGGAGGACAGCAGTGAGACTCAAAACGGCCAGCAGTGCTGCTGCATTCAGGGGAGCACCACCCAAAGCCAAGAGTAGTCCGGCCTGACAGGCGCCTCAGCCAGCAATCAGCCTAGCACCTAGTCTGCAGCCTGGTAGCCCACATTACAACCACCCTTCAAAGGCGTTCTCTACTGGCTCAGCTGCTTAGCAGATAGCACAAGTGAGCTGAGCAGAGCACTGTGAAATGAGTGCAATGGGGGCAATGTCAGCGAGTGGAGGCGGGGGCAAATATGTGGCTGAAAAAGTTCAAAATATTATTATTCTATTTTAGCTGGTGTTCCACTTTGAGATAGCTGCATATAAAATAACGCAGCACCCATCTTAAAATGAAAGATAAATGCAAGTACTCAATAGGAAATACACTCTTACAATATGAAGCCTCATTGGCTAATGCGATCACTGCAGGTGTGTGTGTGCGTGTAAGAGAGACAGAGACAGACAGTGAGAGAAAAACAGAACTGAATCACGGTTGGTGCAGGAGAAGACAAACTTGGGTATTTTTATTGCTTTCAAAAGCTGTGTTTATTGTTAAAGATTATGGTGCCACAATTGTTTTATAATAGGATCATCACTGAAAAGGGCACTAGGTTGGTGGCCTTCCAATTCAGGGGTTTTGCTGCAGTTTCAAGATCTTTTTAGAGCTTCTCATTGCTCAAAAGGATGTCATTTCTGATATTTATCTCCTTCGGGGACTTCATTGACAGGTTTGCTTGCAAGAAAGTGCCACTCTCAGTGTCACACATTTGGTCATTGAGTGTCATTCAGAAGTATACTGAAACTATGAAAATGTCACATACGCCATCTGAAAACTTGGCAGCTATGAACAGTACAACAAGAAGGGCCCTGACTATACTCAGACGGTTCGGGTTTTGATTTTCTTAAATGAAGAGGTTGCTGATTAAACAAATGATAGCGCCACTGCAAAGCAGAGTAGCTTGAACTGTCACTGTTTGAATGCACAGTCATGCTTAAAGAGTAATTGGCTGGCTGCAAGGAACTCAGACTGAGACAATTCCTCCCATTGGGGCTGATCACAAGACCCACCCACATATGCCTCCCTAGCCCCAGTAGGGCAACTCGCAACCAGCAGACATCACTCCACTAACAGGAACAGCTAACTACAACAATATAGGAGACCCCCTAAAATAACAGTACGAGAGTAGCAATTACAGGAAGAGATTTTCATCACTCCGTGCACGTGCTTAAAAGAATGGTTTGTCTTATTTATTTAAAATGTGGCCAGAACAACTTATGTAAAATTAAACATTTAGAAAAGACATGCATTACACGAACAGTGCTATATGACTTCTATAGGAAGAAATTCGTTTAAAGGTTCTTTATTAAGTATACTTGCCAAAGATTTGCCGAGCGCACGTCAAGGAGAAATTCCCTCTTGTGCCTGAAACAGCCAGCGGCCGAAGTGCATTAAAAAAAGTATGGGAACTGTGATACTGTGGGCAATGGTGCGGGCTGAGTGAAGGTGGGGCGGAGTCAAAGGTGTGACTGAAAAAACTAAATATTCTGTGGCTTTCTTTCACCTTCAGGTAACTACATATAAAATAAGGCACAGCTTAAATGAAAAATAAATGCAAGTCAACCAGTGGGAAATGCACCATCATACGATAGGAAACCTCTATTAGTTAGTGCACTGAAGGGGTCTGTGCCTGCAACCAGAGAGCCACAGAACTGAACTCTGATTGGTGCAGTGGAGAATAATGACTTGTCTATGTTTAGTGCTACAAGGTTCCAGTCTGTAACAGAAAGCACTCTAAATATGCGAGTCGTTATTTTAAACTTGCATTACACACAGTACAAGATAGGCTGCTGCAATATGTGCAAAAAGCTTGAAGACAAAAAAGTGCTTCCAAAATATAGATTTTAACAATACTCAATGTACATAGTGCAATTTTTTTTAACAACTGTCCTTTAAAAGCGCACACTCACAGCTCAGTTAACTAACTCCCTTGCAATACCACTCAAAAAGAATACATCTGCGTCATCAGGAAGCTTAAAGTGTGTAATGTTGGGCCTAAGGCCCACATTGCAGAATGAATGGACACGGACACCAGGTGAATGTAGAGTGGTAACTGGCCACGAGCACGTGCACCCGGGCCCTTTTATTGGCGGGGCCACGTCACTCGTGACACCCGTGATGAATGGGTGTGGGGGTGCAGTGTGTCCACTCCCATAGGGGAGTGGCTACTAACTCAGTGTCTGCTGAGACACTAGAACGTGTCCAGCAGGACACTACATTCCTCCCCAACTTTAATGAAGAACAACAACAATTAGTTCAACCTGTGGAGAGAAATAAACAGTCAACTAAACACCACAGGGTCCATCAGCCTTACGAGTCCGGTGGCAAGAAAGACGTCAGGCATGGGCCGGTGATTCCGCCTGCGGCAGGGCCATCTCGGCGGGCACTCTTAGTTTAACCTGAGGGGTTCAGGACACGACCGCTGGCTTTGATGACGTCCGCCGCATACCGTCAGTTCTCTGATGATGACTTGTCTTGCAGTCTTGCATGGCTCCACGTTGCTGACGTCCGGGATGGTCTGTGGTGGGTTCTAACAGTTCTTCACGGTGGGTTGCGTCGTGAGCATGGATGGAGTCCACGGTGAGAATTCACAGAGGTGTTGCTGGACCGACTGTCCCTGTTGAACTGCTTGGCTGCAACCGGTAACCTGTCGGTGGGGCAATGTCTCTTCTCACTCTCCCGCCTGTGGAGGCCCATCGTCGGGGTTGCTGCGGGACTGTAGGAGGGCTGCGCTGGGGGCCGCTTGTGTGCCATCTGGGGGCAGCTGCAGGACCGCAGAGGAGCCGTTACTTAGTCGCACGCACAACCCTCACGGGTGGATGAGTCTTGGCCAGGACTTGCACTCGCTGCCACGGTTCCGGTGTAGGCCAGGTTCACAGGTGGCTTCTAATTTCTTTAGTCGGCTGGCGGGGCAACGGTGTAGGACTCCAGTCCACTTGTGCTCTGGTGGTGGTGTTTGACGCATGTGCTGAGGGCTGGCGTGATGGTGGTTGCCAGCCATGTGGTGAGTCGGAATGACAGATGGTGGTGACTTGCTGGGAGAGTTTGGATGTCAGGAGGGACTTAGCAGCCAGGTGTCTCCGCCTTGTTGAGGTTGGTCTTCGGTGGCGGCTTGACACGTAGAGTGTACGGATCCTCTCTTGCCTGTTTTGGGGCCACTGCCGACTCCATCTTGAGGCGGTGTGAGGGCGGGCACTCAGTGCTGATCTTCACCCGTGGCATCTGCGGACAGGAGCAGGGATGCCGATTGACCTAGACTGTCGACGCACTGGGATGGACGGTCGCCTGGGGAAGCGTTGGGATGAGACGCGGTCTGCGCTTGCTGCGGCTTACGTTCGGTTCATCCGTGAGGCTGTGCCCTGGGACGTCAGTCCGCCTTGGTGGCTGTCTGGTGTGTCAGGGTGTGCTCTGGGCTTGCTGTGAGTCCTCGGTCTTCTCCCTTTGTTGGTCTATTCAGCCCACCTGTGTTCCTCCGATTTTCTGGGTGACAGGGCTGCCACTCTCTTCTTTCTTCGAGGGCGTTGCGCTTGGACCTTGAGGCGGCGCTGTCATGGCGCCGGCTTCTGCCTTCGCTCTGGCGCGCTCCTTGCTTGCTGGGTGAAGTGACGTCCGGTCATGTGTCGCCCTGTTGTCAGAGCGCCTGTCGCTGTGGCAGCCTGCCACGTGGGGTGTGCAACTCCGCTCTTGCCTGTCGTGGGTCACTGCCAACTCCGTCCTGAGGCAGTGCGAGGGAGGACACTCTGTGTGGCCTTCGGCCCACTGTGGGGCTTCGTTGGTGCAGTGGAGACGGGGTCGTCCTATGTGCTGCGTTTGGCTCCTTCCGGGCTTTATCGCTATTGCTGCGGTGGAGATGTAGGAGGATCTCCCTGCTGACTCCAGCAGTGCTTCTTTCTAGAGACATCTCCTGGGTGCTTGTCTGTGCAGTCAGGTTCACTGGCGTGGCTTTCTGCGCGCTTCTGGCTTTGCGTGCGCTTTGTGTGCTCGGTCCCGTTCTTGGACGCTTTCTTCTAGCAGTTGGGGTGCCTGTGATGTAGCTTGCGATTAGGTCTGTGTACCAGGAGGGGCGAGTGGTGCGATCTCTCCTCTGGCAGTAGCGTCGGGCAGCCACATGTGGTGCGCGCTCTGCACAAGCTTCTCTGGAGCTGTTCGCGGGGACAGCGACCTTGAGACGTTGCTGCTCTGGCTGGTCGTCCACTCTTCCTGGTTGTGGCGGTGCGCACTCTTGGATCTGTTGGCTGCTGTTGCCAGCTGGTTAGCAGGACGCTGTGCTGTGCTCTAGTACTGCTGGTCTGTAGGGTGCAGTGTATCCATACTTGACGCGGATCAGCTGACGTCGGTCGCGGTGGGCGGTCAGCGCGCTGGACCACTCTTAAGGTATGCCGGCGTGGATCATCCAGCTTGGCTCCCTTAGCAATTTCCTCTCGTTGACCCCGCTATTTCCTGCAGGGTAGTGGGGTGTCAGGGCCTCTTCTCCGGCCTCCGGTTGTTCCAGGACTGACGGTCGCGGGGTGCGCTGGCTATCCGCTCTGGCTAGGCAGTACGTCCATCTCTCAGTGCATAGCTGTCGATGGCCACAGCGTGGGAGCTGGGAATACCGCGTGGTGCACTGGGCGCCAGGGTGAAGTGAGCTGCCCCCACTCCTCGTGTGGGGGTCTGAGGCATTTGCTGTAGCTCGGCCTTGTTCCTGGTCGCAGCGGCTCTGTGGGTGCGTGGGCTTGGATCCCTCCTGCCCTGGTGCATTTACTGTCCTGTTGATTGCACTGCAGGCTGTTTCTCTCTTGTGTTCTGGGTTGCGGTAGCTGCAGTACCGCAGGTGGCCACCGGGTGTCAGTGCAGCACTCCGTTTGTGCCGGTCCTGACGTCTGTTCGTTAAGCTGCGTCCTGTGTTGCTCCTACCTGCCTGCAACGTGGTGAGGCCACCCTGTGGGCCGTAGGTCTTTTGTGGAGGTAGGTGGCGCTGTTTGCCACAGGGAGAGGCAGGGGGTTGCTGGCCAGGGTGCGGGGTGGCACACTGGGCGGCGCTGCAGGCTCCTCACCGTGGGCAGTTTCTTTTTCGCCAGGACTTTGGAGCTTTTGCGGGGAACACTGAGGCAGCGCTGCTGGTGTCCCTCATGAGTTTGCCCTGTGTGCTGCGGGTCCAGGGAATGTCGGTGTGGGGCTGGGCCTGCCACTTTCTTTGCAGTGTGTCTTGTGCGTGTCCCTTGACAACGAGCAATTCCAGCCCATGTCGTGGCGCAGGTAGGTTGCCGCTAGGTGGCGCTGCGGCGGCAGCTCTCTCTTGGCCGCGGCAGTCTTTCCCTCTCGCTGTGGGTCACGCTGTGCTCTCGTCAGGCGGGTGCATCCGCACACAATGCCCCGGTGCTGGCGAGATGACAGGCAGCAGTCCAGCACTGCCCGAGCCCTGCTCAGTGGAGGCTGCCGGCACGCAGGAAATCACAGTCTTGGCAGGTGGGTGCAAACGGAGCTGCAGGGCATGGCAGGCTCTCTAGTCGCTGCGGGGCATGGCAGGCTCTCTAGTCGCTGCAGGCTGCTCGCTGTGCTAGCCTTGGGGCTTTGTCTGCTGGAACGGACTAGTGCTCTGGCTTGCCGCTTGGGTACCTTCAATTTGGGCGGCGTCGCTGGATCCTTAGCCTTCGGATCCTTGTCGGTGCTGTCCCCTGGCACTTCTTCGGCGGGAGATTCGCCGGCCGACCGGGAGGGCTAGTCACTGCTGGGTAGACGCCACGCTTACTCTGGGGCCGCCTGTTCACCCTCCTCCGCCTCTGACATCCGGGAAGGGGGCGGGGGGGCACGGCTAGATTCGGACGCTGCTCTGGGACTGCGGGGAGTGGTGTCGCGCCAGAGCAGCACTGCAGTCGCTGGTGGCCGTGGACATCGCCGTGGGGGTGCCACCTCTCCGGCACGTTCCTTTTCTTCTCCCACGAGGAATGAGGAAGTGTAGAGCTGCAGGCACACGGGGTCAACTACCCGCCTCGTCGCCAGTGTAATGTTGGGCCTAAGGCCCACATTGCAGAATGAATGGACACGGACACCAGGTGAATGTAGAGTGGTAACTGGCCACGAGCACGTGCACCCGGGCCCTTTTATTGGCGGGGCCACGTCACTCGTGACACCCGTGATGAATGGGTGTGGGGGTGCAGTGTGTCCACTCCCATAGGGGAGTGGCTACTAACTCAGTGTCTGCTGAGACACTAGAACGTGTCCAGCAGGACACTACAAAGTGGTTCCATCAATTAAAGCCACTACCAGCTTCCAGGCACCCTTTGCATCTACAGATTAACATGTTGTGCACAAATTCATTTCTGTCAGGCAAGCAGGCATCCTGGCAAGAACGCGTGTTTAGCTGTCTGTCCCTCCCTCGGTTTCACAGCACAGGAGACCTGCCTTGCACTTCAGCTGAAGCGCACCGGCACAGTTGTCTTTTTACAAAATGTAGGGCAAAAAGTATGGGTACGTTGTGGACCTTAGATCCCACCCACTTCGACCACTGGAAACAGTAGTCACAAAATAGGCCACTGTTAAATATGTTTTCAAAAGCGATATTTAGGCTAAAGTTCCGTAGCAATTTCTTTCACGCCCACGTCTGTTGTGAGATGAAACCCTTGATTCAACGCTGCGAGCGTTTTCTCTAGCCAAATGTAGTAGAGTCGCCGTGACTTGAGTATCTGCTGCCACCTACTGGACAATTATCAGATTGGCGAACCACTACAGGATTGTACACGATTAATTGGATCCCAGGGGTTCAAAGATCGGAAGCAAATAATGATGTACTCGCGAGGCTGTCAAATTGCTTCACGGCCAAAATACAAAAACATTGCATTAGTGCAAATAAATAAATAAATAAACAAACAAACAAACAAACAAACAAAAGAAGGAAAAACTCAATTTGCTTAATTTTGCTGCTCGAGCAGAGAAATCCAAAAAAACACTTATTTCACATTATTTTCTACAACTTTCAAATCCGAAAGATGGACTGTCCTCGAGGCAAAATTATTTTGAGCCATTGTTATTAGATGAGTAGGAAAATATTGTTAACTTGCTCCATTTTTTAAAGGGTTCTTCCTGTACTAATGTTTCTTTATTAAAATCTCTGCGACGGTCGTAAATTATTTATAAGCCGCAGGGTGTTTTATGTACGTTTAACAATGGTTCCAAATTTCAGACGCTCGTTTTCTGTTTAGTGAAAAATCCGCCCTGTATTGGTTTCATTCCACACTTCATAATCATCAAAATAACACAAAATGTTTTTTGTTTTTTTTGTTGCAAGTGTCGAGTTTCTATCATAGGATCCTGCAATTCTGGCCTTGGGATTTCATGTAATAAATCCGTGACTAATGGGAGGTGTAGTATTTTTTTTTGTTTTACTTAAACTAACTTGCCTAACACACTTATTAGAGTTGAAGTGTTAAGGCACAGGCCAGAGCTGAAAATGCTGTATGCAGCTCACAAGGACACTAGCAACTCCATCTATAAAGCAGAGATTGAACTGAAATAATAAGCAATCTCCAAACAATAACGTTTTAGCATGCTTTAAACGAAGTACTCTTTAAAAAAAAAAAAAAAAAAAATTACAATGAAGACCTGTTGTGAGAAAGAGGATTATTAGTTGGGGTGGATGGTAGTCCACTACAAGTAATAATGGCACTATTCTTGTTCGGTCCATTAAAGGTTTCAGTAATTTATGGTTCAATTCTTTTATTAGCATTTTAGCAAAACAAATAATGCCAGCAGCAGATTCACAAACCACCGCAGGTGGGGTATGACATATAAATGCTAGTTCCGTGCTGGCAATAAATTCCCCAACATTCCCAAACCTCCCCCCTCCCTCCCTCACCCGCACATAGGGACATTATAGATGCACAGTCTTAAGTTCGTTCAGTGATCTGAGGTTAATGGCGGCTGGGTCGCCTCTGTTAGACGCAATAATTGGAGATATTTTGGGCAAGTCAAATCCCGGAATTCCTGTGAAAGCAGTGACATGTAGGGACACCAAAGATCCCTGAATGCGGCTCCCTTCACAGCCAAGGACATTGTGATCTTTTCCATTCCCAGAATGTGCCATAGCTTGTGTAGCCATTTAGTGTGAGTGGGAATTTGCGGCAAGCCCCAGTGGCTAAGAATATTTTGGATGGCAGCTCCCAGTGCCATGTCTATCTGTCGCCCACGCCTGGATTTCATAGGGTATGTGAGCGGGTTTGGGAGGCCCAATAATATGTATGCAGGGAAACGCGGCAATTGGGTATCCAAATGACTATCTATGTCGTCTAATACTTGTGATAATAAATCTCACACACAGAGGGTCTCACAGAAGCGTAAATTACCCAAATTGAAACGTACTGCTCCAAATTAGAATCTCAACTCACACTATGTACGGGGGTAGAAAGGTGGATAAATGTAAGTGAAACAATAAGGGTACCGGGCAGTGACAGAAATATTTCTGTCACTGCCCGGTACCCTTGTTTGTAATGAACGTTACGGTTGCCACAATGTGGTGGTCCAGCCGATATCACAGGGGCTAACGATGTCTGGAACATTGGCAGGGAACTAGACTGACATAATAATATACTCTAGAAGTCCACGCTGGCCGCTCCTAATCGTTCCAATGGGGTGGTCTTACTTTGTCATATAAGGGTGTAGCCAGCTGGGGACTATGACTCAGCTTACTGCTTCTTCTTCTTTCTTGCCCCTTCCTATTTTCCATACCCGATTACACAATCACTGAGAGATATGATGAGTCTTGAGGTATGGAGGAGGTGGTATATTATGCAAGGCATGGTATGTTTTGTTTCCATTCGTGTAGATAATCTTTTTGTGTATGCCTATTTAGAGTTCTACGTGCTGAGAGAGTCTGTTGACGGTCGAGTTGGACCTTGCCTTCATAATTATGGTAAGGTGAAGGTAGATGCTCACTGGGAGCACTCAACACACGTTTTGCAGTGGTGGCGGTAGACACTGGTGTTGTACATCGATTTTAAAATTCCTTTTTATATTTCTTTTTTGTTTCTAACAGTGCCATCTGGACCGCTCAAGATTCTGGTGCTATGAGTACAGCTGGTCAGCTGATGTATGGCCTAATTATAAAAAATATCTTTATTATTATTTAATTTTGTACACATTATATATAGCAGAGTGACTGACAACCTTGGTCCTGATGAATGCCTTGAACTATACAGTCATACATGGCAGAAACATGTTGACCACAAGATAGGGTAACATCCATATCCCTATTTCTCTATGCTTTTAACTCCTATCCATCGGGGCATTTGAATAACGTTTTTCTCGCCACCCATGAGATAGTTTTATACACTTTTTCTTCAGTACTCTGCCCCTACAGGTAGTAGTACTATATGTGCTATAGAACAACCCTGCTCCTTTCCTATGGGGAAAGTCATAGCCCACACTGGGTACCTTGCGGTCCCAGTGTGTGGCGGGGACCCTATGATGAAGCATGTCACCCTAGGGTGAGCGAGGGTTCTCGTCCAAACACAAGCAGTGCTCCACATTCACTTACATCTAATACTTGTGACCAATACTGTTTGAGCCAAGGGCAATCCCATAGTATGTGCGTCAAGGTCCCCCTCCTCCCGCATCCCCGCCAACAGTCCGCCCTTTGTGTGGGCTTAATCTTGTGCAATCTTACCGGAGTGTAATACCAATAAGTGGCAACTTTTGTGAGAGTTTCAGTGAGTGCGTTACTGCTAGCTGTGTGGTGCGCCCTATGTGACATCTCTCACCATTCCTTGGCACTCCGTGTCCTCCCCAATTCATCTTCCCATCTGGCCTGTCCCGCATTGTGTGTATGCTTATTAATTTGAATCAAAAGTGCGTACAATTCAGATATAAGGCCTTTAGCCGACACTTTGGCAAGGAGCCATTTCTCGTATGGGAGAGGTGCTGTTGCGCGTTTGGTTTATTTTGCGGATGTGCAATCCAGTGTGAGAGTTGTAGATAGTGGAGTCTCTTCGACTCCCGGAGCCCGTATTCTTCACGTATCTGTGGGAAGGAGAGCACACCCTCGGTGTCAAAGAAGTGACCCATGGAGCGGCAGGCCGACTGTCTCCATTCTGCAAATCTCTCCACCCCCATCCCGGGGTGGGGAAGTCTGGGTTGTCAAACAGGGTGGTCATCGGAGACGGAAAGGTGGTCAGCCCATGTTTAGTGCTAGTCTGGTCCCAGGCTATCATAGTCGCCTGAGTTATCGGCAAACAGAATATGTTTTGTGGTCTGTGCGCCTTCTTCAGGAAGGGAACTTTCCAGAGCGGTGTTCCAGCCACTGCCCTGTCCTGAAAGAGCCAGTGCTTCTCAACTCGGTTCGCCCCTACTCGACTAGGTATCGTTGCTGCGCGGCCTGGGAGTAAAGATGAAGGGCCGGTATACCCAGACCCCCAGCATCAGGATGAAGGTAGCTTAGGGTTTTCTTCAAACGTGCCAGATGAACTATGATATTTCGGCTTGTAGTTTGGCAATCTTGCCCAACGGCGGTGGCAAGGGGAGCGTCTGGAAGAGATAAAGTATCCTGGGGAGGACAGTCATTTTGGCTGCTGCTATCCTCCCTAGCCAGGAAATCTGAAGGCATTTCCACCTTCCCAAGTCGTTTCGGATTTGCCTTGGCACTGTTTGATAGTTGTTAGCAGCTGTTGCCTGGGTGGTGGTGGTGGTGGTGGCGAGGTTGATCCCTAGGTAGGGGATCGTCTCCGCGGCCCATTGAATGGAGTGTTGATTCGCTAGCTGTTCCACTAGATGAGTCGGTAGGGAAAGACTAAGTGTAGGCCTGTGACTTCCCTGCATTGATCTGAAAACCCGAAGATGCCTTAAAGGACTCGAGCTCTCCCAAGAAGGCCGGTAAGGGCGTGGCTGGTTTAACTAGTGTCACTAGCACGTCATATGCATACAAGCTGATGGAGTGGCGATCGCCCCCAAAAGGCACCCCGGTAATTTCTGGGTGGTCACGTATTTTCTTGGCTATTGGCTCCATGTAGAGAGCAAAAAGTAGGGGAGACAGGGGGGCATCCCTGGGGAGTACCCCTATTGACCGAAAAAGGCATGGATGTGTAGCCGTTGAGCCGAACCGTCGCTGTGGGCACATGATAACAGTTGAGGATTCGTGTCCTGCACTTTTCCCCGAACCCAAAATGTATGAGGACCTGTTCAAGGTAAGGCCAGTGAACCCTGTCAAAGGCCTTTTCTGCGTCGATCGCCAGTAGCATATATTCCCCATGAGCCCGGGCAGCCTTCTCAATGATATGCAGGAGGCGCTTAGTATTGTCACTAGTTTGTCTCTTTGGAATAAAGCCTGCTTGATCTGGGCCCACTATTGAGGGCATGTGTGTGCTATGATACTCGTAAATAGTTTCAGATCTATATTTAGGAGGGCGATAGGTCTATACTAGCTACATTGCGAATCGTCTTTGCCTGGTTTAGGGAGGACTATTATAGAGGCTGTTAACATCGAGGCAGGGATTGCCCCGGGGTCCGCAAAAGAATTAAATAGTCACGTCAAGATTGCCACTAAAACAGGGCAAAATGTCTTGTAGAAGGCTGCCGAGTATCCATCTGGGCCTGGTGACTTTGCAAGCTTTAACCGGAAAGTGGCTGATGTGACCTCCTCTATACGGATGTCTCCATCTAGGGATGCCGATTGGTCCTGGGTAAGGGGTGTTGTGCACGATAATTGGAGGTATTGAGCTCCAACCGTGGGGTCCAGTGTTTGATTTGAGTAAAGACGGTCATAAAAATCTTTGAAGGCGTTCACTATGTCCTTGTCATCTAGTACCAAAGTGCCCCCTACTGTGCGGATTGAATGGACGCCCTGTTCCTGCCTTTTGGAAAGTAGCGTATTAGCTAGGTGCCGACCGCTTGTATCCCCCCCCCACATAATAAGAGTGTCGCAGGCGAAGAGCGGAATACTCCGCCCTATCCATATCTATAGCTGCTAGCTGAGCGCGGGTGTTGGAAAGTTGACGCCATATCCGTGGGGCGCCTGTGCGTTGATGTATGCGTTCTAACTCTGATTCGTTTTGTGAGATCTTCTCTCTTCTCCTTGCGAATTCTATTGTCCGCCGCTGTGATCGCTATAAGCTCCACCTTTTAACTACTTTAAGTGTCTCCCACAACACCGCCAGTGAGATCTCAGGGGTGTTATTGTGGGTAAGATAGTCTTTGATTGCTTGCTGAATCTGCGTTGTGACTCTTGGCGGTGTAGCATGGTGTCACGTAGACGCCAGTGTCTGGAGGGGGGGTTCGTTGGGGGGAGGGACATTGAGATCGTTACAGCCCGTGGTCTGAGAGCTATGCCGTGTGTATTTCTATGTCTTTTGTAAGCGTCTGTATTCCCTTTGTGCCTAAGAAGTAGTCTAGCCTGGCATAGGTCTTGTGTGAGTTGGAGTAAAAGGAGTATTCCCTGGAGTGTGGGTGATTAATCCTCCAGAGATCCATCAGCCCCAGATCTTCTAGCCATGCGTGCCCCTCACTGGAAATAGCTCCAGCCTGTCCATGTCTATGAGCTGATCTGTCCAAAGAGTTATCAAACACCAGGTTAAGGTCCCCTCCTAGCAGCACCAGGTTATCATTGGTCTTCAAAGCTCTCTCTATTGCGGTATGCAGGAATACCTCCTGCCTCTCATTTGGGGCATACATTGCGCCCATCACCAGGGACCTGCTCGCTAAGGTGTAGCGGTATATGAGAAGTCTACCTCTGATCTCATCAACTTTCTGTTCCACCTTTCCCCGGAAGGATTTCGCCACCAAAATGGCCACTCTGGCGGTTTTGGATGAGGTTGATGAAAAAAATTGTTGGAGGAAGGCCCTAGACCTAAGTCGAGAGCAGTCTCCTGCAAGGAGGTGGGTCTCCTGCAAGAGGCAGATGTCCGCTCGAGTTCTCAAGATATGCAAGTACTGCCCTTCGCTTAGTTGGGCTGTTAAGACCTCGCACATTGAGTGTGAGGATTCTAAAAGAGGTGTCTGTCATGGATCCTTGAAGGAGGCTGCGTGCTCCCAACATTGTCGCCGCCCCCCTTCCCGGGAAGTGGAGATGGGTTGTGTTAAGACTGTCCTCGCCCAAACATGTGATCGTTGGTGTACCCTATAAAGTACAAAAAAGTCCACACTGCGGCTGACCAATGGTTCAGAACATCAATCCTTGGTACATAATTATAAGGGTCCTGTGCAGTTCACTTCCGGAAGCCGCCGCAGTTGGGCTCCACTGGAATCCAGACAGTAAGATTGTTCAAATAATGGAAGGTGCACCAGGAAAGAAGTCACGCACTCTTACAGAAGTCCTTTATATTGCTTTTATTCTTCTTTATATTAAAAAAGCGATTAGACATTAGCCAACGCGTTTCGTTCCAATCAAAGGAACTTCATCAGGGCAATATGAACTGGTGCAAAGATCCAAGTTACATTCACAATATCATTCCAAAAGTCTTATGCTGTCAAGAAGAAGTCCCACAGTAAGGGTTTATATCACTCCAATCCAACCACGTCAGTCTGGAAAAGTTCCCTTCTTGCCAGCGGCAGGTACGCCAAGCGCGAGTATGTGTACCCTATATAAAGGTGAATGCCTACCCCCTATGTAACCTAAACAATACAAATAAACTAAATAAACATGCAACTTAGAACATTGTCTTACGTTCAGTCCTGCAACCGGATAAGGCTGTATCGTCAATCCAATGGGGTCTTGTGTGTGGCAAGTGGTCCCGTCTCCCCCCGCCCGCTGCCCAACCCAAATACTGTGTGATGCTATAGAGTGTCCCGATCCGCTGGACCCATCTGATCTCGCCAGGGCTGATGGCATTGCCTCCAAAGCTGCTTGTTGATCCCTTTGTGATCTCCTCCGGATTGGGCCTGATTGTTGTCCACTGTTGTCCCTGTCTTCTCCATCCTGTAAGTCGCTCCTTCTGTGAGAGGGGGAAGGGCTACGAGCTTGATGTTCTACGTGTGGTTCTAGCCCCAGCACTCGACAGGTCTCTGTAAACTATTGTAGTTGATAGAGCTTCCCGTCCCAGCAGAAAATCAAGCGAAAAGTTGGCCTCATGAATAGGATATCCCATGGCTACGTAGATGTGCGGTAGCCAGGCGGAACACTCTTCATTTCTGTAGAGTAAGGGCTGCCAGGTCCTGGAAAAGAGTCGGTGTTTGTCCTTGGAAAGTGATGGGATGCACATTGCATGCTTTACGTAGGATCTCCTCTTTGACTTGGAAGTCATGCACACAAACCAGGATATCCAGTGGGGCAGGGGAGGGGGGGGGGTGGTTGTTGCGTTCGCTCTGGGCTGACGCACACAATGGGCCCGATCGATTTGGATGTTCGTGTCCGTGGGGCCCCCAAGAATATGACGGAAGAGGTCCCTGGTGTATCCGAAGATGTCGTCTCCCTCTGCCTTGGACATCACGCCTCTTAACCGTATGTTGTTCGGTCTGGACCTATTTTCTAAAGTCCTCCATGTGGGACTGCAAGTCTATATGCTGCTCCCAGAGACAAAGAATCTCCTGTTGTAGCGCCTCAGTCTCCTCTTCCCGACCCCCCTCTTTGTCCTCCAGTTCCGCGACACGATCACCCAGCGCATCCACGTCCCTCCGGACCTCCCTGATGTCTTGTGAGAGTTCGCGCTTCAGGGATTGAAGGTCTTCCCAGAGAGTTGTGAATAGCGCCTCCAGAAAGGTCTGGTCGGACCGATCCCCCCCGTTTATTCTAGTTGTGGGGCTGGTTCCCTCACAGGGCCTGCCGCTGGATGGGAAAGGGTGCAGTCCTTCTTGGGGCAGCCAGTTGCCATTTGGAGTATGTCCCGTCGGGAGCGCTCTCACTTGGTGCTCATTATGCCCTGGGCCGGGGATTACGCCAACGCCTGCTTCTGTGGGCTAGTTTGCGGGTCCCGGCTTCCGTCCCTTGTTCGCGGAGGCTTTATATGGCTGAGCTTCTTCTCCAGAAACCCCCCACCCCCCCACCCAGGAGCGGCGTAGGACACCCAGGGACCCCTTGCCTTGCGCTGTTGCTACAAGGCCCGATCCGATCTGCCGGTGGTGCCAGAAAGGGTAGGGCCCGACTCCATACGCTAGCGGGCCCCCACTGCTGCTGCACAGATCAATCAATCAATCAACCAATCAATCAATCAATCATGTCACTTATAAAGCGTTTGTTTATAAAGAGTTTGTTGCTCCAGCGGGAGGTCGCCAACTCTCCCAGGGCCTCCCGCTTCGCGTGGGTGGGCTTCCGCTCTCAGGGGCCTAGTTAATGTGCTTTATGTAGGTCGCCCGCGTCCTCAGCTGGGGGTGCTCGATATCCCTTTGGCTCCGTGCACTGTCCCTCCCAGGCGTACCGCTTCAGTGTTTGAGAGGCCTCTGCTCCTCCCGAGGCCTCCCGCTGCCGGTTTGCCTCCTCTTCTTCTCCCAGGCCCAGCCGCACAGGCACTCCACGCGCTCCCTTCTTGTGCCCCCGTTGCAAGCCCGGGCCAATCTGCCCGGCGGAGTCGGGGAAGGGAGGGCCCGGCTCCTCTTGTCTACGGGCCCCCACCTGCTGCTGCCCCTGTTCGTCGCTGCGCCCTCTGAGAGCACCACCCCTCCCGGGGCCCCCCGCCCCGCTCTGGGGTTGCTCCTTCCCTCTCATGGGCCGTACGCGTTGCCAGCAGGGGTCTTCCGAATCGCTCGTCTCTCCGACTCTTGCAGTGCCAGACCCCGCTCTTCTGCTGCGGGAAGCCCCGGCCCCTCGGGCTCCGCCCAGGTGGCTGTGCTCGTTTGTGCAGCCTTAACGCCGGTGCCACACGGAGCTCCGGGTTGCTGCTCTCTGGCGCTGTGACGGTGCTCCCCAACCGAGGCGTTGGTGCCCCCGGACTAAGCGACGCTGCTCCGGGTGTTACACGTTGTTTCGGACCGCTAGATAAGGCCTGGAACACGATCTAAGCCGACGGCGGGCAGGAGAGACGGCAAGGCACGTCCTACCTCAGCGCCATCTTGCACACGCCCCCGGTTTCAGAAATTTAAACCTGAGCTCAGCACCTGTAGCTATGGCACAGAGCAGACAGGCTTAAACGTAAGAAAATGTATAAACCAAAACAGTTAAAAAGCTGAGAATAAAACACAATAAAATTCACAATCCAGTTTATAAAAACAGAGAATATTTTTAAGGAACAAAATGACACAGAAACAACAAAAGTTCAATGAGGGGTACTGGAGATATGAATATGAATGATATGAATTTTAAGGGGTTTAAATAAAAATAACACCAAAAACGCAAAGCACCAACCACTGGCAACTTGTCACACTAGACAGGGACACGAATAAGGTTTAAGGATGAGCGCAGGTCGGATATGAGGATCAGGTTGGTCCCAGACAAAGAGTTACCTTTGGACTTAGAAATGTTCTGAGAAGGTGGAGTCTTAAGCAGGGAAAGACAGCAATTTGGATCCAAAGACAACAAAGTTTGCCGCTGTCTGAAGTCCCGGTGAAGCTGACTGCAAAGGCAGGAAAAGTTCAGGATGGGACAAGTCTAGATTTTGAACCCAGGAAGTTATCGAGGTTGATTGGCTACTTCTCCGCATCAAGCCTTATGAAGCATTCTACTTCCGGGTTTATAGGCTTTTTCGAAGTTGGATTGCTTCAGCGGGACAAAGCTGCAGGCTGTAGCCAAACACGGTTCTACGTACTCTGATGCTGATTGGTGTAGGGCACGCTGAAACAGATTTGCTCCTGTGGAAAAGAATGTAGCTGGAGCTATGGTGAAGTTGGGCCCACCGGCAATGCATTCTCAGTGTATCGGCTTGGCCGATTGGTCCTGGTCTACTTTCGGTTCTCCAGGCAAAGAGTCTTGAAAAAGTTTCTAAGACTTAGGGTTATGCAGGATGAGTACACTCTAACACCAACCAAGGGTTCCAGGAGCTCAGGAATAACACTTTGAATTATAGCTCACTCCAACAGAAGCCACCAGCAGGTTTCAGGGCAGGTCCAGTGGAAACTGGCCAGCTAGGGTCTTCAAGGAAAGTGACCTTCGTTCAGCTTTTGTGTCCCTGTAGCTCAACAGGAGGTCAGCCAAAAGGCCCTTGGAGTCCGCTCCTCAGTCCTGGGTACAAATGGGAGCAGGCCCACCAATTAGGGTTCTCCTCACAGATCTCAACAGCAGGTGCAGTACTTCTCCTGTCTTCTACTGGTCCAGCAGTGATCTGAAAAGAGTGCCTAGGGGTGCCACATTTATGGCTGTCCCTAGCCTGTGGATGGAGGTGACTCCTGTCCCCTCCCTAACCAATAGGGAAAAAGTTTTCAGGAGTAACCCTATCCGCTTTTGCAGCTGTTCCTGTTTGCTCTACCGCAAACAATTCCACAGTGAACTAGTCTACATAAAACCTTGCCTTCCAAGTAGTAAATCTCTCTCACAGGAGTCTACAAGCTCATAAGGTTTGTCTGTAAACATGAGCAAGGCCAGATTCAAGTTCGACTGCGAGGCAGGATAGAAGGTTCTAGATAAAGACCAACATAACTGTGTCTTACTAAGTCAATCTTCAAGGGAAAATCTTCAGAACGTGTATTTAATTATACCACAATGTCCAACAAGTAATGCAAATTACTCTTTTGCAGCCAAGTAAACATGGAAATCAGATGATCACTTAAAGAAATCCATAGAGGGTTTAAACTTCTGTCCCAGTGACAAAATTTAATTATTTTACTGTTACACTGCTTCCTGGCTAAATACTACCAAGCCTCACACAGTATGGCTACGTTTTCTTCTCCAATCGTCAAATGTGAGTTACCCGGTGTTTCTGAAAATAGCCTCTCACGTTCAGCAATGGTCTGTTAAGGATGTAGAACTATCCACCCTGCTGAACCAGTAGATTCAGTACTTGAGAAACAAACAGTTTCTTCTGAGAGATGAGAAGCAGTTTTCATAGCCTGAGAGGCCTAAAATAGGCTAAGCTGGAAGTCAAGCACCCCTTGAGCCTCGGAGGAGTCTGTGGAACTAGGGTGAGCAGGGGTATCGCATACAAGAACTTTTCTTTATCAGCTCACAATACAAATATCTGCCAAGGACTTTTCCCACACTCCCAAAAGCGATCAACATTCCAGACAGTGAGTGTTGTTTTTTTTGTCACTCATAAAAAGTTTCCCGTTTTTGAGCACAGTAAATATAGTCTCAACTTTACTCGCACTCGTTTGGAACATGATGTAGTGTGCTAACTCACCATGTCTCTTCTGCTGAAGCTGACACACCTGTGTTAACATTTTGTTGTAGTAGGGGGGAGCAGTCCCAAATCGGACAGGCTAGGTTGCATGAAGAGTGATACCACGTCTTCACACACTTGTTTAAAAAACAGTGCAATTGAGCCATTGGTAAGGACATAAACAACTTTCCCCTTGAGGGAGAGGAGAGAGGGATTTCAGGTCCAAAATAATGGCTTTGGACTCTAGATGACCGATGTAAAGACCTCTGTCCATGACACTCCAGATGCCATGAGGTTGCTAGTGCCTGCAGTGAGCCCTGCTGCCATACGAGGAGTTACCTATGTGCAATAAAATAGGAATTAAAGTAAGGGAGAGGGCTTGGTTCCCAAGTATTGGGATTCTATAGGATTCTGAAGTTCACCAAAAGAGACTCACAAAAGACTTCAATTTTCAGCTAAGGAGTGGGTGGCCTATGGTCTACACGACTAAGGACCAGCATACCTGAACCATCGCCTCGCATTCCACGTACCCACCAGAGAACTCCGCTCAGCCTAACTCACCCTAGCCTCCGTCCCCAGGATCCACAAGACCAGAACCGGAGAAAGTTTGTTCTCCCACCTCACTGCCAAGACATTGGAACACCCTGCCCCTCCACCTCAGGCAATCCACATCGCTGACTCAATTCAAGGACCTCAAGACCTGGCTCTTCGAATGATCCTCCACCCAGTGCGACCAGCAGCCCCCCACCTCCAGCGCCTTGAGACCTCACAGGTGAGTAACCGCACTATACAAGCCCTTGACTGATTAATAATAGTCAAGTTCTGAGTAAGATGAGGTTGTAGAACTCATACTTAAAGCCAAGGCTGTAGCAAGAAAACTACAAGTATGCGAGAGGCCATGAAACTCAATAGCTTCAGAAACCACCTTGCTTATTTCCCAAGACAGTTAAAATGTTTCTGTGTCTGGTTTAAAGAGATTAATCTCTTAAGAATCGAAATGCTTTATCTATTGGTTAGTCTATCATCTCTCCAATAAATTGAAGCTTGTAGGATGGAATCAGATAAGACAACTAGAAAAATCCAGGAATGTAGAGTGTTGTAAACAAGCAGATGGTTCTTCTGGCAAACAGTGGAAAACAAGGCCATAATAAGCAAGGCATCTACATAAGGGTACAGATGAACACTTGGAAGATGAACAGTTTCTATGGGCAGAACCTTTGTGTACATCCTGGGAGCCTAGTTTAGTCCAATGAGCAGACATCTGCACTAGTAGTGAGTAAGGAAGTAGGCATCTTGGAGATCTACAGACATCAACTAGCCCTGAGCTACATGGCCTCGTAGGTCTGAGGAAGTTTAATTACATAGACAGATGGAAAAAAAAAAATTTAGGTGAGAAAGATAGTCTGGCGCTGCCGGGCCGTATCATAAACACTGAAAACAGGCAGAGAACAGAGGTGTGCCCTTGTTTTCCATAAAATAGCACTTTCTATAACATGTTAACTAACTTGGACTCACTAAGAGTTGAATGAATGAATGAATGGGAGATTTATAGAGTGCACAGCTACTCCGAGGAGTGTCACGGCGCTAACGAGCAGAGCCCATAGTACGCACCCAGCAAAGCAAGACCTTACTGCCCCACAGGGAACAGCCAAGTTATACATTTTCTGCAGAATGTGGTCTCAGAGGAGATCAGGCGCAGTTCACATGGGAGCTCATTACATGATTTGGCAGCATGAAAGGAGAAAGCTTTGCAACCATTTCGGAGACGCTTGAAGCGAGGGATTGACAGGAGTGAAGCAGAAGCAGAGTGCTGCGCTCTGGCGAGAAGGTACTGGACAAATCTCTTTGCCAGATATCCAGGGATGGAGAGATACACTGCCCTGTGAACCAGAGTCAGAGCTTTGAATAGGATCTGTTTTCTGACGGTCAGCCAATGGAGAGCTTTCAGGGCCGAAGAGGTCAAAGAGTGTCTAGGTAAATGCAGGAGAAGCCTAGCGGATGCATTTTGAACCATCTGCAGGCAATTCACCACAGCTTCCGCAACTCCTAGATAGAAGGTGTTCGCATAGTCCAAGTGCGAAGTGATCAGCAAATGGATCACCACTCATCGCCTCCAAAGGAAGAAGAGGAAGAAATTTCTTAACAGCGCGAAGCATTGGCCCACCATCACAGAAATTTGCGGCATCATGGAAAGGGTGGTGTCCAGCTTCACCCCTAAATTTTTAACCACTAAAGATGGAGGGGGCAAAGCCGGCAACGCAGGGGGCCAGAGAACTTCTCACCACATCGAAGGCAAAGAGCAACTGGGTATCGACAGCACATGAAATTATTTTACATACAAACAGCTCGACTACATAAGCCAAGAGGGACCTAAAGACAATAAAGAGGGTAGGGTTTAATGAGGAGCCCTGCAGGACCCTTTGGTAGACTGCATTAACCTCAGAGGAAAAAGGAGCAAGCCAAACTTATTGGCCTTTGGAGAACAAGAAGGACTTTCACCAGTCCCACACAGTACCCCCCACCCCCCCACCCACAGTGGACAGCCGATGCAGGAGGATATAGTGTGGGATGGTGTCAAAGGCGGCAAACTTGTCAAGAAGGCTCAAGGCTGCATTCCCCACCTACAGTCCCCAGCCCTCTCCCCCGAGTCCAATGACCATTGAATATGGTCAGAGTTCTTCAGTATTGCTGATTCAATACTGTGGCCTGGGCAAAAACCAGATTGATTGGGATGTAGCAGCTGACCTTCCTCAAGATACTCCGAAAGCTAAGCATTGAGCAGTTCTTCCAGCATTTTTGTGAAGGCCGGGAGAAGGGAAATGGGCCTATAGTTACAAAAGATGCTGGGGGTCCAGTATAGACTTTTTGAGCAGAGGGACCACTTTAGCCCGTTTCCAAGCGGCAGGTATGACCCCGGGAAGACAGAGCTTAAAAATGGGGTTAATCACAGGATTGATGATCTCTACTGCCACAGCTAACAGAGTAGGGGGCATTCATCCAGAAGGAATTCCCGATTTACATTTCAAAATGGCTTCCCTGGATTGTTCCAATGATAGGGGCCTAAACTGGGTAAGCCCTTTGCTATGGCTGTCAGGATCCACATGGCAGACAGAGGGGAAATTCTTCTGCAGGGCAGGCAATGATCTCTGAATTTCAATGAATTTTGTTTCAAAGAACGTTGCTAACCTGTTGCGCTGCTCTTGGGATGGAACAGTTGCTCTCTGGCAGGACTGTGGAGAGATGAAAGATTTCACAATCTGAAAGATGGAATGAGAGCTATGCTCAGCAGAGCTAATTTTATCAGCGAAGAACAGGCTCTGGGACTGTTTAAGAGAGACATGATAGGCTCTGGGTGCAGATTTGTAATTAGCTTTACTATCAGAGGAATAGTTCTTACGCCAGATGAGTTCCAAGCTTTTTGCAAGATTTAAGTTCCTCTGCCAGAGAAGCCGAGAACCAATGGGCCAGGAGTCTGCCCTTTCTCTTCTTCAACTCTTGTAGAGGAGCTAGCACGTCTGCTGCCCACGTAAGCCAAGCGCTGACACCCCCCCCATTTTGGTTGAAATCATTGGTCAGACAGGGGCGAGTATTGGCAAAGTGATCCACCCAATCAGACGTTTTTACCTTCTTCCACGCTCTACAGACAGTGCTGTCCGCCATTCTACCATGCTGGCGGGGTTTATCTATTTTCCAGTGGAAGAAAAAAATCAAATAGTGGTTGGACCAAAGGGCAGGCTCGGGAAGAAAAATAAACAGCAAACAATTGGAAAAAATCAGATCAATGGTATGACCTGCAGAGTGGGTGGGAGCCAAGACCAACTGGGGTAGATTCAGATAGAGCATACGCTCGATAAGCGTAAGTGCTGAAGGGCCTTGTGGCTCATCGACGTGCAGGTTAAAGTCCCTTTAGACAGTAAAATTGGCCCAATGCAGGAGATAAGGGGCCAGAGCTTCTTCTAAGGATCCAATGACTCTCCACCCTCTGAAGATCACCAAGCTCGAAAATGGAGCATATCAACAGGTGTTTAAAGGCTATCAAAAACCACCACCACCCCACCCCACCCACCACCATTTGTGACTTCCATCATAATGGACCAGCGAGTACCCTTCGAAAATAGCCAGCGTAATATACAGAGTAGAAGACTCATTCAACCATGTTTCAGTCATAAAAAGCATGTCTAGCCTACTGCTAATGAGAAGGTTAAAGATGTGCAGGGAGTGAATATTGATAAGGAGGGCAGACAATTCCCTAAATAAATTACCCCCTCCCAATAAGCTGTTTAATGAACCTTCCCTAGAGGGAACAGGGGTTAGACAGTCCAGTGAGGATGCATAATGACACGCTGGACAGAATACTCGCCCAGGGTAATGCCCAGGGTAATGCTTTAAGTTCAGCAGGTTGAGGTAAGTAATGCATGGGTGAAGAGCCCTCAGCTCACTACTGAGGTAACAGATATGCCTGGCATTGGCAGGCGCACCACGGCACACGAGCAGCGCATCCGCGCCGCAGTGTTGCTTAAATGCACCAGCGGCATCAGAAATTCTCTACCTTCTGCTGAGCCATTAGAGCGCAGACTCACCAAAAATGGCGCCTCTAATTGTCTCGGACAGGGAAAAATGGCCCCCAGAGTTAGTGCAGGAGCTACATATAGCACAGCTTGGAAACACGAAGCAGTGGTTGCTGCTGGATGATTCCATGCTCCGTTACATGAAGCTCATGTACTAGCTCCAGATATTACAAATTTAGTGCATACACATAATCCACCATAAGCACTGCAATATCATTGAAAATAGGTCCAAACATCGGTTCTGCACTTCTACTCAGAATTCATGGCACAAACCAGGCCTTTCTGCACACAGTAAAGTAAGGAAGTAAAACCACAGACCCTTTTCGTTGATCAGGACTGTGGCACAGATGGACCACAAAAAAGCAAGTACAAAGAGATAGCAGCCTGAAGAGGATTATAATCTAGTACCCCAAGCTCAATGAACCAGAACTCCTGGGGGAGTCTGGGGCTCATGCAGGTAAAGCCGTGGGTGACACTTCCTGTTGGCAGCTTGCTGCTTACCTTTAGGCACTAGTCTAGTCTTGAAGGCCGTGCAGTCCTGAGAAGGTGAACAGAACCTCACCTTAGAAGTGCTGAAACGATCCAACTCAATGTCGTTGCCACACTCGTTTTTCTTCATTTCTGGTATTATGTCGGCTGACCGTGAAAATGGTGTCTTGCCATCAAATGTCAAATCCATTATTTTGTCTTGGATGTCCAAATTTAGGGGTGAAATGTAAACCCAGGAATGTCTCTGTACACAGAAAGAGCCATTAATACCCTTTGCTGTTGAGTCTACAAGTCTGAGGTAAAGCAGTCTTCCCTGCCCTCCGACAACCAGAATAGGAATAGATTTGCAGCACGGATGAAAAGAGGCTTTGCAAAGTGGCCAAAGTGTTCTATTTTGTTTGTTATAAGCATCCATATTATAAGCTGCATTATTTGCTGAAGCACAAGGCGGATATTATGATCCACTTGCTTGCGAGGACTCCAATACACCTTTGGCCCCTTTTTCACAGACTATAGAGGAGTCACACAGTTACCTTTCTGTGGTGCTGCAATCCCTACTGAAGACCACATGAAGGTCACTCACACACCAACAGGTCAGGATGACAGGGTAATAATGGGATATTGTTCCGAAGCAAAACCTTTCATGCTAGCTGCATATTCAGATATGCATCTCTCACATACAGCATCCCTTTACTGTGACATACATGGGGGTCGTCACTGGTATCACTCTTCTCTGGATCATTTTACATTGGAATATTGGAACAAATACGTAATGTATTCATTTATTTTACAAACCCCTTCAGAATTACATGTTGCAGAGACTACGTCAATGTACTAGAATTGGGAGGAATTCAGATTTTGTTTCACTTAGTCTCATGCCATTTCGGACTAATGAACAGCAAACAACTACCCAATATCCATCTTAGGAGGTATAAAGATAGGACTCATCAGCATGAAGATGAAAATCAACAGCATATCTTTTGAATACATCTGTCAGAGATTTGAAATAGATGTTTCATTGTAAAATGTTGTGGGATTGGCAAGAAATACAGTGCTTCGTGATCAGAATGCTGCAGCAACAAGTGATGGACGAAATGCTGAATAAATTAAACATTCACCCCCAGTCAAGAGATCTGGGTTAAATCCATTGTTCTTTTGCTACCTACACCACCCAGTTTGGATCCAGCCATTGGAAATCAGTCTTGACCCTGCTCCTTATGTCAACAGTCCAGCCCGAACTGCCAAGCTGGGTCCTACCTGGACCGGAATCAAGCCTCCAAGGCCCGGTTTCGACTATGTGCGCCCTAAGTGGCTAAGGGCATCCCCAGACATGTGTTCCTTGCGTGCTCCTCCACTGGATTCAAGCTATCATGGCTGATGAGGGGTGACACCCTGAAACTGGTGCCAGAAAGCTTGTTTCCGGTCCAGTGAGGACCTGGCTTGGCAGTTCGGGCTGGACTATTCCCATGGGGAGCAGGGTCAAGACTGATTTGCATATGGTTGGGTCCAATCTGGGGTGACGTGGTGAGCAAAATAACGATGGATTAAACCCAGACCTGTGACTGGGGGTGAGTGTTTGAAAAGTTTCAAAACTCCGTCCACTTTATTTTGTCATGTTGCGTAATCAGAATGAGCCTCTGATATCAAAATTGTTCTTTACTCTGTTGATGTACAAGTTGTGATTAATATTGTGATATTTAATACACTGCTCTCCTTGCAGGTGTGTACTTCAATAAAGAAATTATTAAAAATAGATCTGATCAATGGAATGGAAGTATGTAGTGAGGCCCAAATGTATTAAAGAGGTCAAACCTCACAAGCCTCTGATAGTGAGCAGATCACTTCTGATTTTGCCTTTTTACTCCTGCCTGACTTGATGATTGGTTGCTGTCTAACCTAATTAGAGCTACCCTGAAGGAACTGGATATATGTAGGAGCCTTTTGGTGCTGATCGTAAATACACCAAGGTGGCCCCTGCTGCAGGCTACCTGTAAGATCCAGGCATTCACCGTCTACAAAGCCATGGAACTCACTGAACTATATACATTTCTCTTGGAATTGCATTCCAACGCATTAGCCAGGAAAAGACCTCTCCCCAATTTACAACATGCATAACCATCAAATTTCTTTTTTTTGCAGTCTCAATTAAATAGGCATTTATTTTTGTAGTCTGTGTGTTAAGGAACGTAGTCCTTGGCAACAGTAGGCTCTACGGGTAACACAAAAGCCCACATTACAAACAGGCTCTTAATGCAGATTGTGGCAGAAACCAATCAGTATAAGGTCGTCAGTGGCGATTCCTCATGTGGTATTATTGCAGGGCAAGGTTCTATGATTAATACAGGGACAAAGCCACCAAGTCAAACTTGGTGCAATTTCTCCCCACAAAACAGCCCAGAATTTGGGATGACATGCTGGAGTGGTAACACTGATTTCCAATGTTACTGCCCGTTCCATGTGGGATGTATATGGGATTACATGCAGTCCAGAAATGACTGATATCAGTATCGCCAGTGCAAAATGAACACACCAGTACTGTAACTGGCATAATGTGCTCCGGGCATGGTTCATTTGTGAGTAGTGAACAGCAGTAGTCTGCAGTCTTTACAAACGCCTCATTATACGTTTAGAAAACCCCAAGACAACACTAAGGTCGCTGTCTAACCTTGAAGGTATCAAGGCTAGATAATTGCTTGAGGGTATGGGTATAGATCAAGAAGGGGAATTGGATTATTTTAAGAAATAAAAATATTTTACCGGCAATGAGGTGGGGTAAGAAAGGGAGTTCTCAGTCCTAGTAGGGAGGTCCATGGGATAGGAGTGAGTATCTAGTTGGACTTCTCAGGGAAAGGGCTGCTTGGGGTGTATGATTATAAATTAAATCGATCTGAGATGGGGGAGCAGATGACTTTGTGAAGCGTGATGGTCCTTCTGGAAGGATTAAAATGACAAAGCTTTTAGAAGACAGGAGTAGTGGGTATTCTGCAAGGATGTAGCTGGCATAGAAAGAGTAGGCCCCCTTGCAAGTAGTGAGCAGATGGTTGGAGAATGGGAGACTTCTTTGAATCTGTGCATATGGTGTATGGTGGGGCCATCTTGTCAAGGTGGGGCACTCCATGAAGGGGAAATCGCCTGTTATGGGGAGGGGAAAGAGTTGTGCGAGTACATGGAGATCATCAAGGTATTAACACGATTGCTTGAGTAAGATATTAGCTCCTTCTGGGGGATACGACATACTTGTTGGCTTCTCTAGGGATTATTTGGTACTCAGTTCTCTCCACCTGGAAATCAGCTCATGTTGTGTGGTTACCTGCAGGTTTTTACATCTCTATGCCCTATGAGGGGAAACCCAGCTTTTGTTCATTTCTGAAGCCAGCTGAAACATGGTTATGTTGTGCGCTCCCCTTGCCAGTTTTGATATTATGTCACTCATGTTAATTAGAACGTTGCAATACCCGTTTTGAGAATATTTGTGCTCAACTCATTCTCAATCAAGGGCATGGAAGACCTAATAAAGTCACTCACAATCAACTACATACATATTTGGGGATGACTGTTATTAGATCTTTTAGGCCCTATCTGATTTCACTTGACTAGGAAGGACACTGACATAAAGCTGCATCAACGTTTAGGACTTTTCGAAACTGGTGCATTCACAGTTTTCCTTATTGTAATTGGGCTAGTACGTTGTTTGCAGACCTACAGATGATTTTTTTAAATCATTTTGACAAACTAAATCGTCTAGAGATAGAATCAGAACACTGTTGCCATGCAAAGTGGTTCGAAAATGTGTCTTCACTTCTCAAAATGTGAAAGACTGCCTAATTCTCACAAATGTTCTGAAGACTTTTTCATCTGTTCACCCACATTATTCTTCTGTTCTCATATTGGAAACTGGCCTAATAACATTGATGCAACAGACCTAACTGATCTTTTTTTCTGCCTATGTCCTCTTAGTGATAATTAAGTGACTACACCTCATAGTTTTGGTACTAACTGATCCGGTCTTTGAGACAACAGGAGATTTTCTATAACTCACGGTATGAGAGAGGATAAATAGTTTGAAAGTTATCTTGGCCTGCATTTTAAGCCAATGCATTTATCTATCTGATATTTTGGATATTATATCAGATGGTGCTTTAGAGCGAGCTAGACATTGCGTATAATCACGTTCAGATTTTAAGAGTACGACCCAGCATTTACAAAAGAAAAGTGGAAGCAGGCTGCAATAAAGCGAATGACGCAGCAGTAACCGTAGTGCTCTTTTGGGTGTGCTAGGATCAATGATATCTGCAGGCTTTACAGGGTTAATCAATTGCAAACGTCTGTCTCTAGTACATCAAACTAGTTCAGCTCCAATAATTCCTTAATAATTCATTGATTTTAGATAATAGTGGGAAGAGCCAATCATTTTGCTAATTTAAAGTCCTATAAGGTGTACATTTTGTAAGGTGTAGGGATGTTCAAATTCCATCTGGAAATACTGAGATACAGTTTACGTAGTTCCACTGCCTTATAAGAAGACCAGAATAAAACAATATGATTTAATAACTCCCAGTCTGAACGGTCTGTCCCATACTCAACGTGAGTATACTGTAGCATGAAGCATCAGAAAAGAAAACGCATTTTATATCCATGAAATCAAAGCCTTTGTGCATGGTACCACACATTTGTAACACTGTCAAAGAAACAATCTCACACTCTCTGTCCGATATGGTGTTCACCTGTGGCAATTTGCTTATTTTGAAGATGGTAAAACTATCAATTAGCCCAGATTTCATGCAAGTGCCCTCTGAACCGAATAAGACTCAGCTCTCCAGGACGAGTTCCGAACATTCATCTTAACTTCTGGAGACACTCCACAGCATCACCTGAAAGGACCACATGACAAGGAACAGAACTTTGGGAGCTACCAATTATTCTCACTAGATTATTTCCCAAGACTAAAACTATGTAAAAAGTTATGCTTCAGTGACCTGCTCTGTAAGAAGAAAAACAGTACTGCCCATTGAGTGAAACTTCTGTGGACACCCCATGAAAGATCCCTCGCTTTGGGGGAATTAGTATGACAGAAAAGGACATACTTTTTTTCTTTTACTCTAGGTTTTAGGGTAGTCCCCACTAGATAGACGCTGTTCAACTACAACCATTTATAGCAAATCTCCACGCCTTACAGTTCCAGAGATACTGTGGTTAAAAGGTGTAGCTTGACACTAATCCCAAATTCCAGTTTCAGTGATGCAAGTGAGAACTAGTGGAACAAGGGATGCCCATTTATGGGGCAGGAGGGGGGCACATCCACATGAATCGTGACCATGTACGCCAGTCCATGAGATGCAGAGTCCTAAAGTTTGAATATCACTGGAGATCTATCGCTGGTGCCAAATATGATCCCAGCACCAGCCACTTCTCTATTTGATCACTGATTTAAGAGGCTAGTTGGAGCTGTGAGTGATCTCACCTTCGTCTGTGCTCAGCACCCCGTCTTCATTAATATCACTGGATCCCATTAACATATTACGAATTTGGGTTTAGCTTCATTTTGCCAACCTGTCAGCCCAGTATCCACAGATCTGGGAATGAGGCCTGTTGGGGACAAGCTAGAGATATGAGAGAATCTGAGCCATTCTCCATTTTTTGCTCGACTCTGTTGGGTCAGAGGGTAGACACAGAAACCTCCCCTTTGATGGTGTCCCCACTCATATGGGGAGTAGAGTTAGGGGTTGAAGTTCTTGGCTCGCTTGCTGCAAACCTACATAAAGAGGCAAACATGCTGAAACGTGCCCTAGGTAATGGCCTTCATCCCACATCTCTGCCAGTCACAAAAGATGTGGGGTGGGAGAGTCCTCTTGCTTGTGTAAACGAAGGCTGTTACATGACCACTTTAGGTCTGATCACAGGAAGGAAAGCCTTTAGGCCCAAGAACACCATTATAAGCTTTGGGGCATGTATATTGATGGATGGACTAAATCTGTCCCAAAATGCACTGCTGGAGAAAAAAACACAGTGAGACCCTCACAGGATCTCCGATTTATTGGACAGGGCTGTGTTCTGTGGCTACGCAAGATGAATGAGGCACCGTACAAGAAGGTAGAGAGCCTAGGCCCACCATGCCAGAAGTGGATGCGAGAGAAGAGCTGACTGGGATAGATTTAAGCTGACTGTCTATCAATTGATCCAGTTGCATTGCTGGGTGGAGATGCAGAGATTACATGTGGGGGATTGGCAAGAAGTACAACCACAAATCTTATTTTATTAATTTTTTTTTTCATTTGACGTAAGCAGTCTGACATTTTAAACAAATGCTTTATATAATGACTTTAAAGACAGTACGTAGCATGAAATGCAGTTATCGCAGGTAATGCAAACCAGAGTAGATGACTGAAGCATTGTACATAACGGTGACTAATGGTTTAGGATTGGCGAGACAAGTACAGCAAAACAAATGTAACACAGACGTGTTATGTGGTATGACTATAATATACTTTGCTTACAGTTTAGCTATGATTTATGTTTTTATGTATTTTTCTCTCTAATCTCATAAGCTTGCTCTTCAGGCTTGTTTTAAACTCACTAGCTGAAGGGCAGGTGTAAGTATCAGGAGACTGCGTGTTCCAGTAATGGGAGCCAAACAGATAAACTGATCGTCATCTGGATGCCGCACACTGTGATTTTGGGAGGCCAACATGTTCTGGTTCATGGATCTCCTGTTCTTGGAGGTGTGTAGTAGGCCATAATATCAATGATATAGTAAAGGGAAATACAATGAATTATTTTCAACACAACGATCAACAGCTTGGAAGAGGGCCCTTTGTTTAGCTGACATCTACTCAGCTTAATGAAGAAGGCAATTGGTGTGTGGTTGCCTGGGCAAGTTGGAAAAAGTTCTGGTTGAAAAATTAAATACCCTGTCCTGTGGGGAGGAGTATTGAGGGAGGCTCATTAGTAAGCTGTTACAACACTCTACTTTGCTAACTACTAGGGAATTAATTAGTGCTTTCGTGGTATAAATGGGAAACATGGGGGTATTTTTGCATGTAAATTACTTCATATGGTGCTGCCGTAGAGGTGGCTTCCATGCACATTGAAGGTTTGAACAGTTAACCAGGATTTCTAGTGGAGGGTCAAAGGTCAAGATGTTGCGGCACAGTGGGCAGAGGTGGGAGAGCATAGGAGTTGAGAAGTAGGAAAGTAGAAGACATCCATTTTTAAACAAATCAGCACAATGAAGGGCCACCGTGTGTTGAATTGCAGTAAAACAATCAGACATGAGTTATTGAAGGTCGGGGGGGGGGGGGAGATGATCTGCTTGTCGTCTTCATAGAGTGTACTAAAGTAAAAGTGGAGATGTCACCAGGTGAGGTTAAGTAGAGAGAGTAGGAACAACTGATCCTTTTTGTACACCAACAGGAAGGATCCATTGAAGTTCCATTCTACTGAGAAAGAGCAGTCATATAGTTATGACTGCAATTTTGTAAAGATTTAGTGGGTGTAATATTGATACTGAGCTTAAAAGAAGGAGTCTCGACTTCCTGTAGAAGCTCCCGAGATGCTGAATGGGACAGAGGAGGCATAGACAAAAGTGACTACGGAAGCTGTTGATTATAGCTGTTCAGCACTACTAGGAGGAACCATGCATTAGCTGTGTAGCAGAATAGGGCAGTGACCTTCTTACCCTATGTTGATATCAGAGGGCTGGGAAGGGTTGCTCCTCCATAAATATCTATTCTGTGAAATGGAGCCAAAGACTTAACAGGCTCAGAGGACTGTGCCACTGGAGACTTGGGACAGAAAAATGGCAATGATTTTTTGAGACTGAAATGCCTTTTCAAGTTGACAAAAGGACTTCTTAGATGACGCTGAAGTGGGTCAACATGTTCATCTTCGTGAAGGACAACAGTAGTAGAGGATATCATTGATGGTGGGGCAAAACTTTTTTTGCCATCAATTCAGAGGCTAATGGAATTTTAGCAAGTGCTAAAGACTTAAGTGTTTCTTGCCAAGGCTCAGAAATCTATGTGTTCATGGCTCTTTCAAAATCGTGAAAAAGGTCCAGGGAAATCAGCAACTTCTGCTCTGCCACTTGTTTGTCTAAGTAGCTGACAGCAATCAATCAATCAGGTGACATGCAATCAACAATCCAGGGTTGGCAGCAGTTTGTAATTACAGAAAGCATTACAAATTGATCTGTGTTAAATAGTAGTACTGAAAGCTAATGGAGGATATTAAGAGCTAATTTCAACAGTTAAAAAATGTAGGGTCAACATTAATTGCCTATCTTTACTAGATATCGTACCTTTACAGATTAACCAGCACAGCTAGGACCACCTGTTCTGCACAATATATACATACACTAATCCACTTTTTCCCATCCTCTCATGCTTCTCTCTAGTTTTATTTATTATAGAAATTGGATGGGAACAAGTACCAATGTTGCAGCATCTGTTTTTCTAGACAAAGAAAGAAACGGGTGTCAGAGCGGAGGATAAGCGTGTCGTGAAGGTCATGTTGTTAACAGACATGAATGCATTGGTTACTGTGATAGTCGCAGTACATGTAGGTGAATACTACTTTGGTGGTGCATAACAGCCCTAGCAGTCAATAGGAGCTGCCTCACACATTTCCATTCCCTCTCTAGTGAATATGTTCATTAGAAATGTGTTGAGTGGGAGCAAGGACGATAAACTGTCTCATCTCAATCTTAACTTTTCCGTACCCGTGAGGTACAAGACACATTTGGTCTTATCGGCTTGAAAGTCCCACTTTCTAAGCTGGATTGTAGGTGGAGGTAGATGGCTGACATCATCAGCAAGTCTCCTGTTCTATCAGACACACCACCAAACAGGACATGCCTAGGCATGAATAGCGGAAAACAGAAAGGGGCAGAGCCCTACTATGGCTCAGATACGTGACAAAGAGAACCTTACTCTAACTCCATGACCTCCAAGGCTTACAGAGAGGATGGTTACATGGCTGGTATCCAGTAAATAAGGAAGAGGCTTCTTCATGTGCAAGAAGATATTTTACATGGTTCTGCATCAATAACACCAACAGAAAGCTGGTGCATGTGTGGAAAATGTTTCCCCAAAACTGTCAGAAGGTCAACTCTCCCTATGCAACCAATCTTGAAAAAATTCAACAAAGATCCTTGCAATTTGCAGAATTAAAAGCATATCTTCTGAATGGTTGTTTAGATAAGATAGTGCAGAAACCGTGCCACCACCCAGAGTGTAACTAAAGGAAAAATTATGTTATGGCCAAATCCAGAAGAGACAACACAGTGTAACTGATATTGCAGCAGAGAAATAAAGAAAAGCCAAAGCAAATACAGACGGCTGGTATTTGTTGCCTGCACTGCTAAAACATTCAGCATTACACGAGGTTCCTCTCAGATGCTGCACCTCACGTACGGACAGCACAAAAATGGAGAAACTGATGCAACCCTCCTGCGTGTTCTTTATCAAGCATCTCTTATGGCACTAAATGTTTCATGCCGGAGATGGCAGCAAGGATGTCACTGTGGATAGGAGTGTGATGATAACACGAATCCTAGCTTTGGCAATAGGGGTGAGGATCTTCTCATAAACGGTGAAATCTTATAGATCGAAATTGAAGAAGTTAATCCTACAAACGTTTATAAAACTAAGACAATTTCAGAACTACGCATTAAAAAAATGTGAAGAGAGGTGTCAGAACTTGAAATACGCTAGTGTTTGCCAACTTCAAATCTAGATAGACTTCATGCTGCTTCATTTTGTGTTTTAATGCAGTCCACAGATGCAGCTTTGGGGCTATACTGCTGAACGCAGCAGAAGCTCTCCTACGCATTGAGGTCCAACAAGGTCAGTACGGTGCTCCCCTGTGAGGGCGCTATGAGACACTTGAAGCAACTAGTGAGACGACTTCTAGATCAAAAGTGACCCGGCTGTGATCAATGGAATGCATCAGAAGCACAAAGAAGCATGACCTTTTTGGTTGTAATGTGGAGAGGGATGACAGCGTACAATTGATTATTGCTTCAGGACTTTGCGCTATCGAGTCTGATATGCTTGGAATTTTCTCCCTAGAGTCACCAGCTGTACAGAAAGGAAGAGTTAACGAGCATTTGCAATGCAATAGGTCTCGCATTATTAAAGTTTGAGCTATTGGCATTGCTAAATAATGCAACACCAATAGCTCAAACTTTAATAATGCGAGAGTTTGAGCTATTTTTATTGTAAATGAAATTGCCTTTTATTTATGTTTTGGTTTTTGAAACATAAATAAAAGCCAGTGTCATTTACAATGCCAATAGGTCAAACTCGCGTAAATGCGAGACCTATTGCATTGCAAATGCTTGTTGTTACCGAAAAGCCCTTTCCACAGCGCATACTGGCTCCTTTAACGTTACTCACAAAAACAAACAAGTACAGGTAAAGCACGAGATGGCTTCGTGTAACCAAAAGCACAATGCTCCAGCACTGGAATTATAATCAACATAGTGGCAGAACTTAAATCCCAATGGCAGGAGTCAGGAGGCCTCACAAGGAACATATTAACCTGTAATAATGTGCTAGAATCTGTTGGAGGAATATGGTTAAAGACCAGTGTGCACACTGATGAGAGGCATGCGAGTCCAGGACAGTGTCTCCTATGAATGAGCAGTGCGGACCCTGAGTAACAGTCTCTTAATCATGCAGTTTTGCCATCTGCACTAGTCCTGTTATCATCAGCGCTATTCTTATTGTTGTCATCGGCACTAGTCTCGTTGTCATCGGCACTAGTCTCATTGTTATCATCAGCGCTATTTTCGTTGTTGTCATTAGTGTTGTCATCAGCACTAGTCTCATTGTCATCAGCGCTCTTCTCACTGTTCTCGTTAGCACTAGTCCCACTGTTATCATCAGAGCTATAGTCATTGTTATCATCAGGGCTATTCTCATTGTTGGCATCGGCACTAGTCCCATTGTTATCATCAGTGCTATTCTCATTGTTGGCATCGGCACTAGTCCCATTGTTATCATCAGTGCTATTCTCATTGTTGGCATCGGCACTAGTCCCATTGTTATCATCAGTGCTATTCTCATTGTTGGCATCGGCACTAGTCCCATTGTTATCATCAGTGCTATTCTCATTGTTCGCATCGGCACTAGTCCCATTGTTATCATCAGTGCTATTCTCATTGTTGGCATCGGCACTAGTCCCATTGGTATCATCATCGCTATTCTCATTGTTGTCATGGGCACTAGTCCCATTGGTATCATCAGCGCTATTCTCATTGTTGTCATGGGCACTAGTCCCATGGTTATCAGTGCTATTCTCATTGTTGGCATCAGCACTAGTCCCATTGGTATCATCAGTGCTATTCTCATTGTTGGCATCGGCACTAGTCCCATTGGTATCATCAGCGCTATTCTCATTGTTGTCATGGGCACTAGTCCCTTTGGTATCATCAGTGCTATTCTCATTGTTGGCATCGGCACTAGTCCCATTGGTATCATCAGTGCTATTCTCATTGTTGGCATCGGCACTAGTCCCATTGGTATCATCAGCGCTATTCTCATTGTTGTCATGGGCACTAGTCCCATGGTTATCAGTGCTATTCTCATTGTTGGCATTGGCACTAGTCCCATTGGTATCATCCGTGCTATTCTCATTGTTGGCATCGGCACTAGTCCCATTGGTATCATCAGCGCTATTCTCATTGTTGTCATGGGCACTAGTCCCATGGTTATCAGTGCTATTCTCATTGTTGGCATCGGCACTAGTCCCATTGGGATCATCAGTGCTATTCTCATTGTTGGCATCGGCACTGTTCCTCAGTGAAAAATCTAAGAAAGTTTCAAAAGAGCAACCTGTGCCCGACAGGCACTTCAAACTTAGCAGTCTGTCAGGAAGTACATCGAAGAGCAGAGCCCTCCACCGCTGCAAGTAGCTGAACTGAATGCCCAAAGGAACATTTTGCATGCGCGGTCTACATTTATCTGGAGTTCGCCACCAAACCTGTTACACTGTAATCAAACATTCCTCCGTACATCCACGCCAAAGACAGTCAGCAGAAAACACGGGAGTTCTGCCTCACAGAAGTCCGAGGAGCGGCCTAAAGATGGGGCAGACATTTTTATACTGTGTGAACATAGTGAACATAGTGCAATGCATAATACTTCAACACTTTTAAAAGCAGCTGCGAAACTTATTTCAGATACTATCTGGAAAAAAACAGTGGTGCGCGCGCACCACAGAGGAGCGGGGGCGAGGGAGTGCGGCAGCGAGGCGAACGCGCCCTGCTGCGCGTGCTAGCCACGGACGGGAATGGGCGTTGCAAAGGCGGTACATGCGCCCGCCTTTGCCCAATCGCGGGCCTTTTTTTTTTTACAAAAAAACACGCGAAAGCCAATGCCTGCCGGCGAAAGCCTGATCACACGCACGAGCGTGTGGTCAGCTTTCAGAACCCCATACAAGAGGTCTCGCGCTGCGCGAGACCTAAAAAGGGCTGGCTTTTCTTCTTAGGTCTTCTCAGGGGAGGGAGGCAAGACGTGCCCACTACTTGAACAATAAACCATGACAATGGTATTCAACAAGTCTAGAGATCCCTGCTGAAATTTTAAAAGCATCAAATGCTGTCATTTTATTGCCTAACGAGAAATGAATGATTTTACATTATAGCGTTGAGACAGGCGCCCCAAAGAGAGACAAGAAAAAACAAACTCACTCGGTTTGTTGACATACAGAGGATAGAAATGGAAGTATGTCAAGTCGGGTTTCATTGTGCCTGTTACTAAAACATTTGAGCAAACTATGATATTGTTCAAAATACCACTTTTTCGCAGCAGCTCCAGATAAAGGCACTATTTTATAATCTAATTCGAATCACCTACATGAAAATCCCCAAAGGCATTTGCAGCTGTGTTTTTTTAGGATAAGTATAGGAGGGCCTGCGCAGGGAGACATTTTTTACAATTAAAACCAGCACACTGCACTGGTGTTCTTTCTCGCATTCACAAGGTCAATAACACCTGTGTGGAGAACCATAACATGCCCGAGGTGCGTAGGTTATGTTGTATGAAAGCAAGGATAATGAGATTGATTTTATGACTAAGAACCATCTCAAGGTAAAGAGAAGGGTCTTCGGAATTTCCGTCATTTCAATGGAATATTCCTTTAACAGAGGGCAGAAAGCTTTAAAGCTTCCAAAGAGGTTGCCAGTATATCACACACTAATCTACCTCGGTAATAAATTATTAGACATATTGGAAAACATTTGGAAGACCATAGGTTGCCTATAAACCTCCCTATTTAGCGATGAAAGCATATACTCTCAGGATAAAGCCAAACAGTAAAAGCCTCTGTTGCCACAATATGCACAGCGTGTAGTAATACAGTATTTATTTATGCATGCATACCCTATCCCATTTCAAGCATTCATCTTTCAGCCATTTTTGCGGTCCACGTCTGCTCTGTGCTCGCTCCGCGTCCAGGCCCAGGAACCGATATCATTACCATGGCGGTTTTTTGCGATGAATATTCTCGAAGAGATCTGCCACCGCGGCACAGGAGCCCAGCGAAAGAAATCCCTAATGATCCTGTCAGCATACATATTTCATAAAGTGATTATCCCCTGCAACCTCAGCTTCTTCAGATTTTTTCCTGCTATAATTGTTTTCCTTCTAGACTAAGCAACAATTACCAATGCTGGAGGAGGGAGCAGGATCCCAAGCAATATATTTGACAATACATAAACAGGAGCGTGGGTGATATCTGCAGCTATTATCCCTAATTGCTCTATAAAATATGCTATTAAAACCAGGACTAAATAGGGCTGTAAAATCACATAATGGTCCGCGTCCATTTAGAAACGTCTTTCACGAATGTCTCAAGGAACAGTTTAGATTCCACATGGTCTGCGACGCAAACTTATTCCCAAAGACCTCATTCAGAATTTGACTGGAACCAGGCATTCTATTACAAGACACCACCACCACCACCACATCAATCACTGTTCCGCAAGATGAATCCGGATCTACAACAATTATTGACAAACCTGATCGTTGTGGTGCGTGTTACAAGCGTCATAGGGCAGATATAGGCTGGCCAGCTGTAGTGCAAGCTTCACAACAGATGCGCAGACCAGCAAGCAGCAGTGGCAGTGCACCCTCGCACAGACTCTCCCTCGCACACTGCCTGGACAGAATCTAAGCTCCATTAGGCTCCAGATGGCACTGGCAGCTGTCTCTCTTGCCACATACAATGGTATTCAATGTATAGACCTTGGTAGGTGGGAAGGATGAGCCAGATTCGAACCCGTGCCCTCCATGTTAAAAGAGATCAGCTACATGCACTCACCTCGCAGAGCAGTTTATGCTTCGAACTAGAAACACATTTTTTTACATAATCAGTAATAAACACCTCATCACTCAAAAGACTTTTAGAATTGGTGTCCGTTCTGATTATTTCAAACCGTCTCTAATCTGCGCTAACCTAAAGAGACTTGCACTGTTATTCGACCATCAAGGTCACCGATTCCCAACCAACAGCCTTTGGACAGAAGGTGCACAAGATCAGAGCATACAGTTTCAACTACCGACGGTGTCGCCATTTTATAAGTACACACATTTCTCAAGGCATGAGATGGTGCTGCTGGAATTCATACAAACTTGTGAACTGCGGTTCGCATTTGATACAATCACTCAACTTGCTTTACTACGATCCATGGGCAAAAACACACCATGACACAGTCACTGCACAGTCAAACACCATTAGATTTAAACAATGGCTGATAACTCCAAGATGGCTGCTTTATCATCACACAACACTGATATCGTTTGTGTGCTGGTGATCCTGCATGCCCTGATTTCATGATCCAGCAAGCAAGGTAGAACAATCTGAAAACCCAAGCACTCGAGGCATGCTGCCTGGGAATACAGTGATTGGCCAGACATGGCCTGCTTTTCATTTCCGCTGCGCCATGATTGGGCGATAATCGGGCAGTGGCCATTAACCATGTGGAGATGGAAATTCACAGTAGGTTGAAGAAGAACTTCAGGGAAGAGTCAGCTACATCCACAATCAAGCCTGGATAAATTGCAGCAGGTAAGCTAGGCCGCCCGTTCACATATAGTATATACGCATACGAAGTAGGCATGATACAGAGGGGCATAAGGAACTTAGTACCGATGATGGTGAAGAGAAATCAGGCAAGGGGATAAGACAAAGCACCAAGTGGGTGGAGAGAGGAGCATAAGCAAGCAGCCCTATCAAACCGTGACAAAGAGATGTACATCCCATTTCAGGGCAAAGATATACTATAGCACACTGTTAGTATATGTAGGGCAATTTTGAAGGAACTATACTTTGCTTTAGATCAATTTTGTGATTAGGTCCTCTTTTCATGACAGACCACCCTAAAGCATCTGTGAAATTTAGTGGCTCTACCAGACAGCAGCAAAACATTAACAAGCATTGGCAAAGTCAATTTTTCTTGTCTTTGGGACGAATATGCCTCTTTTTCCCGCTGCCCGTCACCCCGCATGTTGTTACAACGCAGTCGTTACAACGACCGCGTTGTAACAACGCATACCATTACCACCCAAGTCGTAACCACGACTTGCGAAGGGGGGGCGCTGGATGTTGGAATAGTATAATTTACTATTCCAACTCCAGTCTGTGCGGACAGTAGGGAAGGTGTTGGATTTTAAATCCAACACCTTCTCCCCCCTCCGCAAGTCGTGGTTACGACTTGCGTGGTAATGGTATGCGTTGTTACAACATGCGGGGTGACTGTTTCGTGGTCAGGGTTGTTTACCTTTTGGGACCTATTGCTTTCCCAATGGTTTTTAGCCAAGTTGCACAGCATCCATGAGGCTATGTAGCATGAATAAAGAACGAAAAAAAAGCAGTTTTGCACGGCCGGCAGCGTTCTTTTGTAAGGTGGTGCACTACGCATGTGCATGCCTACAAATGATATGGCAGCGTCTTCTTTTTAGATACCCATCCAAGTTACTGATCTGAGCTAAATCAGTAAATAAAAAGAAATAAAGCGTGTGAAAGTATCTTTTTTAAAAGCGGGTGGAAGTGGTAACACGGGGGTCGGAAGCACACAAGGCAGGTCTGGGGGAAGAAGCAACACAACAGCCATAGGTTTGTGGGAAGCAATTCGAAGGCGGCTGCATAAGCAACATAGAGGGTGTGGGTGGGTGAAGCAACACAGAAAGCGGGGGCAGAAGCAACATGGATGGTGCAGGTGGTAGAAATGCAAACAGGTGAAAGAGCAGCGAGGGGCTGGCGGAGAGAAGCATACATGCGAGAGAGAAAAACATGGAGCACTGCGGAGAAGGGGAGAGAACTACACAAGGGAGACCGCTGGAAAACATATGCGCTCTCCTGGAATGCTTAACCAAAAAGAAAAAAGTAGTGCTTAGGAGTGGAAGGTCACAAGTAATGTGTCCATGCTCCAGTGGAGGGACAAATACAAGAAGAGGAAGGAAATCCCACACAATGTGACGAATAAGAAGCAAGCAAATGAGGGTGACAAAGCCAAACAATAGTAAGAAATGGGCGGGCTCTAAGCCCACTGTATGCTAGCAATGCATCTTCCAACAGGCAACTCATGCTCTGCCTAGTAAGAGAGACCTAAAATGGCATATGACATGTAAACCAGAACAGAACAAAAGAAAGGATAGCAACGTCAGGATACAGGCTCGGTGTGCAGCAAGATCATCATCCAAATCCTAGCCACCATAACGCTCGATCATTCTGCTGCTAATTTACATTTTCATAAACTCTCATTCATTTAATAAATGCTCACATTTGTGAATAATATACATTTTGCTGACATCTCCCTCACACATGCCCATTCCATTTTTATTAGACATACCATTGCCATTTACGGATTGTATTGGTGGCCTGTCATTAATCACTTTTCAAAAGACCTTGTGCTATGAAAGTGTCAAACACCTTGTCATCTGTACTGCACCACACATACTTGATTCACATTCACACTAAAGCATCAAAGTGAAATGGAGAATGGCATGCTGCATTTAAGGCAATCGCTCAAATTCTAGTATATTGACTGGCACACACTATGAATATTTCACACACACTGAATGTTTCTGTATTGTTTGCCTGTATATTACATTTCCATAGCAACTTAGTGAAATAAAATAGGATGAGAGGAGGTGTCAACATGCATCATACCATTTACGCAAGAAATCTATTTTGGAGTAGTGTACAGAAGCACTCCCTGTATTCATTTCCAAGGATCAGATAATGATTTTTTTAAGTGCCACACCCAAAGGATAAGTCTAATTCTGGTTGACCTTTCTGCTTCAGAACAATATGCAATTTTTCAACCAGGAGAGAATAACTAGAGAAATAATCTATAATGTCTTCTAACCTTTGTATCAGAGTTCCATTTCAATCAATTTGTTTTCTTTGGCAGTATTCTCTAAAAATTCACCTTCACACCCTAGACATCATAAGAGTCCTAACATTTCGCTGAACATGCCTGAAGACATCAAAAAAACTTCTCAGTTGTTTATTAAGGTCTCATAAAACCAGTTTGAACAAACTTTGACAGGAAAACCATTAGCCTGTTCAACAACAGGTAAGATAGCTACTACATCCGGTTGATCGCTTTTTTCTTCAAATGGGGAACTAACATCAAACTAAGATTGTGCCCGTATATTTGGCTCTCACTTTGAGACCAGTGGTATTGATAACGATGGATGGGATGATTCTGGGATTGACCAGTTTTACTTCTATCATGCCATCAAGATGGAGGCTGCATATACTGTCTGTACTCTTGAAACAATTATATGTATATCTAGCTGGCAGTGTATTATGATATACATGAATCACTTTCTTCTTCCAATGGGGAACTTAAAGTAAACTAAGATGGCACTCGTAGATTTGGTTTTCACCTTGAGACTAGTTGTTTCAATAATGATGGATGGGGTATTGTATAAGCACAAAGGGGATTCAATTCTCATCCATGGGCAGTGATAATAGCTCTATGTTGGATATCATTATGGTTTGTTAGTGGTTCAACATGGGCTGAGGCTCCACTTTTCTCAAATTTCTATGGTGGTATCTTAAAATTATTTGTGTACGTGATTATTGTTGGGACTGGTTAGTTTCACATGCATTATACTGTATCTTTTGACTTTCATTTACGTGCAAATACACACTAATATGACACATTCAATTTCAATTGGCCAATTGTGACTTATGCATGGCTAAAAATGTTTCTGGAGGAACCTAAACTATATGAATTGGGTTGTTTACCTAATGGTATATGTAATTATGTTCATATTACTGAATTCGTTATAGAGCTGTGCGATTTTTATTTTTGATGCACGACTATCAGTACAAATTAAATACCATTGTGTGCATTAGTTTTGTGTCTTTTCTTGTATCCTTTCTATTGTCCTTTTACTCTTTTTTACAGCTTTTCTCTTTCATTCTGATCATTTGTGGGATGTTAATGAATTTGTATAGCTTAATTGTCTGTTATTCTCACAAAAATTATTAGTGTTCTAAATATGTATTGGAGATTGGATTTTATCTTGTGCTTGGTCTGTTATAGGACTAAACATGTACTATGATAAGTTAGATTATAGGTGTTTCATTAAATTTGTGTATGTATGTATGTAACTGTGTATGCATTTTTAAAATAATGAATGCACATATTTATATATATATTGTTGTTTACAGTCCTGAGGAAGTTATTGTGAATGAACACGTTGACTGCATGGGTTATAAATAGGAACCAAATATAGACAATTGTTATACTACATCAAGACTGTTTCCTTTCGTATATTGGGCCACTCAAGGGATACTACTGAAAATGGACTGGATCCAGTCGGGAGCCTGAGGATTAGGTAATACAAGCTAATACAAGAAATATGTGTGTGAATGTCCTTTATAAGTACAGCTATAGGGCTAAACTAAGAAAGATACCACAAACAGCCACCATCATTCTAACAGAACAATTTGGCACCGAATCAAAAATGAGAACCCCATACTAGTTTCCTGAACACCCTCCAGATAGTTAACAAATCTGGACTAGTGGGTATCACTTTGGAAATGGCTCAACAACCAGTATCCGGATTTGGTCAATTTCTCTCCAAGTCTGTCTAGAGACCTCTCTAAAAGCACCTTGGAAGCATTAAAATGTGTCTTTAAACAAAAGAATATCCAAGACAATCTTTGTGGACAAAGCATAAACACTCTGTAAAGTGTTATTTGTCAAGAAGAAATACATTGATGGCAAATCCATTTCATTCCAATGATTTAATTAGAAGATGTGCCAGAACATCAAATACTCTATACAATACACAATTCCAACATCCTTAAGCTATACTGTAGTCAGCTCTGAATGGTTTTCTAATAAACAGTCTTTTCATAACACAGCTTACAAGTGAACACAATTTGAGAAATAAACGTTACTGCTTTAGAATTCCGCAAAACACTAAATTAAAAAAGAATTATATATATTCAATGGAAAAAAAACAAAGGTTACAGGGACGTTATAGTTAGGCTCACATTTCACTCCTACTAAACCATAGAAATGCAGCCTTTTAATTACCTGAGCTAACTATAACTTACACCCCGGCAATGCACTGCTTATGACCTCACATATTACATTACTCATGACATGTCAGTGACATCACTGATGTCGTCTCAAATAACATCACTGATTACATCATCCACAGAACCACTCCCACACCCACTTACACCCCATACAACATCTCATGCACCCACACAACCACTGGCATTCCCATTCACCCATACAAACACTCACAGACCAACTCACTGATCCTTAGAGCAAGTCACACATCAACTCACCCATACAGCCACTAACACAACCAGTAACTCACATATACAGCCACTCATGCACCTACTCACTGACCAATAAAGCCACTCACACATCCATTCATACAGACATACAAACATTTACACACCCACTCATACACTGAATCAGTCGCCCACACAGCGACTCACACACCTACTCATTCACCCATACAGTTACTCACACCCACTCACTTACTCATACATATACTTACACATGTACTCACTCACCTATACAGTCACTGAGACAAGCACATACTTTTCCATACAACCTCTCTCACAATCACTTACTCACCCATACAGCCAGTCACACACCCATTCACTCACCCATACGGCCACTCACACACCCATTCACTCACTCACACACCCAACATTCATGCACCCGAACAGCCACTCATTTACCCTCTCTCTCACCCATACAAACAGTTAATGTTCCTGCTCAGTCACCCATAAAGACACTCTTGCACCCTTTCATTTAACATTAACAGCCACTGACACTCCCGCACACTCACGCATTCAGCCTCTCATTCACCATTACAGCCACTTACACATCCACTCACTCACTCACCCATACAGATACTCAAGCCACTCACTTACACATACACCCACTGACTCACCCACTAGCTCACCCTTACAAAAACACACAGACCCATTCACTCATGTATATAGTCTCTCACATACCCACTCACTCTTCCATACACCACTTATACACACAAACTCACTCACCCATACAGGCACTCCCACAGCCACTTACTTAGTATATATAACACGGGAAACAGCCATTACAACGCAGCTGTTTACAAGCATGCCATGACATCGCAAGCGTTACACGCATGCGATGTAACAACACGTACCCATTACTACGCATTTTGTTACATCGCATGTGCTTTTATAATACATGCGATGTAATGGCGATCCACCTCGTTGTGAGGAAACTGAGGCTCTTCAGTTTCCTCACAACGACGTGCACAGTGCAGCACCCCTCAGCCGACGTGAGAGGAGGAGAGAGGAACAGCGAGGAGAGAGAGGTAAGGGGGATTGGGCCTGGGTGGGGGTTACTTTTTTAGGGTTTAGGGTAGTATTGTGGTGTGTGTGTAGTGCAGGGTAGTGTTGGGGTGTGTGTGTGTGTGTGTGTGTGTGTGTAGTGCAGGGTAGTGTTTTAGGGTAGTGTCGGGGTGTGTGTGTGTAGTGCAGGGTAGTGTTTTAGGGTTTAGAGTAGTGTCGGGGTGTGTGTGTAGTGCAGGGTAGTGTTTTAGGGTTTAGGGTAGTGTCGGAGTGTGTGTGTAGTGCAGGGTGTTTTAGGGGTTAGGGTATTGTCGGGGGGTCGTGCTAGGTAGTGTTAATGTAGGGAGATGACTGGGGGTCGGGGGAGGGTCGTGCAGGGGTACTACATTAGGGATTAGGGTAGGGCAGAGTAGTGTCACTTACATTTTATACATTTACCACGCATATACCTTTACCACGCATGCCTATGCATTGTAATGGCATGCGTGATAAAGGCATATGCGTGGTAAAAGTATGCAATGTATTGGCATGTCGTTGTAATTTACAACGTGTAGTAATACCCGCGTTGTAATGGCACGCGTTGTAATGAGTCATATTCGTTTAACACTCAGTAACTTTTAGAAAACACTCAGTCACTGGATGATGTCGTCAGTGATGTCATTTGAGATGTCATGAGTGATGTCACTGATCATGTCATGAGTGAAGTAATATGTGAGGTAATAAGCAGTGCATTGCGGGGCGTAAGTTATAGTTAGCTCAAATGACTATAACTGCTGAATTTCTATGGTTCTGTATGAGTGAAATGTTAGCCTAACTATAAAGTCCCCGTAACATTTAGTTTTTCAGTAAATTTCTATTTTTTTAATGCTATTCCTTTTTGTTTAAATTAGTTTATTTATGCATTTTCCATTACAGAACAACACAACATTGCCAGTGATATCGATATCCCATCATTTCTACATCAGTGACTGCAGTACACATTGAGCATGTAAGTAACACAGTGCCTATGTTATCCTGGTTTCAGTTGAAGACACAACACACTTCACCCCTCATCCGCCAATGTTAGCAAGTATGCGGTGTAGAGACCCCATATATCTTTTGGTCGAGATGCATAAGGCAGCTCCTCAGTGTAGTAGTTAAGTTGATCACGACAATATGCCATGGGCCAGATGTACGACCATTTTTGCATGCGCAAACGGGTTTGCGAACCCGTTTGCGCATGCAAAAACAGCATGGGGAATGTACAAACCCTATTTTGCGAGTCGCAAAATAGGGTTTTGCGACTCGCTATTAGGAAGGGGCGTTCCCTTCCTAATAGCGAGCGCAACCCTATGTAAGAATGTTTTGCGTCCGCAATTGCGGGCGCAAAACACTAAATAAATACCACCCTCCTCAGAGAGGGTGGTAATGAGAATCATAAAGGGAAGGGGTCCCCAGGGGACCCCTTCTCCTTTGCAAATGCAGGGGGAAATAATTTTGAAGGGCAGGCAGTGGTCCCAGGGACCACTACCTGCCCTTAAAAAATGAAGCTAAAGCGTTTCATTTTTTTCTTTTTAAATGCATCCCGTTTTCCTTTAAGAAAAACGCTTTATTTAAAAGCAGTCCCAGACATGGTGGTCTGCTGAGCCCAGCAGGCCACCATACCTGGGAGGGCCTGCCATTCCCAATGGGGTCGCAAATTGCGAGAGGCTCATTAATATTCATGAGCCTCTCTATTTGCGACCCCATTGGGAATCGCTAACAGTGTGAAAAACACTGTTGTAGATTGGAAATAGCGCCTCGCAAACTGCGAGTCGCAAAAAACTCGCAATTTGCGAGGCGCTATTTCCAGCGTTGTACATCTGGCTCCATATCTTTTAACCAATGTTGGTGTTTCGGGGGCAAATTTTTTCCCCCGGTGTAGGGAGACCCTCCATTTTGCAAGGAGTAGTGCTATGGCCGTTAATTTGCGATTACTAGGCTGCAGATCCCTAATAAGCCCCAATAAACATATCTGAGGAGTACATTCTCCATCACTATTGCTGTGACTGTGTTACATGGTCCCAGTACTGATGCACCAGAGGGTAACTCCACGCTAAGTGCAAAAAATTAGCTGATGGTGACCCACTTCGACCACAGTTCGCCTCCTCTCGGAGACCAAACTTGCATAGCTGGACCGGGTATAGTATATTTGGTGTACATATTTAAAGTGGATAATTCTAAGGGTACCATTTGATGTTAATTTTCCTGTTAGCGTGCAACAGAAGTCCCAGTCCTCTGTACTAATCGTGGTATCAAGTGTAGTGTTCCATCTATCGAGTGGTCCTGTTAGTGTCGGCCAACTGTCCAACTTGGGATAAATTATACAAACGTTTAAGTAAATGGTTATGTGTGTCGCTTGTGAGTAATAGCTGGAGTGCTTCCAAAACTTGTGGTTCTGCCGGAAATTGTGGGTATAAGCTTCGAACAGCTGCCCGTAGTCTACTGTAAACAAATAGGAGCATTGGAGCTGCCTCTCCCACACCCTGTAAATCCGCCGACTTGACAAAGGTTCCTCCCAAACATGCATCGCCCAGTGTTCTCAATCCTGCCTCTCCCAGTACAGCAAGGGATCCGGGTTCTCTCGTCACTGAGACCGCCGGGTGATACGCTAGTGGTAGAGCTGGAGCATATAGCAGCTCAGCCCTAACCTTCCACCCCAGAGCCCTCCTTTAATGCTATTTCTTAACTATAACATCCCTGTAACCTTTGTTGTTTTTTTTAAAGAATTTCTAAGGTTTTTTTAACGTTAAGTAAGACGCAAAAGAAAAGCTGACACTCAATGGCCACCAGCATATTCAAAATTCAGAACTATAAAAAAGGAATTCTGTGCATCACACTAGGTACATCACCCTCTAAATAACTCCATAAAAACAAATATCACTCTCTGAGAGAGTCTTCGAGTGTGTGTTTGACAGTTTGAGTGCGTCTGTCAGTGGCTGCATAACACTCTGAGAAGAACTGTCAGAGAATGTGTCAGTGTTCGACTGGGTCAATGACAGCGTCTGAGTGCATGTATCAGTAAGTACACAAGTGTCTTACTGGGTCTGTCAGTTGGTGCACGAGTATCTGAGTGGCTCTCAGAGTAGGTGCCACAGTATTTCACTAGGTCTGTGAGTGGGTGCATGAGTGTCTCAGTGAGTCTGTGAGTGGGTGTACGAGTGTCTGAGTAGGTCTGTGAGTGGGTCTGTGAGTGGGTGCATGAGTGGGTCTGTGAGTGGTCGCATGAGTGTCTCAGTGACTCTGAATGGGTGCATGAGTCGGAGTGTGTCTGTGATTGGGTGAATAAGCCTCTGAGTGGGTGTCTGAGTGGGTCTGTGAGTGGGTGCATAAGAATATGAGTGAGTCTGTTAGTGGGTGCATGAGGGTCTGAGCGAGTCTGTCAGTGGGTGCATGAGGGTCTGAGTGAGTGTCAGTGGGTGCATGAGTGTCTCAGTGGGTCTGTGAATAGGTGCATGAGTCTCTGAGTGTGTCTGTAAGTGGGTGCATAAGCCTCTCAGTGGTTGAGTGGGTGCATGAGTGCATATGGGGGGGGTCTGTGGGCATTTTTTTTTACTGATATTTGTGATTATTACACGGGGCTGCGCTGACAGTCACAGCATATTCGCAAATATCACGAGTGGGGAAACAATGCCTTTCTTAAGGCATATTCTACGTATAAGGGGCTCCTCAAACACCCCTATATCCCTCTCATAGGGTCAGGGCACATGCAACCTGACCCCTTATACCACTTTCATCCATTTCGTTTCAACCCCGGGGGACTGTTGCGATGGGACAAAATGGCGGTCACAACTCTCTGCTCAGGTTGCGGCTAGCCAATCACAGCATTCCCGTTGCCGCACGCATTCGCAAAATTGCCACAAAATAGTCACAGATATCCTTATTTTTCCCTTAAATTTCTCCACAACTACTGAAATGATTTGCACCATATAACTGGAAGCGTGATCTCTGAACCAATATCTACCTTCCTACCAAATTTTGTATAATTCCGTCCAGCAGTTCGGGCTGTAGTCGTGTTCAAAGCTCCTATGGGAATTAACATGGGAAACGCATTTTTATTGACCCCCCCTTTTTCTCGGCCCCAGCTTGACAGATCACCCCACAACTTCCCATGTGCAACAAGAATTACCGGCACACTTCATTTGGAAAAGGTCGTGAAGATTCGTCAAACAGCGTCAAAGATAGAGGCAAGTCAAAAAAAGCTTTTGCTATAGAAAGATGGTCCTAACTATAACTACCTACTGGCGACCGGACAATACATGACATCTTGTATAAGTGTGTTCAAATTCTGGGCATACTGGAAGGAAATAAAGTAACTTTATGTGGGATAACTGCGTAGATGAATAGACAGTGCCACAAAGGGCAAGCATAGTACAAAGAAAGGACAGCATCGGCACACACTCCTATACCAATGACCTAACTAAGACTTCAGAATTGTTTTCCTCCCCAGCTACCCACAAAAAGGTTGCGTAATGCCTCCAAAGGAAGGACATTTGATTAAATATATGGTGTTAATGCATCTACTTCCTCAGTTTCTTAGATTCTTCCCAGCACAAACAGCTCTGTAATGCTGTAATGGTACCCGAGGAAAGACAGGAGAATGTAAAAATTTACCCATCTCTTGCTCGTCTTTCTAACATTATATGCTACTTTTCAGATTGGAGAAGTAGTGAAAGATTATACAGACATGCAATACTTAAATAACTTCGAATGAGGGACTTTCGTACATGTCACATACAAATAGTGTCCCATCCAAAGAAGCATTGCACAACTGATATTCAATACAATGTTATAGCTGGCACATCAAAGCCTAGGCAATAATGTTTCATGACTGCATGCAGGAATAACTTTATTAGCTGTCCTACAAATGAACAAAAACACCCCCAAAAGAACACTGAGGTAGCTGTTTTCTCAAAAGTGGAATGACTAATAATCCAATTATTAGAATATATGATTCCTGCATTTGTTAAAAAGTGTAATGGAAACAACTATTCATTGTGAGAGATTTGTCAATCATAATTAAGGATCCCTGTTTTCCGTTTTTACCGATTTTTACAGATAAATACAGACAGAAAACATTAATTTACTTGTCTGTATTTATTTTTAAATGTGGCTAAAAACGGAAACTGGGTTGCTTTTTGATTAATTCTAAATACTGTCTGCCATGACTGCCAGGCCAATAGATGTGTGGATTGATAGATAAGGTGGTTAAAAAAGAAAGGCATTTTAGTAAAGAGGCTTTAACAGCAGTAGATATGCACAAGGTTGATACCGAAATTTGCATATTTTCATATAAGTGCACTGATTTATCTTCTGTGGGTGTTCACAGCACTAAAACCTGTCAGACATTCAAAGCATAAGTGCATATTTATTGGTTAAATAAATGTGGAAATATACTAATTTCTGCTTAATTTTTCCACAAAACCCAAAATAAATAAGGATAAATACAGATAAAATTAGCAAAAAATAAATATGGATAAACACAGACGGAAATGGCAAAAACAAAAACAAAAATACCATAAAACCGGGAGCCCTAATCATAATATTGTTTGAGGATCCATTGAGAGTCAAACTGCCTGAACATCCTACTGTATCCTATTCTAGATATGCAGTAAAGTTGTACCGTTTTATGATGACACTTTTGCAACATTTCTTTGGCTTGCAAATGAAATGCAGGGACATGCAAAAGTCTGGCTTAAATCGAAACGAGAAATAACCTATTACAACATCAAAGAACCCAAAAAAGAAGTAATTTCCTACATTGTAAAGAAATATTTTCTGCTCATCTGGCAAATGTAATAATAAACCGAAATATGGTATTAGGTTTTGAAAGTTTAAAAGAGATGTGACGCACATTCCCAAATGGTAGGCTTAAAAGCACCATATTTAAGTACCATTGAATTGGAGTACAATGGACAGTATTTAACTTTGGAAACACAGGCCAGCACTGCATACTATTTTAATAGGATATCAGTAAAAGAGAATCAAGGCTCCATGTGGCCATGATCAGGGAAGGGCAACCTCTTCCCGGGTCTCTACCAATGTCCACATCACTATTTCAAGATAATCAGATATTTCTATTGTACAGGTTATTCGACACACATCTGCATCCCTACAGCCTTGCCTATGCATGGCTTGAAGTATCACAGCACAGACACACACAATAAACACAAATTACAGTCACACACAAAACTACCTCACATTTCACTTTCAATCCAGAAAGAAAACCTGAAAACTGTGATCGCAACTACTCAACCTCCTCTCAAACATGACAATACCACTTTAAGGATTTTACCCACTCATCCAGAACCTTCTCTGCTAGACCTTTTTGATATTATTTTGAGATTTCATACTTGATTACAGCTCGCACATATTACTCAAACAATGCATAACCATGAGAACAGAATATACAGAACCATCTTTTCTACTCCGCTCAGGAAGCTTGACATGAACTACGTTTAACCTTTACCACTGTCACAAAATTCACCATGCCGTAACATGACTTGGACTTATTATGCAATTCAGAATCTACTCACCTCACTTTAAAACATCAAAGACAATGCGCTTACACCACATCACGCCTTTCTCATAGAGATAGGAAGAGTAGACAGCTTTTTTCATAGTACAGAGTTGAATGATACTGCCTTAAATCTGAAACACATATTGCATAATGTACCATTGAGTGTCAGACTAGAACTCAAAAACATGCTCAGGGATGTGGGTGCTGAGGGTGTAATTGAACCAGCAGAATATTTAGATAGATTTTTTCAATAGTTTTTGCAAAAAAATAAATGAATAAAATCAAGTTCACCGAGACTGCACTGACTTAAGGTCACTTAACAGAAACAGATTGTGGCGAATTGATATTTACATCCATATTAAAAGAGGCTTAGAATTTTTCAACCATTGATTTGCTGTCAGCATACCATCAGATTCAGCAGATCTGGCAGTGGAGACATCTCACTACTTTCATTATACCTGAATGACCCTTTAGGCATTGAGGATACTGTGAGCTGCCTGTGAGTTCCAGAAATGTATGCATACATTGTTTGGGACCAGGGAGGGAATTCTCACCCTTCAAGGTGATATTCTGATTTTTGCTTAAAAAATTGGAGCAAATTTCCAGAGGCGTCACCGGAGAAGGGTGTGTGGTCTCTGCATTTTCGGCTTAGGCACCTCTATTGTTAGGTTATCTGATGGTATATTGATTTGTATAGCGCACTAATTGCCCGAGAGGGTATCCAGTCACTTGGGCAGGTGTGTAGGTTTGTGATCTCCAAGGTGCTTATACGAAGAGCCAGGTCTTCAGCTTCTTGTAAAACTCAAGAAGTGAGGAGGAGGCGCTGACTTGTTGAAGGAGGTTGTTCCATGTCTTGGGTGCGATGTAGGACAATAAGTTCTGCTTGTGTGGATGTGGCTAATGTGTGCGAGTAAGAGTGAGGCAGACCGTAGGTGTCTGGTGGGACCATATACTTGTATGTTCATGTATCGGAGTACACAATTTTCACTGATGTATGTGTGCTGGATTTAAAATTGATAGCACATTTACAACATATAATGTTTACTTTATTGTAGTTTGAGAATCTATTGATTATTCATATATATGTAACTTATGTGGTTTATAATGTGTGACTGAATTTCATGAAGGTACTACAAAATGAATATGCTAATTCTTGCATTTTACATCATTCAACATGAGGTCTGTACGTTTCAAAATAATCAGAAAAGTGTATTTAAGCCTTGTATAGACAAGTATTAGACATAGAAGTCTTCCACTTCCTGGCAGATTGGTTTGTGGGAGCTAAGCTGCTAACATCCCTGGTGAAGGGCAACAGCTCCTCCAGTCAACAGGCCCCTATCATCTCAGGGACGCCATAACTGAGACAGAGAGCAAGCTTCTCAAAGTACAGAACAACAGTTTTGCTGCTCGTCTGAGGCTAGAGGCCACCTAAAGAAACTCAGAAGGGCATTTTTGGTGCTAAGATAGCTTGGCCAGGTGCTTGAAGGGAGGGGTTTGTTGCCAACAAAAGATTCCATCATCTGATTCAAGGAATTACTGAAACACCATCACAATGTTGCAATTCTTTTTTTATATGTTCCTTAGTAATTGCTTTTATTGACACTGTTGTGTTTGTTTTTACAGTTACATCTATACATATTATCTTCAAAGAGTAGGACATTGATTTTAATAAAGTCTTTCCAAAGTCTAGTATTGATTTCTAGTATGTGTTCATCCATGGTGAAATGAGCTTCAGAACTCACTAAAAGAACAGATAATCCTGTAGTCTCACAGCACTGAACGTTGCCCAGAACGCACCATCCTCATGTATGTGGACCAGTTACAGTTCACCAAATGTCATGTCTCAAGTTGGTAAGTTGTTTTTGTGCATGTGCTTTGGCCAGAGTGTGTAGAATTTCTAAAAACTGGAATGTATTTTGTAAAGGTGCAAAAAACATATCAAGGGTACAAAAGTTCAACTGCAGAAATGTAACTTTTTTGCTGAGGAAGCGAAGTATTAGATTATACAATTTCAATTGAGGGATCAGACAAAAATAAGATTTGCTGAATGCCATTGATGATATGCCAACTCCTACAAATACAGATCAACTGAAATAATTTTTAGGCCTTTGTGAACGTTTTTTGGGATCTGTTGAGAAAGCTTCCAGTATATCTTTTCTGGGATATATGTTGAATAAGTGCAACAAACGTTGCTGGTCTGATGTAAACAAAAATGGTTGTAATGTAATGAACAAAACCCTTTTAGAAGCTTGAATTTTACTTCAATTTTCACCACAATCTACTAAAAGCACTATTAGAGTAGATGCCAGGTGTGATGGTTGTGAAGATGTAAAGCAAATTACAAGTAGATCTGCATTCAGATGGTTAAATGTATAGAACAATTCTCATCTCCAAATGAACAGGAACCCGTAGCTTTTGTATGTTGAGCAATTACTTGTGGCTTTCCTGGCTTTGGACTGGTCATAAACCAATTTTGTATTGATTAATTTGTAATGGTAAGGAAAAGCTTCTTTACGGTTGATGCACATTTTAAGCAAGCTTTAAAACTAGAACTTTGATGGTTTCTACATTCTATGAAGCAAGAATTGTAGAGTGCATTGTTCACAAAAAGCCTTTCTACATAAAAGTTTGAAGTCAAAGATGATAGTAAAGAAGTGTGTGTGTTTGCTGGTGTTTGTGATGTATATTGAGGAAGACCATGGATGAGTTAAGTGTGGAAAATCCTGTGATTTTAAAGGTAGATATGTTTGTTCTACCAATTTAGTTAAGAAAGACACCTAAGGGTGTCTAGGAGAATCTGCTGCAAAGAGAAAAATCAGAGAAACATTTAGGTGACAGTATGTGGATGAAAACTTCCTAGGCAAGTTAAGAAATGCAGTATTTGTCTCAACTTTGAAAAAGTGTTTGAAATCTGTGGAAGTTCCTTTTCAGCAACATACATTTTCCTGGTGGACTTTACCAAGAGTGAACATTAGATTTATTGGAGATGTACTATATTTTTGGAGGGTGTAAAAGATAGATGATTGTTTTAATTGACTATTCCCAATGGGTCGCAGTGCAAAGGATTGTGCATCCTTCTACGGAGAATGTGGTTATGTTTTTGACTGTTATGTTTCTAGGGAAGGGGTTCCGAAGTTGATTACCACAGGTAATAGTGCAGAATTTGGGTTATATGGTATGGAATAATTCCTGGTAAACTTAGTAGCTTATTACAAGAGAACAGGTTTATGTGCATCACATATGAATGGTACAATCAAAAGAGACAATAAGGTACTGGCGGTGCAGCTTGCGTTCTCAACAAAACTTCATATAAATGATGACATTAAATAGTTGTTGTGGTAATTTCACTGTACAGCTGACAGTACCATAAAAGTATCTTCTTTTGGTTCTTTTTAGAGGCTGAGAACCTAGTCCCGAATGTAAACTGTTATGGTTGAGGGAGCTTTATAATGAGAACGATATAGTAAATATGCATAACAAGTGTAGGCAGAAAAAGATGAATGTGAAAACCTTTCAGAGTACAAAGCAGGAGAAGATTGTTCTGTCAAATGTGCTGGGTAAGGTAAATCACAAACTATTGGAAATGTTTTTAAGATTAAAAATCCAGAAAGGTGGCGAAAGGGAGAGTTGACATTTTCTGAAACTTTTAGTTTGGGAGGGACATTGGTTAAACTAGAACATAATTATTTGTGGAATTTAAAAAAAGAGTGGTAACAATGTCCTACAGATTATACATAAGAATACTGAAGAAGTGGATACCTGGTTTTTCCAGATGATTTCAAAGGAGGTCATTGGAGTGGTTGGGACCCAAAATGGAAGAAGATGTGTGGAGCCTGATCTGGAGAAAGTTAATGAGCAGGATAAAATGACAAAGATGTAATAAATGTTGAGTTCCAAAGTGATTTAGTTGAGGTCGTGAACCTGAACATGCAAAGGTTTTTCGCGCAAATCTTAAGATTTTGCTGTGGAGTAAGAACTATCTTCCTACAGCAGTTCAGGACGATATGAAAAGATGAAAGGTCCTTGTTTTTTCAAGTTTTTACCTTATTTCCGCATAATTGTTTTTGCAATATATATATGCATTGTATTTTTGCCTCTAACATTTCCTTTGCATGCTCGTTATCTTGTATATTAAGTTGTTGTTGTGTGTCTTCAGTATTAGGATCTTGTTATTGTTGTTGTCCCTTCCTGCTGGAAACAGATCTTTGAAATTCTGTCCGTTCAGAAAGCTCGCACCTCGCTGCTTAATTTAGGAGAGCAGGTATTCTGTCATTGCTCTTGAATCCAGTGGAAGAAGGACGGACTCCAATGGTCAATAAAGGTAATCTTTATTCTGGTTACATGAGACGTCTTCTTCACACTGGTACTACCTCTGTGGACTGCAAAAGGTCTCTCATCTGCTGTGGAAAGCGCCTTCAGTCTAAGACACCACTTTGTTTTGGTACCTAACTATTTCAGTTGTTACCAACTGTCACTACCCTTTTCACGCATGCCATGAGAGCTCTGCTGAGTTATTCAGCCATTCTACTGGTTTCGGGTATTACAGAACAAACCCATATAATGGCCTGCTCTGTTTCTATCCAATAACTCTTCTATATTCTATATTCTAAAAGGTCACCTGCACTCCACTATTGCTCAATAACACACTCAGAAGACCTAATCCCTGAAATACTGTTTCATAATATTAATAAAGCTTCTTGTAGAACAACTATACATTAAGCACATGCCTAGCCATCTGGAGTAATGGCACATAACCACACCTTGAAACAAAGGTACCTCCCACCACAGGTGGAAACAGGGCACAGTAAATACAGTCTGACACTCTTCCAGGGCACCAATCAAAGGGTGGGGTGGCAACTTTTTGAACACTCAATGCACACACACTGCAATCACTCCTGCATGACTCACTAAATCTTCAATTTAACGTGGCACCAGTAACCTACTTGCATTCTTTTTGGTGTGGGTGAACCCTATGGGCTAAACCTACAGAACGCTCTTGCAGCACATTTCCGAAGAGATGCGAGTCAAAAGTGAAGACTTTTACTGACAGCTCAGCTGGTCTGCATGCTCCTTCTTGGCTGGTCTTATTACGTAAATGTCTCTTATTGCTCCGGCCACCTCAACAAAAATTACAATCCTTTAGGAATTTCTCACAGCATGATCAACAATAGGTTTTTCAAAATATGAGCCTTCTCCAAAAATGCGCCTTAAGAAGAATATAGATATATATAACTGCAGACAGCTGGTACAGCAAAAGTGATTTTAAGCAAAGAAACAACAAATTCAAGGCTGCCAGATAAGAAGGGATCGATGGCTGAGTCAGAACAGGGACTAAAATCTTAACACATGAACAAAGCATCTCTTTTGGTCTTGGAGTGATCCCTTGTATTCAGTTTTGTCCATATTCTGGAAGTTCATTTTTATCTGAGCTATTAAGATTTGACTCTTAAAGGCAACATTGCTCTTACACTCATTGTTGAGTAACTGAAAATAAAACAATTTCATGTAATAAATTTCACGTTGTGCAACTTACTTTGTCGGAGGCCTCTGAAGCAAGCAGATTTGTGGCAAGAGTCTGGAGCTTCTGATGTGCCATGTTCTTGAGAGCAGCAAGGCTTCGTCGAGTCATGGCTTGTTTTAAATTGACAGCAGGGTGGCTAAGAGAATCCACTGCAGCAGGGACCGCCTCATCGCAAGCATTTAAAATCTCAACGGCTGTGATCCCCATCACACAACGGTCCAAGGCACCTTAAGATTACAAAATGAAAATTTTGCCAATATTTTCATCAACGTGAGCTCAATTAAAAGCACTACATGAAAACAAGGACTAAAAGTGAACTTCTAACGAATGTTTTACTATTTCTTCATCTAGTATTGACATTGTTTTAACTTATTTATAAATGTTACATTCAATTCACATATATTATGTAGGAAGGTGGAGTATTATGTGGTGATGCGGGTTAGGTTTCACCGTGCAATACTCTCACAGACCCCCAAAGATGGTCCTTGGCTACACAATAATACATCCTTAGCTCAGTACTGGTAGAGTGGCAAAGATCAGTCAGGCCTTACTAGAGGTACACAGTACCAACATGGATGAAAAGTAATTAACACAACTTGAGAGAAATCCAACACCATTTTACAAATATAAAGTGTATTTTTATCTTAATTTAGGCAACAAAACGAACGGAATAGAATACATATAACCAGAGTTATAGATTTTAGTAGCAATATAAAAAAGGTGCAAAAGAATAAAGCGAGATTTCAACATTGTGGTCAATGGGAAAACCCACCGGTGACAATCTGTCACTTGCAGGTCAAGTTGCGTGGAACCCTAGCAGGGTAAGGGTGATGCGGGTCCCAGGACCAGGTCACGACAGTCAGTTCAATTTTACCTGGCCTGTGGAGTCTGGGTAGGGTGACCAGACATCCCGGTTTTCCCCAGACGGTCCCGGTTTTTCGTGAAGTGTCCCAGTGTTCCGAAACTTTCCTCCAAACTGAATAAATGTCCCGGTTTTTGGATAGTGGCTGGGATGAGAAGAGAAATGTTCCGGTTTTTGAGTAGGGGCTGAGTATGCACTGGTGTTAAAAAGATGTGCACATGCTCACTTCTCACTACTGGAGATGTTACGGCGTGACGTCACTCCAGATGCGGTTGTTGTGGGAAGGGAAACCCTTTAAAGAGAGACATTTTCTCTCGGGATTTCCCTTCTCTTTCTACAACGCAGCAAGAATGTCATTATGCCAGCCATCGGGGCAACGTGTCCGAACCGCCAGCATGACCCTGCTCACTGGAGTCACAGGTCACTGACTGCACCAAGATCCAGCCAGCCACAAGTGTAAACTGTAGTCCTACTTCTGTGTTGATGACCTGTCCCAGGTTTTTTGTTTTGGGAATCTGGTCACCCCAAGTCTGGGGGCAGAGTTGTACTGGTGCTTACGGGAGCTGCAGGAGAGCTGCTTTTTCGCTTACACTGTGCTGCGGGGAACAAGATGCAAAAACACAACGAGGTGGTTGCCGACGTCAGTCAAAGGTTGGATGGAGTTCCCTCTAGGTGCAATATTGAGTTTAGGGGTCGGATGCCGGACTGGCAACCAACAAACCTTGGCAGCTGTAATCCTTGGAAAAAGGTATTTCGACGTCCGGTAGTCCCGTTGAACACAGTAGCCGCCTGTAAATTTGTAGAAGGCAGGACTACAGTTCCCACAATGCACTAGATCAACTGGATTTGGTTGATCCCTCGGAGGGCCTTATGGCCAGCGATTCTTTTGATCCGGAGCACTGTTTTACCTGCAGTTTGCAGGGGACTAGTGCCACTAGTCCAGGGGAGTCTGAGGGTGTTCAGGAGTCGCTCTGTCTGGTGGAACCGACAGTTAGCCTAGGTTGACTCTCAATCAGGCAGCTCCAGGAGCAATGCCACAGGGACAGTATCTGTCTTTTGCTTGGTGCAAGTCCTGTTGTCGCAGACACAGATCTCTTCTTTGCCCTCTTTGATTCAGGTCGTTCAGAACTGGTGTCAGGGGTAGCCCTTGAATCCTAGATTTAGGGGTGTTAGGGGTGTGAATGCAAGTGGCCAACGGGCTTCCTTAGCTATTCAGACCAGGGAGCACACCCTAGCGGTGTGGCTAGATTTCTGGGGGTGAACAGCTCCTGCATACCTAATTTCCCACCTGTCCGGGTGCCAATGTTCCTGGGGTAGGGGGAGGACTGTTTCCTCCTCTGGGAGTCAGCTCTGATGCATATCAGAGGCTGTGTAGCCTTTGAAGCTCACCGCCTTGATGTGCCACTTCACTAACCTTCCTGGGAGGCAGGAGGTGTGACCTCCTTCCTGCCCAGCACTTTGTTCCTGGCTCCTGGGAGTGATCACACTGCCTGGCAGGAGGTCAGAATCCTGTCTTGGTGGCAGCAAGCGTGGTGCCAGCCAGAGCACAGAGAAGCTGTGGCAACCAGGTGGGCAACCTCTAAGGTAGCAGTAATGGTTTTCACCTGGGGAGTTCAATGGGAGGAGTGTAATTAGTTGCATGCATACGTTCAAGTTAGTTCTCTTGTAATGTGGACGAGGAGGTCATGCTGCCGGTTACAATGGCAGGACCAATACAGGTATCGAGTAGTTCAACAGAGTTATTTTTGATTAATAGGGGGCTTGGCAGCACGCATTGGGTTGGAATTCAGGGAAGTACAGGAAGCACTGAATTGAAAAACAATGGTTGGTGCAGTACATGGGAGATTATAAATCAATTATCATTTGATTTACTATAGGTATTCGTCATAAATGGAACATTATTTTAAACAGTTTTGCCTTTTATGAAACCCGAGTAAAGTTTATGTTTACTCTAACATTGTAGATACCCCTGATGAAGGGCTGATTAGACCGAAATGCATTGGGTGAATAATGATGTGGTTGTCCTGGAGGAACCGAGTATTCTCACATGCCAGTGAATAGGCCTGGATGGGCAATTCTTGAGCATTGAAAAAAGTTGGAATCTCGTCAGCTCTTGGTGTGAATGGATAAAGCATTGAATAAGTTTAAACAAAACATGGAATAACTATGGGATTAAAATGGATTAATTTTGAAAAAAACTGGTTGCGCATGGATTCTGTTCTACAGGCTGTGCAACTTGCAGTTGACGCGATATGGTGCCCCACTAATTTTTGGGAACTTTACAACACGTACTTCTGGGGCAGAGCACACAACAAGTTTGCACACCAAAAATTTGCCACAAGCATTGAAAACGAACTCGGAGTTAAAATAGGGTGTGCATCAGACCATTCACAGTCAATCTCTAAGGTAGCCACCTGGGTGCATGCCACATCACCCTTGACACGCGATTCGTGTCAGGGGTAAGAAAGCATGTTGAATCACGTCAGGGGTAAGAAGGCATGTTGTTTGATACCAGACATGTTTAGGTGGTACCATAATGGAGCTGCCAACCTAGGGTTTGCCCGGGTGCCAGCCCATGTTATCCTATGGACCGCCTATCACTTTTAGTGAACTTTAATGGTAAAGGCCACTATAGGGACATATAAGCTTGCACTTACATGCCCACACTTTTAATATAAGGCACCCTGTCTTCTGGGCTCAAGAGACTTTCCTTAGGAGTGACTGACATATTAAAAGCAGTGCATTAACTCTGCCACACATGATGAGGGCAAAGTCAAAATGGAGCAGTTTACAGTGTTCCTGCAGTCAGCAATGGCAGGCCTGCGGTCAGGAGTTTACCTGGGTCACTCAGGGTGGCGCCAACAGTGCTGCAAGACCTGGAGACCCCTTTACCACCCATGCAATGGGTACCACTGGTACCATATACTAAGGACTTTTAAGAGGGGTAGAGTCCTTGTCATTTGGGAATGCCAATTTCCACATAACAGTTAGAGGGAAAAAGCACTAGCATTGGAGCCTGTGAAGCAGGCTCCAGTGCACCTTTAGAGTCATAACCATCAGTATTGGACCAAACGCTGGGGGTGGGGGTGATGGGAGGAGGTGACTATCCAAAAAGGGCACTTTCCTACATATTATATCTGAAACAAGCTGTGGTGCATGTGCACCTCACCCTTGATATCACAAAGACAGAAAACATGTAACTTAAAGAAATGAAGTTTGATTTGGTATGTGTAAGAAATTGGGTTGTTGGTTGACTGGGCACAATCCTTGTCAGGGTGAGGCACAAGCCAACCCTAAATTAATCTGTGCTCAGCCCTCTGGTAGTTTGGCACAGAGCAATCAGGCTTAACTTAGAGGCAATGAATAAGGAATTTCGGCAACACTTCAAACAGTAATAAAGTGAAAACACCACACAAACAGGATCCCACACCAAGTTAGAAAAGTAACGTTTGCTTTAATAAATAAAACAAGATCAAAACAACAAACAATCAGTAGAACCAGAGATATGCAACTTTAAAGAATTTAGTGAAAATAGTGCCAAAAAGCACAATGTGCCAATTACAGCTATCTGGTCTCACTGCACAGGTTCGAAGTCACAAGTTCAGGCTGACCATGATGGAGCGCAGGTCAGCTAGTCACCAGATTAGTCCTGCTGAAGTTTACCTTCTCAAGTCAGATCCAAGAGTCCCGTTTGCAATAGATGGGGCTCCGAGGAGCAGGGAGAGCATCGCAGGAGGCTGCCGGAGCAGCCCGAAGAGCAGGCCAGGTGTCGCGGATGGGTGTTGCTGGAGCTTTGTGTTGGCGGTCCTCATGAGAGGTTGATGTTGTAGAGCGAAGATGTGGCAGATGGAGCTTCGCGTTGAATCACGGCATGTTAAGCGAGGTCTTGATCGCAAAGCACCCAAAAACTTAAATACAGCTCTCTGAGGCCACACCAAGGGACCAGGACCAGAGGAGCACAACTTGGGGTGCCAGGAAATCACTTCTGCTGGGTCCAGGTGCTGGTGCAGGATGCTGGGGAGCCTTTTATTGCACTGAGGCCCAGATCAGGAGGCGAGCAGACTAGTGGTGGTAGTGGTATGTTTTGATGGTGAAGTGGTATTTGTAGTAGTGGTGTTATTAGTGGAGTGTGTTATGGATGGCAGTGAGGGTTGCGGTTTTAGTATTGGTGGTACTATTGGTATTGATGCCGATGCTGGTATTGGTGGATTGGTGTAATGTGAAGATATTAGTATGTGGTGGTGTTATTGCATGAATGAGAGAAAGACCTGAATGAGACAAATGGCGGAGTATAATTTTCAGATGTAATAAAGTCCCACATGCATTACAGTGAAAACATTCCATAGGAGGGCGGAATGATACAGCAAACAGACTATGAGGGGAGACAGGAACACTGGGAGGAGCCATCACCCACTCAATGTAAATTTTTAAAAAACTTGGCAAAATATGTCTGGCAGTCAGCTACAGCTGTCTGTAAACAGACCTAAAAACAGTGCAAGGCCTAAAACAGTACCAGACCTAAAACTAGTAACCTCTGAACATACTTTTTCTGCACTCGCCATTTACCCATTTACAGGACGTTCTTCGCGGCCACATTCAAGAAACAAACATGTTGGTGCTTATGATCTGACCTGGACCTATCTACGCAGCTGACAAACCCTCAACAAATCATTACTGATCTATTAGGCAACAAGCCGGATCACATAAAATAAGTGATGAAATCTAGTTAACTACTAAATATAAAATATGACGCTTCTGGGTCACTCAATCTTCAGAGTTGTAAATGGTTTACTTGTCGTTTCCATGTAACCCTCAGGCACAGAATCAGGAGTAGAGCCTGGCCCTCGACTTGAAAAAATAGGAACGCATTAATTCAATCGTGAAAGTACTTCACTGGCTTGCAGTCGCAGCAGGGATTACATTTAAAATCCTGTGAAATACACACAAAACCTTCTGGCAGAGGGTCTCTGGGTAAAAGACTTAATACGCCTCTAATTACATATCATACAACCTCAGAAAGACCAACACACAGATCATCAGAAAAGCAAATTAAATTAGAAAGACACAGGAATAGAAAGAACTAGGAGCATGATGTACAAAACATTTTAACAGTTGCAAACCCTCAGATTCGGTAAATCTGAGGATTTGGAACAGCTAAAACACTTTTTGTGGGTTTTCAGGATCCTGAAGTGCATTAAGTAGACTGAAATCTGGTAGCAAAACATAATTATTTTACCTCCACTTCAAAATTGATGGTAAGCCGATTGCAAACGTGAAGGGGTGGCCAGGGAGCCCTTTGAGAATGTTGACAAACAATTTTTTAGGAGTGATTCAATTTGTTTAAACTTGTCATTTTTTTCTTTTTAATGTGGCAAATGGGCTGCATTAAAAAAAGAGAAAAGATTGAATATTTAAAATCAGTCATAGACATGGTGGTCTGCTGACCCCAGCAGGCCACCATGTCTGTGACTCTAGCCAATCATAATGGTTCTCATTTACTTGACTTATGCATAATAATGCAATAGGTTGAATTGAGACTTACTACAATTCAGAATTTTGTGAACTACCTATTAATGCATAGTTCGATTCGAAAAATTCCTTTCCATTTGCAATAAGTTGGTGGGCAATTTGGCGAATGGAAAATCAGGCCCTTTGAGTGCAAGCTACCAGACTCTGGAACTTCATTGGCACAGTCAAAAGAGCACACCCAGCTATCTAGGAAACCACTGAAAACGGAACTTTTCAAACAAGCGCATGACAGCGGTAGTATTAGCAGAGATAGGCATTCTGGATGATCAAAGTTCAATTACTAGCAGTCAACAATGTGTACTAATGTGTACCCAGAAATTTAACCCTCCACTTATTGTCAGGAGTAAAAACCTGTATTTAACTGCACCAAACTGCTATTGAGTTCAAGAATACATGTACAACGCTACCTAAATATGCAAAATAAACAAATTAATAAGTCAAAAGAGGATGGCACAAACATAGAGAAAAAAATATTTTGGAGAAAGTAATGATCTTTAAAAACACTGAGAACAGGAGATTTAGACACAATTTCAGGTTCAATCCATTTACACTAGCACGTATGCTGAATGATACTTCCTAAATATACAAACAGATAACTGGAAAAATCTCATATATTCGAAGTAGCAATATTCACAATGCTCGAAGTGTAAAATACTTGGATAACAGTCTTTACATAAGTGTGTGGTGGGGAAGGTGGATGCAAGAGGGACGGAGTCATGAGAGGCAGAGTCATAAGGAGTAGAGAGAATGATAGTCAGCATATGCATGTTTTTTTCTTTTTAAACAAACTTAGACGCCAAAGAAATTGCCAACAAGAACAAATATAGTAAAGCTGTCCTGCCATACTCAATTGGTCATGACCAGATTGCATTCTAAGCTAGCTGAATGATTTTATGCACCTTCTTCAGAGACTGTGTGTATTCAGTATGTTTCAGGGTACAATACAGGTAAGATAACTCTGGTGGGTAATACATTTACTGGAGAGATCTGTCAGTACGCCCTGGTCACAGGAACTACCATAAAATAGCTCATAGAGTTAATGTCCTGCTGCACACCTTAGTCACTAAGGCTTAGTGTGAAAGTGTTGGTCACATATTTATATTTTATGCAGGACTGCTCACTGTGCTAATTCTTTTGTCACAGATGAACAAGTTACTTACCTTCGGTAATGCTTTTTCTGGTGGATACAATATCTGCCTGTGGATTCCTCACCTTTTGAATTTACCCCTGCCCCAGCATTCCACAGAAACTTTTTCATAGCTCTCCTATGGCGACGAGGACGTCACAATAGCACGGCTCCACTCGTGACTCCGTATGACATCACCGGAGCCATAAGAAGACCTTGTCGGTGTGCTGACGTCAGTTCCACCCACTTTTTTCCGTGCCTTTGAGGCGAACGGGTGAACCGACAACATAACGCAAGTATACACAGTATACAATATATACACAGCATATGATTAAAAGAAGAAAGAAAACAGGAAAAGCTAAAATCAAGACATTTCCTAGCGACAATCATCATAACAATGCAAATGACAATGAAATACTAGAATGTCATGCCCAAAAATCTTTACGGTATACGTAGATAGACAACAGGGAGGAGTGGTGGTTCAGTGAGGAATCCACAGGCAGATACTGTATCCACCAGAAAAGCGTTACCAAAGGTAAGTAACTTGTTCTTCTGATGGATACATATGCCTGTGGATTCCTCACCTTTTGAACTGAATCCCCAAGCAGTCTCTCTGCCGGAGGAGGGTGTCCACCTACTTATACCAAAAAAACCTTCAGCACAGAACGTACAAAATGGCGGTCCCTCCTCACCTCCGAATCCAAGCAATAATGCTTCGCGAAAGTGTGGAGGGAGGTCTAAGTTGCCGCCTTACAGATGTCAACCACAGGGACACCTCTAGCCAAAGCAGAGGATGAAGACTTAGCTCTAGTAGAATGAGCTCTAATACCTTCAGGCAGCTCCTTCTTGGCCAAGGCGTAGCAGATCGTGATGCACAAGATGATCCACCTGGAAAGTGATCTCTTGTGGACAGCTTTGCCCTCCATTCTTCCCACTAACCAATGAAGAGCTGATCGTCCAGCCTTAAATCCTTGGTTCTGTCCTGGTAGAAGCTGACCGCCCTTCTAGGGTCCAGGCGGTGAAGTCTCCCCCTCCTCCTTGAGGGGGAGGATAGAAAGTAGGTAAGGTGATAGATTGCCCTAGATGAAAAGGTGTAAGCACCTTAGGCAGGAAAGCAGCTCTGGTCCTAACAACCATCTTATCAGCATGGATGGTTGTAAAAGGAGGCTTAGAACTAAGAACCTGAAGCTCACTTATCCTCCTGGCAGAGGTAATAGCAATCAGAAAAACAGTTTTGAATGTAAGAAGCCTCAACGGACAACTATGAAGAGGCTCGAAAGGAGAACCCATCAGGAAAGTAAGAACCAGATTTAAGTCCCACTGAGGCATAATAAAGGGAGTGGGAGGAAATCTATTAGTGAGGCCCTTAATGAACCTCATAACTATAAGAGACTTAAACAACGATGGCTGGTCTGGCAAACTAAGGAAGGCTGATGAAGCCAACAAGTAACCCTTAACAGTTGCCACAGCACAACCTTGCTGGGCCAAGGAAAGCGAAAAACTAAGAACGTCAGATAAATGGGCCTTCAAGGGATCAATCGAACTCTCTCCACACCACTTAACAAATCTGGCCCATCTACAGGAATAAACAGATTTGGTGGAGTGTCTTCTGGCCGATAAAATTACATCCACCACATCCGGTGGGAGAGAGAAAGAACTCAGGTTGCCCCGTTCAATCTCCAGGCATGAAGGTGCAAGCTCTGGAGGTGGGGGGGTAGAGCCTGCCCCTGCGACTGCGAGAGGAGGTCTGCCCTGAGAGGGAGACGGAGCGGAGGGTGCGATGAGAGATAAAGAAGGTCTGTGTACCACACTTTTCTTGGCCAATCCGGGCTGATCAATATGACTTGGGCCCGGTCTTGGCGAATCTTCCTCAGAACCCGAGGAATCAAGGGTATGGGAGGAAACGCTTAAAGAAGTCGAAGACTCCAATCTAGTTGAAACGCGTCCCCCAACACTCCCCGCATCGGATACTGGAGACTGCAGAACGGCAGGCAGTGCACGTTCTTGTGAGTGGCAAACAGGTCCAACCGGGGAAACCCCCACATCCTAAAAAATCTGGTGGACCACCTCTGGATGGAGACGCCACTTGTGATCGGCCGAGTATTGCCGACTGAGACTGTCCGCACGCACATTCAGCACTCCGGCCAGATGATTTGCAATTACGCAAATCCGATGGTCCTAAGCCCAGGACCAGAACCGCAGAGCCTCTCTGCAGAGACGATACAACCCTACTCCTCCCTGTTTGCTGATGTACCACATCGCGGTAGTGTTGTCCGTCAGGACCAGAACCGACTGAACCAAACGTATCGTTGTTACTATTCTCCAGGCACACAGAAATGAATTGAGGTTGTGGTTTCAAAAGTCTTTTTATTCCTTGATTTTGGTGATACGAGCCCTTTTGCCACCACATGTTTTGTCTCAAGCTGTTGGTGTCACAGCAGACTTCCTCAGGGCATGATTCTATGATAAATCATAATCCAAGATTAAAAACTAGTATTGAAATCATACTTCAGAAAGTCATGGAGTTGTGACAGGCCCACAACCTAGATCGCATGCTCTCAGGATACAGAAGGTGTTTTATTTGGTGTTTGGTGCATCTTTAACTCAAAGACACCCTGTGCCAAACCTCAAGCTTATATCCCATTGTGCTGTGTTTTTTAGGTGTACTAGATTATTTTGTGTCAGGTGAGGTGATGTTATATAGTCCCAACTGAATCGATACTCTGTCTCTCCAAACAAACTCAATATTATGGTCTTTGTCAGGTTCTATCAGCGGTCGTGATGTCAGACTAAAACCAGAGTGAATGCTATCAGTTTTTTGCCCATTTAAATTTACAAACTTTATTACAAAGTTCTGTGGCACCAAAATGCCCAGTCTTACCTCCAGCTGTTAATCGCTGTGCTTGAATTCATAATATATAAGAAGTGGATGTATCTGTAGATATAACGCATCATTACGGATAATCTGACCCAACTAAAATCTTCATACATTATATAATTCAATCTAACAGGAAATCACCTGGTCTGATGCGGTAACCGTCACACGTGCGCCAATACCAATTCACAAATTGAGTGAACACAAGAGAGGCCTGTTCATGCTGCATGATCTGACATTAAATTCCCAGTAAAGCAACTAACAGTCAGTAATTACCATATATGTGATTACAGGTTACGCCACTCTGCTCCGCTACCAACAGGAGCCAGTCCGAACTTAACAGTCTTGTCCGCTATGTAGTATTAATCAAAGGCACGTATTATCATGTTAAAGAACAAGTTATGAACAAGTTATGCCATTTCACCTCGTTTCAACTGGAGTTGACCTCATAATCTGGCTGTGAATATACGCCCCCATACGGTATTATCTGCGGCATGAACCTCCGTTGATGTCAGCCTTGCAACTCGACAGCTTAGTCCGCTGTACGTTACTCATAAACATCATACTATGGCTAGTACATTTCCAACTGCACCATACAGCGTTAGTGTACCGGGTGACAGCGCATCTCAAAGTTTAGGCAGAAAATATCCACCGTTCACGTATCATTCCGCCCAACCACATCAGCCAAACAATCTCACTTGCTTTAAGTCGGTGTGTGCGTTCCCTTAGTTATCTGGTCCGCCGCTAGTGTCGGCAACAGGTACCGGGTGACAGCGCATCTCAAAGTCTAAGCGGGAAATATCCACCTTTCACATAACACTCAGCCCAACCACATCAGGCAAACAATCTCACTTACAGTCGGTGTGTACGTCGGTGTGTACGTCCCTTTAATTATCCGGTCCGCCGCGAGTGTCGGCAACAAGTATATGGACGATGTGTGTCAGGTACGAGCACAGTTAAGAGCACTACGTTGGTGACATAAATATCATTCAAGTTCCGGTCGCCACTAATTCGTATCGTGGATGGCGGCCATATTAACGCGGCTTAATTTCAGACAGGCATAGTGGATGGCGGTCATATTAGAATGGCTTTTAACAGTGACGCATGATACAGTATCCAAAAAAAGGGTACAATTCCCCGCAAATCGAACCCGCATTAGTGCCCGGGTGAAGATGTGCGTAATGTGCGTAGTTTCCTTACATTGGCAATCACAATCGCCATACTCGAGTAAATCAATGCGTGCCTCGCGTCACATCACTATACCTGGTCAATGGTGGCGGCCATATTGTCACGGGCTACATCCATTGAATTTCTATTGACCATCTAGTGGGTAAAGCTTCAAATAAAACGTATCCTGCTCAGTGGTTGGTGTCTACATGTATTACCTCCCCAGTGTCGGGTTGGACCAGATTATCAAATTCAATCGATCGGGTAGTGCATTTTGTATTATATTGTATTATAAAATAGAGTATCACCATTATTTCATGCAGTGTGGAAAGTAGGTCATAGAGTAATGGGTTATGCACATATTCCGTCTCACAGTTGGTGGAAGCTCTTATTACAGGTATGTCATGCCATCCGCATACATTACGCACATTTTGTTCAGTAAAAGAATGCATTGTACAGGATCATTTTCATACGGTGTAAGGGTCGTCCATGAATTCTTGGGTTGTTGACATTACTACATTTTACAATTGGTGAAGGTTCTTATTGCAAATAAGTTCTGCCAACCACATAAGTTAAGTAACATCCCAGTCAATACAAGAAGTAACATCTCAATAAATACAAGAAGGCATCATATGAGTACATTCATTGGTGATCGTCTATATACAGTATGTTCCAATTAACAAGGGCCATGCTGCACGGACACACCATTCTGTTATTCGGGTGGCATACATTTCCATAATTGAAGGCTGCATACCTAAAGACGCAGCGGCAATCCTGCCGCTGCGTGCCTGTTCCATATGTTCCAGTATTGTTCATTCATCCACAATAGGTATGTTCCTAATCTCCCAGGAAATAGTGTAACTCACGGTCAATGTTAAGTCCCATGTCGACCGCCCTTAGGCGCATTATCCATATTGCCTCCTGCCGTCTCAACTGGTGTTCCCGATTTCCACTCCTCTCATTTTGTGGTATAACTTCTAAGCCATGAAATCGGAAAGTTTTGTGTTGGTCTTGCTTGTTGCATGTTAACGTGTGTAGGGCAAATGGGTATCTCGGGTCCACTTGTTTGACTGCTCTAAAGGTGTTCAATTATTCTCTCTTTGGTCATTCGAATAGTACTTCCTACATAGATCTTCTCACACTTACATATTAATACATAAACCACAAATCGTGAAGTGCAAGTAATGTTGTGGGAGATGTGGTAGGTCCTGCTGTTATATTCAAACGATGTGACCTCTATGGTTAATCTACATATTGAGCAATGTCCGCACTTGTGGAAGCCTAATGTTCGTGGTGTCAACCAATTATGTCTGGTTTTGCAGCCTGGGTAGCTCGGGCTGACTATCCCTTTCAGTGTTTTGCCTCTACGGAAAATCATCCCCACTTTCTTGGTAATAAATGATGCAATGTGGTTATCACCTCTCAGAAGGTGCCAGTGACAGTTTAAGACCTTGTTAATGCTACCAATGTTACTGCCATAAGGGAGTATTGGTTTGATAAGATCTTTCGAGGTATCCTTTCTATGCGGTTTGTGAGTAAGTGTTGTCTCTCTGTCAAGTGTTTTAGAACCAAACGTATCGCCCACAATTCTAGAAGATTGATATGAAGCAATCTTTCCTCTGGAGACCAAAGACCCTTGATCTCCAGATCCCCCAGATGAGCACCCCACCCCAGAGTGGAGGGATCCGTTATCACCGTGGCAACCGGAGAAGGCGGTTGAAACTGCTTCCCTTGAGACAGGTTGCCTGAAACACTCCACCATAACAGATCTGCCACAGTGTCTCTGGAGAATCTGACCACCTCCCTGAGATCTCCGTTGTGTTGAAACCACTGCATGCGGAGGCACCACTGGAGTGCCCTCATATGCCAGCGTGCATGGTTGACCAACAGTATACAGGAAGCAAACAGACCAAGCAGGCGTAAGACCTTCAAGAGTGGAACAGCCGCTCCCGGTTGAAACAATGGAATCATAGCCTGGATGTCTAGAATCCTCTGAGGAGGCGGGAAGGCACGATTCACAGTAGTGTCCAGCACCGCCCCTATGAACAGGCTGCGCTGAGAGGGCACCAGGTGAGATTTGGGTACATTTATCGAAAATCCAAGTCGAACAACAGCCAAGCCGTTATTTGCAGATGATGCAGCACCAACACTGGCCGCTTTGCTTTGAGCAGCCAGTCGTCCAGATAGGGGAATACCAGAATCCCGGACCTTCTGAGATGAGCTACAACCACCGCCATCACCTTTGTGAAAACCTGAGGTGCAGATGTAAGGCCGAATGGAAGGACAGCAAACTGGTAGTGTTGAGATCCTACAGTAAAACGGAGATACTTCCGATGCGACTTCAGGATGTGAATGTGGAAATACGCATCCTGCAAATCGATCAACACCATCCAGTACTCCTGCTGCAGCGTCAGAAGAACCTGAGCTAGGGTCAGCATCTTGAACGTCTCCAGCTTGAGGTAAAAATTCAAGACCCTGAGTTCCAGGATAGGTCTCAACCACCCGTCCTTCTGGGGGATCAGGAAATATCGGGAGTAACACTCCTGACCCCTATCCTGCTCCGGAACCACCTCTATCGCACCTTTCTGTAACAAGGACAGGATCTCCTGCTGTAGAAGCAAAAGATGGCCCTCCGAACACTAGCCCTGGCGAGGAGGGTAATGAGGGGGAAACTCCTGGAAAGGAAGGACGTACCCATTTTCTAAAAGATTCAAAACTCAAAGATCTGATGTAACAGATTTCCAATTTTTTAGAAAATGGGACACCTGGCCTCCTACGGGACCAACATGCTCCAAGATGGGGTATCTAGAGCTGCTTCCCTGCGGAACCAGTGGGGGGAACATGAGAGGAGGAGGAGGACTGCTGCCGGGTGGCCCCCCGCAGACCGCCTCTTCCCTTCCCTCTGTACGACTTGTACAGCGGGTTCTGCTGCTGCTGCGGACGCCCTCGAAAAGAAGCCGCTTTCCCAAGTCCACTAAATCTGTCACCATAACCCCTAGATTGGGGACTGCAGGCCTAAGGATCTTGCAGTAGCCCTGCTATCCTTGAAACGTTGCAGAGCAGAATCGGCTTTTGTCCCAAAGAGCCTGGAAAATCAAAAGGAAGATCAAGCAGAGTGGCTTCCACATCCGGAGAAAACCCCAAACTTCTTAACCAGGCGTGCCTCCTGGTGGACACCGAAGAGCACATCACCCTAGCGACTGAGTCCGCTGTATCCAGACCTGACTGGATCACCTGACGGGCTGCAGCCTGTGTATCAGTCAACATCTCCAGAAAGTGAACTCTAACATCCTCCGGCAGCTTAGGAGCCACCTCTTTGGCTGTGTCCATCAAAGCGTGGATATATCCTCCTAACAAGCATGTGGCGTTTGTAGATTTTAAAGCCATGCTTGCTGAAGAGAACACTTTTTTTGCTGACTGCTCCAGCTTTTTCGAATCCCTATCGCCCGGGTTGGAGGGGAAGGATCCTGCCGACGGTTTGGACGAACATGAAGCCTGACCCACCAAGCTTTCCGGTGCAGGATGAGAGGTTAAAAAGGCCGGATCCCGAGAAGCAGCCTTATAGCATCTTGCCACAGCTCTGGATACTGCCGGGGCAGACATAGGCTTCTGCAACACTTCCAAAATCATCTCAGTCAGAACCTCATTGAATGTGAGCAAAGGCACTACCACTGCAGAAGGAGAGTGCAAAACCTCAGTCAGAATGTTAGACCTGACCTCTGCCATGGGTAACTGCAGATCCAAAAGGTCAGCAGCCTTCCTTTTAACAGTGTGATATGGAGCCACAGCCTGAAAAGGCAGCGCCTTAGGGGAAGAAAATTCCCACTCCGGGGAAGTGTCCAAACCACTGTCCTCCTGAAGACCCTCGAAGTCATCCACAGAGTCAAGGATTTCCCCCTCCTCAGCTTTCGCTTGCTGTTCCTGGAACTCCTCTTCTTCCAGCAGCCTCTGAGCCTCCCTCCTGGAGCGCATCTTTGGAATCAGCGTCAGTGGCGCCATGCGCGGCGACATCGGTGCCGGCGTAGAAGGAGGTCCCTCATTAGCAGCCAGGGGCACCACATGAAGCCGGGATGGTGTCGGCCCAAAACCAGAAGGCGCCGGAGAAACTTACAGGATCGGCGTCGAGAATCTCCGCGCCGGGAGATGCCTTGACTGAGTCATCAGCATGAAGGGCACGAATGGTGCCTGGGCATAATGTTGGGGGATGCCCAAATTATAAGAGAGCGGACCCACGGCGCCAGCCAGCGTGCCGGGTGGGTTAGCCGCTTTGGCAAACATCGCATTAAGAAAATGCGACGGATCTGCACCTGGAAAAATTGGGTATGGTTTCGGAGCCGCCTGGTCTGGATCAAACCGAGGCCGTGAGGCGGGTTTTGGCAGCGACGCCGGGGAAGCCGGAGTAAGGCGCCGGGGAAGCCGGAGTAAGGCGCCGGCAAATTTCTTGGCGCCGGAGAATGGACTAGAGTCACCTGCGGAGAAGATGAGGGAGAAGGCGAGATGTCATCTTTTCCATGACGCTGCTGGACTGGAGAAGCCGACCTCGAAGACTTGCCTTTCGAAGAACGACACTGTGACCCATGACGTTGCTTCTTCTTGTGCTTTTTCGGCGACCTCGAGGTGTGCGGGGTCGTCGACTTTGACTTGGATCTCTTGCGGCCTCTCCTCTCCTTCATCGCCGGGCCATAAATAACTTTGGCTCCCTTTCCTTAAGTGCCTTCGGATTCATCCTTTGACGTCGTGATCCGACGACAGGCACCAAAGGCAATCTTCGTGGGGGTCCGTAATGGCCATATGACCCCCACATTCCCTACAAGGTTTGAACCCTGACTTCTTCTGTGTAGCCATCACACTGCTACAACTACAGATCATAACTGTAACAATGTAAAACCTACAAGAAATGGAAAGTCCCAGAAAAACCGTTACGCGTCAACGGCGCAGAATAAAGGGAACGGACATCAGCACGCCGACGAGGTCTTCTTATGGCTCCAGTGACGTCATACGGAGTCGCGAGCGGAGCCGTGCTATTGTGACGTCCTCGTCGAAGTGGGAGAGCTATGAAAAAGTTTCCGTGGAATGCTGGCGCAGGGGTATATTCAAAAGGTGAGGAATCCACAGGCAGATGTATCATCAGAAATATTTATGTTAACTGCAGGCCACAATCAGCAAACTCGGTTAGATGCCTCAGATAGCAAAGCTTGTGTTTGTAAAAGCTCTATGTAACCTGCAAGGCATAAGTTTGCAACTTTGCGGGTTTTAACTCAATCGTTCATTATTATAATGTTGATAAAATTGGTTCTGCTGGGTAGGAATAAACACTTAATTAAGTAACAAAAATGCAGATACTTTTGGGGGGCTAAATAAATCATTATTAGTGTATAACCCCCTTGCTGCCTGGCCTGACAATCTGGGACCACCTCCTAAAGTATCTAAGGAAGTTATAAACCTTGGAATTACCTTGGACTCCAAGCTATCAATGAATGCCCAAGTGGACAAATTAGCAAGATCAAGTTCATTACTATGAAAACTCTGCGATGCATGTTCCCCCACCTGAGATTTCCACACAACGTCCAGGCTACTATCTCTCTTGTACTGTCTAAACTTGATTTCCCAAGTGGCCTCTACCACGGATCATCTTTATCAACTATGAAAAGACTACAACGGATTCAGAACTCTGCTGCTAGACTATTCCTACATGTAAAGCAACAACCCCACATCTCTCCTGTCTTGAGGGCCCCACATTGGTTACCGGTTGCCAAAACATCCACATGCAAGCTGCTTTGTATCACCGACAAAGCAATACAGGGAACAGGGACGTTTTTCATCGGGAATAAAATCACCAAACACATTCAACAAAGAAACCTCTGCTCCAGATTGGCACCCCACCTCATATTCCCACCATACAAGAAAAAAAACCATAGTTGGCACATGCTTCTCTGTTCAAGCAGCCAAACTATGGAACTCACTACCCCCAAACATAAGATCCATGGATAACCACCTTATCTTCAGAACACTACTCAAGAGTTTGCTCTTCCCTACATAACCGCCATACTCCAACATAAATGTACAGCATATCCCTGTGTATATAAGCATTTCATTTGGTTCTATGTATGTGCTAGGTATGTGGATTTCTTTGTATAAATATGTCTACTAATTATGTTTACAAATATATATTCTTTAGGTCTGCTTAACAAATGTACATATTGCTTATGATTATATTATTCTAGGCCTAACATGTATATATGTCACTGCATAGTTTTCATTTAAGTTATTTGATTAGATGCTTATGGTTCTCCGTTTATTTATCTATCACAATATGTACATTTAATAACTATTTATTTACAATCGCTTCACTATTGAATTATAGAAAAGAAAAAAACTACAAAAGATTAGCTTAATGTACAGCAACACTTAAAAGTCTGAGTTTATTAAATACAACTTAAATATTAATATATTACCTTCCTGATATATGTATACCATCCATGTACTTATATATCTATATATTTATTACTTTACTTCTACTGTAAAAAACATTTGATTCTCTCCAATGCACTCTCCTATTTCACCCAATCTCTCTCACTATATATTCTACCTACCCTCTCTGACTCCGCCCAAACCTCATTCTTCTATGATCTCCAAAATAACCCTTTCTAGAATCTTCCTTCCTCTATCGCTCCTTGCATCACCACAGACTCATTTTAGTTCTAAGATCTCCCAAACACCCTTTTCTAAATTCTTCCCTCTTGTATCCCTCCTTAACCTCATCCGACACCTAATTTTACTACTATGATCCCCCATATCCATTTCTAGAGACTCTTCCCTCCTTTATCTCTCCTTTACTCTTCCCAAACCTCCTCCTACCATTATAAACTCCCAATACACACTTTCTAGACTCTTCCCTCTTCTATCCCTCCATTCTCCTTTTCAATCCAACTAACAATTTCACATGTCCACCGCTCAAATGAATTTTTTAGTTCCAATATCTTTGTTTTGAAGACAAGCGTTAATACATATATAATAATACGCAATACAACCTAAAAATGTGATCCATAAATAGATGACAATTGAATAAATACAGATATATTATATATTATAAATAGTATACATAAAAGATCATGAACTCTGGGTAGGTGGATACTAAAAAAAAGAAACCGCACCTACAATTAGTTGCAAATGAATTAATATTTCCCTATACTAATTCAACACTAATCCTTTTTGGGTTACGGAGGAGCGTGCAACTCGCCGAAAAGCACTTCGACACCTCGTCAAGGGTACTGAGCGTTATATAAATACAATTACTTCTACACATGTCTTAACCTGCTACTTCGACTGAGCAGGAAAGAATCTACGTACCGGACACAGACCCCCTGCCTGAGAAAGTCAAGCACACTGTAAACTCTCCAGTTATCTCTTAGCAACACCGCACGGGCCTGAGAAAGTCAAGCACACTGTAAACTCTCCAGTTATCTCTTAGCAACACCGCACGGGCCTGAGAAAGTCAAGCACACTGTAAACTCTCCAGTTATCTCTTAGCAACACCGCACGGGCCTGAGAAAGTCAAGCACACTGTAAACTCTCCAGTTATCTCTTAGCAACACCGCACGGGCCTGAGAAAGTCAAGCACACTGTAAACTCTCCAGTTATCTCTTAGCAACACCGCACGGGCTGAGAAAGTCAAGCACACTGTAAACTCTCCAGTTATCTCTTAGCAACACCGCATGGGCCTGAGAAAGTCAAGCACACTGTAAACTCTCCAGTTATCTCTTAGCAACACCGCACGGGCTGATGGATGCAGCGGCAGGTGTTATGTTCCAGCTGTGCTGCGACTGCTCTCAAACAGCTTCCAGCCAGGACACCCCTGAGACAAAGGGCATTAGAGTGCCCATGTAGTGAGAGGCAGTGGCCACCTCTTCGCCAGGCTCCGGGCGGAGCCCAATGCCTGTGTCCTGGCCTTGCTGTAAATGTCCCATGGTCAGCACACTGCTCGGGGGGTGGGAGTGGGGGCATGGGGGGGTGATTCTCGTTTCAGCTCAAGAATAGCTTAGCTGTTGGGTCCACACTCCAGCTCGCTCCCGTCCTGTTAGTTCTGCATTTTCGTTTATCTAGGAACACAACGAATAAATCCAACCGTTCCCTGGTCTATGATTAAACCTTCAAAATCAGGGCACGTACACAAGCTATATAAAAACCTTTAGTATAACATACCAATGGCTACAATTTTTAAAACATCGATTTCAATTCTCAGAAATGAATAGTAGGACATCAAACTTGAAATGTGCGGAGATTTCCAAAACACTAACATTTTCCCATAAAGCTCAGATGAACTATGAATGTGAAACTAGCTTCAGAGTTCTAGTGAAGATTCTAACGTAGCCATTTTGAATCCGTGCATCACACATCCTAAGAGGACTGGGCCTCGTCCAGTGACTGGAAGACGGACAAAATAACACCAACGAAAAGGATAACCGATTTGCAACATGTTTGTCTCCTTTTGAATGAGCTACTCGCAAATATTGCCAAAGAAAGCGCACGAAAATTAAATATCAAAAATTCTCAAGAGATAATAATCAAAAGCTGCCCACCAGTGCCATCTACTGTCTTCAGAAGTTAACGACGCTGTTGTAATATCAAACAAGCATTGGCAAGGCCAGTAGGTCGCGCCTTTGGGACCTACAGGCTTTGCAAGTGGTTCGCTTCTATCATGACTTTAAAAAAAGAAAAAGAAGGCATATGCAGCCGCCGGACTTATTTTGTAGGCATATGTACCAAGCATACGTGCACATGCAAAATGAAGCACGCGCTTTTAAAAAAATTCATTTTACGGACCAGAGTTGGACTGGTTACATTTTTTTTAAACAGCACAGGTGAGAGGAAGCAATGGGGCGGGGGGGGAGGGGGGAGCAACACCGAGGGGGGAAAAGCATAGCTGCCAAGTTTGTAGTTTGCTTGTGTGTGGCGTTTGCATGTTTTGAGAGAGCTAATGTGGCACTTAGCCAATCTTGTTGGCTGTTTAATATGTCCCCTGCAGTGTAAGCTTCCTTCTCTCAGAACTGGCCTAGCCTGTGTGGGAACAGTGCATTCAACCCCCACCCCCTTCTTCCCGCCCACCCCCCCATCCATAAAATGATTACAGTAAACACAGCAATAGCAACGCACTCACTCAAACCTGCAATTACAACCCTCACACAAAGTACATTATTCAACAATAAGCACATTTATTTGTAGGTTTGAGTTGAATAAAACCAGCTACATTTGGCAGAGGGGTTCACCACGGTTCTCGATGGTAGTTACTAACGTTGGGGTTAGAATCACTTATAAGCAAAAATAATTATCAAAATGGTCATGCACCAATTTTCTTTTTAGAAATGCAGCTAATTTAATGCTTCGTTAAGACATGTTGATGGTTGCCTGTATAATTTATGTTGCCAAGACACCTTTTTCCCAGTCCTAAGCGTTGGTAAACCGATGTCAGATGAGTCTTTTTTTCAGTATAAGTTAACAAAGATTACAGTAATCAGAATGCCGCTGGGTTTGAAAGGAACGTCCACAAGGTGGCATGCTACACCTGGTAGGAGCCCCAAAACCATCGTGTCAAAAGATGTCAGCTTTATTCTATTAAGGAAAATAGCCCGAACTTCCTCAGTGATTATTTAGGAACTCGGAAAGAGATATGACGTTTAATGTCAAACTCCCAGTAACTCGTGTTTTATCTCGAGCCTCTTCTGCGAGTCTCTGAAGCCAAAATGTGTTTCTTCCTAATTAATAATTTAGTATTTGTCATTATGCCTTAATGTTGAAGCGCGGTTAATTCCTGGAGGGATGGGGTTCGATAGGAGAAAGACAAAAAGCACACAGAGGAGATGTGTAGGGTGCGTGTAGTTTCATGTGGCAAGTGTCGATATATTCTTAACAGTATAATGGATTGCTTTCTTTTGCACTGATTCGCTTGTTATATCAGCTGTGGCATACTCAGGGTGACCTGGGGATAATGACAGCAAGTGAAATTGGACCCCGGATTCTCACTTGGGTAGTATAAGACAGTCATAATACGCAGTGGCCCCTTAAGCAACTTCAGCCCTGGTGCCACTGCACCTGCTGTACTATCAATAGCTACGCTGCTGGAAATTGTAATCAGCTATCAGCCTCAATGAAGTCTGCAGCTGAACAGTTAGGTCAGTTATGGTGTTGATGCACAAGTTACTACTTGTGTAACGATATAGCTGTAAGAGACATTAGTTAGTGATAGATTCCTTACCTTAGAATATCCCCAGGCGTCAGACTGGATCCGGAAAGTTTTTCGTCAGCAGTACCCCTGCGCGTCAGTAGGTGGCGTTGTGCGGCTCCGCGTCCGTCGCTGGCGTCGTAAGCGCCGAGATGACGTCACGGAGACTACTTAGGCGCCACCCATGCACGCTGACGTCAGTTCTGTGCACGACTTTCCGCGCCAGGAACGCAGAGCCATGCAAGAAACTGACCACTGGTGCCATGAAACTAGGGCCCTGAAAGGGATGACCTTAACCCTAGAATCAGTTCGCAGAACGGGGAGGATGGGTGGGGCAGTAAGGAATCTATCACTAACTAATGTCTCTTACAGATATATCGCTACACAAGTAGTAACTTGTGCATCTGAAAGAGACACGTTAGTGATAGATTCCTTACCTTAGAATAGATACCCCAGCAATACCAACCCCGGTGGTGGGTCTGCGAATAGATTACACCAGAAAGTCACGGAGAACAGAACGGCCAAAGAAGCCGTCTCTCCGGACTTGGCTGTGAAGGCAGTAATGCTTGGTAAACGTGTGCAGCGAGGCCCACGTAGCTGCCTGACAAATATCCTGCAAGGGAACGCCGCGTCCCAAGGCAGTAGTGGCTGCCGTCGCCCTGGTAGAATGGGCACACAGCCCCACAGGAGGCTCCTTCTTAGCCAACGAGTTACACGCTTTGATGCACAGAACGACCCACCGAGAGATGGTTCGTTTGTGCACGGCCTGACCTTTTTTGGCGCCCACGTAGCCAACAAAGAGCTGGTCATCCACCCGGAACTCTTGTGTGCGCCTCAGATAGAACGAGAGCGCACGTTTGGGTCCAGACGGTGGAGCCTCTCTTCCTCTTTTGAAGGATGCGGAGGCGGAAAGAAGGTGGGCAAAGTGATGGTCTGCCCGATGTGGAAGGACGTGACGACCTTTGGCAAGAAAGAAGGACGGGTCTTTAAAACCACCTTGTCTGGATGAACAGAAAGGAAAGGAGGTTTAGAAGAAAGAGCCTGGAGCTCACTCACTCTTCTGGCAGAGGTGATATCTACCAGGAAAGCCGTCTTTAGAGTAAGAAGACGTAAAGGACAGTTATGAAGGGGCTCAAAAGGAGCGCACATCAGATAGGTCAAGACAAGATTTAAGTCCCATTGAGGCATTATGAAAGGCACGGGAGGAAACGTGTGTGTAATGCCTTTCAGGAAACGGTTAACAACCGGGGACTTAAAGAAAAGAGAGAAGGCTGATCTGGAAGCCTGAGAAAGGCGGAGATGGCCGAAAGATAACCTTTGATAGTGCCCAGAGCAGAGCCCTGCTGGGCCAAGGATAGTAGGAACAGAAGGACCTCAGAAAGAGGGGCAGAAAGGGGATCCACAGACTTTGCTGTGCACCATGCCACAAACTTGTTCCACCTGCAGGCGTATACCGTCTTAGTGGAGGGACACCTGGCTGCTAGAATGACATCACAGACTTCGGGAGGAAGATCGAAAGCTGTCAACTGTCGCCGCTCAATCTCCACGCATGGAGGTGGAGGCTGGACAGGTTCGGGTGGAGGACCCTCCCCTGATGCTGCGACAGAAGAACCTCCCGAAGAGGCAGTCGGATCGGGGGATTGATCGCCATGTTGAGTAGCTCGGGATACCAGTATCTTCGTGCCCAATCCGGAGCCACAAGGATGACTTGGGCCCGGTCGCGCCGAATCTTCTTCAGCACTCTGGGCAAAAGTGGTATAGGCGGAAAGGCGTACAACAGACCGCAGCTCCACTCGTGACGAAAAGCGTCGCCGAGCGAGTGCCGCCTTGGAAATTCCAACGCGCAGAACTGATGACATTGCGCGTTCTCTTCGGTGGCGAATAGATCTAACCAAGGCTCTCCCCACTGCAGAACGAGACCTTGCGCCACGTCAGAGTTCAGACGCCATTCGTGATCCATCAAGCACCGGCGGCTGAGTTCGTCCGCCCTGGCGTTCAGAGAACCTGCCAGGTGTTGAACCACCAAGGTAATGCCTTGATGTTCCAGCCATGTCCACAGGCGCAGAGCCTCCTGACATAGGGTCCACGACCCCACCCAGCCCGGTTTGTTGCAATACCACATGGCGGTGGTGTTGTCCGTGAACACCTGCACTACACTTCCCCGGACAGAGGGAAGGAATGCCTTTAGTGCAAGTCGGATCGCCCGAAGCTCCAAATGATTGATATGGAGCCGGGACTCCGCCGGAGACCAGAGGCCTCTGATCTCCGCCTCTCCCAAGTGGCCGCCCCATCCCAGGAGGGACGTATCCGTCACCACTGTGTGCTCCGGTTGGGGAAGGGAGAGGGATCTGCCATTGACCCAATCGCGATTCGTGAGCCACCACTGCAATTGTCGTGCAGTGCCCTCCGAGATCTGGACATGATCGGACAGGTTGCCCTGATGCTGTGCCCACTGGAACTTCAGGTCCCACTGCAGAGCCCGCATATGCCACCTGGCATGTTGCACTAGCAGAATGCAGGAGGCCATCAGGCCCAGGAGCCGGAGGGTCATCCTGACTGAAACCCGGGATAGAGGCTGAAAGATCGGAATCATAGCCTGAATATCCCGGACTCGCTGCTCGGGAGGATAAACCCGAAACTGCGTCGAATCCAGAACCGCTCCGATGAAGGGGAGCTTCTGAGAAGGACTCAGGTGCGATTTAGGCACGTTGATGGAGAACCCCAGCAAATGCAGGTCGGCTGTAGTCTTTAGGTGGGTGACGACTGCCTGGGGCGAGCCCGCCTTCAACAACCAGTCGTCGAGGTAGGGGAAGACTGACACCCCTGACCTGCGCAGATGAGCTGCGACCACCGCCATCACTTTCGTGAACACCCGAGGGGCGCTCGTAAGGCCGAAGGGGAGCACGGCAAACTGAAAATGCTCCTGGCCTACCGTGAACCGCAGGTAACGCCAGTGGGCCGGCAGGACGGGAATGTGAAAATATGCGTCCTGCAAGTCCAACGCTACCATCCAGTCTCCAGGGTCGAGGGCAGCCAAGAACTGAGCCAGAGTCAACATCTTGAACTTCTCCTTCCGGAGGAAGCGATTGACGTTCCTGAGGTCCAAGATGGGGCGCAAGCCCCCTTTCTCCTTCTTGGGGACCAGAAAGTAGTGGGAATAACAACCATGTCTTACTTCTGGCCCAGGAATGCGCTCGATGGCCCCCTTGGCCAAGAGGGCCGTGAATTCCTGTCGGAGAAGCGCCAAGTGATCCTCCGACATGCGGTGGAACTGAGGTGGCATGGCCGGGGGGCAGACCCGAAGGGCAGTGAGTAGCCCCTTCGGACGATTTGCAGCACCCACCTGTCCGAAGTGACAGAGCGCCAGTGGGGGAGGTGATGTTGAATCCTGCCGCCCACCGGCGTGGGGTGCACCCCAAAGTTCGGACTAGGAAGGCTTTGAGGCGGATGCTGCGGGAGCAGAGGTGGACTGACCCGCACGCTGGCCCCCTGTGCCACCATGGCGGCCACCATGCCCGCGGCCGCGCTGAGGTTGGTTCTGCGCAGGCCTCTGGCTGAACGAACGTGTAGGGGCGCCCCTTCCGTGGCCATGAAAGGAACGAAAGGTAGACGTGGCCGGGTGTGTGGTGGAGAGACCCAAGGACTTGGCTGTAGCCCGAGAGTCCTTAAAACGCTCCAGCGCACTGTCTGCCTTATCGCCAAACAGGCGAGTACCATCAAAAGGCATGTCCATGAGGGAACTCTGGACATCCCCCGAAAACCCCGTGGACCGCAGCCAGGCGTGGCGACGCAAGGCCACCGTCGTGGAGATGGCTCTCCCCAAAGAGTCCGCGGTGTCCAACCCACCCCGAATGGCGAACTTCTCGGCATCCTTCCCCTCCGCAACAGCTTGGGAAAGTGCAGCCCGAACCTCCTCCGGGCACTGGGGCAGAGTTTGCGCCACCGTGTCCCACACAGTGTGAGAGTAGCGGCCCGAGAGGCATGCAGTGTTGACTGACCGCAGCCCCAGGCTGGCAGAGGAAAACAACTTCTTGCCAAACTGCTCCAGCTTTTTCGATTCCTTATCCGGCGGAGCGGTAGGGAATGCAGTTTGGGAAGTGGAGGCCTGAATGACCAGGCTCTCCTGTGTCGGATGATTTATCAAAAAGGCAGGGTCACCCGGTGCCGGCCGGTGACGCCTGGCCACGTTTTTATCCACAGGAACCCCTGTGGCTGGCCTAGATCAGGTGCCCATCAAAACATCCGTCAAGGCCTCATTGAACGGAAGCAGAGGTTCCATAGAACTTGCCGCCGGCTGAAGCACTTCAGTAAGGAGGTTCGTCTTGAGGGTAACAGTAGGCAGATCAAGGTCAAGAGCCTCAGCTGCTCTATGAAGCACCACAGTGTATGTGGCGCCTTCCTCCATGACAGCGGTAGGAGACACAAACCCAGGCTCAGAGGAGAGGTCAAGGCCACCTGCATCCTCCGAGTCCTCCGCCCACTCCTGTTCGGACTCGCACTGCCGTGCAAGAGGGTTCTCCGACCCCTCCCAGTCATCCCCCTCCACCACGGCCCGAGGCACAGGCTGCAGCGGCGGGGGAGGCACAGGGGAAAACAAATGCTCCAACGGCGCCGGTCGGCGCCGATCCGGCTCCATGTCCCAATTAGGGTCCCAAGCCGGAGCAAAATTGCCCGGAAACTCGGGCAAGGGCAGAGGTGGGACGAACAGAACCCAGTGCGGCACCGGGAACGGAGCCGCAGGGGGCGCCGGGGCCGGAGCCGCCGGCGGAGGACCTTGCGGGGCCGGCGCCGCCGGCGGCGGAGCCGGTGGCAAGCAAGGGCCCTCAATAGGGACCGCGGGGCCCGAAGGCATGCCGGCGGGAGCCCTAGGCCTGAAAAAGGCGGTCCATGGCGGCAAGAAACTCTTGCACCTGGGCCGGAGTCGCCGACGGACCCGGGTAGGGCGAGTAGGCCGCAGGACTCTCAGGCTCCAACGGAGCCGTGGGGGGGAAGGACCCCTGGCCCCCTCGTCCGCGTCCGGAAACCGACGGGGGGAGGTCGGAGAGCGTACGCGCTTCGACTTTTTCTTGTGACATCTCTTACCCGATTCAGAGGGTGAAGACTTGGACCCCGAGGAGCGATGATGATGGCTCCTCGGGCCTCCAGCAGCTTTCGGGACCGCTCCCGCAAAGCCTTCGGAGCCATGGCCAGACAGTCGGAACATGACCGGGAGTCATGGTCGCACTCCAGACAGTAGAGACAGACGCCATGGGGGTCGGCCACCGACATCGTACGGAGGCAGGCCCCGCAGGATTTAAACCCAGGCATCCCTACGTGGCACCAGGAGTCAAAGACTCAAAAGAAGTAGAGACAAAAGTCCCAAAAAAAAAGTTAGTCAAAAAGTGACTAGGGTACGTGCTCTAACCGGATCTGAGCTTGCTGGCGCGGAAAAAGAAAGAACTGACATCAGCGCGCATGGGTGGCACCTAAGTAGTCTCCGTGACGTCATTTCGTCACTTACGACGCCAGCGACGGACGCGGAACCGCACAACACCACCTACCGACGCGCAGGGGTACTGCTGACGAAAAACTTTCCGGATCTAGTCTGACGCCTGGGGATATTCTAAGGTAAGGAATCTATCACTAACGTGTCTCTTTCAGATAATATTTGTATGTGAAGAAAAACCTTGCGTACACACATGGCTTTTGTACTGGCATAATACTTCCCACAATAGTTTAGCAGTCATCAGCGGGGCAGCTCCTCCATTGGAGCGGATGAGCGTCGCCCCACTTAAATTACCCCCAAAGCCTCAGATTAAAAATAAAATGGTAATTCATTATCATTTTATTTTTCATCCCCCGTCCCGAACAGAGCATCAGGGGCAGGGGCACTGCTGAGTGACAGCAGCAGAGAGGAGGGTGGGCTGGCTAATGCACTGTTTAAAGTGCTCATGTCTTTTTGGCCGGTCGTCTTGCGACGGCCAGCCGCACATGCTCACTTTAAACATCTCTAACCCAGCTGATTAGAGCAAGTGCAGGCCTCCAGAGCGCTGTGGAGCACCAAGTGAGGCCGCTCCCTCCAATCAGTGCGCTGCTCTCATGCTGCATGAGAGCCGCACCAGGATTGGTCAAGGGAGTTTCCTGTGGCGGGGCTGCAGTTGAAGAAAGAAGAGGTCCGGTGCGGAGGACTCTGTAAGTGTTTAATAACATTTAAAAAAAAAAAAATATTTGCATTTGTGATCACCCGCCCCCCTTTCCCGTAGATGCCAGCTGCCACTGCAGCCATTTGAAGACAACCAACCATATACATTGGATATTCATCACCACTCACTGCGACCTGGTTGGTGCATCGCTAACCTGTCTCAAAGCAGCGCACTGGGGGGGGGAATGCCCATTACTTCTTCAGTGCTGCGAGGCCCATTCACAATAGAGAGCGCTACATGGGGGCCTGCTCAGGCTCCAGCCATGTGATTCCAACAAGACGTGTGCATCTATGGCAATCTTTCTTCAGATCTTTTTAGACCTTGGACACCTGTGACATGGCATGATGAGAGCCTGCGCGTAGTACTGCTGACATTGCGCGTTGCCTTCGGAGGCGAACAAATCTAACCAAGGTTCTCCCCACTGCTGAAAGAGACCTTGCGCCACCTCTGACTGGAGACGCCATTCGTGATCCTGAAGGCATCGCCGGCTGAGATCGTCCACCCTGGCGTTCAGAGAACCTGCCAGGTGTTGAACCACCAGGGTTATGCCCTGGTGTTCCAGCCCTGCCCAGAGACGCAAGGCCTCTCGACAAAGGGTCCACGACCCCACCCAGCCTTGCTTGTTGCAGTACCACATGGCGGTGGTGTTGTCCGTGAACACCTGCACTAACTTCCCCTTGACAGAGGGAAGAAATGCTTTCAATGCCAACTGAATCGCTCGAAGCTCCAACAAGTTTATATGGAGCCCCGTCTCCGCCGGAGACCAGTGACCCCTGATCTCCACCTCTCCCATGTGGCCGCCCCATCCCAGAAGTGACGCATCCGTCACAACTGTGAAATCTAGTTGAGGAAGGGAGAGAGGTCTGCCATTGACCCAATCGCGGTCCATTAACCACCACTGCAGATCCTTTGCAGTTCCTTCCGAGATCTGAACCACGTCGATGAGACTTCCCCGATGCTGTGCCCTTGGGAACTTCAAGCCCCACTGCAGAGCCTGCATACGCCACCTGGCGTGTCTTACCAACAGGATGCAGGAGGCCATGAGACCCAAAAGCCTCAGAGTCAGTCTCACCGAAATCTAGGATAGAGGCTGAAATATCGGAATCATAACCTGAATATCCTGGACTCGCTGCTCGGGAGGATAAGCCCGAAACTGCACTGTGTCCAGAACTGCTCCGATGAAAGGGAGCGTCTGAGAAGGAGTCAGGTGTGACTTTGGCACGTTTATAGAGAACCCCAGCGAATGCAGGAGGTCCGTCGTAGTCTGAAGGTGGGAGATGACTACCTGGGGTGAGGACGCCTTCAACAGCCAGTCGTCTAGGTAGGGGAAGACTGAAACCCCTAACCAGCGCAGATGAGCTGCAACCACCGCCATCACCTTGGTAAACACCCGAGGGGCACTAGTAAGGCCGAAGGGGAGCACTGTAAACTGAAAGTGCTCGTGGCCTACCTTCAACCGCAGGTAACGCCTGTGGCCCGGCAGGATGGGAATGTGAAAATATGCATCCTGCAGGTCCAACGCCACCATCCAGTCTCCTTGGTCTAGGGCAGACAAGACCTGAGCCAATGTGAGCATTTTGAATTTCTCCTTTTTGAGGAAGAGATTGACGGTCCGAAGATCCAAAATGGGCAAAGCCCCTTGTTCTTCTGAATCAGAAAGTAGCGAGAATAACAGCCACCACCTACTTCTGAAGCTAGGACCCTTTCTATAGCTCCCTTGGCCAAAAGAACTTCCTCTTGGAGCAACTTCAAATGATCCTCCGCCAGCCGTTCCCGAGTTGGCAGAATAGTAGGAGGAAAAGAAAGCAAAGGAAGAGAATAGCTCTCCTGGACGATCTGCAAGACCCACTTGTCTGTTGTTATAGATCTCCAGTGGGGGGGGGGGTGATGACAAATTCTCCCACCCACTGGAGTAGTGTGGTCCTGCAGAATCAGCCTAGGAGTGCTTGGAGGCTGCGGCTGCTGGGGGCAGTGTAGCCGACGACTTCTGGCCTCCATTCCGAGGACGGAATGAACCGCGGCCACGTCCACGCACGGCTTGGGTAATCTGAGCGGGACGGTGGCTAGGATAGGGCTGACGCGGCTGTAAACCCCTTCCATTGCCACAAAAAGGGTGAAAGGAAGACTGGCCACGAGGAGTGGAGGAGAGACCCAAGGATCTTGCCGTAGCTCGAGAGTCCTTGAACCTGACCAGGGCCGAGTTTGCCTTTTCCCCAAAAAGACGGGATCAATCAAAGGGCAAGTCCATCAAATTGGACTGGACATCCCCCGAGAAGCCAGTTGTACGAAGCCAGACGTGGCGCCTCAAGGCCACTGTTGTTGAAATTGATCTGCCCAGCGAATCGGTCGTATCCAAACCACACTGTATGGCGAATTTTGCTGCATCTCTCCCATCCTTGACAGCTTGGGAGAGCTCAGCCCGGGCCTCCTCCGGAACTTGTGGCAGCACCTGCGCAACCGTCTCCCAAAGAGAATGGGAGAAACGGCCCAATAAGCATGCAGTATTCACCGACCGCAATGCCAGACTCCAGTCCAGTCTCTTGGATTCCCTATCCAGATGGGCAGAATGGAAAGTGCCCTGGGAAGTAGAGGCCCGCACCACCAAACTTTCTGGGGTGGGGTGTTGGTTGAGGAACTTTGGGTCGCCCGGAGCTGGGCGATGGCGGCGTGCAATCGTCCTATTCACAGGAGCCCCTGTGCTAGGCTTGGACCATGTTCCTAGAAGGACATCCGTAAGTGCCTCATTAAAGGGCAAAAGGGGTTCAGAGGTGGAAGCCCCAGGTTGAAGCACTTCGGTCAGGAGATTAGTCCTGACCTGCACTGAGGGCAGCTCCAGTCAAAGGACCTCAGCTGCCCTCTTAACCATCATGGCATAGGACGCCCCCTCCTCCGTAGCCACTGTAGGTGGAGAGAGCATGCCAGTGTCTGGGGAAGTATCCAGACCACTGGCATCCCCAAGTTTCCCATACCAATCCATAGTATAGTCAGAGACATCCTGGTTCTCTAACGGGTCTCCAGACTCCTCCCATTACTCTCCTGAGCCCAGCACGTCCACAAAGTGCTCAGGCGACAACATAGAACCCCTGGGTTCTGTCGACGTCGGAATCGGTGTCAATCGACACCGTTCCGGCTCCGTGTCGTCAGGGATTAGGATGGGGCTTGTGCCACCGACGGGCGCCGGCAACGTTGCAGGCACCGACTTCGGGTTCAATGCCGGGAAGGTCGCATTGGCACGACCGGCGTCGGACCGGATCTGGGATCGGGTCTCTGAGGCCCCACCGGCGCACTGGCCGAAGCCGACGGTGTAGAACCCGATGGTGCCCCATCCGACCACGCGGGGCCAGAGGGTTAACCAACGGGGTCGTCCCGCTCAAACACGCGGCGCATGGCCCCGTAAAAATCTTTAATTTGAGCGGGAGTCGCTCCGGCTTCCGGAAAGGGAGGGAGGCGTGAAGTCGACTCAGGCTCCGGCTCCGCAGAACCGTGCCTAGAACGTCGGTGCTCCTTACCGCTCTCGATGATGGACGCCAGTTGAGGTGAAGTCGAAGTCCGTTTGGACTTCTTCTTCTTCTTCTTGTGCCTCTTCCCGGAGTGTCCAGATGACCTCGAATGGGAGGAAGAGGACTTAGGGCTCCGTGAACGATCCCGCGACCTCCTCTTTCTCGAACGGGACCGTGACCTCCTCTGAGTCTCGCTTAACGGTGTCGACTGCCGGGCCGCGAGCAACTTCATCGCCTGCTCCCGCAAGGTCTTCAGGGCCATTGCCCGACAGTCTGAACACGACTTCGAATCGTGGTCACGTTCAAGACACCACAGACATACGCGGTGGGGATCGGTAACCGACATCATGCGGGAACAAGTCCCGCATGTTTTAAAACCTGTCTTCCTACCAGACATCCCTCGCACACGAAGTCGTACTCAAAAATGTCGACAAAAGTCGAGAAAAAAGCCTGCCAAAAAGCGGCAGAGGGGTAGCTCTTCCCGGATCGGCGCTTAACTGGCGTGGAAAGAAAAGAACTGACGTCCGCACGCCTCGGTGGTGCCTATGTAGGCACCGTAATGTCATAACCGACGCTACCGACGCCAACGTCCCGCGGAGCCAAATGGAGCCAACCGACGTCGCGCAAGGGGTATTGCTCAGCAAAAGTTTCCGGATCCAGCCTGACGCCTGGGAAATTCAAAGGTAAGGAATCTGCAGCTGGAAGTCTCTATCAGATACCAGAGTTTATTTATGAGGTTAAATTGAATGACTAGCAACTGCAAAAACGTAACAGGGTTAAACAATAGACTGCATGACAGACTAGCTTCAGCCTTCAACATGCATGCTAAATTAAACCTGGCTGGCTTCAGAATAATTGGGTAAAAAGCATTTCCAGACGTCAGCCTGCTGCTCCATAAAACCAAGCGCTCGTATGCCCTTATCTTTACAGTCGATGGACAGAGCTTTCATTTTACCTGAAACAAAACTAAGGGCTCATTGCAAAATAAAGTGCTTAACCTCCCCCAGGTTCACCAAATAAAAACCTTCGCTTCAATTCCCCATAAAATAGTTTACAGTGATACTCAGAGGCGTGTTCATTGAAATGCTGGAGAATGACATGCCTGCAGTGGCGACTCCTCCTCTATGGAGGAGGAGCGTCGCCCCACTGCTTTCAAGCAGTGGAAAGGAAAGGAAATATAAAATGCTAATAACCTTAAGTTATTATCATTTTATGTTTCCTTTGCCGGTGAGCGGGCTGCTCTGCTCAAGGAGCAGGGCAGGGGAGGAGTGGTTTGCCCACTCCTAAGTGTGCAGTGACTGTTTGGCCAGGCCTCTCGGACCACCCAAACCAGTCTTGCGCACTTTCCCCTTCTCCATGCAGGCTGCATTACAGCCTGTGGCTGAGCGCCGTGTCACGGCACTCAGACCAATCACAACACTGCATTGCAGTGTTGTGATTGGCTATGGGGAGGGAGCCTGGCTGCCTGCTTCCTGTTCCTGAAGTCGGAAGCAGGAGATCAGGAGCAGGACCAGAGACGCGGGACCTGGCGGAAAGGTACGTTATTTAAAAATTATTATTATTTTTTTTTTTTAGAAGCTCCCTTTTGCAATTGCGCCCCCCCCTCCCCAGCGTGACAACCCCGCGCCCCCCCCCTCCCGCGAGCCATTCTGGCCACCGCTGCATGCCTGAATCGGAATCTTCTGAAAAAGCAGAAGCTTAGCTCCAACAAACATTGATAAAGCAAATAGGTCCTGGCTACATGAGAGCTATTGGCTTCAGCTATGCAATAGCTATTGGCTTTGTCAATGCCTTTTAGCCATGATGTCCAGCAGCTTGGCTGTGCAGCATGGCTAAAATTAAAGTTATCAAAAAAACGCTATGACGCGGCCAGCGCTGGCGCCGCATCATAGCGCTTATTTTCGGGTGGAAGAACAGGACGGGTAAGCAAGGATGGGGGAGGGGGTGGGGTATGGGCAAGCAAGAGCGGAGAGGTTGGGGCAAAGGAGACAGCAACATGGAGAAGCGGTGGGTGAGAGGGGGAAGCAGCAACACGTGTAAAAAAAAAAAAAGCACTTAAATCAAGGCGGAGCAATGGACAGACACCAATTAAATGTAATCAATCTGTGCTTGGTCCAGAAAAAGGACTTCTCCTGGCAATTAAGAATGCAGCAAAGCAGAGTGACACTGATTCTAACAAACGGTAAGCAATGGGCAGGTTGCAAGCCCTTTACTGTATACAACAGAGTGTCGCTAGCAAGAATGCATATTCATGCACTGTTGCAGGCTGACCCTAAAAAGTAGCACCCGAGAACACAGCAGTGGAAGGACTCAAGCAAAGGGTCCTTTCTCCAGGGGAGGGACAAATGGTAGAAGAGGAAGTGAAGACCACACATGCTGACTAAATAGAAGCAAGCAAATGAGAACGACAATGGTAAGCAATGGGCAGGCTTTAAGCCCACTGTAAGATAACAACATGTTTTGCAACACACAGTGCATGTGCGGTTTTAGGTAATACCTAAATAGAGAGGAAATTCCAATATACAGACCGCAGCCTGTTACTAAGATTGTAAATATACAGAGCATCATACCATATTTTTGCTCTGTCAAAACGCTGTAAATAAACATTTTACTATTAGTTAATTTATTGGTATTCAATATATCCACTTCGAAAAGATGGAAGGCTGAGTCAGCCTTGCTGGGATTCTGACTCATCATCAGCAGAGCACAAAGATGGCAGTGATAAGAGAGAACTCGTTATGTCACATTGCCAGCCGACTGTACTGATTTCCTCAAAAAAGGTCTATGGCTTAATTCTTGGGAAAGCATAATAAATTAGTCACAAACCTGCACAGGGTCAAGATTGCGCTTTATAAGTAACCAAATAATAAACAAGCATTTGCAATGCAATCGGATTCGCTTTTGTGACGGTAGAGCTATTGGCATTATAAATTATACTTATGTTTTTTTGTTTGCAGTGGAGTAACGAACCAGGTAAAGCAGGTGACTTTAGAATTTGTGAACGAAGTTTCAGTTTTATGATTGATTAACCGTCCTGTGCTTTATGCAAATTATGTTATTTTGTTCTTATTAAATGGTATTGTGCAGAAGGTTCATAAAACCAAAAAAGAAATAAAGAAGCAAAACAGCAACAGTGAAGTCATCCACTCACTGGTTAAAAAGAACAGCGGCTGCAGTGGGGCATTAATAGTGGGTAATGTGCATTGTAACATGGCGATGTGTGCACTTTGGGACAGGACACTGGCTACACGATAAATGTGTTGGATACGAGGCCACTATTGTTGTAGGCTTGAAAGTGTTTGTTCACAGCAGAAAATGCATTAATTTCACATAAATAGAGTCGGTATGAAGGGCATACATGCTGTCGGACGTCATGGTCACCATAGTTGCAACTCTCATTTCCACTATGTTTTACAACTTGGCGGTAGTACCTCGAATTTAAACATTCTGGCAGCTCCGAATCGTTCGGGGGGGGGGGGCGGGGGTAGAGAGAGACTGTAAACCGTTGACAGCGTGTGAGAGTCCTTGCGTTTAGATTGGCATCACCATGAAAGGGGGAGGTGTAGCCACCCACCAAGGGTAGCTTGAAGGTCGAGTCGTTGTCGCTTTCCTTCAGCATGTGACATGGTTCTGATAGGTTGTGCAAGAGAGGGTACCCTTGGACAAGAGAGGGGAGCATCGGAAGAGAGAGGGGAGCATCGGAAGAGAGAGGGGAGCATCGGAAGAGAGAGGGGAGCACCGGACAAGAGAGGGGAGCATCGGAAGAGAGAGGGGAGCACCGGACAAGAGAGGGGAGCATTGGACTGCTAATATCATGTGCCAAGTGGGAGGGGGGTGGGGGTCCCAAGAGGAGAAGGGTTAGTGGTAGAAGGCTGAAGGAGTGAATATTGTTGAAAGCAGGAATATCCGTAAGCAGTTAATGGTAGGACGGAGACGCGGCAGCAGTTAGTGGTAGGAGGGAGATTACAAAACACACTAACCTCTGGAAGAGGCAGACAACGCGACCAACCCCGGGATGAGCATTGTGAAATGCAAGTCCATGTTCCAAATGTGAACCTCCCAGGGGGTCAAGAAACTGCAGTGGGAGACCCGGCAGCAGTCAGTGGTAGAAGGAGGGAGGAGCGCACATTGTCGACAGCTGGTGACCCAGCAGCAGATAGTGGTAGGAGGGAGGCCCGGCAGCAGTCAGTGGTAGAAGGAGGGAGGAGTGCACATTGATACAGTGAAGATTACAAAACACACTAACCTCTCGTAGAGGCAGACAGGATGAGGAGTGTGAAATGCAAGTCCATGTTCCAAATGTGAACCTCCCAGGGGTCAAGAAACTGCAGTGGGAGACCCGCAGCAGTTAGTGGTAGGAAGGAGGCCCGGCAGCAGTCAGTGGTAGAAGGAGGGAGGAGTGCACATTGTCGACAGCTGGAGACCCAGCAGCAGATAGTGGTAGGAGGGAGGCCCGGCAGCAGTCAGTGGTAGAAGGAGGGAGGAGTGCACATTGTCGACAGCTGGAGACCCAGCAGCAGATAGTGGTAGGAGGGAGGCCCGGCAGCAGTCAGTGGTAGAAGGAGGGAGGAGTGCACATTGTCGACAGCTGGAGACCCAGCAGCAGATAGTGGCAGGAGGGAGGCCCGGCAGCAGTCAGTGGTAGAAGGAGGGAGGAGAATACATTGATACAGTGAAGATTACAAAACACACTAACCTCTCGTAGAGGCAGACAGAATGAGGAGTGTGAAATGCAAGTCCATGTTGCAAATGTGAACCTCTCGGAGTCGAGAAACCGCTCCTCCTTCCCAGCAGACCTTGCACAGTGCAGTGCACCAGGCACACACTACAGGGGTCCCTTGGTAGGTTGCAACTGTCCTGTCAAATACTGTACAGCCAGCAGCCTATCCTCCCTCAAGCCATGACTTACCTTAACTCTCCTTGTGCATCCGGTCGCGAGAGGCAGGCGGTGATGGCGAACAGCCAGTGGAGAGTGAGGGATGGCCTGGTACAGAGGGTAGACAGCCAGAGGGGAGGGCTGCAAGGGCTGGCAGAGAGGACACAACCTGTGAGGAGTGAGGCACGGAGTGTAGACTGCCTGGGATCAGTCTGTGTGAGTCTGGCACAGAGGGCACAGCCAGGACCGCAAACACGGTTAATCCACTAGATGTGCACATGCATGCGTTGTTTATAGATGAAGCGTGTCTTACTCTGCAGCCATCTTCCTGATTGCAACTGTAATAACTAGTCAGCTGACATGCTGCGTAAAGCACAGAATTATAGTGTACTTGTTTTGAGCCACACTCTTAATTACATCTGTAAGGCCACTTGGAATGGATTTATGTTCTTTTTTGGCCACACCACCTTTTGTTTTATCCCAACTTAAAGCAGTGTATTGTAAAAACCATTGTTAGCCAAGTAAAAGGTTTTCTTAATGCAACACGTCTTTTAATACGTTAAAGTAACAGGCACTTCACGTCATGTGCAATGAACGCCACAGGGTGGCTCTAGGAGATAACGTGTAACTATCAACTAAAGAGTTGCACTGACATACTAGTGGGCAGCATGTTCTATGGAAAAGAAAAACCAATACATTTTCTGCTGTGAACGGACCAACGCGCTTCTGAAAATATGTTTTTTGCATTCTTCCCACAACAAATAAGATATCGATTAATACATGCTCGCAGACAAGAAACGGTGGTCATTTATTTTTTACACATTTACTCTCACACAGGGACAAGCCCCGCTTCTGAGCATCTACTCGCTGGGAGCCTGTGGATTATGATTAGGGCATGTTCCGTATAAACCACACCAGAACAAGGGCCAGAGAAGCACGCGCTCTGGAAGAGCACCTTGGCAGGGACCAGAAGCGCTAGTTTAGATGGCAATAAGAAAATAAGCTGCAGGAGATGTGTCACTACTCACTGCAAGGCGCTTGAGGAAGGCGGACCCCGCCGGGTCTCCCAAGGCTTAGGCAGGGCTGCAAGGTCATAGCTCTAGTTACTTGTTCCCAGCACGACTGCTCTAGGAGGACTGGGAGCTAGACAAAGAAGACGGACTACCCATCACTCCTTGGTCGCTGTTTCTGTGCGTGGAAGGACCACACCTTAGCTTGCGTGCAACCATTTTTGGGACCCCTTCAGATCACCCTTCCAAAATGCTTCAACAGAATTAGTGTGCCACTCTCCAAAGTAGATGCTCAAAGTCCAAGAGTCGCCCTCATATAAAAGCACTCACGGTCTGCCAGCATCGCCATCTTAGGTAGGAAGCGGCTGCAGAACCGGAAACAGAAGTCCAATGAACGTCTTTGCCCTGATTGAGTAAATTAATGTCCCCCGTTAGACCTGGCTACCACATAAACTGCGCATGTGCTGCAGTGAACTTTACATGCTAAACTAATGTTGCTCTCCACTGGCATTTCAGTGTATAGCACCAGCGCGTGCTTGCTTTTTAGCGAAAGCACATGCACAGAAGGTATGGCTTGAGCGTATGCTGAGAGGCGAATGAGCCTCTAGACTTGGAAAAGGGAATTAATTAAATAAACAAACTGCGTCTAAATACATTTTGAGGGAAGAAATTAAGGGAATTGAAGAAGAAAAAAAAAAATGAGGTGTGAGGGGAGCAGAAAGCCCGTGCCCAGGCGATGTTAGCTGCCAATGCTGCCCCGCTATCCCCCGCATGTCTCTCATTCCTGGTGTTTGCTGCAGAGGCAGGAGTGGACTCTCAACACACCACTGACCTTGCGACTGGAGGCATCACAGCAGCTCTGATGGAGCACAACAGATGGTGTTTTCTGGCTTGGGAGGGCTGGTCGTTTTCAAAATACAGTTTGTACAAATGGAAATCGCGGCAGACGTGAAGCTGTGCCGCGCTGAGGCAGGGAAACAAAAGAAGAAGAAAAGAAGTCCCCAAAGGAAGACCAACATTTTAAGCGTAAAAAATGCAGTACTTAGTCGGTGCTGCATCGAAGGAAACCAGAAACGCAAAGGAGGGACAAAGAGAAACGACTGCCCATTAGCAAGCAAGGAATTGTAAAGGACGCTGACAGAGACAAATGGAAATCAACGGGAGGAGTTCAACTCCCACACCATATACAACAGGTCGCAAAGCGACAGCACAAGCGTGGTCTAGGCCTGACCTAATGATCACAATGGTAGGTTGGTTTAGACAGTTGGCGGCCAATTTAATCCAAGTTTGTGTCAGTAGTAACAGTAAGTAATTGCATCTGTAAAACACACGGGGACCCGAGTCTAGTGCTCTGGAGGCATGTGTTCACTTAAACTATCACGACACGAATGCAGAGTTTTCATGTTTCCCCATTCCATGGGTGAGTCGCTCATTCAGTAGGGGTTCTTTCCACTGCATTCTGGGATTGGTAGTCATCTTGATCCCACTATAACCTAAAAATTACAAGTCTCACAATGCAAAGAAAAAAATTGATTGAATAAGCTACTCATACTTGGACCTGGGAAACTTGAGAACTTCGAATGCACTGCTGCACTACTTGAAAATGGAACAAGTTAGTTTCCGGTGACTGTACAAGGTCAAAGTTGGCCCATCAAACACTTGAGGCATGGTGGACTTCTGGCCTGTAGGAATGCCCTTGTGAGTGAATACATGGCCAGAATTGGACTGGCCTATAGGTCAATCAGGCAGTGCCCAATGGGCTGGTCAGACAGATCAGTGTGTGGGTGGTTTCTAAGCAGTTAGTGGACCTGTTTTATGGCCAGTTTGGCCTGTTTTCACTTTTGTATTGCCTGATAATACTACAAACATTGCATGAAGTCACCCATACCTTTAAAAAAAAAACATACAGCGTGTCATTACAAGTTCAAAACTTGTCTGATTTGCAAACGTGGGCCACTTATTTTAAATCTAGCTGGTTCGCTAATGTGGGATACTTTTATTGTAGTGCTCAGACCGATTTATTGTTCCGGTCCGACCCTGTACAGAGCGCACCAGGGTTTCAAGGCGGGGGAGTGGGTCAGATCTTTAACAAACAAACCGCAAAACAGAAAGCTCCTCCATTCTGTGTATATCGACAAATAAACTTCTATCTCCATGAAGCCTACATGCCAACAGACCCAATACAGGCGGGACACTACCGATTTTTTAAAGTCAAATAACTGCTTTGTTTTAGCTGTGTCCCTCCTAAAATTGCCTTTGTTTCAATGTACATCAATGGGAAAAATAAAGTCCCTCGATTTTTTTTTTCAAACCTCCCTCTTTCTTGTTTTAAAATGTTGGCATGTATAACGAAACAATGCACCACAGAGTACCCGAAAGGGAAAGGGGTATTTTCTGCAGCAGACTGCACATTTCTACAAACCATGGATTACAAACAGCAGAGATGCTGAAATTCACATATACAAACTAGTATGCCAGATTCCAGCTGCGCCGATGGGGATGGGAAATGCCACAATCCAGAGCGACGAGCTAAGGACCGAAACGGTCATTTGAAAGTGCTCCGAAAGGAGAGTTTGTAAAAGTTAACACTGCAGAGTTGCCTTGAATTGAAGTACAAATAATAATCTGCAGCTGTGCTCAGAAATATTTGTATTCATTTCTGGGAGTGTTGCTGAGCTGAAGGGTAAGGGTCAAGTGTCCATGCGCGGGCTGTGACAGGAGTGTATGACGTGACATTCACAAAACGTGCCATGAAGAAATAGAGCTACAGGTTTGGGGAAAACTCAAGTAAATATTCACCACGCCCCTTCTCATTATCCAGCATATCGTGTATTCATCCATACAGTGAAATACTTTAATGCCCTTGGCAAATTCAATACATACGAAAGCAAAACATTTTGTTAGATCTACCCTGCAGAATTACAAACAACAATATATTTTGTGTAAAACGCAAGAGAAACCAACCTTGCATGAACGTTTTCAACTAGATCAGATCCAAAATGACACGCACTATCGTTCAGAGACATTTTTGCCTACTATTCCAGAACAGACCAGTGGATTAACAGAAAATGCCCCCCCCCCCAGGATCTGCATCTCTGCTCTTTTGTGCCTTATTTCTGCTCATTTTCCCTTCCTCTCGCTCTGCCCTTTCACTTGTTTTCACTCGTTTTTCTACCCTCTTTTATCTTTCACCTTTCTGCATCTCTGCTCTTTTGTGCCTTATTTCTGCCTATTTTCCCTTTTTTCTTTATCCCTTATTTCCTCCCTTTACCTTTCCCCGCCGCTGCTGCCCCCGCGGCCCCTCCCCCCCCAGCGCGACCGGCCCAATCCAGCTCCCCTCCCCGCTCCCGCCTCCCAGCTGTCCAGCCCTCCCCGACCCCTACTTAATGGCGGCCACTGCGCGGCCGCGCGCTGGGCGCGCCAAAGGCGCGTCAAAGGCAAGCCCGTCTGCGCCCGTCCGCGATCCGACCGCGACCAGCGCCAGGAACCCTGGACCTCCGGCCCGCCAACGCTACGACCCAGCAGCACTCCACGCACTCAACCCAGGCCGCAACAACAACTGCAAGCTAGCATCACCAGCCGACTCCCACGGACCCTTCAGCTGTCACCGCTGCCGGCACACCTGCAGCACCGCCAAGAACACGGATCCAGCACAACCCGCCCACAAGAACACAACCGAACCGAAGACCCTGCAATGCATCCTCCTCAACGTCCGATCCCTCCACAAACACGCCACAGAAATCTGGGACCTCCTCGACAGCACCACCCCGGACGTAGCGTTCTTCACCGAAACCTGGACCAACACCACCTCGGGACCGGACATCGCCATCGCCATCCCCAAGGATACAAGATCTCCAGGAAGGACCGCCCCACCCGCCCAGGAGGAGGAATCGCCATCGTCCACAAATCCAGCCTCCGCCTGAGCACACTCCCTGACGAGCCCACAGAACTGATGGAACACCTTCACTTCAAGATACTGGCCAGCCCCACCGCCACCCTCCGAGGAACCCTCATCTACCGACCCCCTGGACCCCGCGGACCCTTCGCCAACTCCATCACGGACATTATCTCCCCGCAGGCCATCGCATCCACCAACTACACCCTGCTGGGAGACCTCAACTTCCACCTCGACAACCAACTGGACCCCAACACCACATCCCTCCTGGACAACCTCCACAACATTGGACTGCGCCAGATCGTGACCGAGCCCACGCACTCAGCAGGACACACCCTCGACCCCTCTTCACTACAGGAAACTCCACCACCTTCAGCCACACCACCGAACTCCCATGGACCGACCATCGTTGCGTCCACTTCACCTTCAGAACACCCACCATCCACAGACACCAGCACCTGCTTCCACGAAGAAACTGGACCAAAATCACCGACGACCAGCTCACCTCCTCACTCAACAACTCCACCCCAACCATCGCGGAAAACGACGACCCCAACACCGCAGCCCGAACCCTGCATAGATGGATCTCGGACAGCACCAACACCATAGCCCCCATCAAGAAAAACAACAATACCCGCGCCAAGAAAGCCAGATGGTTTACCACGAACTTCGAGAGTCCAGAAGCACATGCCGCCGCCTCGAAAAGGCCTGGAGGAACACCAAATCCACAGAAGCCCACGATAACTTCAGAGCCGCCACCAACGCCCACCATCAACTCATCAGAGAAACGAGGAAAAAAGCGATTGAAGACAGAATCTCCACCCACGCGCACAACAGCAAGGAACTCTTCAGCATCATCAAGGAGTTCGCCCAACCCACTAGCGAGTCTACCGACATCCCTCCCTCACAAGACCTCTGCGACAAACTCAGCACCTTTTTCCACCACAAAATCAAGAGCATCTACGACAACTTCGACGAAGACAACCAACACACTGAATCCTCACCAACCACCCCCGACACCCGGAAACCAGCGATTGACGACTGGACAGCCCTCACCACCGAAGACACACTGAAGACAATGAAGTCAATCCACTCAGGGGCCCCCACGGACCCCTGCCCCCACCACATCTTCAACAGAGCCGCCGACACCATCGCACCCATGCTCCGCCACACCATCAACATCTACCTGCCGACCGCCTCGTTCCCCGACGACTGGAAACACGCCGAGGTCAACCCCCTCCTAAAGAAACCCTCAGCGGAACCCCACCGACCTCAAAAACTACAGACCCATCTCCCTGCTCCCGTTCCCAGCGAAAGTCATCGAGAAAGCCATCAACAGCCAACTCGCCACATTCATTGAAGAACACAACATCCTCGACTCCTCCCAATCCGGCTTCAGAAAAAACCACAGTACGGAAACCGCCCTCCTCGCCGCAACAGACGACATCCGCACCCTACTGGACAAAGGAGAAACAGTAGCCCTCATCCTCCTCGACCTATCAGCGGCGTTCGACACAGTCTCCCACCGCACCCTAATACGCAGGAATCCAGGACAAGGCCCTCGACTGGGTCCGCTCCTTCCTCTCCGGCAGGACGCAGTGGGTCAGACTCCCCCCTTTCCTCTCGGACCCCACACCTACCACCTGCGGAGTCCCCCAGGGCTCCTCCCTCAGCCCGACGCTCTTCAACGTCTACATGGCTCCACTCGCCCCCATCGTCAGAACCTACGGACTCAACATCGTGTCATACGCAGACGACACCCAGCTCATCCTCTCCCTATCCAACGTGCCCAACACCGCCAGACGCAACTTTTGAGAAGGCATGGAAGCCGTCGCCAAATGGATGAAAAACAGCTGCCTACAACTAAACACCAACAAAACAGAAGTACTCATCATGGGCCCAAACCCCGATGCCTGGAGCGACACCTGGTGGCCCCCCGCCCTCGGAAACCCGCCAACCCCCACGGACCACGCACGCAACCTGGGAATCATCCTGGACTCCGAGCTCAAAATGGACCGCCAGATCAACTCTGTCTCGTCTTCCTGCTTCCACACCCTCCGCCTCCTTCGTAAGACCTTCAAATGGATCCCCCTCGAACACCGAAAGACCGTCACTCACGCCCTGGTCACCAGCAGACTTGACTACGGCAACGCACTCTACGCCGGAATAAACAAAAACCTCACCCGCAAGCTACAGAACATCCAGAACGCCGCCGTAAGACTGGTCCTCAACCTGCCAAAACACTGCCACATCTCCCAGCACCTGCGCACACTCCACTGGCTCCCTGTCGAGGCGAGAATCACCTTCAAGATGCTCACCCACGCACACAAGGCCCTCCACGGCACCGGACCAGCATACCTGAACAGCCGACTCAAATTCCACGCACCCCAAAGGACCCTACGATCAGCCCAGCTCTCCTACGCCGTGGTCCCCCGCACCAGAAAGACCAGATCGGGAGGCCGCTCCTTCTCCTTCCTCGCGGCCAAAGCATGGAACGCCCTTCCGCTCCACCTCAGACAGACATCGCTCCCCATCTTCGCAAGAAACCTCAAAACCTGGCTCTTCGACAGACCCCCTCCTTGATGGATGGAACCTGCACCCACCCCTAGCGCCTTGAGACCCTTACGGGTGAGTAGTCGCGCTTTAACAAACCCCTGATTGATTTATTGATCAGGGACCCGGGATTCCACCAGATCGCACAGTAGTCATTGGTCTTGGGCTCAGTTGGGGCCATCTGAAAGTTGTGTGCCCGATTTACCAGTCCACGTTACCTCTGAACTGAGCAAAAGTAACCCCGACCTGTTTCACTGAGACACACAAGGCAGGTAAGGCAACAAGATATCCTTTTACAATATTAATTGTCCATCATCACTCACCAGGTCAGAGCCTGGCTTCTTCATGTGGTCAGAAAGGCTGAATAGCCATTGCCAATTCATGCCAGGTGTGGAGGTACCGGCCAAGAAGGCATGCAGCATTAGCAGTGCACAGAGCTATGCTGCCTGATGCAAATACTTGTCAGCCCAGGATGACGAATCTTTTAGAATTATGGACTGAAGGAACGGTGGAACGGTGTATGGTTTTAATTTAGCAGATCATACTTTGACACCACATTCTCTGGTGGAGGTGTGGCAACAAGAACTTTGGGTCAAAAGGCGCAGGCACAAGTCATCCTGCTATTAGTCCGAGGACCCCCAATCTCAAGAAGGATTTCCCCAGGAAGTGAAAACTGGCTCCTAGAGCCCTTCTTTGAATGCAGCAAATGTTCCAAAGACACTGAAGCGGACTGCAGGATTTTACTCCAGATGTTGGGCTTCGATTTAGCAGGAGGCTAGGGTAATTCAAGCACTTCTGCCACAGAGGACACTGAGTGGACTAAGACTTCCTCTGTAGGAAGATTAGAGGGATAAAGGATGTCCGCTTCTGGGTCCGTGATTTGGTCAATGCTAACGTTGGTATTATGAAAGGGCAGGAGGTTGTCAGTCTTCAAATCATCGTTCTTCATGTGCGTCCTAGCCCTTTGTTAGTCATTGTTCTACCACCAGATCCAGTGAAGTCACAAAGTTTTAATGTTGGCTTCGACAAGTTCTACAGTGTAGTCCTCTTGCTACAATGTCTACGTTCCATAATTCCATGTCAACTCATTACTATTGATGTGGAGCACTGTTACACCAGTCTAAACCTGATGGTGGAAAAAACGAATCCAAGGTGAAGTCTGTGTCCCTATGCAGTGTGAGTTTCAGGGGGCGTGCCATGACTCGTGTCACAGGCTTGTAAATGAAACTAGGTGAAGTCTGTGTCCCTATGCAGTGTGAGTTTCAGGGGGCGTGCCATGACTCGTGTCACGAGCTTGTAAATGAAACAAGGTGAAGTCTGTGTCCCTATGCAGTGTGAGTTTCAGGGGCGTGCCATGACTCGTGTCACGAGCTTGTAAATGAAACAAGGTGAAGTCTGTGTCCCTATGCAGTGTGAGTTTCAGGGGCGTGCCATGACTCGTGTCACAGGCTTGTAAATGAAACAAGGTGAAGTCTGTGTCCCTATGCAGTGTGAGTTTCAGGGGGCGTGCCATGACTCGTGTCACAGGCTTGTAAATGAAACAAGGTGAAGTCTGTGTCCCTATGCAGTGTGAGTTTCAGGGGCGTGCCATGACTCGTGTCACGAGCTTGTAAATGAAACAAGGTGAAGTCTGTGTCCCTATGCAGTGTGAGTTTCAGGGGGCGTGCCATGACTCGTGTCACAGGCTTGTAAATGAAACAAGGTGAAGTCTGTGTCCCTATGCAGTGTGAGTTTCAGGGGCGTGCCATGACTCGTGTCACAGGCTTGTAAATGAAACAAGGTGAAGTCTGTGTCCCTATGCAGTGTGAGTTTCAGGGGGCGTGCCATGACTCGTGTCACGAGCTTGTAAATGAAACTAGGTGAAGTCTGTGTCCCTATGCAGTGTGAGTTTCAGGGGGCGTGCCATGACTCGTGTCACAGGCTTGTAAATGAAACAAGGTGAAGTCTGTGTCCCTATGCAGTGTGAGTTTCAGGGGGCGTGCCATGACTCGTGTCACAGGCTTGTAAATGAAACAAGGTGAAGTCTGTGTCCCTATGCAGTGTGAGTTTCAGGGGGCGTGCCATGACTCGTGTCATAGGCTTGTAAATGAAACAAGGTGAAGTCTGTGTCCCTATGCAGTGTGAGTTTCAGGGGGCGTGCCATGACTCGTGTCACAGGCTTGTAAATGAAACTAGGTGAAGTCTGTGTCCCTATGCAGTGTGAGTTTCAGGGCGTGCCATGACTCGTGTCACAGGCTTGTAAATGAAACAAGGTGAAGTCTGTGTCCCTATGCAGTGTGAGTTTCAGGGGGCGTGCCATGACTCGTGTCACGAGCTTGTAAATGAAACAAGGTGAAGTCTGTGTCCCTATGCAGTGTGAGTTTCAGGGGGCGTGCCATGACTCGTGTCACGAGCTTGTAAATGAAACAAGGTGAAGTCTGTGTCCCTATGCAGTGTGAGTTTCAGGGGCGTGCCATGACTCGTGTCACAGGCTTGTAAATGAAACAAGGTGAAGTCTGTGTCCCTATGCAGTGTGAGTTTCAGGGGCGTGCCATGACTCGTGTCACAGGCTTGTAAATGAAACAAGGTGAAGTCTGTGTCCCTATGCAGTGTGAGTTTCAGGGGGTGTGCCATGACTCGTGTCACAGGCTTGTAAATGAAACAAGGTGAAGTCTGTGTCCCTATGCAGTGTGAGTTTCAGGGGCGTGCCATGACTCGTGTCACAGGCTTGTAAATGAAACTAGGTGAAGTCTGTGTCCCTATGCAGTGTGAGTTTCAGGGGCGCTGTGTCCCTATGCAGTGTGAGTTTCAGGGGCGTGCCATGACTCGTGTCACGAGCTTGTAAATGAAACAAGGTGAAGTCTGTGTCCCTATGCAGTGTGAGTTTCAGGGGCGTGCCATGACTCGTGTCACAGGCTTGTAAATGAAACAAGGTGAAGTCTGTGTCCCTATGCAGTGTGAGTTTCAGGGGCGTGCCATGACTCGTGTCACAGGCTTGTAAATGAAACAAGGTGAAGTCTGTGTCCCTATGCAGTGTGAGTTTCAGGGGGCGTGCCATGACTCGTGTCACAGGCTTGTAAATGAAACAAGGTGAAGTCTGTGTCCCTATGCAGTGTGAGTTTCAGGGGGTGTGCCATGACTCGTGTCACAGGCTTGTAAATGAAACAAGGTGAAGTCTGTGTCCCTATGCAGTGTGAGTTTCAGGGGGCGTGCCATGACTCGTGTCACAGGCTTGTAAATGAAACTAGGTGAAGTCTGTGTCCCTATGCAGTGTGAGTTTCAGGGGGCGTGCCATGACTCGTGTCACAGGCTTGTAAATGAAACAAGGTGAAGTCTGTGTCCCTATGCAGTGTGAGTTTCAGGGGCGTGCCATGACTCGTGTCACGAGCTTGTAAATGAAACAAGGTGAAGTCTGTGTCCCTATGCAGTGTGAGTTTCAGGGGTGTGCCATGACTCGTGTCACAGGCTTGTAAATGAAACAAGGTGAAGTCTGTGTCCCTATGCAGTGTGAGTTTCAGGGGCGTGCCATGACTCGTGTCACAGGCTTGTAAATGAAACTAGGTGAAGTCTGTGTCCCTATGCAGTGTGAGTTTCAGGGGGCGCTGTGTCCCTATGCAGTGTGAGTTTCAGGGGGCGTGCCATGACTCGTGTCACGAGCTTGTAAATGAAACAAGGTGAAGTCTGTGTCCCTATGCAGTGTGAGTTTCAGGGGGCGTGCCATGACTCGTGTCACAGGCTTGTAAATGAAACAAGGTGAAGTCTGTGTCCCTATGCAGTGTGAGTTTCAGGGGGCGTGCCATGACTCGTGTCACAGGCTTGTAAATGAAACAAGGTGAAGTCTGTGTCCCTATGCAGTGTGAGTTTCAGGGGGCGTGCCATGACTCGTGTCACAGGCTTGTAAATGAAACAAGGTGAAGTCTGTGTCCCTATGCAGTGTGAGTTTCAGGGGGCGTGCCATGACTCGTGTCACAGGCTTGTAAATGAAACAAGGTGAAGTCTGTGTCCCTATGCAGTGTGAGTTTCAGGGGGCGTGCCATGACTCGTGTCACAGGCTTGTAAATGAAACTAGGTGAAGTCTGTGTCCCTATGCAGTGTGAGTTTCAGGGGGCGGGCTATGACTCGTGTCACAGGCTTGTAAATGAAACTAGATTTTTAAGGAAAACATGGCATAATATTCTGGACCTAACACTTAATGACAGGAGAGTACATAACATGTGATCTATAACAACACTTGCATAAACAATAGCTATGTTGTTTTGCACAATGCAAACAAACATAAAGGCGCTGAAATGTGTTATAAATCCCATATTGTGTTCAGACACTGTTATGGGTAAATGATCAAATAAAACAACATTTTTTCACACATAATTTTAGCTGTCGTTTTGTAAGATACATGCCCCATAAACCCACAAGGGAATGATTAACAGTAATTGGGATCAGGAAGTAGTAATAATGTTCTGTTCTGTGCTATTTATAAAGCATGCAGCTACTCAAGAGAGTGTCCTGGCACTAACGGAACAGTAAGGGCAAAGAAGAGAGCGAAACATCTGTCTACTGCACAAAGAACCAGCTTTTAAGCATTTCCCTGAACAGTCTGAAGATCTCTAAGGAGCAAATTAGAAATCAAGATTATGTTCCAAATGGAACTTCTGTTTTTAAGACTGTCAAATGGAGAAAGGAAAAGTAATGAAAGACTTGGACGAACAATAAATATAAATGAGTCCTGAATTATCTGAATACATTTCTACCACCACCTACTTTTTTCAGCACCACCAGAGGATCATCTATTATTTATTACATAATGATGTAGGTCTTGAAAAAACTTTGCATAATTCGGAATTTAGTTTGAGACTCCGTGATCAGGACTATGAGGATGATGAAACAACTCAAGAAATGTATGGAATCCTCAAAACCCAGAGATGATTCGGTGCATAAGAGCCCCGTGCCAGTCCAGGAGGGGCAGGCCCATGCCAGATATTAAGGATAACCACTTAAACTTGAAAATAAATGTATATGTGGCTATACTAAAAACAAGCTTAGTTCCAGCTTCCAATACCTAAGTTGGACACCTTTGGTTTAGAGTGCGTGTTATGTTAACCTTTCCATCATACGCTCATGAATACACTACTCTTCCTATCGACTGACTTGCTGATCCCCTTTGATCAATTCATGTCTAGACTCAAACGGGTTCTCTCTCAGAGGGTATAGAGTTCACCGGTCCTCCGTTGCGACCTCAGATTTTGCAAAGTAAACTAGTTGGGACAGTGATCCAAATTGTTTTTACCAGAAAATGTTATTCTTGATCTACAGCACGTTCACCATCTGAATGCAATCAAAAATGTTGCTGCCTGAAGCATACACAGAAACCACTAGATAAGCAGAACACATTAAAATAATTTTGTAACGTACCAACATGCGAAAAAAAAACAGTTAATTCAGACCGAAAACAAGGAAGCAAGCTGGCGATAACCTTTCACAAGTTTCTGAGGAAAATGTACGCAGAATCTAAACAGATTCCACTCTAAGAAGTAGAGCAGCAAAAATCCCCACCAAACTGCTGCATTTTTCAACGTTATAAATAAAACAAAAGGCACTAGCAAATTTAGTGAAAAACTTGTTTTGAAAAAAAATAGTCATGCACATATCTGTGGAACTATATGGAATTAAAGATAGGCAGCTATTTATTACGGGTTGTTATTCACCGAGTGACATCAAATACACAATGAAAGCAACGCTCAAGTTGTCTATGAAATTACACCAGATGTTTCACACAGAAACGGAGCTGAGAAATGAAGTGCTACTCATCACGCTCTGACACTTTGGCAAATAGCTCCACCAATAGAGCTTCTGATCGGACACTAGTGTTGAAAGAGTAAGGATTTAGAAAAGAGTGAAGAGGAAATCCTGGAGAAGTGAATAGGAATCACTGGCCCGAATCTAAGGTAAGCTGGAGTTGCAGAGTTCCTCTTAGTGAAACGAGGACCACTTCTATCCAAAGCTCTTTACCAGCCAGCTGCAAACATTCTTTTATACATCTGGAAGTAGTTAGCTTTCTCACGACTTTATCCAGTTTTGTTTGAACAAAGCCAACAACCTCCTCACAGGAGGTGGAAATGAATACAAGGCTGGTAGAGGTAGAGCTATTTTAGAGAAATTTGGAATACTGACACCGACGTAGGTAGGGATGTCTGCTTTACTTTCATCAGTATCCTGCCATCAAGAAAGTATCAATGTACATAAAGAAAGTGCTTGCAGTTCTCCCTTTCTGCTTGAAGGTCTAATCACACTTACGAAGGAAGATTGTTAACTAGATGTAGCATAAATAAAAAACACAAGTTTAAAAGATGGTTTTATGAGGAAAATCTGAAATAAATTCGGGTTGTAAGCCAACAAAAGGAGTGTGTGAAAACATACTCACCCACAAATTAAGTAATCTGACCAATATTGTTAGTCTAAACAAACAACCTTTCTCGGGTGTGCTTAGAAATGAGTGCTGCTGTTCAAACCAATTCAGGCCAAGAAGTTTGCGATTTGCATAGTATTAAGATGTTCAATGTTGTAGGATTGACAGCGCCATTTCGAAACCATCTTGACATAGCTTTATATTGCTGACGTGGATTGCTTTTGCAACCTAGCTTGCCTCACAATATCTAGGACCTCCACAGGTTAAGTCTTCTACTCTAAAGTTCAAAATTTACTGGCTCAGCATCTGGAGACAAGGAAGAAGCACCGGCCTGTTCTGTTCAGGAAACATGTCCTCACTTGCCAGATGCAGCGATAGAAGCTCTTTGTACATGTCTATTAAGGCCAAGTACTAGTAGCTGCAAAACTAGTCTATTGTGATCAATTTGGCATACAATGCAAGACTGATCTTCTGAATCACCTTCAATATCAGAGGTATAGCAATAACACACAGCTACCAAACCTTCCTAAAAGCATTCCCCAATGGTCCCTTTTGCAGGAACTGCGGAAAACAGAACAATTGGAATTTCTTGTCGCAAAAAAGAATGAAGTTCCACTTCTGGAAATCCTTAAAATACAAAGATCTCTTAAAGAACACTCATCAAGATCGCTCATTTGCAACTCATCATAACCTGCCAGTTGAGGGAGTTTGCTTTCAGATTCAAACTCCGCTGCCAGATGAGCAGTTGACATGCCCATATCTTGGCCTATGGCTGACAGCTACAGAATCAACGTCTTATTACAGATCTATTTTAAACCTTGTCCCCCCATTCTTTTGGTGTAGAATACAAAGACCATATGGTGATGATGGTACACATTATGTGATGAATCATTCATGACTATCAATAGATAGCCACATATGTCTGAACAGCTACTCTTCCACAAAGTTGTTTAGTTGGCACCATCACAAAAGTTTGAACAACAGGTTTGAGAGTAATTATAAATTGTTTTTCAAGACTCTGAAAAACTGCTCCTGCTTCATACAAAGATTCCACTGCAGGAGCCTCATTTTCAACAGAACACGAGGCAGCACAAAAATGCAAGCGGTCATAAGGCCCAGTAGCTTCCACTCTGCACTTTCTGGCCGGATAGGCTTTAAAGAGAATGTCAAATGTGCTAAACTCGCTCCAACAGTGGATAGGCTAGTTGCCTGCTAGTACAGTACTGCTGCTATAAAATTCATCCACTGAGTATAAATTCTAAGCTGTGCAGAAGGGTCATTGTAGAGACTTGGCTTGATAAGTCACTCATGTAAATATGGCTACACATACAGTCCTTATAGTTTGCATGGGTGAAGCAGCATGTTTGTCTTAGGGTTCCATGTAGAGAAACACTACTACAAGCCGATTCGTTTTTTTGTGCATTCTAGAATGGAATTTCCTCCCATCTGGGAATAATTGCGTTGATAGATACTGGACTATTTGCAGGCACTACTAAATGTGGCTGTGCAGCTTGAACAGCCCTCACTGCGGTTGTTATTGTTTGCATAACAAACTATGTTAAACGTCTGTACAGTCTAACTAGACCTGCGTAAAGAGCATGGTGCTCTGCAACATTCTGCAGTGCTAATGTTGGATATGGAGTATAGCCGGCTAGGAATGGCCAAGTTGCTCCATCATTGCTGAGGGGACCCAGTCTTACATCAATCACTGGATGTGGTAGGGTCCTTTGGAACCAATGTTTATGTTACTAATATTTTAATGGTATTTCTAAATGTTCATAGACTCTGTATTAGCCTGGTAATGCTGCCAGAGTTTATGTGTGAAATGACTGTGTATTGCATATGCTGCAGAAAAAGTGACCCATGAATAGAATATCTTTGTTCTGTATGCTTCGTGGGCTTCTACCACAAAGGTAACATCTCCCCTGTAAGAGGAAGCCCTTGTTGTAACATTGGTGTTACAGCTTGTCTGAAATTAGCAGGAATAACTGCTACTTGTGCCATATTTAGTGAATGGAAGCCAGTGAAGAGAATAAACTATACTGAGGTGATCCTTTTTAAAGGTTCAAGCTTGAACAACCTACAGACAGAAGGTAAATGCTACTTACCAGTATGCATCTGTTCTTGGCATGTAGAGCTGCAGAGTCGTACACTGTGCATGAGATCGCCATCTGGTGTTGGGCTCGGATGCTTGCACTTTGTTGTTGTCTTGGAAGAGTCTTTTGTAGTCACGAGATAGGTGACTCCTCCTTTGGACGATAGTGCGCATGGGCATCGACTCCATGGTTAGATTGTTTTTCGCCATGATGGGAAAAGATGGAGTCAGTAAGAAGAAAAAGATGTCCATGTGAATATATCTAATTAAGATTATACTGGAACAGATACAGGTTCCGGGGAGGTGGGTGGGCGTGTACGACTCTGCAGCTCTACATGCCAAGAACAGATGCATACTGGTAAGTAGCATTTACCGTTCGAGGCATATGAGCTGCAGATCGTACACTGTGCATAGACTGTATAGCAGTGTCTCCCCTAGCGGTGGTCACCTGTATCAGTTGCAGTAGTCTGAAAAAGTGTTTTAAGAACAGCTTGGCCCACAGCAGCTTGCTGCTTTGCGTGTACATCAACACAGTAGTGTTTGGTAAAGGTATGTGGCGTAGACCATGTTGCTGCCTTACATATGTCATTTAGGGGATGTTCCCTAAAAATGCCATAGAAGCCCCTAGTTTACGTGTGGAATGTGCCCTAGGGGGAATTATTAAGGTGCGTTTAGCCTTTTGGTAGCAAATTTGAATGCATTTGACTATCCATCTAGCAATGCCAGCCTTTGAGATGGGATTACCTTTATGTGGTGGGGAGAAAGCTACAAATAATTGTTTTGTCTTTCTGAAAGGTTTGGTCCTGTCAATGTAGTAAAGTAGGGCTCTTCTGACATCTAGTGTGTGTAGAGCTCTTTCTGCTACAGAGTCTGGGTCTTGGAAAAGACGGGTAACTCTATTGATTGGTTAAGGTGAAAAGCAGAAATTACTTTAGGTAGGAATTTGGGGTTTGGTCTGAGAACTACTTTATTACGATGGATTTGTAAAAAGGTTCTTGTATGGTTAAAGCCTGAATCTCACTCACTCTTCTGAGAGAGGTTATTGCAATTAGGAAGGCTACTTTCCATGTAAGAAATTGTAACTCACATTTGTGCAGAGGTTCAAATGGGGGACCCATGAGCCTGGTGAGGACAATATTTAGATTCCATGCTGGAGAGGGTGGCAATCTAGGGGGAATGATTCTTTTAAGGCCTTCCATAAAGGCTTTAATTGCAGGTACTCGAAACAGTGACAAATGCTGTCTGTTTTGTAAGTATGCGGCTAGAGCGGCAAGATGTAATCTTATGGATGAGTATGCTAGGTTACATGTTTGCAGATGCAGCAAGTAACAGATAATGTTTTGTATGGAGGCATCTAGTGGGTTGATATTGTTGTTATTGCAATAAATAGCAAACCTTTTCCATTTTGCTGCATAACAAGCCCTGGTAGTGGGACGTCTGGCTTCTTTAATGACCTGCATACACTCAGGTGGAAGGTTAAGGTAACCGAACTCTAGGACTTCAGGAGCCATATTGCCAGATTCAGTTGACCTGGATCGGGGTGTCTGATCTCTCCATGGTTCTGAGTTAAGAGGTGTGGAGAGAGGTGCAGTTTGTGGTGTGGAACTACTGAGAGTTCGAGAAGTGTTGTGAACCATGGTTGTCTTGCCCATGTGGGAGCAACTAGGATCATTGTTAGAGACTGTTGTCTGAGTTTGCGTACTACTAGGGGAATGAGTGGGAGAGGCGGAAAAGCGTATGCAAATCTGCCTGACCAGTTCATCCATATTGCATTGCCCTTGGACGACGGGTGTGGGAACCTGGCGGCGAAGGTTGGGCATTTTGTGTTTTCTTGTGTGGCGAACAGGTCTATTTGTGGATGGCCCCACATTTGGAAAAAGGTTGTAGAACTTGCGGATGCAGTTCCTATTCGTGAATCTGTTGTGTCTGTCGACTTAACAGATCCGCAATGTGATTGTGAACTCCTGGAAGGTGTTCTGCAAGGAGGTAAATGTTTTGAGGAATGGCCCATCTCCATATGGCTTGCGCCAGGCGAGACAGCTGCAGAGAGTGTGTCCCCCTGTTTTTGTACATAGTACATTGCTGTCATGTTGTCTGTTTTGACTAAGACAGTCTTGTGAGTAAGATGCGGTTGGAATGACTTTAGCGCTAGAAATATTGCTAATAATTCTAGGTGGTTGATGTGGAGCAGTTTTTGTGACTTGGTCCAGCTGCCCTGCGTTGTGTGGGTAAGGAGGTGAGCTCCCCACCCGGTGAGAGATGCGTTTGTTGTGAGCACTATTTGTGGAACTGGCTCTAGGAACGGCCGCCCTTTGGAAATGTTTTGTATGTTCCACCATTGCAGAGAGCGATGAGTGCGGCTGTCTACCAACACCAGATCTGTAAGCTGGCCCTGAGCTTGGTTCCACTGACGTGCTAAGCATTCTTGCAGGGGCCGCATTTGAAGTCGTGCGTGAGGGACAATAAAGATGCACGAGGCCATCATTCCTACGAGTTGCATAAACACTCGAGCTGGAAGGTAGTGTTGAGGTAGGAATTTGTTGATGAGGGCTTGCATACTTGTTATCCTGGAAGGATTGGGGTATGCAAGGGCCCTGGAGGTATCGATTGTGGCTCCTAGGTACTGATGTATGTAGGAGGGATGGAGATGCGATTTGGTATGGTTTATTGTGAACCCCAAATTGTGTAGTAGCCGAACTGTTTGGAGTGTGTGCTGTACACATTGGTTGTGTGACTTGGCTTTTATTAGCCAGTCGTCTAGATACGGAAACACGTGAATGTGTTGTCTTCGTAAGTGCGCAGCTACTACTGCTAGGCACTTGGTGAAAACCCTTGGTGCTGTTGCCACCCGAATGGGAGGACTTTGAACTGATAATGTTGTCCGTCCACTATGAACCTTAGGTATTTCCTGTGCGCAGGGTGAATGGGAATATGGAAATAGGCGTCCTTGAGATCTAGTGTGGCAAGGAAGTCGCCTTGTTGGAGTAGTGGAAGTATTTGTTGAAGAGTGATCATGTGAAAATGATCTGAGTGAATGTAATAGTTGAGGGGTCTGAGGTCCAGTATGGGCCTGAGGGAACCGTCCTTTTTGGGGATTAGAAAGTATAGTGAGTAAACCCCTGTGCCCTGATGTTGTAGAGGGACTGGTTCTATTGCGTGCTTTTGGAGCATAGAGAGAACCTCTTGATTGAGGAGCGTTAGATGTTCCGTGGACATGGGACGCTGTCTGGGTGGTATGTTGGGGGAGTAGAAGTGAGTTCGAGGCAGTAACCATACTGGATAATTTGTATTACCCACCTGTCGGTGGTGATGGAATTCCACGCAGGTAGGAACTTTGACAGTCTTCCCCCGACGGGAGTGGAATGATCGGGGGAAACGGAGGGAAGTCACTGTTTGGTGGTAGGGGAGGTGCGTGTGTTAAACCCGCGTCCTCTACCCCTGTTGTTATTACCTCTGTAATTACCTCTGGAGTAACCTCTATTAGAGGAGGTTTGAGTGGTGTTTTTGTAGTTAGCAGAGGTGGTGTCTGTGGCTGTAGTTTTGGAGCCGCCTCTATATAAGGAGCGACGAAAGGAACCTCTGCTAGGTGTGGCTTGTAGAGCTCCCATAGCTTTGGCTGTGTCTGTGTCCTTCTTCATTTTTTCTAGAGAAGTGTCCACATTAGGCCCAAACAGGTGTTCCTGGTCTAAGGGTTGATTGAGGATGGTAGATTGTACCTCCTGCTTGAAGCCAGATATTCGTAGCCATGCGTGTCTGCGCAGCAAAACGCTTGAGTTTATTGTGCGTGCTGCTGTATCTGCTGCGTCAAGGGCGCACTTTATTGAGGTGTTTGTGACAATCTTGCCTTCTTGTATTAGATCATTGGCCTTGGTCTTATACTGATCTGGAAGGTGCTCAATGAGCTTTTCAAGCTCGTCGTAATGGGCTCTGTCATATCTCGCCAGTAAGGCTTGGGAATTGGCGATGCGCCACATGTTTGCTGCTTGAGACGCAACTCTTTTTCCCGATGCGTCGAGTAATTTGGACTCCTTGTCTGGTGGTGGTGTCTCACCAGTAGTCTGGGAGTTTGCCCTTTTCCGTGCATTAGCAACTACTAATGAGTCTAGAGGGAGTTGGCCTTTAATATAAGCTGGGTCAGAAGGGGCAGGTTTATATTTTTTCTCGATCCTTGGGTTAAGAACCCTAGCCCTAACTGGGTCTTTGAAGACCTCAGGGGCATGTTTAATAATGCCTTTAAGCATAGGTAGAGTATGGGTAGACTTTTGAGGCTGGCTAAAAGTTTCTAGTAAAAAGTCTTCTTCCAGGGGGTCTGAGTGTAACTTGACACCATGGTATTGTGCTGCCCTGTTTATCACCTGTGAAAACCCTATAGCATCATCTGGAGGTGAGGCTTTTGATGGGTATGGTTCAGGGACAGGTATATCTGGGAGGTCATAACTGTCCCAGGGGTCTTGTGGTGGGATACTGTGAAGGTCGTCATCAGTGTAGGTGTTGTGAGGTGACTGCATGTCATCATCATGATCCTCCCTGTCTGTATCCCCTTGTGGTGAAAAACAAGGTGGAGGAGAGTGAGGCGGGGAGTGTAGAGGGCTGAGGTGTTGTGGAGGTGGAGAGAAAGACCTTATAGGTGATGTGGAAGAGTCTTTCTTCTTATGAGGTGGCTCAGGTGTGGTTGGTTCCTGTATCTTCCTCTTGTGAGGTATTACTGATTGTACCTGTCCGGTAATAGGGTCAATGTGCAGAGTTTTCTGCTTTGGGTCGATGGGAACCAAGAGTTCTTCTGAGCTGGCGTGTTTGGTCGGCATCGAAGATTTCGGCTCCGAGTGTTGTTTGGGCTTGCGAGGTTGTTTGGTGTCCTTTGGTGAAGTTTTCGACACCGAGGGTTTTTTGTCGACTCCGAAGGTTTGGTATGCTTCGGTGTCGAGGTGTCTGGGACCTTGGACTTTGGCGCCGAAGGGTGTGTTGGTGCCGAGACCTTAGTCTTGTGTTTCGGTGCCGATGAGTGTTTTTCGGCTCCGGGACGTGGCTGGCTCGGTCCCGAGCTGCCAGAAGGCTTTAGGTGCTTGGGAGTCGAGCCGGAAGGCGGGGCTCCTGAAGCTTTGTGATGGTGCAGACCTAGGCCCGAAGGCGAAGGTGTGACCGAAGCCTTTTGTTTCTTGGGGGCAGGGGCATCGACGTCAGTACTCACAGTACGTTGGTGTGGTGTGATGAGTTGGTCGTCGGACCCTGAGTCTTCGGCTCCGGAGGTGTCGATTTGTAAATCTCCGGTGTCCGGGTTGTTGGAGCCTGTGTCAAAGATGTCGTCCGGTGCGGGAGCGGCTGACCTGGACATTTCGTGTCGTCGGGCCCGGCGATCACGGATGGTCTTTTTGGACCGAAAGGAGTCACAGGCTTGGCAGTGTTGGCTCTCGTGTTCTGGAGAGAGGCAAAGATTACAGATCTCGTGGAGATCTGTGTGTGGGAATTTAGCCCCACACCTGCATTTTTTAAATGGAGTCCTTTCCATATGCTGGATGATGGCGCCGACACGCCCAACGGACCAACGTCGGCGACCGGACTCGAAACAGTGTTGGAGTGGAGACGCGATGAGGGGATCGCGATCGAAAACAATACCGTCGAACGGTAGGAGGTTCTTCTGCGCGTCGAGAGGGGAACCGATCGATGTGGATCCGGAGCGCAGCAAGGTACATCCGAACCCGATGGCGGAAAAAAACAATCTAACCATGGAGTCGATGCCCATGCGCACTATCGTCCAAAGGAGGAGTCACCTATCTCGTGACTACAAAAGACTCTTCCAAGACAACAACAAAGTGCAAGCATCCGAGCCCAACACCAGATGGCGATCTCATGCACAGTGTACGATCTGCAGCTCATATGCCTCGAACATAGGGGTTTCCTATTTAGCTGAGGAGGATTAATCCCTAACACCACGGGCGCCTCCATATCCTTATATAGGGGGCCTTGGGCACACACAAGAACTACTCAGGAGACCCATTAAATATGCACCTGACCTAGAAAGTTGGTGGAGCCATGTCATACAGTTCCACAAATTAAGTAGGACTGTGTATCCGGACAACATAACCGTCAGAATATAGGGACTAAGTCCATACATATCATCAGAGTATGTTGACCTAATTCCTAGCTAGCTCACAGGGTGCCATCTGGACCCCCTGACCTTAACAGGGTACCAAATGGTATCCGCAACCTCAGAACATAACCAATCTAATTCCTCAAGGAAATCGTGGAAACAGATCTACCCTTCGTCGTTACTCAGGCATGCCCAAGGGAGACACAAGAAAGATACAAATTGGCTTTTCAAACACTTATTGAAGCAATTGTATTTGTGTGCAAAAAGTGTGAACTGCGATTATTAGTAGGATGAAACAAAGCATTTTAACCAGCATTACAAGAATGGTGAAAAAGATAAACAGCTCAACCATTATAACATTACAGTGTGCAGTTTCTCAAGGATTTGCTAAGGCTTACCATCTAGAAATTCTGCTTCCAAGATGGCCGCTGGTTGAGCTTGCTCCGTAAGCCGTCTACTTCTATCCGCCACTATCTGCATATCACCCGGGACCCACCAACTGAAAAGCTGCCCATGTAACGCAGTGTGAGCTACGCTACCTGGCGATCTAAAGATCGACCCGAGACTTGTGACCAGAGCCCTGCTACACGCTGCTGCGTTGTCGCGCCTTCCGGCGCCAAGTGAGGAGTGCTGGATCGGGTCCTGCCCTGAGACGCGAGCGCACCGCTGGACCTGCTCCCAACCTGCGGTGGACGTGCCTAAGTTCCATTCGCCAGACTTGCCTCTGGTGCTGGTGAAGCCTTCTGTCGGCTGGATCGATCGGCCCGTGCTTACGCCTGGGGCGCTGATACAGGCTGCGACATCGCGGGCCGCCCAGTGCGGTGACGAATAACTCCACGGATGCGGCCTGTTGTGGACCTTGAAATCACTACCGGGTCTGGCTTCTGGCCTGCGGAGCATATACCAGAGTTTCGTTTCCCGGACCTGCTTAACGTTAGCGGTGAGTGGCGCATCGGCGTCGTCCCCACGCCCTACCCTGAACGTGAAAATATCCTCGAGCCCTGGCTGAACTATTCGGTCACGGCCCCCACACCTGAGTGGAGTCGCGTTCAGTCACTGGATCCCGATGGCCGCCTAAGAATTTCTGGCCCTGTTGGCTCATGTGCAGGGTGGCGATGAGTGAAGTGTGCTGCAGTCTGGCCAAGGTGGCGGCTCCGGGGGCTATTTTGATTTGGCCTCTCCCTCAAGACACTTCATTGTCGGGCATGGCGATACCCTGGCTCTGGTGCTAGGGTGGAGGGCCCTGTGCTCTGCGCCTGCGGTGGGAGGCTTCCTTGTGTCCTGGTTGCACACGTCTATCCTTGTTGTGTCTGTGAGTGCCGAGCCAGACTGCTGCTGAGGCCTCCTCTGGTGTAGGGTGTTACTACCTAATGCCCTTGGTCTGGACAAAGTATCCAGGGCTTTGATATTAGTCTTGGGAGTAGAGTTTGCCACTGGTTGCACCACTATTTTTGGGACTACACAGCGAGAGGCTCCCTGTGGCCTACATTAAGTGTCACAGTCCCATCTACGTGGGTAATATAATCACAATGGGCAAGCCGGACAAATCTCAGCCGAAGTTGAACTTCGACCAACGGAAATCTAGACACAGGGATGAGGCCTCTGAGACGTCGGCGGCTGGGTCGAGCGAAGAATCTGAGGCCATAAGCGGAGACATTAAACAGATCTTGGCGACAATGCAAAAAAGTCTATCCACCATTGACGGGAAAATTGATTCCCTATCATACAGAATGGACCGAATGTCTGAAAGGCTGGACAAGCAGGCGGAACGCCTGGATATGTCAGAACGGCGCATTTCAGAGGTCGAGGAAGCGCAGACTGAAGTATACAACACTCAAAAGCAGATGGAAAAAGCCTTGACTGCTTTACAGGATAAAACCGAGGATTTGGAGGCCAGGTCTCGGCGAAGTAATCTGCGCATTACTGGCCTTCCGGAATCCACCGCAACTGGGGTCATGGAAACTTATGTGGAAAAACTACTTACCACTTTGCTGGGTGCCGAAACAATCTCGTCCATGTTTGTGGTGGAGCGTGCGCAACGGTCGCTGAGACCCAGGCCCTCCCCAGGCGCACCTCCGCGTCCCATCATCGCTAAACTACTTAACTACAGGGACAGAGATGCTGCTCTGAAAAAGGCCAGAGAACTGGGTGAATTGAGATATGAAGGTTCCTCTCTTTCGCTATTTCCTGAAGAGGCCAGAAGGCAATTGTCCCAATGAAATGTAAATTGAGAGAACAGCACATTGAATACACTATGCTGTACCCTGCTAGGTTGAGAGTTGTAGTTAACGGCACAGCAAACATTTTCTCAGACCCTAAGTCTCTCCAAAAGGCCCTTAAAGAGTGGAATGTGGTGGGACCACATAAAAAGGCCTCTAGCTCTGGAGATGGAGCTGCGTGCTCGAATGGAAATTTAGATAATGAGTAGTTCTTGCCTGATGTTTATATCTAATCTCTATTTGCCTTTCTAATTTCACCAGATGTTCATAAAAAGGGAGATGGCTAGATTGTTAAACTGATCATTAGGATTGCAGCTTAGTCCACAACACACCCTCCAGACCAAGTGGGTGTGATCTATCAGCGATTTGCATAGACAGGTTGTATTTAAGTTCCCTTCCCATTAGGTCTATTCTATTACTTGTCTAGAATGGGCGGCTCCCCAGGGGTTATAAATCACTCCTTGCTAGACGGTGGGGTCATGTCTGTTATTAGATGTTATGGCCGGTAACATCCGCCTACGCGGGTTACCTCCTGGATGGTCGGATGTCTTTTTTGTTTTGTGCTTAATCTCTTGGATCATAAGGAATGTTCAGTATCACTATGGGGTGGTGGGAGTTTGTTCGCATATGCTTAGTTTGATAAGGCATTGTGTGGGAGGGGGTGGGAGGAGTCTTTGTTTCGTATTCACAGCCTGTGTACACACCAATGATGTGATAATATCAACAGAGTGCTTCGCAAGATCTACAGGTGGATCCCGACAGACACAAGAAGAACAGTCACCCAGGCCCTCGTCAGTAGCAGACTGGACTATGGGAACGCCCTCTACGCGGGAGCCCCGGCCAAGCTCATCAAGCGACTGCAACGCATACAAAACGCCTCTGCACGACTGATCCTCGACGTACCACGCCACAGCCACATCACCCCCCACTTGAGGAACCTGCACTGGCTCCCCGTCGACAGGAGGATCACCTTCAAACTCCTCACCCACGCACACAAGGCACTCCACAAAACTGGCCCAGCCTACCTCAACAGACGGCTCTTCTTCTACGTCCCCAACCGCCAGCTCCGCTCCGCCGGCCTCTCCTCGCCACCGTCCCCCGCATTCGAAGAACAACCACCGGCGGCAGATCCTTCTCACACCTCGCCGCCAAGACCTGGAACACCCTTCCACTAAGCCTACGAAAGACCCAAGACCTGCTGACCTTCAGGAGGCTACTCAAGACCTGGCTGTTCGTCCAGTAGCAGCATCCCCCCCCCTTCCCTCTCCCCAGCGCCTTGAGACCCTCGCGGGTAAGTAGTGCGCTCTACAAATTCTGTGATTGATTGATTGAGTGCTTAAAATATAATGGTTTGCAGATGATAGAACATAACAGATGCAATAGATGCTAGGAGACACATCGCGTAGCCAACTGGGCAAAGTCCGGTTCATAACTTGGAATGTAAGGGGATTGAACGACTTCAGAAAGCTACGCAAAATACTGGCCTATCTTAAACGTCACGAAGTAGATGTTGCCTTACTGCAGGAGACACACCTAGCCCCCAATAATAGCATGCTCAATAAAAGCAGGCTTCAAGGCACATTCCCAGCGGCAGGGTTCTCCTCTCATGCCAGGGGGGTATTGACTTGGGTTAACCCTAGATCGGGAGTTTCTCTAGTTGAGCTAAAGACGGATTCCAATGGCAGATATGCCATCTCTAGATGTCATGGGAAGGGGCTGGACATGCAGGTTAATATTTACGGGCCGAACTACAACGACCCTCTATTCTATAGGTCCTTATTAGCTCAGACTGCAGACTATCCTATGTTACCTCAATTATGGGGAGGCGATCTAAACTGTGAATTGAACCCACTGTTGGATAGATCCGGGGGCCCGGTTCGACGCCCTTCGGCTGCGGCCCAAGCTATTTCCGACATTGCAGCGCAGTTGAGCTTGGTTGATATCTGGAGGGCTAGGCATCCAGTAGCGGGCGGGTTCACGCACTACTCTGCCCCTCACGATATATATACTAGAATCGATTACATGCTGCTGTCGGGATCACTCCTCCCTCGTGTACTAGAGGTTGAAATTCCCCCGCGCATTGCTGCCCCGTTTACATGGAGGTTCCCCCCGTATTCTTTACTAGACTCGGTGTTCAAGGCTGAGCTCCCCACAGCCATCTCTGATTTTTCGACATTAATATCGGCTCGGCTGAGCACTTCTCCACTGTCTGGGAGGTATTCAAAGTTTACATTAGAGGTGTCGCTATCAGTAAGCATGCAGGTGTCCTCCATTCCATTAGGGGTAGACTTTTTTTTTTTTTTAAAGTTTTTTATTGAGTGAGAAAACAAATTTTATACAAAGACAGTTCGAGCTCCTACAGGAAAACTCACACAAATTTTTAACCGTTTTTCTCCCCCGTAACGATGCAACCCCCAACCCCCACCCCAACCACCAATCAAAAACACATTGCCTGATGAGTTTTTCAAACCTAAGGTCTAAGACACCTTTATCCAGCATTTTTCTCTTGTCTGATTTGGTAGTTCCTTAACAAAATCTTTTTCTTTTCACAATTCAATTATTCTTCTTGATATGACTTGTGTATGCATATATTGCATTAAACATTACACTCCATGCCTTTTTACACATCATCTACAAAATTAAAATCCTAAAATGCATATTTTATCCAATCATCAAGTAAAAATCAAAAGAAGAGATAGCACTACATAAAACTCCATTATCTAACCTCCTAACCTATCCTTCTTCTTACTCTACAATGCTGGTACATGCAATTCATCTTATTACATTCATTTTATTCAATCCCCCATATTTGTGCAATAACAGCTTAATTTGATAAAAGTGCAAGTGCCATGTTCCGGAGAACAAATGTGCAAATGTGCAAATGTACAAAGAAGAAAAAAGAAAAAGAAATTTTTACCCAGCATTGATTATAACAGCCTTATTGTTAAAGTACATTATTTAAAAAATACATATCTAAGTTCTTAATACGCTTGATGTGATTCTCGACCATGATTTCACTTATCCCCTTCACCCTCCATTCCATATTCCGTTAATATCACCTCCCAAAAAATACCAATACATCCATACATCAGTTTCTAGCAGCCAGGTTGGTAAAATAAAGCATAAAGTACATATACAATCTCTGTAAACTCGTATCATCATAATGCTTGATCCAAAGATGAAGAGGGGGCTATTCCTCCACTTGCTCCCTCCAAGTAGAGAAGTGTTCCCAGATTTTCCCTCCTCTCTTTCTAGCTTTAATACCCCACCGATCATATATGGCTTTCTCGAGGCTATAAGTTTTCAATAACCGAGCTAACCACTGGTGAAAGGTCGGTGGGTTAGGGTCTATCCATGCCGATGCAATAATAATTCGATAAACTGCCATGGCTATACAAATTAAGGCCCCACCATCTTCTAGATCCAGATTATGTATTCCAAGGATTATTACCTGAGGAGTAATTTCCACCTGTGTCTGTAGCTTTTCCTGTAGGAAGAGCTCTATTTCTCGAATGAGCGGGGAGAGTTCCCGGCATGTGGCGAACATATGTATCGAATCTGCTTTATATAGCGCACATCTTGGACAATGCGTGCCTTTCCCCTCTCCCCATTTGGCGATCCGATATGGCGTATAGTACAGTTCAAAACACGTTTTATAGAATTGCGCCTGAAGATTGGCTGGCATTAAAATCTCTAATGAATTAAGATATGCTTCCTGAAAATCACCATCTGTTATTCCCAACGACTCTTGCCACTTTACTGAACATTTTCCCAGATCGTCTTTCATAAGGGTGTTTAATAACACATACATTTGTCCAATCTTCGGTACTTCAGGTTGTTTTAGTTTCTCCACGAATTCACAACTTTCGTATTTCTGCATCCCTCCGGCCTTTTTTAACAGAAAATCCCTCAACTGTAGGTCTTTAAAAAAATCCCTATTAGATAGTGCAAATTCCTCTTTTATTACCTCAAATGATTTTAACCCTTCGGATGTAAATAGGCATCCAACCTGTATAATTCCGGAATTTATCCATTTCTGAAAGTATTGGTCCTTTAAAATCTCGGGTAGCTCTACATTCTGCACAAATGGTGTATAATAATTTACTTTTGCTAGCCCTACCAGCCGTCGAACTGCCGACCAAACCCTAAAAGCCGCCAGGAGAGTCTTGAAACGCACTCTTTTGTAATATCCGTAATTCACCTGGCGCCATAGGCACCCTCTTGAATTAACGTAAGTATATGGATAGCTCCAATTTGACCTTTCCACCCCTGGATATGCATTCAACAGGGGTATATAATGTATAATGGAAGCTGCCCACCAGTATATTCTAAGGTTGGGTAACGCCAGCCCTCCACGTTCCTTAGATAAGTACAGAAATTTTATCGCCCTTCTGGGTCTAGTGTAGGCCCATATAAACTGTGAAAAGATGCTCTCAAATTTTTTAAACCAAAAACTCGAAAAAATCAGGGGAATTGTTCTTAAAAAGTATAAAACCTTAGGGGAAACAAATCATCTTGATTATATTTACTCGTCCAATCAGGGTAAGATGTAGGTTGTCCATTCTCTTAAGTGATTTATTCATTTCAACTGCGCATGGTTCGAGATTTTCTTTAACTATCTCATCAATCTCAGCGTTAATCACAACTCCCAAATATGTTGTTTTTTTAACAACTCTTTTATCAATACTTGGGGCAAAACTGTTCACAACTATTTGTGTTTTATCCCTATTCAGGGCATAGCCAGATATAGAGCCAAATCTTTGGGCCTCGATTTTAATTGCATTCATAGCCATGTCAGGTTGTGTAGTGATTAACACAACATCGTCAGCATAAGCTAAAACTTTTTCTACGGGGCCAGTATCAAATAAAGGGGGAATATTCGGTGCATGTTCCAGATGTTTCAGGAAGGGGTCGATATAGATGGCAAACAATAACGGTGAACAGGGGCACCCCTGCCTTGTGCCTCTGGTTATTTTAACTACCTCCGTTAGACCCCCATTCACTAGCACTCTTGCCTCTGGATCTTTATACAGGGCTTTTACTGCTCGAATAAACTGCTCGCCAATTCCTTTCCAAGACATAGTGGCCCACAAGAATTGCCAGGAGACCCTATCGAACGCCTTCTCAGCATCCAAAAAAATAGCGGCCATAGGGTCTCCTGCTACTTGTTTCACATCAAAGAGTGTAATGATTTTCCGGACATGCTCAATAGTGCTTCTACCGGGGACAAACCCGTGTTGCTTCTGTGAAACAATCCTGTGGATCACCAATGCCAGGCGAGAGGCCAACACTTTGGAGTAAATCTTCGCATCCCCATTAATAAGGGTAATTGGCCGGTAGGACCCTAGCTCATCCATAGGTTTATTTTTTTAGGGAAAATTACGATCTTTGCCATCCCCCAGGAGGCAGGTGGATCCGCCCCTCTATTATTTGTACAAACAAAGCCATCATAGTATCCCTTAACTGCTCATGGAAGACCTTGTAAAATTCGGTAGGGATCAGATCTGGCCCCGTCGCTTTACCCTTTGGTAGATCAGCAAGAGCTTTTACAATTTCCTCCCATTCTAATGATCGATCTAACTGATCCCTTTCTTCTCCCGTCAAGAGAACCTCCGCGGGGAAGTTAAATATTGCTCTATCTGTTCTGCCCTACGTGCGCCCCCCTCCTGATTTTCTGTATAAAGGGTCCGATAAAAGGCACAAAATGCAGTTCGGATTTCCCCAACGTTCGTTCTCAATCCCTCAACAGGATCTTTAATTGCCTTTATTTCATTCCGGGTAGCTTCCTGCCTTGTTCTTACTGCAAGGAAGTGCCCCACCCTTTCACTGCATTCATACATCTCTTCATGGTAGGTTGTAGCCTTATCCACAGCTTTTTTTAGTAGTTTCTCCCCTATTAAAGTTTTACTTTTAGCCACCCCTAGACTGGCAGTTTCTATATCTCCCTTCTGTTGTATGACCTTAACTAAATTACATTCGGCTTGCATCAACCCGTTTTGCAATTTCTGCAATTCAACTTTCTCAATTTTATTTTTCCTCCATGCAAATTGAATTGTTTCCCCTCGTACCCCAGCTTTTAATGTATCCCATACTATGTTCAGGGCGGCTGACCCAAGATTCCTTTCCAGAAAGTCCGGAATCCACTTCCTCATATGCTCTCGGTAGATCTCATCCACCAATAACGCTCTTTCAAATGTCCATGATGAACATGGTTTTGCCTTATCCGCCCAGCCCTGTATCTCCAACACTAGTGGGCTGTGATCGGAAAGATATCTAGGTGCTTTTTCGATTGTACTCTTCTGTCTGATTGTATATGAAACAAAAAAATAATCCAATCTCACATGTTTCCTATGGGGCGCGGAATAATATGTATACCCATGGTCTTGCGGTCTTAATTCTCCCCAGACATCACACAGCCCATGCTCCTGACACATATTGCATAAAGCCCGATAGACTTTAGGCTTTTTACCAGTGTAGGATTCCCCCAATTTCCAGTCACTATAGAGATTAATATTAAAATCACTGCACACCACTATAGGTAGTTCCCAGTGCGCCAATTCATTTGAGACCCACCCCAGTAAGGCTGGGTCATCAATGTTGCTCCCGTATAGGGAGCTTAACGTAAATTTGGGAAGGTCGGGGGCGCTACAACTGGCTATGACCCACCGCCCAGCTGTGTCTGCCTTTACTGTTGAGAACTGGATATTTTTATTTCGGACTAAGATTGCAACCCCCCGATTACGTGCACCCTGTGACGTTGCTCCTACAACACTATACCCCAAATGTTTTAACAAATCTTTTTGACTGCATTCCACATGGGTCTCTTGGAGACAAACAATATCAGCTTGTAATAATCTCAACCCTTGAGAAACCATTTGCCTTTTCTTACTATCATTCAACCCACAGATGTTTAATGATCCAATCCTTAACTTATTCATGTATATATATTAATGTCAAGACCATACAAGACCATACAGTAAGAACTTGTTTGTTTCATTTTTTCCCTAACGGTGTCCTCGTGTGTCCTCCCTAACCCAAGTGCCCATCAGTCTGATGTCCACCCCTTCCCTCCCCCGTCTTCCCCCCATCCCCAAGCACCCCTCCTCCCTCCCCCCCAAAAACCTAGGCAATCAGGCGGAGCCTGAATGATGTGCGTTTGAAGAACTGCCCCGCCATCCCCCCTGTGTTAGAAATGCAAAACCAAAAAGAAATCAAGCAGCTTTTCATCTCTCCTTTCAGCCATAGCCTCGGAAACTTACTGGCCTCCCGTCTTCGTACTCTCCACCCCTTTACCTGTCTTAATAATCTCATTTAGATACCCCTGGGCCAGAATTTCTGTAGCAAACACTCGAGTGGTACCCCTGTATTTTACTTTGAGCCTGGCCGGATTCTGTATGAACACCTCAGCCCCTGCTTTCTGAAAAGGTGTTATCAGTTGCCTGAGCCTCCACCGTCGTTCCAACGTCGCATGGGCGAAGTCCGGTTTAGTGAAGAAGGAGACCCCATCATGCGTCTTTGGGGAATTAGGTCGAGCTTGATCATACACCAATTGACGCAGTAAGAAGTTACCAAAAAACACTAAAAAGGCCCTTGGTCGATCTTGGGGCTGCTTCCTCATCATTAGGGGTACTCGGTGGGCTCTTTGTATCTCATTGTTCCAGTCCAATTGGACTTGATCCGGAAAAGTATTCTTCGGCAAGTTCCCGATATATAGTCTCGGGTTGCTGCCCTCCACCCCCTCTGGGACCCCCAAAAATCGCAGGTTATTTCTCCGCTGTCTATTTTCTTGCTCCTCGAGCTTGAGCATGACATCGGGCAAAGTTCCACTCTGTCCTGCGTTCTGTTCCTTTAGTACCTCAACTTCCCCTTCGAGAGCCTCCATCCGTGTTTCCACCATTGTCAGCTTTTCCGCGAAGTCCCCACATGTTTTATTTATTTTCCTGATTCCGGCTTGTACTTTTTTATTGGCAATTCTGGCCCTGCGGCCATCCGCCCTTACTTCCTCCTGCATCTGCTGAATTGAGCTTAGTATTGTAGATAGTGAAGGCTCAGCCATCTCGTTTGCACCCTCCATCACCTTCTCGGCCTGAAATGTTTGCGTATCTGAATAGTCCCACTTGAGTTGTCGTCCCACTTGAGTTGTCTCCCCACTTGCCGTCTCTGGCCTTCTTTCCTTCTATGGCCTCCTGAGCTCTTTTTCCTCTGAGTTGCTTGTAGGTGGTCCCCTTATGCGGAGTCATCTGTTTCCAGGCCCCCTTCGCTACTATTCGAGGAAATGGCATCTTTTCCGGAGGGATCGGATTCGTCAGTGAGAGGGAAGAATTTATCCCCTATCCCATCGGGCGAAGATTCCTCTCGGTTCTGATGCCCCACTCTCACCGCACCTCTTTTTCCCAAATCTTTCACGCCGTGATCACTTGCAGGCTTTTGCGGCAGCATTTCACTCTTTGGGGTGGCTATTTTGTCTTCATTTTTATTTGTTAAATTTATGCCATCTTGGTGGTCATTAACTCTCTCTACATTGCCGGCAGCACTTGCACCCTCCTCTGGGCCAAGGGGCGGAATCTCCAAGGATAGATTGATTCCGATCAGGCCTGTTTCTTCTGTGCTCACCTCCCCACAGTGCACACTCTCTGTCCCAGATATTGACTCAGACCGCTCCTTACTTGTAATCTCTGGTGCAGGCCGATTACCAAACATCGCGGTGAGAGTGGGCTGCGCCGGGTCATCCTCCGCCCGCCGACCTGGTTTCCCCAGTATTTTCTTAATTCCTTGATCTTTCTTGGCTCCTCTACCCGTCACGGTCCGTTGCTTGATTTCGCCGGTGCTCCCGCTCCCGTTTACCTCATTCATGCAAGGTAATGCCGCGGGTGCCACGGGTGCTGGACCGCCCCCAGTAGCGCCACCGACTCCCACACGAGCCTTTACAGCTTTACCACTCCTTGCGGCCATAGTCCGTGAAGCTTTCCTCTGCGTCCGTAGAGATAGCCCAGCTCTTTCGCGGCACACACACGTCTCTGTTAGCCGCAGATCAATCAGCTGGAGAAGGACGTCCACTGTCTCGCACGCTGACTCCAACCTTCGGGTGACCAGTCCAACCAGCCGCTGACCGATACACCAATCCATTCAGGGAGGATAGCGGGAACGGAGCAGCTAACCACACGCCATCTTGCCTCCACCCCATTAGGGGTAGACTCTCAACTCTTGAAAAAAAAAACTGGGTGAGCTGGAGCTGGAGGCGCTTGGGTGTAGTGATCCGCAGGTAGCTGACGCCTTAAAAAAAACTTTGGAAGAATACAGCGAGGAGGCTGATAATGAAGTTAAACACATGGGGAAGGATGCAGTTGCGAAATCTTATGGCGAGGGGGACAGACCAGGAGCAGTGCTGACGGCTCTTTCTCGACGCCAAAGGGAGACAGGCGGGGTATCAGAGCTGATTGAGGAGGATGGCAATATACTTAGAGACCCTTCTGATATTGCGAATAAATTCAGCAAGTATTATGAAGATCTGTACACCTCAAAGATCGCAGTGGATGAAACTGCTGTGTTAGATTACCTAGAGCATGTGCAGCTACCGTGGCTCTCTAATTTGCATAGGGTATACTTGATGAGGCCGCTGGACTCCACAGAGATCCAGATTGCCCTGAATTCAATGCGAGATGGCAGTGCTCCGGGCATTGATGGACTCACCGTTTCCTTTTACAAGGCCTACATGGACCTACTGGTGCCCCACCTCAGTAGGCTATTTGAGGAAATAGGTGAAATGGGTATTATGCCGCAAACAATGAGGGAGGCTCTCATAGTCACTCTGCTAAAGACAGGTAAACCTCCCCAGGTTTGCTCATCCTACAGGCCGCTATCACTTCTCAATGTGGACACGAAAATATTTGCGAACGTTTTAGCTAACAGGCTCGCTCTCCTCCTCCCGACTCTTGTAGGACCAGAACAGGCAGGGTTTGTGCCAGGATGCACGTTAACTCAAAATCTAAGGACAGTGTTTGGGGCTATACAACACGTTAGACCAGATGTCAAAGCCGCTGCAGTCTTCCTAGACGCGGAGAAGGCGTTTGACTCAGTCGAGTGGTCATTCATGATGGCAGTGTTACGTAGAATGGGTGTGGGAGAGATTTTTGTTAGATTGGTCTCAGTTCTGTACAACCAGCCGATAGCCAGAGTGAGGTCTGGAAATCATGTTACATCTCCTTTTTTGATATCTCAGAGCACCAGACAGGGCTGCCCTCTATCCCAGTTATTGTACGCTATTGTGGCGGAACCCTTGGCGCTCTCCCTCCGGGAGTACTATGGACACCGGGGGATTTGTTTTCCAAATTACAACCTGATAATGTCGGCCTATGCAGATGATATGCTGCTGTATTCAAGGGATCCAGCTACCAACCTTGCCCCGCTGATTCGAAAGGTGATAAGATTTGGCGGCATCTCTGGGTTAAAGATAAATTGGAATAAATCTAATATTTTCCTACTGACTCCTACTAAGGTTCCCTTTGACTTAGAATTCCCGTTGCAGTGGACCACTGATTCTGTGAGATATTTGGGTATACAAGTGCATACTGACTCGGAGATAGTGCTGCGGGACAACTACGGAAAAGCGATAACTAAACTAGAGAGAGAGATTGATAAATGGATTAGGTTGCCACTTTCCCTTGTGGGCCGCATTTCGCTGATGAAAATGATTGTATTGCCTAGATTATTATTTCTCTTCAACAATATCCCTATGGTTATCCCGAAATACATTTTCAAAAGGTTGAAGGCCTTGATGGTTCGACTGACGTGCGCGAGGAAATCTCCCAGTGTTAAGATGAACACACTTACACTCCCATATTCTATGGGTGGGCTGGGTGCTCCAGATCTCGAACTATACTATAGAGCTGCACAGAGCTCACATGCCTTCTCCTGGTGTCATGGCCCACACACTCTCCCACACCTCCACATCGAGAGAATAGCGGTTCACCCGTTCCCCGCTCGATAGGCGACTCACTCAACCTCCAAACAGACACTACGGGGTGCTGGACTTTATTAATTTGACCATACATGCTTGGCATGAGTTATTAAAAAGACAAGCAGGTACACTACTATACTCCCCACTGCTGCCACTGGCCTGGTGTAAGTGGCTCCCAATGAGTGTTGAGAGCGCGGTGGTCCAATCACTCAAGGACGTTCGGATTCATACTATAGGGGATTTTTTTTCGGAGGGCAGGGTCCGCACTTGGGAAGAGGTCACAGCTGGTGCGCAATCTGGTAATATTCTCACGCAATTTCACTATTTAAGGGTGCGTCATACCATGAGGGCATTGTTGGCTGACAAGTATCTGGAGCCCCCTGCTATCCCCTCTTTCACCTACCTCCTTCGTGCTAAATCTCCGAATAAATTGGTGTCCACTCTATACGATATGTCGCAGGAGTTCAGACGCACACATTATTCTCCGGCTAGAATACAGTGGCAGGTCGACTTAGGCATTCCTCTAGATGACAATAAATGGAGGTACTGTTGTGAGGTCACGCAAAAAGCGTCACTAAACAGCAGGCACAGATTAATCCACTTCAAGTATCTTAATAGGGTATATTATACCCCGGAGCGGTTGCACAGATATGGTTTGAGAGAATCCGCCTGCTGTGAGCGCTGCGGTATAAGCGGTGCAGACTTTATCCATGTTGCGTGGTCTTGCCCCCAGATCGCTGCCTTCTGGAACCAAATATTTCAGGAATTGGGGGGAATAATAGGAACATCACTCTCCGCTGACCCCCTGACTGCACTATTGGGATATACGAAGCTCCTGAATAAAGATGTAAGGAAACTCATTGGTTTGGGTTTGCTCCTGGCAAAGCGGCGAGTTGCATTGCGCTGGGCACATGGCCCCCTCCCTCAAAGTCTGAATGGGAAAAAGACATGATATTCTGTAACACGCAGTGAGCTAATGCCCCCGCAAAGCCGCCCGAAAAGTTTTTGGGGTCTGTACAAACAATATATAATGGTAAGAGATGTGGGCGAGATGAACGATGATTAGTGTCATCGCGTTGAGTTATGACTTTCATGTATGGGCGCGACAAGATGGGCTGCCTTGGTGCACAATGCCAAATTAGTTAATTTCAAGTTTATGATGTAGATATGACTGTTAGGCTATGCCGCTAGATATGAAGATGTATTTTTTTGAATCCTAGCTGAATCCTAGCTGAAGAAAATGTTGTAACACCTTTTTGCTGGTCACTCATTTACTCTGTCTGCTGTAATCTCAAATGCTATTGAACCATTGTACACAGGTGTGAATTGTTCAATAAAACTTAATAAAAAACTTAATAAAAAATATTTAAAAACTTGCAGAAAAAACACAAACCTAATGTGTGATATAAATCACATCTTTTTTGGGGATTACAAAACGTGTAGAATAACATTTCCTCATTCAATGAAGTGCACTTGTTCTATTGCTCCTTTTTGCAAAAGAGGCTGAGGGCCTGATTTAGATCTTGACGGATTAGAACCATTGCTCTATCACTCCCATGCTTCAGAATACTACTAAACTCGAACCTTACCTCTTTACAGAAGCCTGGAAAAGCGATGTTATCCATCTTTCACAAACGAGTGCTAGTATTTGGCCAAGTGTTGGAAAGTCGGTTATGAATAGTATTAAATGTATATCTACCACTGGCAGAAAGGCCGCTAACACAATATAGGGCTCAGTAGAGGTCTTAGAAAATTATTCCCATGCTCAACTCTTGGTAGCTTGGCTGTGAGCAGACAGGCTTAACTTCAAAGACAGGTATGTAAAGCATTTAAAAAAACACCAATTCAGTAAATAATTAAGGCACAACTAACCAATTTATAAAAATAGGACATATTTTTATCTTTGAAATGACACCAAAACGAAAAAATCCAATGTAGGAGATATGATTTTTTAAAGATTTAGCACTATTTAGCACATAGAAACCTATTGCGCCTATTGGGACATCTGGGTCATCAAATGTGATCTATGCCATACGCTGTCCCAGCAAACTTGTCTATATAGGCCAAACTACGCAAATGATCAAACAGAGGATAATTCAACACAAAAGCCGCATTCATTGCAAGGTTATGACAGCCCCGTTGGTGTCACTCTTTCTAGAGAAACAACACACTGAAAATGATATGACCTGGCAGGTCATAGACCAGCCTACCCTGCCACTTAGGGGGGGCAACCTCCAAGCGCTTCTCAACAGAAGCGAATGAAAATGGATTACAAGATGTAACTCAGTGACCCAAGGGTTAAACACACTCGACGAATGGAATAACACCATACAATAATGAGACCCTACCCTAATTCGAACTGAGCAATTACATCCTTACCACCAGTGTTCCCTGTAAGGTGCGCGCGCACCTCACTGACCCCCGAGCGTGCAGTGTCCCGAGGGAAGCGCGCACACATCCTGTGAGAGCTTTCGCGCCGCCGCTTTTAAAACGCGAGCGGCGCGAAAACGGTAATTTCCTGTTTGGGGGAACGTTCCATGTCAAGTGGCTCCTGCACTTCTTTCCTAATGGGCCGTGGCTGCGGGCTGTTTGTGGGCCTTTGTGAAAATATTTGTTAATTGCAGCACTGTCATGCGCTGCAATTAACATACATATTTTCGCAATGGCTCACAATCAGCTCCCAGCCGCGCTCCATTAAGAGAAGAAATGCATCATGTCCAAAAGCACGACGTGTGCTTTACATGTCGTTCTTTTGGACTTGCTGCATTTCTTCTCTTAATGGAGCGCGGCTGGGGGCTGATTGTGAGCCATTGTGAAAATATGTATGTTAATTGCAGCGCATGACGGTGCTGCAATTAACAAATATTTTCAAGAAGGCCCACAAACAGCCCGTAGCCACGGCCCATTAAGAAAGAAATGCAGCAAATGCAAAAGAACGACGTGAATAGGCGTTGTCTCCCGCCTCTATTTTGCCGCCACCATAATCATGTCACCAGCCCCTCACCAGCGGTACAGGTCTCTGCTGTGGCTGGCGCGGGCAGATGCATGTGCGCTCTGCTCAGCTGACAGCTCGGGTGAGACAGAGCTGCACCCTTACAGGGCGGCACTCCTGTCCTCCAGCCCTAAAGTGTCACTAAGGGGCTTCTGGTCAGTGCAGGCTGAGCAGCAACAGGATGTTTTAATTTAAAATTCCTGTCATGACAAAGAATTGCTTCTGCAGCCCGCAGAATTAATAAATCAAACGACCTCCATGGCCTCCTCGACAGTACTCCCCTCCCCTGGTCGTGGGGGTTCCCTGATGACCGTACAAGTCATGGTGAGACTGAGAGCGGGCACGTGTGTCTAAAGGCATAGGGCACAGCTCGGAAAGCGCGCCACGCCATGACCTCTCACCCTTACTACAATCTAGAGCTGCAGATGGTCCAGTTTTGCCCCCAGTGCATCACAACACTGTCAGATCACCTGTCTGCAGCGAGTGACCCCACAGACTCCAGTTACAGAGACTAGGCTGAGCAGCAGGAATGATTTACCCAGCACTCAGTGAATCCGTGGGTAATTTTAAGTTACGTGGTGATTATTCATGTTCCTGCTACAGAGCGATCAGAGTTCTCTCGTGCAACTTTTGACTCACCAGTAGCACAGAGGGTTAAAATGCCTGCTGCAACGAACGTGTATTTTGCATATCACAGAACATTATTTTATGTGGGTAGCTCATGGGGTTACTACTTTTGTCACATTCTGTGACCTTGTCACCTCCTTGTGTTTCTTGCAATTCATAAATTTCAATCCTAATCTACACAGTGACCTACTAACTATTATCAAAGGCATCAGCTGCAAGTAAAGTGCATAGTATGACCGGAGTCGCAGTGACTGAGCTGGCCTGTACTGTGTCACTCACACTAGTGCCAAAGTACTTCTAACCAATTTTATTTAATTTAGTTAATTTACACCTCTGCTCACAGTTCTGTACTGACTGTGCTCAGTAGTATAGAACTTTGCAATTTGGCTTTCATTTATCTCTACCAGGGCCTCCTGTGAATTTTGTGCCCTTCCATTTCTGGTGCTTTGCAGCAGTTTTAGGATTTTCTTAGAGTTTCTTGTTGCTCAGATAGCTGTCATTTCTGTTATTTATAGGTGTTTCCTCTTCTTCATGGCTGGATTTTACTCGCGAGAAAGTGTCACTCAAAGTTGTTGAAATGCCACTCATAATTACACTGCAATTATGAAAATGTCACACACAAGCAATCTGAAACCTTGGCAGCTATGTGTAAAGCACACGTCGTGCTTTTGGGCTTGCTGCAGCCAAGCCTCCTAAAAGTTATACACAGCAGTAGTTGGCTGCCAGATTGTGAGCTGTGCATGGAGATAGGCCAAGGCCGCTTCCAGGCTTTGCTGCATGCAGCTGACTATACATATAATGAGGGTGTTGTCCTCGTGTGAAGAGTTAGATGCAGGGAATGGCAGAAGTTTCTCCATGCAGACAAACACTTTGGCTGAAAGCTGTGCCCAGGGCAGGCTCCAGATCGGTGCCACCACACCGGGCACTGACTTGGGGTGGAGGCGTCATTTTTGCAAGTATATTAACATTTTTAAAGCACCTGCTGCTGTGTTCCTGGCCTCCAGCAATTTTCAGGCATCAATTAAAATGCCTAGATAACTCCGGTGATTAATCGTCTTCCTGGAAAGAGACGGAGGTTTGTCTAGTGGAAGTTTTGAGTCATCCAAAGTTAGCGCAGTGGGTTAAAATGCCTGCTGCTAAGAACGTGTACCATGCAGATAACAAAGTGCATGTAATGTAAATAGGTCAGTGGGTTACTGCTTCTGTAAGAGAGCTCATTTTGTTACTTGTGGTTTGTAAGTCAAAATCCTAATATAGAGCATTGAGCTATTAACTGTCATCAAACAGCTGCGTGTTGACTGCAAGTATTATGTTTTTTTGCCCAGTCTTTCATTATCCTAATCTTGCCAAAAGGGTTCATTTAGGTAGAAAGCAATTGTTGTTTTTAAAGAGAACCTCTAACAATGTTGTTACATTTTAAATTCTGAATTTGTACTTTTCCAGAATACGCACTCTTAGACTATATTGCCTACTAGTATCGATGACATGTTACTCCTACACTACACCTTGTAGTCCTGTCTGATCTAACACTTCCAATACACCGATTTACACATCTATGATTGTCTCTGTGCAATGTGTGTATTATGTAAAGTGCTCTGACACCTTACACTGGTATGAGTGGTGCTATAAAACTAAATGAATCCGAGAGACAGTGGTTCTGGAGACTTGAGGGCCGCTGTTAAAGGGTGCTAGTGAGGGAATCTGTGGTAGAGGTGGCTATTGGGGGGGGCGCCAACAAACATTGTCGCACAGGGCGCCACCAGTGTTAAAGCCGGCCCTGGCTGTGCCTAGTGGAAGTTGGCTGCCGAAAGTCCAAAAGCACGACGTGTAAAGCACACGTCGTTCTTTTGGACTTGCTGCATTTCTTTTAGGTAACACGTAAGTTAGAAATCTCTCTGCTTAGCCTAGTGTGCCGCCTGGCTGGTATTTTGTTGCTTCTTTCTGTCTCTGCATCCAGATATATAATACAACAAGTAACATTACACCTACAGCAGTAAAATCTTATGATGGTACCACCATTGGAGTCTTGTGATTTTCTAAACCCGAAGTGTACTTGCCTGTGTAACCAATTCATGTCATGGCGTGTGTATCCAAATTGCAAACCTGCCTTAAGACCCTTAACGTGGTGCTGTATGTGTGGAAGTGCACAGTCTTTTCACTTTTTTAAGCATAAGTTTGGAGTGATATTTGGCGCTACACCCACACGCGCGGTCTGGTTCCTGGCGCACATAGCCATGGCTGCAGCGCACAGAGATCCTACACTGCCGCACACAGAAGAAAAGAATTAGAGGGAACATTGCTTACCACCTATGTTTGCCCCACCAGTTGGATTCAGACTTACACATGCTTTACCCACCTTACTGTCATGTATGACTCCTTCCAATGTACTCATAGGGCCTATATGTCTACCTAACGCGTGACATAGTTTCATGCTGTTCAAATGTCACTACCAATATAATACAGCTCACTGTCATGTACCAATACTATGTATATCCACTGTATACATGCGCCACATTCGTGTGTTAAATATCATTCATACTTCATTTCTGCATACATGAATCGATATGCGCCACATTCATATGTTGAATATCACCCACACTTCGTCTCTGCATAAATGAATCTATTGCTGCTCTTGCCAATTTTCCTTGAGCCAACCGGCAACTGTCATTTTTACTGCCAATCGGCAACTGTCATTTTTACTTCACGGATCATGTTCTAATCAGACAGACCCCCATGTATTTCTTTAATTCTTGGGTGTTTTTCCCCTTTTTTCCCCTTCTCTCCCCTGGGTCCCCCGTCCTGGTTCTCCTTTTCCCCTCCTTCCCCTTCTTTACGTACTCCCTAGCCTTCCCCGCCTGCCCGAGCCAGTTTCTTCCTTGCCAGTTACCTGAATCCGGCATACCAATCGCTGTACCCGCCCCTCGTCCCTCCCTCCGCCCACCAGTGACGTCGTTATGTCACGGGTGCACATCTCGTTCATTTAACTTCTGCGCGCCATCTGACACTCTCACCGATCCCCCGGACCAATCACGACGCGACGGCACTCTGCGGATCCACTCGCCGACCCAGATCACTCGCCACAAGGACTCGCGCCTTGTCCTGCGCTACTAAGTAAGTCCTTTCCCCCTCCATCACCACTCTGCCCGAGGACGCTCCACGGACCCCACTTCCACCTAACGCTGCCCTTCTTTTCAGTTTATAGCGCCCGCTCCCCATGCCGCCTGACGACCGGCCAGTGCCCCCGAACGTTTTTTTCATTAATTGCCTACTTTTGATGGCTTTATTACCGGCCACTTCACACGAGTGGTTCCCTTTAACCACCAACCGGCCAACGGACACGCCAGTAAGTTTAGCGTACCTTCTTTCCCGCTCATGCTCCCATCGCGCTGGTTACTCCCTTAACATCTCTTCTGAATTAATTACGTTTTTCAGCTCCCACCCACCTATGCCCCATTCCCCACGGACAGGATCCACATCCGGACCTGCAACGCACTCCGTCCTTGGATTTTCCTAGGTGAGTCTCACTACCCCTTCACTCCAGCCCATTCACCCTTGCTCATGCCGGACCCCCTAACGCGCTCTTTTATCCCACAGATTCCCTCTGGTTTTACTCCTCCCTAGCTGTTGGAAGCACAGCGCTCCATGGGGATTTGCTTTCCTCGTCCCTTCCGCATTCCATTCCTCCAGGTATTTCCTTACCCTCTCCTCTCACACAGCGCTTTCCTCCCTTCCGTCTCCCGGGAATGCCTTCCCTTCTCTCTCTGCATTGCGCCTTTCTCCCGTCCCTTCCCATGTTACTCATTTTCCTTACCCTTTTTTTGTACAGCACCTTCAAATTAGTAACCTGGTCCTGAAGATGATCCTCAGTTATTAGGATCGAAACGTCGTCGACACCTCAGCGCAACTTTTGGCGCCCCCTATTGTGGTCCACCCAAACCATTTATCTGTAGCACAAGTTACTAACTTGTGTAACGATATATCTGTAAGAGACAGTAGTTAGTGACAGATTCCTTACCTTAGAATATCCCCAGGCGTCAGGCTGGATCCGGAAAGTTTTTGCGTAGCAGTACCCTTGCGCGTCGGTAGGCGGCGTCGTGCGGCTCCGCGTCCGTCGTCGGCGTCGTGATCGCCGGGATGACGTCCGCGGGCAGTACTTAGGCGCCGCCCCTGCGCGCTGACGTCAGTTCTGTACACGACTTTCCGCGCCAGGAACGCAGAGCCATGCAAGAAGCTGACACAGGTGTCTGAAAAATACTAGGGCCCTGAAAGGGATGTCCTTAACCCTAGAAATCAGTTCACAGAACGGGGAGGATGGGTGGGGCGGTAGGGAATCTGTCACTAACTACTGTCTCTTACAGATATATCGTTACACAAGTTAGTAACTTGTGCATCTGAAAGAGACACGTTAGTGACAGATTCCTTACCTTAGAATAGATACCCCAGCAATACCAACCCCGGTGGTGGGTCTGCGAACAAAGATCAGACAAGGAAGTCCTGGAGGACAGAACGGCCAAAGAAGCCGTCCCTCCGGACCTGACTGTCAAGGCAGTAATGCTTTGTAAACGTGTGCAGCGAGGCCCACGTAGCTGCCTGACAGATAACCGGCAGCGGAACACCGCGGCCCAAGGCCGTGGTAGCAGCCGTTGCCCTGGTGGAATGGGCACGCAGCCCAACAGGAGGCTCCTTTTAGCCAAAGAATAGCAGGTCTTGATGCACAAAGTAACCCAGCGGGAGATAGTCCGTTTGTGCACCGCCCGACCTTTTTTGGCGCCCACGTAGCCAACAAAGAGCTGGTCATCCACCCGGAAGTGTTTTGTGCAGTCGATATAGAAGGAGAGCGCACGTTTTGGGTCCAGACGGTGGAGCCTCTCTTCCTCTCTGGAAGGATGCGGAGGCGGAAAGAAGGTGGGCAAAGTGATGGTCTGCCCAATGTGGAAAGCAGTAACCACCTTTGGCAAGAAGGACGGACGCGTCCGAAGAACAACCTTGTCTGGATGAACAGACAGAAAGGGAGGTTTGCAAGATAGAGCCTGGAGCTCACTCACCCGCCGAGCGGAGGTGATGGCCACCAGAAAGGCTGTCTTCAGAGTCAGAAGACGAAGAGGACAGTTATGTAGAGGCTCAAAGGGAGCGCACATTAAAAAGGTAAGAACCAAGTTCAAGTCCCACTGAGGCATCACAAACGGAACAGGAGGGAAGAGGTGTGTAATGCCTTTTAAGAACCTGTTAACAACAGGGGACTTGAAAAGGGAGGGCTGATCAGGGAGCCTGAGGAAGGCCGAGATAGCACAAAGATAACCCTTGATGGTACCCAGGGCAGAACCCTGTTGGGCCAGAGAGAGAAGGAACAGAAGGACCTCAGAAAGAGGGGCAGAAAGGGGATTCACAGCCTTTGCTGTGCACCATGCCAGTAAATTTGTTCCACCTGCAGGCGTATACCACCTTAGTGGAGGGACGCCTGGCTGCCAGAATCACATCACAAACTTCGGGAGGCAAGTCGAAAGGAATCAACTGCCGCCGCTCAATCTCCACGCAAGCAGTTGGAGGCTGGACAGGTTCGGGTGGAGGACCGTCCCCTGCTGCTGCGACAGAAGATCCTCCCGAAGAGGCAGACGGATCGGGGGATCTACGCTCATATTGAGTAGCTCGGGATACCAAACTCTTCGAGCCCAGTCCGGAGCCACAAGAATGACTTGGGCCCGGTCGTGCCGAATCTTCTTCAACACTCTGGGTAGAAGTGGTATAGGCGGAAAGGCGTACAATAGACCGCAACTCCACTCGTGACGAAAAGCGTCGCCGAGCGAGTGCCGCCTTGGAAATTCCAACGCGCAGAACTGATGACATTGCGCGTTCTCTTCGGTGGCGAATAGATCTAACCAAGGCTCTCCCCACTGTAGAAAGAGTCCTTGCGCCACTTCCGAGTGAAGACGCCATTCGTGATCCATCATGCACCTGCGGCTGAGTTCGTCCGCCCTGGCGTTCAGGGAACCTGCCAGGTGTTGAACCATCAGGAACATGGCCTGATGTTCCAGCCATGTCCAGAGGCGCAGAGCCTCCTGACAAAGGGTCCACGACCCCACCCCGCCCTGTTTGCTGCAGTACCACATGGCGGTGGTGTTGTCTGTGAACACCTGCACTACCTTCCCTTTGACAGAGGGAAGGAATGCCTTGAGTGCAAGTCGGATCGCCCGGAGCTCCAGAAGGTTGATATGGAGCCGGGACTCCGCCGGAGACCAGAGGCCTCTGATCTCCGCCTCTCCCATGTGACCGCCCCATCCCAGAAGGGACGCGTCCGTCACAACTGTGTGCTCTGGCTGGGGAAGGGAGAGGGATCTGCCCATGACCCATTGCCGGTTCGAGAGCCACCACTGCAACTGTTTTGCAGTCCCCTGTGAGATCTGGACGTGATCGGACAGGTTGCCCTGGTGCTGCGCCCACTGGAACTTCAGGTCCCACTGCAGAGCCCGCATATGCCATCTGGCATGATTGACCAGCAGGATGCAGGAGGCCATGAGGCCCAGCAGCCTCAGGGTCATCCGTACCGAAACCCAGGATAAAGGCTGAAAGATCGGAATCATAGCCTGAATATCCCGGACTCGCCGTTCGGGAGGATAGGCCCGAAACTGCGTCGTGTCCAGAACTGCTCCGATGAAAAGGAGCTGTGGAGAGGGAATCCGATGCGACTTCGGCACATTGATGGAGAACCCCAGCGAGTGCAGGAGTTCGGCCGTAGTCTGGAGGTGGGAGACGACTGCCTGGGACGAGCCCGCCTTCAGCAGCCAGTCGTCGAGGTAGGGGAAGACTGAAACCCCTGCCCGGCGCAGATGAGCTGCGACCACCGCCAACACTTTCGTGAACACCCGAGGGGCACTGGTAAGGCCAAAGGGGAGCACGGTGAACTGAAAATGCTCGGAGCTACCGTGAACCGAAGGTAACGCCGGTGGGCCGGCAGGACGGGGATGTGGAAATATGCGTCCTGCAAGTCCAACGCTACCAACCAGTCTCCAGGGTCGAGGGCAGTCAAGACCTGAGCTAGGGTGAGCATCTTGAACTTCTCCTTCCGGAGGAAGCGATTGACGTTCCGGAGGTCCAAGATAGGACGCATGTCCTCCTTGTCCTTTTGGGCACCAGGAAGTAGTGGGAGTAGCAACCACGCCCTACTTCTGGGGTCGGAACATGCTCGATGGCCCTCTTGGCCAAGAGGGCCGTGACTTCCTTCTGCAGAAGTACCAAGTGATCCCCTGACATGCGGTGGAATTGAGGTGGCATGGCTGGGGGGTGGACTCGAAGGGAGGGGTAGCCCCTTCGGACAATGTCCAAGACCCACCTGTCCGAGGTGATGGTACGCCAGTGGGGAAGGTGATGGCGGACCCTGCCCCCTACCGGCGTACTGTGCACCTGAAAGGAGGGACTAGGAGGGATTGGAGGCCGCGGACGGGTTGGAGGTGGTGGCCTGACCCGCACGCTGGTTGCCCGATCCGCCACGGCGGAATCCACGTCCTCGGCCACGCGAAGACGCCTGCTGCGCGGGCCGGTGGCTGGGCTGCTGACGTGAAGGGGCGCCCCTTCCGTGGCCACGATAGGGGCGAAAAGCAGAAGTCAGCGGAGGGCGTGTAGCAGAAAGGCCCAGGGACTTTGCAGTAGCCCGTGAGTCCTTAAAGCGCTCCAACGCATGGTCTGCTTTGGACCCAAAAAGACCGACTCTATCAAAGGGCATGTCCATGAGAGTATTCTGGACAGCCCCTGAAAAACCAGTGGTTCTCAGCCAGGCGTGGCGTCGTAGCGCCACCGTCGTTGCAATAGACCTGCCCAGCGAGTCGGCGGTATCAAGGCCACATCGGATTGTGTATTTGGCCGCATCCCTTCCTTCCGCAATGGCGCGGGAAAGCAGTGTCTGGACCTCCTCAGAACACTGGGGCAAAACATTCACCACCGAATCCCACAAGGAGTGGGTATATCGGCCCAAAAGGCAAGCGGTGTTGATGGACCGCAAGCCAGCACTGGAGGAAGAAAAACCCTTCTTCCCAAATTGATCCAGGCGTTTGGATTCCCTATCCGGAGGGCGGTAGGGAAGGCGGTTTGGGAAGCGGAGGCTTGGACAACCAAGCTCTCAGGGGTGGGGTGGACAGAGAGAAACAGGGGGTCGCCCGGAGCTGGGCAATGGCGTCGGGACACGTTCCTATCCACAGGAGCCCCTGTGTTGGGCTTGGACCAGGCGCCCAAAAGAACGTCAGTGAGGGCGTCGTTAAACGGCAGCACAGTCTCCGTAGAGGAGGCTGCCGGCTGAAGCACCTCTGTCAAGAGATTAGTCTTGACCGCCACAGTAGGGAGTCGGAGATGTAAGGCTCCAGCCGCCCTACGCAACACCATTGCAAAATTGGCTCCCTCCTCCGTAGCCACGGGAGGAGACAGCATGCCAGTGTCAGGGGAAGTATCTAGACCACTGGCATCCCCTAGACCCTCTGTCCAGTCCTCATCGTACTGACACTGTTGTGTCAGAGGGTCATCAGACCCCTCCCAGTCCTCCTGGTCCTCCTCAGGTTCAAAATAAGGGGAGGAGGGACATTTGGGACCCAAGGTCTCATCGGCGCCGGAACCGGCGTCGAGCGACGTCGGTCCGGGTCCATGTCCGGAGCCGGAAGGAACTGAGGAACGACGCCGCCCGGAGCCCCAGGCGGCGTCGAGAACGGCACCGGAGACATCGGCGCCGGCGGAGGTGTCGTTAGGTCGACCGGCGTCGATGGGGGTTGCGGAGCCGGGATCGAGGCCGGGGCCGAAGCCGGAGCCGGGATCGAGGCTGGAGGCACGTGCGACGCCGGGGCCGGAGCCGTCGGCGACGCCGGAGCAACCCCATCAGGGCCCGCGGGGCCCGAAGGCGCACGGAGGGACCTGGAGGCCCGAAGAGGCGGGCCATGGCCGACAGGAATTCCTGCACTTGGGCCGGATCCGCCCCGAACCCGGGAAGGACGGGTATTGCGGGGGCGACTCCACAGGCATGTCCGGGGCCGCGGGGACGGTGCCGGGAGGGGCCTCAGCCGAGTCGCGAGACCGGCGAGGCGAAGTCCTAGAGCGATGATGCTTTTTGGACTTTTTGTGTTTCGACTTACCGGACGAACAAGACTTCGATGCCGACGACCGGTGTGGACTCCGCGATCGACCCCTGGACCTCTCACGCGACCGGGGCTTCCGCGGAGCCGAATGCCGGGCCTCGAGGAGCTTTCGAGACCGCTCTCGCAAAGCTTTCGGGTTGAGGGCCTGGCAGTCGGTACAAGACTCCGTGTCGTGGCCTCGGCCGAGGCAGAAGAGACACTCCCAATGCGGGTCTGTGACGGACATCATCCGAGCACAGGCGCCGCAACGTTTAAACCCGGGCATCCCTACGACACCTTGAAGTAGATTGTAGAAAAACAGTGAAAAATTCACCCAAAAATGTGGTCAAAAAATGACCAGGGCACTGCTCTTCCCGGATCTGCGCTTGCTGGCGCGGAAAAAGAAGAACTGATGTCAGCGCGCAGGGGCGGCGCCTAAGTACTGCCCGCGACGTCATCCCGGCGATCACGACGCCGACGACGGACGCGGAGCCGCACGACGCCGCCTACCGACGCGCAAGGGTACTGCTACGCAAAAACTTTCCGGATCCAGCCTGACGCCTGGGGATATTCTAAGGTAAGGAATCTGTCACTAACGTGTCTCTTTCAGATCAAGCTCTTGTAATTCACTACCTGTGGACTATAAATTCATTGGTAAACAGCGTTTAGTTCGCAAGCGGAACAACACATGCCATAACAACGCGGTCGTTACAACGACTGCGTTGTTATTTCGCATACCGTTACAACGCAAGTCGGAAAAACGACTTGCGTTAAGGGGGAAGAAGGTGTTGGATTTAAAATCCAACACCTTCCCTAGTGTCCGCACAGACTGGAGTTGGAATAGTAAATTATACTATTCCAACATCCCGAGCCCCCTACAGCAAGTCGTTGTTCCGACTTGCGTTGTAACGGTATGCGAAATAACAACGCGGTCGTTGTTACGACCGCGTTGTTATGGCATGCGTTGTAAACTCATGCGAAAAAAAGGTATATATTCAAATTCATTATCTTTGTATATAAACACCACGTTCATATTTTGCGCCACCGCTGTTTTTCACTTTGTCACCTGCGCCGTTCACCATTGTGTCACGAGATCACGTGTCACAAAGTGCCTTCGGGTTACTCACGTTGTTTTAATCACGTACAGTGCTGCTACAACTGTTCCCTAATCTTCCCTTACCCTCGTTTTTCTTGTTCCACTTATTGTGTGTATTCATCAAAATACAAGATGCCTTCGGCACATTCCAATGAATTATGAGTCTCTCTTCTTTCTTTTTCCTGCAATGTGTTATACATGCCTAATTATTTGTCTTTCTAAATAATACCGGTTGAGATATTGTTGTTTATTTATATTGGGACATCTGGTCACGCTAGACGGGGTCAAATTCAAAGTTTCAGGCCGACCGCAATGGAGCCCTGCGCGGTTATATCAGAACAAAAAGAGGGAGTATCCCAAGGACAAGCAACGTCCTCGTGAATTGGAGAAATGGAGAGAGATAGCACAGGAAAAAGTTTTTCCTTATTTAAGAAACCCCTCACTCACCAACCTAGTTGGTGACATGCTTCATCATAAGGGTCCACCCGAGTAGCCGAATGCCACTCAGGTGTGCTTCAACGCCTGAACTACAGCGGAGCTGGTTTTTTTTGAACAGTGTGAACAAAGTGTAAAAAAAGTGTAAGTGAGCGGATTAAAAATGTCTTTATTGTACTCCCTAAGTTTTTAATATGGAGCAATAAGACAAGATTAAAACCAAGTGTGATACTTAAAATGGCTAGATTGACCAAAAGTATCAGTGATAAGTGAGAAAATTTTCGGTCAACATGTTTCAACCTTTCCGTGATAATACAAGGTTTTCGTCAGGACCAAATGTTAGAACCGGGAGGTGTGCACACGCTAAGGTGCACCCGTCCCTGGATCAGCAATTAGCCAGACCGTGTACTTACGGTGAGGCAACCTTACAACATTCTGTGAAGGGGAAAAAAATGTTTCTGAAAGAGATAGAGCAGAACATTACACACAGTTTTTTCATTCCTGCTGTGAATATGTTACTGCATCAAGTTTTTGTTCGCTCTCCATTATTATCGGTGTGGATATTCTCCAGCCCACACCATGCATGCCATATTGTAGTGACATAGTTCTCATGCACTATATATGTGATGCGTCTCTGTTCGGAGTATAAAGTACACTCCTATCTTTCATTACATACCCACAGTCATTCATGGCTACAGGTTGGTGTCATACACAGTGGTGGCTGGTGACATTTTAAAGTGGTGGGGCGTAAACGTTCTGTTGGAGAGCACTGTGGCGAGCGAGCGCAGCGAGCGAGCCTGAACATCTTAAGGGGGGTCCGAGAAAATTTTGAAAAAAGAGTGGGTAAATGGTGCATTTTCAAGCAAATTTGAGAAGCAAGAAGGTTAATAAAGCAATTGTGAAAGTGCAGTTATTACATTAATAAAGGGTACACTCCCTAACTTGAAACAGCATGCCAAAACAAATAAACCCCTTATATTTGTGACGCACCTCCCCACACAACAATCCCAAATTGTGAGCCTTTTTGCTCAAACGGTGTGCATATCCACCGCTCCCGCTGTTTCCAAGGAGCAGTCTCCAAGACTAATGTCCAAATTCACACAAATGTGGAATGCACCACCAGCAGATTCTCTAGTAAGTCTTTAGAGAATAGTAAGGTCCTGTGATCATCCTATGTGGAAACTGTTCCCTCCTGTATCCAGGTCTTGTCCTTGCATTGATACGGCACAGGAGCCTTACATTTTCAACTGTCCCTGGATACAGGAGGGAACAGTTTCCACATAGGATGATCACAGGACATTACTATTCTCTAAAGACCTACTACTATAGATGATTTAGATTGACTTGCGAAGCCTTGATGAAGTCCACATCAGTTGGACGAAACGCATCGGCTATTTGGCTGTCTTTTTACTGAATTCGAAGAATAAAGAAAATGTTTATATAAAATCAACAGTGGATGGACACAATCATTCTTGGTGCTGGTGGTGCATTCCACATTTGTGTGAATATTACATTAATAAAGGGATGTCATATAACATGTAGATAGAAATGTTTCTGAAGCTAGGCCCTGCCAGTGCCACGCACCTCTGAGCAATATACACGCTGTGTGACAGCAGGGCCTATCGTCAGAAAAATTTCTATTGCTATGTTTTTGAAGCGAGGCCCAGTGCTGGCACTCAATGTGTATTCTTCTCAGAGGTGCATCGCATGTGGCAGGGCCTGTAGCTTCAGAGTGAGAAACATTTTCTGCACCAGTCTGCGTTCTTGCTCTATAAACACTAACACTCTTTGAAGTGCAGAGTCACTTTGCACTTCAAAGAGTGTTAGTGTTTAGAGTGGGAACGCGACCCGAAGGTAATTCAGAACTGCTTTTGATGAAGGCGCACATTTGCTTTGTGCGACTGTCCTTTAATTGTTCCGATTGCCTCTGATGGTCAGAGGAGGCAATTCGAACATTGAAGGACAGTCCCACAAAGCAAATGGGTGCCTTTATTAAAAGCAGTTAGTTCTGATAGTTATCAGCCGCGGCTGGAAAATTATACGAAGCAGAAAAAAAGTGTGTGGGCTTATACTTGCCATGCACAAGTTAAATAAACAGGCAAGCCTTTATGTAAAGATTAACTGAAGTTAAAGAAAGATGCAACTAGGTTATCCTGCACTGTAACTTTAGAAACACCTTTTAAAGACATCTTGCAGCAAAAACGTAAAAATATGATAAAATCTCTTCCGAATTTAAAAGTGTATTTCAGTAACATACAGAACCATTTCACCTTAGTACATCACCCATCAGGGCCTTGAGATTTTTTTTTTTTTAGAGCGGTAGTTTCAAACATGATTTTACTTCCATTCTTCCCTCACAACAAAATCAGTAGTGAACTAAAATGTAAGTCAGTTAAGTGCACTCTTTGGGCTGGGTTCCCATTATACACGAAGATATTAAACAGGAGAAAGTATTTCACGCTGCACACCTGAAGTAATGTATTTCAACACCCTTTTATATGTGATCATGAAGATAAAGGAGGCAAAGTGAAAATAAACAAATGTGTACGATCACACAATCTGGTAAAGTGGGGAAGCTGGGATTCAATCGAGGTTTTCTGGGCTCGCATTGTGCAAATCAGCAGATGTATATGCTTCGCTTCTAGCATACTCACCTTACTAGCACTGTCCCCCTCCCCCAAACACCCTCCTCCCGACCCCCACCCTACTGGCATCAATGCAGCCCTCGGTCACATCAGAAAACATTTCAGCCCCAGGGAAAATGTTCGAGTACCCATGATTTTTTTAAGGAAGCAGTGCTTCAAATTCAAATATACAAGTGCTGCACTTATGCTCACAGTAAGTGCTATTCAGAAGCAGTGGGTACTCCTGCTAGAAGTACTGAAGATACTCCGAGTACTTCCAGGTATTTGGGAAAACAAAGGCTCTGCCTGCCTATTTAAAGCACGAAGAAGGTTAATATTGACATGGAAGTCTCAACTTCCCAATAGACACGAACAGCTCAAACCTGCACCAACAGACGAAGTGTCCAGGATCTGGGTGCATGGACGACTAGGAACAATTTTCAGTATACATAAGAGGAAACAAATTGCATGGTTACCAACCAGCAAGCGGCCTGGTCCACGCAAGGGAAGGAAGAGATCTATTAAACACGTATGCGATCTACTGTGTCCGATATTACATTATACAAATGAAAGAGGGGTCCCTTAAACGAATGGATACTGCATGGGAAATGATTCACAATCGACTTTGTAAAGCTTTAAACTAAAAGGGCAGAGCCTTCCCGTGTCATGTGGTCTGCCGTTACCATGTTCTTGCATACTGTAACTCAGACCGTAGCTGCACTAAGCAGCATTACAAGCTACTGAATACAATTTGCAGTTGACCAAAAAATACTGACCGGCAGGAGAACACAGGTTTAAAAAAAATTATTTTTGTCTTTGCTTGAAGCTACTGCGAACTCAACAGTTAGAGGGCAGACAATTCTTTTCAAGTCCAAATGCTCCTATCCGAGCGCTCACTAGGTCAACCGGCTCCTTTAAACGGGGAATTGCTGAAATCCTTACTGCCCAGCACTACGAAATCCCACCTCTGGGGGTTGAGTCCAGGACGTTGTGAACCGCTTCCCACCCCATTAGCTTTCTAAAATAACCCTTTGTAGGCGCGGCTTAACCTCTCTCGCAAGAACACAACCGGTTGTGCTACATCCAGCTCCCAAACTAGCCAAGCGCTCTGGTGGCTTTCAAGGCGCTAGCACATCAGAGTCCTCCGTTATAGAACTCCTCAACGTTGAAGCCCAAGAGCCACCGATTTGAGATCTCCAACAAAACTTGCGACCCGAACTGGTCATATTTATAACATAGTTTGGCGCTCTGTTTATTTGGTCTTTTAGCACTTGATTGGTCTCAGCATCTTTGAGGCACTTGGCAAAAAATTATTTACACGCATCCTTTTAACTGCAAATACAAAATGTAACCATGTATGCACTGCCCTTAAACGTGGTGTTCGTGTAGCGGGGAAAAAGACCAAGAGAAAAGCGCTTGGACTGATTAATTAAGGTCGCATGAACAGAGTGAGCTACTGTACAAGCCGACCACCAGAGTACTAAAGAGACGGTCAGACACGGGTGTTTGAGCAAATGAAAACTTACCTGACCGGGTCCGCGCAGCCTCTGCTCCTGGGCCGGGTCCCGCGCCATCTCTGCTGCTCCTGAACAGGAACAGCCATGCTCCCTCCACTCCTGTAAGCCAATCACAACGCTGCAATGGCAGCGTTGTGATTGGTGCAGAGTAGCGGGCAGCGCCCAGCCGTGCACCTGTAGGGAGGCCATTTTCTCTATGTAGGCTGCATGCAGCCTACATAGAGAAAATGTAGCGTGTGCATGACTGCTTTGATCGGCCCCAGGGCCAACTAAACAGTCAGGGCACTCAGAGTGGTGCAAGCCACTCCTCCCCGACCCGCCCACCCACCCGCCCCCAACCAGGCATACCCCTGCCTTCTGCTTTCTTATCATTTTATTTTCTGCTTCTCGCACTGCGAGAAAGCAGTGAGGCGGCGCTCCAACGCCCTAATGGAGCGGCTGCCACTGATTTTAATGTGGGTGATGTATGAGAGGCTGCTGCAGACAGTTTGCAGAAAAATTGTGTTTGTTTCATGCAACATCCATAAAACAAGTTTCTTTGTGATCAAAAAAGGACCTCACATGAGAAATGTGAGGAAGTCACTGAATTTATTTCACAGTAATTATTTGCAGTAATATTAGAGAGCTGCTGCTGTATCACTGAATATTAGATGTAAATACATTTAAAATTTGGACGAGTGCAAATGTGCGCTGTCTGTGACCTGGCCAGAGAGGGTACGAAAGAGCTGAAATTGTTTCATAAATTCTAACCAAATCCAAACAGGGGCCCCAAAATACGTTTGGCCCAGGTCTCTCAAAATCCTTAAGATGTTGCTGCCTAATTAGTGTTAGTTTTGCCAGCCAAAAAGTATCTTGTCTACCATGTAGAAGAAATAATTCAAGATTGAACATGCTTAAAAGGTAGTTTATAAACTTTAAAACGACAATCAACAATTTACGATATTTTTGCAGGACATACATACATTTACATTATCTTTGGAGGACATACACCAACTGCTATGTTAGTTTCATTATATTGGAAGCTTATGCCCTCCGTGTTTAGACACGTGTTTTCTTTTTTTAACCTGCATTCTTTTAACTTATTGTGCATACAGGGCCCTCCGTATCTCGGAATAACTATACTTGCCGCCTGGCCTGGGATATTTGCTGCCAGCCGTCCTTGGTTCCGATCACGTCTGCTGCTTTGCCTTGTCATGGAGGATCGGTTAGGTGAATTTTCAGACAGGGGCTTGTTCTGTTGCCTCCGTTTCACCCCCACACCGCTGCTCTACCTACTGGAAGTTGGTTGCTTTTTTGTCATGCAGAGATCACTTCCACAGCAGCCATCCTCATGTGCACGGAAAACCTTTTTTCAGCTCCTCCCAGAGTAGGGTGGGGTCATGGAGGCTTGTTCCTACCCTACCCTGTGACGAGTTAGGAAATAGGTGGGCTGTAGCAGTACAGCCTCGCTGATTGACAAACAGCCTCGGAAACCCAGGGCTTATGCTTAAAGCGCCCAGGCTGTTTTCAATCAGCGACGCTGCAGTGCGTCATCGGAGGCAGTGCCTTACAGTGTTGTAGGCTGCCGGAGGCCAGGGCTGAGATCAGGTAAGCCCTGTAAATCCTGCGACGGCCGGCACATGCACTCTGGCACATGTCCTCATTGAAAGTGCCTGCTTGTGCCTGACCCTCGCGCAGAGCGAGGGTCACACCCTTTCAAGTTATAGTAAATTAAACATTTGTAACGCGACAAATATTGATGCAGAAATAGAAGCGGGGGGCGGAGCCCTGCCGCCCTAATTTAGAAACCGCCCCTGGTCATACAGCTCTCTTGGTTTAGAGCGTCTTAAAATGTCGAGCGAGTGAGTTTACGACCATGCACCACATGTACTACTGTACGTTTGCTGATAGTGCCAAACAACATAGAGCGACAGACATTAAGAAGGAGGAACCAAGGTATTAAAAACTTACAGGAAACTATATTCAGTTTCGCCCCATGGAAACCGTGGGGGGGCTGGTTATAGTTGCATTCTGTGGGGTTTAAAGTTAAGAAAATCAAGCTACTGAATGAGAGGGAGAGATAGCAGTAAGCGGTGCCCACCCGCATTTGAAGTACTCACGTTCTATAACACCAGAGCCCGCCGTAGAACCTGCCAGTGAACCACTCTCTTCTTTCTTTTTCCTGCAATGTGTTATACATGCCTAATTATTTGTCTTTCTAAATAATACTGGTTGAGATATTGTTGTTTATTTATATTGGGACATCTGGTCACGCTAGACCGGGTCAAATTCAAAGTTTCAGGCCGACCGCAATGGAGCCCTGCGCGGTTACCCCGCGCGGTAGGTCTCGGTCCAGGTTTTTATCTTCTGAATTAGAAACTTTTCTGGAGCTTTTCTTCCCGGGGTCCCTCGAAGCTCTCAGCCAGTCCAGATTCGGTGTGGGTTCACCAGCTTGCCTTGCGACGAGCTCCCGGTCAAACTTGTGGAAGTCCGATCTCCGCAGCTTTCCAGCGGGACGAACCAGTGATCCAGGCCAGCTCGAGGTTGAAGGTGGGCGGCTTGGTTCTCGCTGTTGGTCCCGGTCACCTTTCCTACGTTCCGACTTAGAAACTTTTATGGAGCTTTTTCTTCAGGGGTCCCTCGATCCTTTTCACCAGGCTTCGGTGAGGATTCGCCGGCTTGGGTTTCAGCTTACTCCCGGTCAAACTCTGGAAGTCGGACCCCCGGAGATTTTCAGCGGGATGAACCTGGATGGCAGGTTGGCTCGCAGTTGAGGGTCACCGGCTTGGCTGGCCATGTCGAGCTTTTTTCCAAAGTTGCTCTAAACTCTGGAACTTCTTCCTGAAGTTCCCCAAAGGGTCCCAAAGTGTCCAAAACTTTGTTCAAGGGTCTTGAAGCTCCAAGATGGTCCTTGAAAGTTTGGGACTTCAGTTCCCACAATCCACTTGGACAAAACCCTTACAAATCCACTGGTAGTACTCCAGGCTGAGGATTCTTGGTGGTGATGTTCAGGTGAGCTCTGTTAACCTGTAGCTTGCAGGATGTCCACTATTTAGTCCTTTTGAAGCAAGTTAGGTTCACAGGGCTGTAGTTCAGGTTGTGCAGCAGGCACAATTTTCAGAGTGCAGGGCCTGGTTGGTGCCAATCAAGCTCCTCAGCATGGACCCTTCTTCGCTCAAGTTTCAAGCAGCAGATCTGGGAGGCTCTGCCTGTCTCAGATACATATTCCAAGTTCTCTGGGTCAAGCAGGGGGGCACTCCTGTCCAATGAAGCTCAGGGCAACACCCCAGGGTATGACCACATCCTCCAAACTGTGGCACTATTTCCCCCCAGAGAGCACCATTTCTCAAACATTTATCATGGCTGATTTTCCAGCAGGGAGAGAAGAGCTGGCTAAACACACCCCCAGGATGGTTAATCTCCATAGTCTCTCCCTCTTGCCTCTGCTCATTCCTTCCTTAATCCCACCATCTGGCTGGGTTCAAAGAGGAAGAGGTGTAAATTGAAACTGACTTCTTCTGCCTGTCTCCTCCTTCCATTGAAGAATATGGTTTACGACCCCTCCCCTGCTCTGGCATTCCTATATAGCAGAACCCTGCCCTCCCAGAAGAGCTGTGTAATCCCAGAGGCTATTTATCACCTCATCAAAGGAGCCTGGCTAATCCTCTTAACTCTGACCAATCAGGAAGGCAGAATTTTGGTTTACAGACAAGAAAGTCTTATAACATCTTGTCTGTACACTTTAGGAGAAATTCAACAATACCATATTGTTGGATTTATCAATGCCATTCTAGAAGTCTTTGAATGGCATTTTTATGATTCTCCTAGCGGGAATTATTAGTTAATAACTTCCTGCCAAGTTAACCTATGTGGCAAAGGATTTGAAATAGGAAGAGTAACTTGGGAAATTTTTCCATCGACAGGGTTTATAAAAGCATATTTTACAAGGACCCTGCCTATATCTATCAATCAATCAATCACGGCATTTATAGAGCGCGCTACTCACCCGGGAGGGTCTCAAGGCGCTGGGGGAGGGGGTAAGTTACTGCTCGAACAGCCAGGTCTTGAGCTGCTTCCTGAAGGAGAGATGGTCCTGGGTTCGCCGAAGGTGAGTGGGGAGGGAGTTCCAGGTCTTGGCTGCCAGGTAGGAGAAGGATCTTCCTCCGGCGGTGGTTCTGCGGATGCGTGGTACGGTGGCGAGGGCGTGGCTGGTTGATCGTAGCTGGCGTGTGGGCGTGTAGAAGGTCATGCGGTCGTTGAGGTACTTTGGGCCCAGGTCGTGGAGGGCCTTGTGTGCGTGGGTGAGGAGTCTGAACGTGATTCTCTTGCTGACGGGGAGCCAGTGCAGGTCTTTCAGGTGTCCGGTGATGTGGCTGTGTCGGGGGATGTCCAGGATGAGTCGTGCGGAGGCGTTCTGGATGCGCTGGAGTCTTTTTTGAAGTTTGGCTGTGGTTCCGGCGTAGAGGGTGTTCCCATAGTCCAGTCGGCTGGTGACGAGTGCCTGGGTGACGGTCTTCCTGGTTTCAGTGGGGATCCATCTGAAGATCTTGCGGAGCATGCGCAGGGTGTTGAAGCACGAAGATGAGACGGCGTTGACTTGTCTGGTCATCGACAGGGAGGAGTCCAGGATGAAGCCCAGGTTGCGTGCGTGGTCCGTTGGCTTGGGCGCGGTGCCCAGGGGCCGGGGGCCACCAGGAGTCGTCCCAGGCGGAGGGTGATGAGCCCAGGATGAGGACTTCCGTCTTGTCTGAGTTCAGTTTAAGGCGGCTGTTCCTCATCCAGTCGGCGACGTCTCTCATCCCGTCGTGTAGGTTGGCTCTGGCGGTGGTGGGGTCGTTGGTGAGGGAGAGGATCAGCTGGGTGTCGTCGGCGTAGGAGATGATGTTGAGGTTGTGTTGGCGTGCGATGGCTGCGAGGGGGCTCATGTAGACGTTGAAGAGGGTTGGACTGAGTGAAGATCCTTGTGGAACGCCGCAGATGACTTCGGTGGCCTCGGATCTGAACGGGGGGAGGCGGACTCTCTGGGTTCTTCCGGCGAGGAACGAGATGATCCATTCCAGTGCTTTCTCTCGGATTCCGATGTTGCTGAGGCGCTTCACTAGGGTGCGGTGGCAGACGGTGTCGAACGCCGCGGAGAGGTCCAAGAGGATGAGGGCTGCTGTTTCCCCGTTGTCGGTTAGGGTTCTGATGTCGTCGGTGGCTGCGATAAGGGCGGTCTCGGTGCTGTGGTTGGCCCGAAACCCGGACTGCGAGGGGTCGAGGGATCCATTCGTCTCGAGGAAGGCGGCAAGCTGTCTGTTGACGGTCTTCTCGATGACTTTGGCCGGAAACGGAAGGAGCGAGATGGGACGGTAGTTCTTGAGGTCGGTGGGGTCCGCCGTTGGTTTCTTCAGGAGGGCGGTAAGCTCGGCGTGCTTCCAGCTCTCCGGGAAGGTGGCGGTGTGGAAGGAGGAGTTGATGATGTCCCGGAGATGGGGTGCGATGGTGGCGTCGGCTTTGTTGAAGACGTGGTGTGGGCAGGGGTCGGTTGGTGATCCGGAGTGGATGGAGTTCATCGTGCGGGTGGTGTCTTCGGTGCTGATCGGGGTCCAGTTGCAGAGGGTGGTGGTGGCGGGCGTTGGTTCGGCGGTAGGGTGCGTGGTTTGTGCGTCGAAGCTGTTATGTATGTCGGTGATCTTGCGGTGGAAGAACACGGCGAGTGAGTTGCAGAGGTCTTGCGAGGGGGTGATGTCGTTGTTTCCGGCGCTGGGGTTGGAGAACTCTTTGACGATGCTGAAAAGTTCCTTGCTGTCGTGGGCGTTGTTGTCCAGTCGTTCTTTGAGTGCCGACTTCTTGGTGGCACGGATCAGCTGGTGGTGTTTGCGGGTGGCGTGCTTGAGGGCGGTCCTGTTGTCTGTGGTCTGGTCGAGTCGCCAGGTTTTCTCGAGAGTGCGGCAGTTCTTCTTGGATTCCTTGAGTTCGTTGGTGAACCAAGGGGTTTTCTTGCTTCCGGGTCTGCTGGGAGGGTTTTTAGTGGTGCGAGGTCGTCGGCGCAGGCGGTCAGCCACTTGGCGAGGTTGCTGGCTGCTTCGTTTGGGTCCGTTGTGTTGGTGGGTGTGTTCTGGCTGAGGGAGGCGGTGAGCTGCTCGGCGGTGATCTTGCTCCAGCTCCGGCGGGGAGCCTGTTGCGGGTGGTGGTGGGTCGCAGTCTTTCTGAAGCTGAAGTGGACGCAGCTGTGGTCGGTCCAGTGGAGTCCGGTGGCGTGGCTGAAGGAGATGTGCTTGCTGGAAGAGAAGACGGGGTCAAGCGTGTGGCCGGCGTAGTGGGTGGGCGTGTTCACCAGTTGCTTGAGTCCGAAGTTGGCGAGGTTGTCCAGCAGGGCGGTGGTGTTTCTGTCGTTGTTGTTCTCCAGGTGGAAGTTGAGGTCCCCTAGGAGGATGTAGTCGGCGGAGGGCATGGCGTGCGGGCTGATGAAGTCTGCGATGTCTTCGCTGAATAGTGTGCGTGGTCCCGGGGTCTGTAGATGAGGGTGCCTCGGAGGGTGGTCTTGGGGTCAGTGTGTATCTGGAAGTGTAGGTGTTCGGCGGCGGTGAAGGTCTCGTCGGAGTTAGTCGAGATGCGGATGGTGTTCTTGTGTACGAATGCGATGCCTCCTCCCGTCTGGTTGACGCGGTCCCTCCGGGTGATCTTGTATCCGCCCGGGATGGCTATGGCGATGTCGGGCGCTGAGGAGGCGTTCATCCAGGTTTCGGTGAGGAAGGCGATGTCCGGTGCTGTTGCGTCGAGCAGGTCCCAGAGTTCCACGGCGTGCCTGTGGACGGAGCGGGTGTTCAACAGGATGCATTTCAGGTGGTTGCTGCTGGTGCTCGACTTGGCGGAGGTGGTGCACGTCCGGGGGCAGGTGAATCGGCAGGTTTGGCAGGTGAAGGGTCCGTGGGTGCGTCTCGGTGAGGCTCGGTAGCAGGCAGGGTTCCGGCCGGCATTGAGTGCGGTGAGGGTGGCGGCGTCGTAGGTCCGTCGAGTAGTGTTGCATCGGTGGGATCCAGGGGTTCTGGCGCTGGGCGCGGTCCAGTCGCGGACGGGCGCAGACGGGCTTGCCTTAGGCGCGCCCGCTGCGCACGCCCGCTGCGCGGCGCGCAGCGGCCGCCATTTATGGGGAGGTGGGAGGGAGGAGCAGCTGGGAGGCGGGAGGCAGGGGCAGCGAATGGGCAGTCAGGGGGCGGGGCCGCAGGGACGCAGCGGCGGGAATGGCGAGAGGCAGCGGGGGCACAAAGTACAAGGGGAGAGAAAACAGACAAAAATGCGGGCACAACGCAAATGGGGCAGCGAGGGGCACAGAAAGGAAAATGGGGGAGAAAACAGACAAAATGACAAGCACAACGCAAATGGGGCAGCGAGGGGCACAGAAAGGAAAATGGGGGAGAAAACAGACAAAATGACAAGCACAACGCAAATGGGGCAGCGAGGGGCACAGAAAGGAAAATGGGGGAGAAAACAGACACGAATACGGGCACAACGCAAATGGGGCAGCGAGGGGCACAGAAAGGAAAATGGGGGAGAAAACAGACAAAATGACAAGCACAACGCAAATGGGGCAGCGAGGGGCACAGAAAGGAAAATGGGGGAGAAAACAGACAAAATGACAAGCACAACGCAAATGGGGCAGCGAAGGGCACAGAAAGGAAAATGGGGGGAGAAAGCAGACAAAATGACAAGCACAACGCAAATGGGGCAGCGAGGGGCACAGAAAGGAAAATGGGGGGAGAAAACAGACAAAATGACAAGCACAACGCAAATGGGGCAGCGAGGGGCACAGAAAGGAAAATGGGGGGAGAAAACAGACAAAATGACAAGCACAACGCAAATGGGGCAGCGAGGGGCACAGAAAGGAAAATGGGGGAGAAAACAGACAAAATGACAAGCACAACGCAAATGGGGCAGCGAGGGGCACAGAAAGGAAAATGGGGGGGAAAACAGACAAAATGACAAGCACAACGCAAATGGGGCAGCGAGGGGCACAGAAAGGAAAATGGGGAGACAGCAAGAAATACGGGCACCGGGGCCACAAGCGGAGGGCGATCTTACCTGCAGAAGCAGCGGGCAGACAACACAGGCGGAGCTGTGTGGTGGGGGAGCGACCTACCTGGCAAGGTCAAGGGTCGCTCTCCTCACGCGCAGCGGCCGCCATTTATGGGGAGGTGGGAGGGAGGAGCAGCTGGGAGGCGGGAGGCAGGGGCAGCGAATGGGCAGTCAGGGGGCGGGGCCGCAGGGACGCAGCGGCGGGAATGGCGAGAGGCAGCGGGGGCACAAAGTACAAGGGGAGAGAAAACAGACAAAAATGCGGGCACAACGCAAATGGGGCAGCGAGGGGCACAGAAAGGAAAATGGGGGGAGAAAACAGACAAAATGACAAGCACAACGCAAATGGGGCAGCGAGGGGCACAGAAAGGAAAATGGGGGGAGAAAACAGACAAAATGACAAGCACAACGCAAATGGGGCAGCGAGGGGCACAGAACGGAAAATGGGGGAGAAAACAGACACGAATACGGGCACAACGCAAATGGGGCAGCGAGGGGCACAGAAAGGAAAATGGGGGAGAAAACAGACAAAATGACAAGCACAACGCAAATGGGGCAGCGAGGGGCACAGAAAGGAAAATGGGGGAGAAAACAGACAAAATGACAAGCACAACGCAAATGGGGCAGCGAGGGGCACAGAAAGGAAAATGGGGGGAGAAAGCAGACAAAATGACAAGCACAACGCAAATGGGGCAGCGAGGGGCACAGAAAGGAAAATGGGGGAGAAAACAGACAAAATGACAAGCACAACGCAAATGGGGCAGCGAGGGGCACAGAAAGGAAAATGGGGGAGAAAACAGACAAAATGACAAGCACAACGCAAATGGGGCAGCGAGGGGCACAGAAAGGAAAATGGGGAGACAGCAAGAAATACGGGCACCGGGGCCACAAGCGGAGGGCGATCTTACCTGCAGAAGCAGCGGGCAGACAACACAGGCGGAGCTGTGTGGTGGGGGAGCGACCTACCTGGCAAGGTCAAGTGTCGCTCTCCTCAGCGCGCAGCGGCCGCCATTTATGGGGAGGTGGGAGGGAGGAGCAGCTGGGAGGCGGGAGGCAGGGGCAGCGAATGGGCAGTCAGGGGGGCGGGGCCGCAGGGGACGCAGCGGCGGGAATGGCGAGAGGCAGCGGGGGCACAAAGTACAAGGGGAGAGAAAACAGACAAAAATGCGGGCACAACGCAAATGGGGCAGCGAGGGGCACAGAAAGGAAAATGGGGGAGAAAACAGACAAAATGACAAGCACAACGCAAATGGGGCAGCGAGGGGCACAGAAAGGAAAATGGGGGAGAAAACAGACAAAATGACAAGCACAACGCAAATGGGGCAGCGAGGGGCACAGAACGGAAAATGGGGGAGAAAACAGACACGAATACGGGCACAACGCAAATGGGGCAGCGAGGGGCACAGAAAGGAAAATGGGGGGAGAAAACAGACAAAATGACAAGCACAACGCAAATGGGGCAGCGAGGGGCACAGAAAGGAAAATGGGGGGAGAAAACAGACAAAATGACAAGCACAACGCAAATGGGGCAGCGAGGGGCACAGAAAGGAAAATGGGGGAGAAAGCAGACAAAATGACAAGCACAACGCAAATGGGGCAGCGAGGGGCACAAAAAGGAAAATGGGGGAGAAAACAGACAAAATGACAAGCACAACGCAAATGGGGCAGCGAGGGGCACAGAAAGGAAAATGGGGGAGAAAACAGACAAAATGACAAGCACAACGCAAATGGGGCAGCGAGGGGCACAGAAAGGAAAATGGGGAGACAGCAAGAAATACGGGCACCGGGGCCACAAGCGGAGGGCGATCTTACCTGCAGAAGCAGCGGGCAGACAACACAGGCGGAGCTGTGTGGTGGGGGAGCGACCTACCTGGCAAGGTCAAGGGTCTACAGGACCCCACAACCCTGGGATACCTAGGGGGGACTTTGGGGGTTCTGAATATGTAACAATATTGCAGATCCTCCCTCCACAGTGCTCCTAGTACAAAAGTCGATTTTGGGAAGCACTTTACAACAATGTGGGGAGTGAAATGTACATTATCACTAAACCCAGGGCATATAAAGCTCATTGTATAAGGGTCCTCCTTATAAATCCCTAAGCCCCCACCCCTGGGACACCTAGGAGAGACCCTGGGGATACTTAATATGCCCAAACATTGTAGTTTATCAATTTTTAAGTGCCCCAAACACCAAAGTCGAGTTTGAGCACAATTTGCTTTTTAAAAGCAGTCCTGCAACACAGGGCTGCTATTAAACTGACCTCAGGCTTCAGCAGTGCACACATGCAAGTGCAGAAAGGGCTGCTGGCCTCTAAACTGCCAGGTCCTATTATATATTAGGGACTTCAAGGTAGTTTCAATCCCCATGCCCTATTATGTACTAGGGCCTTATAGGGGAGGTCATGCCAATCATAGGGGTACCTTAGTCCATAGTGTACCCTAGTGTATATAGGTGTTTTTCACTGTATCTTAAGTGTCTCTTTCAGCACAGCACTGGCCCTGGGCCTGGTTATGCAGAGCCCAGGGTCAGTCAGAGTCAGTTACCACCAGTACCTGTCAGCAAAAAAGTTGGGGGTGCCCAGGGCACAGGATGACTTTGCAACACCAAGGAATTGCAATCTTGGAGACAGGCTTTCAGAAACCACCCCCCTGTGGCACCAAGGCACTTAGACTCCCTTTCAGGGATACCAGTGTGTAAGAATTAGGTTTTAGTTTGGCTGACCTTGTAGCACTAAGCTTTCCAGAGGCCTAAGTAGGCAGAAAATGGTCTGGGGTTGCTTGTGCTCCCATCTGGAGAGGACATGGCCTGGCAGTTCAGGCTGGACTATTTCTATTAGAGCAGGACAAAGACAGTTTGCATATAGCACGTCTCTGTTTAGAGTGGCATAGTGAGTAACAAGCATTGGCAAGGCCAATGGGTCTCGCATTTGCAAGAGTTCGTTATTGGCGATGTAAATGACAATGTCTTTTATCCAGGTGTTTTGGTTTGGTGTGGAGTGTATATATGTGGTGTGGAGTGGAATTATGTGGGTTGGATTGGATTTGCAAGTTGTGGAATTGTGTGGGGTAGAGCGGATTTGTGCAGTGGAATTATGTGGCATGGTGGATAGATAGGGGTGAGAGCTGCACAGAATAGATAGACAGGAAGACAGATGGATAGGTAGTTTGTGCACAAAGTGCTGAATGAACTCTATATACAGGAGCAGAAAGAGTGTGAGAAATATAGAAAAAAGGTGAGAGCAGGTGACAGACGCATAAAGAGGGGGCCCCTGTGTACACAGAAAACACCCCAAGGAGAGGAGGAGAGCGTGGGATTAAGGGACGGAAACCTTGAAAAGGCAAAGGAAAGAAACTGTGCTCGAAGACCTGAAGTCAACCACGTGAGTGAGGCGGAACGAGTATGTGAGAGAGCAAGATAGTGTGGTGAGAGAGAGAGAGAGATTGGTTGCTCTTACCAATGAAACCACATTCACCTCAAAGTAAGGCAGGTGTTCAGAAAGGCAATGACCACCCACCATCTGACGGTGCAGCACCGAGGATGGGCACCAGATCGAGAGAGGCGTGTGAGCCGACAGAGAGCAAGGAAAGAGACGTACTGTGCACATCTTACAGTTTCCAAGTATAAGTGAGAGCAGCACCAAGAAGAGTGGGAGGGGCACCTGGGGAGTGGAGAGGTGGACGCGTGCACAGCGCGAGGAGGTATAGGAAGGCAGCATGTGTGAGCAGGCAGTACAAAGAGGAGACAGGGAGCACGATGGCGGGATGAGAGGGGACAGTCTGAGTGCAAGATGAGAGGGGGCGGAGTGTGAGGGAGAGATGAGAGGGGCAGTGGGGGTGTGAGGGAAAGGTGACAGGTTTGGTGGGAGTGCGAGGGAAACATGACCAGTGCTAACCAGACACATTACACCACCTATATTAAACTCGGACACACACTTTTTGGAGAAAGATCCAAAAATCCTAATTGAAAAGATAAAGCGACATGATATAGTTATCTTTTCTTTGAGACTGATATTGCAGTATTGTTTACAGTTTGTGTCTGGCCACACTGAGCTCACGATACACTATTTACAGAGTGTGTTTTGTATATGTGGTGAGCACATGATACTAATTGTGCAGAATTAGGCCAATAAACTTTCCACAAAAAAAGAAAAAAATCTTAATTACTGAATGCCAACTATAATTTTTTGGGTCAATCACTGGAAACAATACAGGTATGCATAGGCTTGCCTACTGATCTGACCGATGGGGAGCGGCATTAAAAGATAAACAAAGGCTTTTTAAGGATGCATCCCTTGCACAACCCATGAGGCTGTAAATTAAAATTAATGCCTTAGGGGCTCAAGCAGAAAGGGGGTGTCACATTTCACGGCTACCATAACAAGACAGCAGTGAAGGATTTCCCTGGAACCTTCCAAACCAAACATATTGTAGAAGCTCTCATGGCCCACAGTGACATTGCAACACAGAAATGCAGAGCACGAGGACGGCAAAAGCATGGGTTCGTGGTGGTACTAAACACATTTAAACGCCAGGCAGTGAAAAAAAACCCCAACTAAATAAATAAAGTACATCAAACCACAGCTTCGTAATCGTAGCAAAGACTAACTCCTCTACAGATTCCAGCACGTTCGAAAAAGGTATGGTGCTTCTGGGCTACAAGATTACAAACAACATTAGTGCAAATCTGTCCATACTAAACAGTTTGAAATATAGCAGAGGTAGTCTCTTCCGAACATGGAGAAGCAACAAAAACACAACCTCAAGATGGTAATGAGAACGTGTAGAAAGGCTCTGAATTTCCTAGTGTCAAGCAAACACAAGCAAAACAATTGTGAAAGAAGAGAATGGTCTGATTTGGGAAGGATGGGGAACGTCAGTACCCGGGATCCTTATCATTTTTCTGAATCCGTACATTCCAAATGCACTGAGCTTGCTGAGTTACATAACTAACGTGGCCCTCCTTTGGCTGGTTCATTTAGAAGAAATGCACCCATGCCACGTCAGATTTCAGTACACAGGATTCAAAAACATAATGGATATTTGATAACAGCAAGAATAGCAGACCCAAAAATCCTTCACATCAAACCAAACTTTAAAATCAGAGCACAGTCTGATAGAAGCCCACGCGTTCGCCTTGTTAAATGCTGATTCAGATGATTGTTTTTGCCCAAGTCTAAAAATAAAATGAGTCCTCCTGCAGCCATGTAACATCAATAAAAGAACTATGTCAATGCCTTGAGATCCGTAGCCTTGGGTTCTTTTCGTCACATTGCTAATACACAGATTCTATGCTCATAGTAGTGTGCACTTACATATGGAAATTAAAAAGAAACATTTATTTCTAACACTAATGCCTCCCTTAAAGTTTCATGCTGTTTGCAGAGTCTTCTATCCATAACAAACAAACTGTATAAGTAACTGTCACTGGCTCACCATGTCAATGCAGGTAAGAGGCAAGGGTGCCCACAAAGACGTACCTGGCAAGGCCTGTCTGGGACACCTCATGCTATTTATTCAGCTAAGTTGAAAGCTTACAAAGACAAAGACAACATCGGTCCCTCTCTCTGGTTGTCGCTTAGGAATTTATGTAGCCCAGAGGCTGCTCCCAAAACATGTTAGCACCTTTTACTGGCAACTAAGTTTTTTTTAAGTTAAAAACTAATTTGTTGTAAACTTGTTTTTATTAGCATTTAAGATAAACTCACAATGCAGTTCTCAGTACTATTCTTAACCATTTTTCACAGTGTTATATCATATCATATCAGTCCAATCCACAATCTGTGATCATTATACAGTACCCATTATTATTCTCTGCACAATTCGACCCAGGTAGTGGTAGGAGCATTGCATGTGGCAACGGGTAACGATTGTAAGGAAGAACAATACCTCAAGATCGAATCTCTCGTGCGTACCGCTTAAAGTTACTGTGCTCGGAGACGTTTACTAAGCCACCAATGCACAAGACTGGATTCCAACCCACAGAGGCTTAGTCCTAGCGGCACACATTTAGGATCTGCACATGGGTATCGCAATTGCAACTGAGAACATAATATCTATTATGAAAACAATGAAGTAAGGAAAGAGGAGGCAAGAAGGAGCAGACGAGAAGGAGAAGAGAGTGTGAGGTATGGCGGGGGGTGGCGAGGGGAGTCAAATGCTGCCAGGAAGGTGATTCACAAAGGTGCAGGCACTACGGCAGCTAGAGCCGCAAGTTGTCCCTAATGGCCTGTGAGTAAGAATCAGGATCAACTATGCCAAAGGGAGCGTCGGCGCTCTCGGGCTCTGAAGGGGAGAGGTCATCCGGGGTACTGTTTGAATTGGTCCGTCTGTGGGTTTCCAGAGATTTTCTGGGTCTGGAGGGTATACTGCATCCTCAAAGAGGTGTAGAGCCCGCAATCTCGGTGGCTGCAGTCTAGCATGTTCCAGTCGGCTTAGGTAATCCACCAGTGGTTTCCATAATTTAGTAAAGTTAGTGTCCTGAAGTTGCAGGCGTGCTGTGAGTAGCTCCATTGCCACTGTATGCCACAGGAGGGTGAACCATAAGTTAATCGGCGGTGTTTCTGCCTTTTTCCAATAAAGAGCAATGATTTGTTTAGCAGCACCGAGCATATGGAGGCTGAGGTGCCGATCGCGGCGGGTCATGGCACGAAGGCTCACCGGCCGGAGGCCGTGGACAATCGTGAGCGGGTTCTCAGGTAGCGGGTAGCCTAATACCTGTCGAATATGACTGAGAACTTCCTTCCAATAAAAGGTCAAGAGTGGGCACGTCCACCAAATGTGTAGAAAATCCCCCGGGGCGCTGGTACAACGCCAGCATAGAGGCGAAGAAGTGGGGAACATTTTATGTAGCCTGTGAGGAGTGTAGTACCATTGTGTCATTACCTTATAGGCTGATTCCTGTTGGGGTACGCTACGGAAGATCTTCGGGATGTCACGCCACAAGTGTTCCCATTGGGTGGGCACGATATCGGTATCGGGTACTGACTGCCACCGCATCTGATAGGGGTGCGGAGCAGTTCATTGTGAATGTTGGAGAACTTGATATGTACGAGATATGAGTCCCCTAGAGTTATCGAATGCACGTACCAGCCGTTCAAACGAGGTGAGAGGTCGAGTGGCCGCTCGTGTCAGCGAGGACGCTTGCACCCAGTGTCGAAGTTGGATATACTGAAACCTCGCCCCCTCCGATAACTGGAAGTCCCGCTTGCATTGTTCAAAAGTTTTGAGGGTATCCCCCGCGAAGAGATCACAAATTGTCCTACATCCCCCTTCCGTCCAGTCTGAGAAGTAGGGCGGGCGGAGGGCCGGCGGGAAGTGAGAGTTACGAGTGATCGGAGTGTGGGGAGACGGGAAGGTTGTGAGGCCTTTGCGTGTTGCCAGTTTATCCCACATCTCGAGCACAGTCTTAGTAGGGACCGCGATATAAGCGCTTCGGGAGCGCGCGTCGCGAGAGAGCCACGCGAGGTCCCAGATGGGGCGACAAGTCACTGCTCTGTCCATATGGAACCAAACTTTCTCGCTCTCCCACGCCATCCAGTCCGAGATGAAGCGGAGGTGTGACGCCCAATAATATTCCAGCAGGTTGGGGCAGGCCAACCCTCCCCTGTCACATGGGAGCATGAGTATTTTACTAGAGAAACGCGGCCTATTCCCTCCCCATATAAACGCGCTTAGTTCACGCTGAAGGCCCTGAATTTGATGTTCCGGGATGGGTGTGGGTAGCGAATGGAAAAGGTAGAGTATCTTTGGAAGGATCGACATTTTGACCGTGTTCAAGCGCCCCAGCCAGGAAAGTGGTAGGGGCTTCCATGCTCCTAAGTCCGCTATTACGGCAGTTTTACACTCCTGCCAATTGGCTTGGGACCATGTGGCAAGGTTAGGGGTCAGATTAAGCCCCAGGTATCGAATGGAGTGAGATGTCCATTGGTAGGGAACGAGAGATTGTAGTGCGGCGACTTCTTCCGCAGGGATCGTGAGATTGAGAGCCCATGATTTTACATGGTTAATTTTAAGTACCGAAAGCCGTTCGAACGATTGGAGCAACTTGTGCACGGCAGGCAGAGAGGAACGTGGGCTTGACAGTGTGAGAAGGAGGTCGTCCGCAAACAAAGCTATTTTGTGGTCCAGGCCCTCAAGTTTGATGCCATGAATGTCAGGAGATTGGCGGATCATGATGGCAAGCGGCTCCACTACAAGAGCAAATAGGAGAGGCGATAAGGGGCACCCCTGTCTGGTGCCCCTGTGGATAGTGATGGGTTGTGTGAGCTGGCCGTTGACCCGCACCCGAGCAAGCGGAGAGATGTAAGGAGCCATAATTCGAGCAATCATCTGCGGACCTAACCCTATTTTCTGCAGGACAGCTCGGAGAAATACCCAGTGTACTCGGTCGAATGATTTCTCAGCATCGAGCGATAATAAGCAGGAGGGTATCTTTCAATGGTGAGCCTTTCCAACTAAGTGTGCAACGCGGCGCACGTTATCTGCCCCTTGGCGTTGGTGAATAAAGCCCACCTGATCTGGCTCGATAAGGCCTAGGAGGTGTACGCTGAGGCGTTTAGCTAGTATTTTAGTGTACATTTTGAGATCTATGTTTAGGAGTGCAATGGGGCGAAAGGAGGAACAGAGCGTAAGGTCTTTCCCCGGCTTAGGAATTAGGGCGATTTCGGCCATCGCCATATCCGTAGAGGGTCCTATTTCATCTGAGAAAGAATTGAAGAGGCGAAGCATGTGAGATTGAAGCTGCGGTAAAAAGGCGCGGTAGAACGAGACAGGTAGTCCGTCCGGGCCCGGGGTTTTGCCGATAGGGAGATCTTTTAGAGCGCCGACGAGCTCCTCCGGAGTGATAGGCTCCTCTAGTAGTTGAGAATGATACTTGCTAATCGGGGACCACTTACAGGTCTCCAGGGTTGCCAACACCTGGTCCGGGTCAGGCGACTCCTGGGCATAGAGCGACGAGTAATAGTTCTGGAAGGCTTGGAGCTTAGCAGCCTCGGTAGTGGCCCAAGTACCATCTCCCATTTTAAGTTTAGCAATGTGCGCCTTGGCTGCCCGCGTTCGGAGGCGGCGTGCCAGGACTGTGCCCACCTTGTCCCCCCCATCGTAGTACCGCTGGCGCAGGGCTAAGAGGGCGTGTTCGGCCTTGTTGGTTCTGTGCGCCCGTAGTTGGCCTCGGAGCATGGCTAGGCGCCTCTTATGCATCGCCAAGGGATGCTCCTGGTCTAGCCTCTCCAGTGCCTTTATGTCGCAAGCGAGTTTGTCTTCAAACAAGCGAGCTTCCCGAGCCCGAGCAATAGCGATGGATGTGATGCTGCAGCGAATAGTGGCCTTGAACGCGTCCCAGATTATAGGGAGAGGAGTCTCCGGGAGATCGTTAGTCTCAAAGTAGGACGTGATAGCGTTGCGGAGCTCCGCCACGTCCACGGGGTCTCTGAGGATATGAGGGGGAAAACGCCATCGGGAAGGACGTTTGGGGCGAGAGAAACGGCCGTGAATAAGAAGTTCCACATGAGCATGATCCGAGACTGAGATATCAGACCTAGACGTCGAGAGGGTGTCCTTGACGAGGGAGTGCGAGACGAAGAGATAGTCAATGCGCGAATAGGAGCGATGGACATGTGAATAATAGGAGTAATCGCGTATATCCGGGGAATGGTAGCGCCAAATGTCTATAAGACCTAGAGCAGTTAGTTGCCTCTTTAAGGCCGCTGACATGGCTCCCGTCACGTGAAATGAGTCCCGCCTCCCATACCAAATTGAAGTCACCCCCCAGAATGAGATCAGGGTCATCGTCTGTTATGTGCTCTCGTAACAGCCCCTGCAAGAATGAGTTCTGAGCCTGATTCGGTGTGTAAGTGTTGCATAGGGTGAGGGTGCGGTGCCCAATCTTGACCATTACTTTGAGAAATCTGCCATGTTTGCTACGGACTACTCTGGAGTCGCCCTGGTGGATACCCGCCCGACAGAGGATTGCTACCCCCGCCGACTTAGTGGTCGCAGAGGCCCAAATCTGAAGAGGGTATCGGGGATGTGCCATGCGAGAGACGTCTTCTCTCAGGAGGTGGGTTTCTTGCAGAAAGATGATATCCGGATTTTGCAATAGAAGATATCGCCATATCTGGCGACGCTTATTGGGGGAGTTAAGGCCCTTCACATTGAGGGAGAGGAGTTTCAGGCAAGGTACAGAGGTCATTATCTCGGTGGGTCAGGAGCGAGCGCTAGCGCAGGCAGGAGGGTTGGGGTGGCGTGCCGGGCAGTTTTGTCCCCACCCCCCCCCCCCCAGTGGAGGGCTGGAGAGCCCAAAGGCTGTAGTGTTCGCTGCATAGTACAGGACATAAGAAGGGCAGCCTGTCAAAAGAGAGTCCCCAATAGTCTCAGAGGTGCCCCCCCGCCAAGGGTGAGAGTAGGTGAAGGGAAGAGAAAGAAAGAAAGAGGAAAAAGAAGGCATAACATTTCGAGCAAAACAACGGCCAACATGGCCAACAAAGTCTATTCCAGTCCGGGGACGGGCCAGGCGCCAGGGCACAGGCCCTCCCAGAGATGTCACTCTCCAAGGAATAGGGGAGGATGCGGGTCATCGGAGAACAATATCACACTCCAGGAGCGTGGTCCGGGGCCGCCGTCAGGGCGCAATTCAGGCTCAAGACAGCTATATCCATGAAGTGACCCCGAGGGGGCAGGGCATTGGTCCAGTTTCCGCAAGGGACCTGTTCAGGGGGCAAAGAGAAGCAAAACAGGCAGTCAGCGGGTGTATTGTCCAGTTATTTGTCAGACGGCTGGGAGCCTGGGGGCGATTGTCCACCCTCTAGGGAACGGATATGTTGGATGATGTCCTGTTTCTCTTGAGATGAAGTGTAGACTCCCCGGGAGGAGGGACGTCTGGAGCGGTGTACCTTGGTCCATTGGGGTTTTGCCAGTTCGCGGGCCCTGGGGGGTAGGCGTGAGGGGCTCGTGGGTGGCATGTCAGGTATCTGGAGTAGCTGTGCTGCTTCTCGGAAGGACCATAGCACCCGGCGCTTGGACTTCCACTGGAAGATAAGTGCAAACGGGTGTCCCCATTGGTAGCGAACACCCAGTTCCCGGAGCTTATCCGTTATAGGCCGGAAATCCCTGCGGCGGCAGAGTGTTGTGGGTGCAAGGTCGTGAAACAGCTGAATGGGGCACCCTTGAAGGTGAGCTCTGTTTTGTCTCGAGCTGCTTTGAGGATAGCCTCCTTATCTGTAAAAAAAATGGACCCGGGCCAAGATGTCAGGGTTGAGGCCCGGTCGTCCAGGCGGGCCAGAGACTCGATGGGCGCGATCCAGGGCTGGCGGAGATGCATCTTCATCCCCCCTGATATCCTGAAACAGATCTGCCACAAAAGTCAATGTCTGAGCCTTCCGCCCCCACCGGGACCCCTCACAAGCGTAGGTTGTTTCGGCCTTCCCCTATTTTCCAAGTCTTCTTGCTTGATCTGCAACTCAATGTGCTGTTCCTCCAGGGTGGCCAAGCGCTGCCATATGTGCTCCTGGTCCTCCGAACGGGCATCAAGTGTCTTTTCGAGGTCATCTACCCTCCCTCTTAGCTCTACCACATCTCTCCGGAGTACTTTGACGCAGGCCTGAACCTCCGTTCGAAGAGACCCGATTTCAGATTTGAGTTCATGCATGAAGGTGGCCATAAAGGATTGCGTAACAGGTTCGGAGGGGCCCCCAGCTGCTGCTGCCATGTCCGCTGCTGAGGCTGGTCCTGGTTTGTTCCACATAGCCATGACTGGATTATCTTTAGGGGCCGCGTGAGGTTCCTTCCCAGTCCGTGAACGCGTCATGTCCCCCTAGGAGTAATGCCACGAGCAGGAGATCCCAGGCGATTAGGCGCCACGCAGGCACTGGCTGCTGTCCGGTCCAGCTGAGGGGGCCGAACCCGGCCACAGAGATTGGAGGGCGTTGTAGCGAGTTCCGGCACAGGTGAAGGGACCCTAAGGCAGTCGAAGGTCCGTCCCTCTGAGTCCCCCCAAGTGTTCTACTAGACTGTTGGGAAGGTGCAAAGCAAAGACAACACTGGACCGGAGAACGGGAAGTGGCCCACCCAGGCAGGTGCTGATAGCGCCCCCCCTCCAACAGGGCACAGAAGGAGGGTCGCCCACTCTGGCCAGGCAGTAGTTTCCGCAGCGGTGATGGTGCTCAGCGGTATCCCAGGGGGTCTGTCAAGTTCAAGAGGGGTGCTTGTGGCGTTGCGTGGTGAGGTGTCTACTCTCCCCAATGAGCAGGCAGGCAGCCCCACGCAGCATGTACTCACCGGCGCAGCCCGACGGGGCCACTTTGCTGCAGCGAAGGAGCGACGGGGCAGGGTATCACAGTCCGACAACCAGCGGCCAGGGCTGCGGCGGAAGTGGCGCGGGGAGATAACTCTGGAGTGGTAACTTACAGGTGCCTCAATCCTCGGGCCGGCAATCCAGGCCTTCCATGTGGCAGGAGATGCCCCAGCGCCGTGTGTGAGCCGTGTGGGAGGAGCTCAATCCACTAGGCACCCTCCAGAGCCCAGGAAGAGCCAAGGTGACCAGCACTTTGCCTCCGGCCTGGCCGCAGCTTAGTGTCGTCTCGCGCTCCGCCTCGGATAGGCCAAGGTCTTCAGCAAGATCAGCGGGACACCCCAGGGACGCAACCGTATTCAGAGGGGTCCACAGAGGCGGTAACCAGCCCCCAGCTTCCGCAGGGACCCGGGCCACCCAACGTCTCGTCCCAATCGTGGCGCAGTCCAGTAATGTCCCAGACCCCGCCGTGCAGCCCCCGATGCCCCCGATAGTGCCAGCAGAGGTGCCCCAGAGTCTAACCACAGTCAGAGAGACCCCGCCGGCATGAGGCGACTGTGTGGCCGGGCCCACACGAGTCTAGCGTGGGAGGGCGGTGAAAGTTAGCAGGTGGCGGGCAGGCTCAGTTCGGGCATAGGTGGGCCACTTGTAGAATCCTCCCAGCTTGCACAGTAGCTCCTTCAACCGGGGCAGCGCGGAGGGCCCGGGGGTCCCGCTGAGTGGGAGACGCCTCCGCTGATGAGCAAATAGATCGAGCCAGGCCCCGGGGGGAATCCGGTCGATGGAGGCCTAAGATGGCGGCGAGGCAGGTCACTGTCCGGTAAGGTACTCCCTGATTATTTATGCCGGTGCTCCCCAGCCCCCGTACCTTAGCTGCTCTTGCAGTCTTGCTGTTGCCCGTAGTCCCCAGTCAGGGGGTCGCCGATCAAAGCCGAGTTTCGCTCAGAGGCGCTCCAGGTCGGGATCCGCAAAATGGCGGTCACTTTCCCGCTGGTCGGTGCAATCCATCTCCCTCCAGGGTGCTGCCAGTTAAAGCAGAGGGCAACAGCGTCGTCCCGTCCCAGCTCCCGTACCACCTCCAGGGGCCCAGCCGCCCCTCCTCCGATGGTCCCGGTCAGTGATCTCAGGACCGCGGTGGGCATCTCCTTCTCGAGAGCGCGCAGGGCCGGGCTTCGCAAGATGGCGGGTGTGCTCCCGAGGGCCGGAGCGCTCGCCCTCCGCCACTACACGCACCGCTACCAGCTGATCAGGGGGGTCTCCAGGCCCCCGGGCAGCAGCTCAGACCTTTCCGCCGGCCAGTCGCCCCCAGCTAGGGCACCCCCGGGGCTGTTGTGTGGCTTGGAAACGCTGATTTCACCGGCGGCGGCCCGAAGCTCCAACAGCGTGCGTCTCACTCCATCTGCAGCGAGACCACGCCCACCCTAAAAACTAATTTGAAACATACCGAAATACAAAAATTAACACAGGAAAATACAGTGTGCAGTAAACTGCGTGGAATCAACCATGAATGATAGCATGGTACAGTCCTGGATTGCCGACCTTAATTGACCCTCGGATGTACTTTGAATTTACAAAAATCTATTTTAGCATTATGCGTCAGTGCCATCGTTGGAAAATCTGAACCTCACAGACCTCCCAATCTTACTGACCAAGCTACAACCCTGAATTTATCACTCAAAGGAGTTTTTGGCATAGCCAATAGGTCTCGCCTTTGGGGCCTTATAAGTGTTTAGCCATGCAGCACATTATCCTGGGTGCTACAAGATCTACTACTACTATTAAGAGTCTGCATTATTGTATAGGAGGTGGCAGTGTATACCTCACAAATTGTGGGGCGCTCCCACTTCCTGTTGGTCAATGGGCATAGGCTTGCCTTACCAGTGTGTTAGTGCACTTCCCACAGAGTTGTGTCTATTCAGCAAATTTCAGGATTGAAAAATGGAGTGGGGTCAGCTTTAATGCCACGTGCAAAATTCATGCAGAGTTAGTTCGCTGCAAAGAACGCAGAAAACGCTGAACTATCTCCCCATCAACGAACCAAAGGAAAAATATTTTTGCATCTAAAAAAAACTGTACAAAAGGAAAATCTTTCCTTGAGACACATCTGATAAAAACAATATATAAAATATCATCTGAGATCTTCAAAGCCACATCTTTTGATTAAAGCTCTGCTGAAAAGACAGACAACGCTAAAAAGAAAATGAATTGGAGATAGTGAAAAAACTCATTACAAAAGTGCCACAAAGAAAAACAAGAACAAACTGGAAACAATAATGAAATGCTCATTTAATTATAAAGAAATGCACGTTCAAAAAAGTGAAAGCATGTCATTAGCATGTCATTAAATAGACAGCAGTCTCGAAAGCCACATTCGCATAGGGAAACACAATATTCACTTGGCTAAACACAATTTGGTCCCAAAGGCGAGACCTATTGGCTATGCCAATGCTTGTATTAATTGGGTAAAGCATAAATCGCCATGAGCATCTCGGAACAGATTTGCTCTTGGAGTCCCAGGGAACACCCAGATGGCGGTGGTATTAACTTGCGACCACAGATTTCCCAGATGCCCAATTCTTCTGCGCCAACAACGCCACTCTTTTACATTGTCGGTGCTTCAGTCTTCATGAAACGAAATAGATCGGGCGCCTATGAACTTTTCCGCTCCCAGCATGAGAGGGAGCAAACCATTTATTAATGCGTGGAGGGGGAACCAACAAACCTTAAATGTGGAAAAGGTGGATCGAGAACCGATCCCCACAAAACCATTGTGACTTGTTGTGCAGGAAACGTTGGTATGTGTGTGTTGGTTGAGTTAAATTTTCTTGCAAAACCACTATTTAAAAGAAACATAAAATGGTGGCCCTGTCTGTTTGCTGGTGTAAGCCAACGAATGGCACCCCCATACCTGCAATGTCTACATCCCAGGGGCGCTATGCTGCTCTCTGCCACGCCTATCCCTACTGCGGCTACCACACTTTTCGATCGCAGCTCCTGGAGCGTTTGTAACTTTGTTTCCCGTGACCGTCAGAAACGCGATGGGCTGCTAAACAGCGCCCACCACCGACAGCTACATAAATGTTGCCAAAGACAATAAATAGAGGTGAACAACAGGATGTGGGAGCACACCGCTGACCTCTCAGGCAAGGTTCACCCCTGGCATTCTGGGAAATGCAGTCTCTTGTAGCACGCTCCGATATTTTCAAGTGTTTCGCCAAGGTTGGCGCAGATAGTTCTGATCTCTAGACACGTGTTTCTGGTTTATTAACCGTCATCAGTAGAGAATACAGTCTTGTATTTTGGGGTTTGCTGAGTAGGCTGCCAAACATTATATCAGGTCCGGTACCTCTCACTGGCGCGCAGGTGCTTCATCCACGAGCTCGTCAGCTCAATGACTCACGGGAGTACTTTAAATAAACAACAGGATGTGGGAGCACACCGCTGACCTCTCAGGCAAGGTTCACCCCTGGCATTCTGGGGAATGCAGTCTCTTGTAGCACGCTCCGATATTTTCAAGTGTTTCGCCAAGGTTGGCGCAGATAGTGCTGATCTCTAGACACGTGAAGCAACTGCGCGCCAGTGAGAGGTACCGGACCTGATATAATGTTTGGCAGCCTACTCAGCAAACCCCAAAATATAAGACTGTATTCTCTACTGATGACGGTTAATAAACCAGAAATACGTGTCTAGAGATCAGCACTATCTGCGCCAACCTTGGCGAAACACTCGAAAATACCGGAGCGTGCTACAAGAGACTGCATTTCCCAGAATGCCAGGGGTGAACCTTGCCTGAGAGGTCAGCGGTGTGTTCCCACATCCTGTTGTTTAAATAAATAGAGGTGGGCGAGTCGCGCAGAACAACCATGCTTAAAGACGGAGCAAGGCGTGCCGCGCTGCCAAAAAAAAAAACAGAATGTTGCTAAAGTAAATAAATAGAAGTCAGTGAGCTGTGTAGTACAAAAGAAAGGAGTAAGGCAGAACAAATGAGCGTTCCCGTAGAGCCCGAGAGGCAGCAATGGAACTGAAGGTGCAGAGCGGCCACTGTGAAATGCAGGCTACTTTTGGCCCTGAATTTTCCTGCTCCCATTGGTAAAGCACTTAGTGAGGCTGGTGCCTGTGTTTTTCTAAACTAAAAAATATAACGGAGCAGTTAGTGCTCCGAGCCTTAGAAGGTAGCCGCTTGGGATTTCAGAGAGCAAAGGAGACATACACTGATCTGAACAAGCGTGCAGAGCGGCCCCAGCTCTACCCATCCCCCTCCTCCAAAGAGCGTGACCACAGAGCCAGAGAAGAAGCAGCAACAGGGGAAAGAGGGGGGCGGGAGGAAACTGAACACGCACAGCTTAATCCACAAGATAAAGGATCACATGTGTGAAGAGCCGAGGGAATAGAGAAAAATAGTGCGCCACAAACCACATAAATGTCCAAAAGGGGATGGCCACATGTAATCGGGGCAGTCTCCATGGGAGGGAACAAACCACCACAAGGAGGAACAAATAAAACAGATGCACCAATGAAAAGCACCGATTTATGCACGGCACAAAAAAGGAACCAATGAAAAGCGATGGGCGTGGTCAAAGCCCCTAGAGCAGATAAAGCATGTCTCGAGAGACAGTGCATGCGCTACTTAGGCTCGATCTGAAAAACAATGCTTTGGGATGTGCTCCGAGTGACTGCCAATGGGTGAAACAAATTTAAGAATTCCTTTCATCAACTTGTGTGTTGCAAACCATATGCTAGTCAGTCTTGCTCCTGCATCAACAAAACAGTCTAGCCAGATCTGATAGGTCACATCTTCCATGAATGGGAACATTAACAACCTCAGATCAGTTTTTGCCTTGCTGGGTCTCATTATTAAGGTGCAGCTTGAATCTAACATGACTCATATCTGGGCATTTATGCTGCATTTAGGACCTGTCAATAAGGCAATCAAGAAAAGTATAAACAAACCATAGGAGTGAACTATCTTCATAGGTTCCTAGGTGCCATGCCATCATGGGATGAAAACTCCTCTGTGGTTAAAAATATTATTATGGCTGTCTCTGCTGTATGGAATGTTTTACCAATGTTACGAATATGCATGAAAGCAACATTAAACAAACTTGTCTGCAGCTCTTTTTCATTACTTTGGATGGCAGTCTTACCAGTATCCATCTGCCAGACATACACAGAGCCATCTGAACATCCAACCACCAGGTAGTCATCTGACGGCCTCCATTTTATAACTTGGATAGGAAAGAGGTGGCGAGAAGCTAACATGATGCATTTCCTCTCCCGCAGACTTAGAAGTCCAACTGAGTGATCGCTGGCCACTGAGCAAATGCAATGCTGGACTCTTGACTGGAAAGACAACAAAGTACATTTATAAGTAATAAAGGCCATTTTCAAATTACAGTTGAAAAAGAAAACATTAATCAATAGCATTTTCTTCTTGTCAAAATCAACTGCAAATTGGCAAAACGCCCAAGAGCTGCCAGATACAGATCAGAATGTTCCCAAAACAAAAATGAAACATTGTTTGTTGACAGTAATCTTAATAAAATTTTCTTTATAATCTTGCACACCCACCAAATGTCTTAAAGGCTGGAAGCAGCAGAAGGCCACAGAACCCACTACCTCACCCTCCAGAATAAGGCCACAGAACCCACTAGCTCTCCATCCAAACTAAGGCCACAGAACCCACTAGCTCTCCCTCCAGACTAAGGCCACAGAACCACTACCTCTCCCTCCAGACTAAAGTCACAGAACCCACTACCTCTCCCTCCAGACTTGGGTCATCCAACCCACTATCGCTCCCTCCAGGCTAAGGCAACAAAACCCACTACCTCTCCCTTCAGACTAAGGTCACAGAACCCACTACCTCTCCCTCCAGACTAAGGCCACATAACCCCCTACCTCTCCCTCCAGACTAAGGCCACAGAACCCCCTACCTCTCCCTCCAGACTAAGGCCAGATAACCTACCAACTCTCCCTTCAGACTCACTACCCATCTCTTAAAAACAATCACATTAAATGCCATGCCACCTTATTTAGATCCTTCTTATTTATATTAAACCAAATGTAAGTGTCAATCTGATCTACAGAGTAGCATCATGTTGTAGTTGGCTTTGGTACAGAGCAAACTGGATGGATTACAAGTACCTGCATACCTGCAGCTGAGTAACATCATGTTACCCCCTTTTAGAATCTTGTACTAATGAGCCACTTTTATCATAAGCTTATCACAGTTCATCAAAGAAAATTGTAGAAAACAACAATTTTCTAGTAAACTACCTTCTGTTTTTTTCATCTGGAAAGAAGACCGCTATACTTCTGGGCAAGGGAATAGGATATTATCTCAGGCATAAATGATGGGTGCACATGAACTACCCACATGTCTCTTAAGACTATAAGCACCAAAAAAGAACGCCTAACAATCACCATCCTAATGAGTTGAGCCAAAGACTTCTAGCAGAAAATTTTCCAAAAAGCAGATTCACAGGTATCGCTGGACTCAATTTGGTGTTCTGGCAACCGAACAGGCCATAAAGCTAATCTTAATGGGAATCTACATTTCTAAATGGTCGCGGTGGGAGGATAGTACCAAAAAGAATCCTGTAAGGTACACTATTCTGCGAATAATTTGCTACACTTTATTACGATATCTGTTGTGCTGGCTTGCCATAATTATTTCCAGGAAGGCTAGGATACTTGCTAGCACTGTTGGAACGGTGTAGTTTGTAGTGTAGGTGTATAAACGTGGCTTGATCGGTTACAGAAGTGAAACTGTCTCGGTCAAACATTTCAATGTTACTGGGGTGAGATAAATATAGCTATAAGTCTGTCCACGCAGACCAAGCATTGTGTCTAGCAAGTGTTTAAATGAATGACAGATTCCTATTTAAAGGCATTCCATCATCGACAGAAGATAATTTAGGATTTACTTCCTTGATCAGGCCCAGTGGAAGACTTCAAGCCACATAGTTTTGCACTGAGAACTAATGGGGCCAATCTAGCCTTTGATAAATTATTCAAGCAGGATATGGGTAGAGTCAGTTGAGCAAATCCTAAATCCAAACTAAGGCAAATATAAGAAGAATGTCTGACTCCTGCAATGCAAAGCCTGGCCCCAGCCGAAAAGTCAGAAATCAACTGTTTGAGCACAAAAGTTTTAGCACAACACGGTCACACAAAAGCAATTAGAATCTAGGAGGATATTGGTAGTCCCTAAACGTCTGCGCAAATGTTGTAAATGGAAGGAAACCATGAACCATACTGACTGCATGAGGAGCTTTAGTTTGCTAGAAATGGTTAAATGGGGACTGGCCTCAGACCACAAATATCACCGAATGATCAAACTTGACCAATCTGAATTGATGCTATTTCAGACATACACAAATGAAGGTATACCCTGCAGCTCTTTCTTTCCTCACTGTCCCATCATCTGCTGGCACATGGAGAAAAGGAGTGTATGCACCCTACTTCATAATGTCAGACAAGGTGGCATACAAGAATATCAAACCAAAAGTATCTAAATGTTACAAGTTCGCTGTTAGAAATAGGGTTTCTGGTTGGCAGAGGTATGCACTCAGTCCAAGCAGGAACCATCACTCTAGTCAGGGTAAGCTAAATACACACTAAAAGATAACCTGTGCTCACCCTCTGGTAGCTTGGCACACGACAGCCAGGCTTATCTAAACAGGCAGTGTGTAAAGTATTTGTGCAACATACACACAGCAACACAATGAAAACACCACAAAAATACTCAACACAGGGTTAGAACAATAATTATAATTATATGAGTAAAACAAGACCAAAACGACAAAAATCCAATAAGTTATGAATTTTTAAAGGTTAAATCAAAATATAGTGCTTGTAGTCATAAAGCGCCAACTTGGGATATCTGGTCGTGCTAGGCCGGGGTAAATCCAAACTTCAGGCCGACCGCGATGGAGGGCAGGCCGTCTACAGGACCCACGCAGGTCCTGCTGAAAAAGTACCTTGGATGGAGGAAGAGTCGACGACGAGGACCCGATGCCAGGGGCAGAGGAGGCGACGCATCGTCGTCGATCTCGTGGCTGCAGGCAATGCATCGGTTCCAACTCGCGCAGTGAGTGAAACCTTGTTGACGAACCCCTTTGCAATGCAGGCGATGCGTCGTCGTCGGGCAGCAGCTGCGTCAGCTTCGAAGGGCGATGCGTTGGTTCCAATCAGCGCAAAGTCGTCGCTGCATCAGTTTTGTTGGATAAGCACAGCAGAAGCTCATTTTCAAGGGCCCAGGACTGGGCTGGCACCACTTGGCAAGGCAGGACTTACAGAGTTTAGGTGCTTTTGCAGAGTTGTAGGAAGTCTTTGATATCCCAGAGACATCAGAACCGGGGGCAAGGCAGTAAACCCTTGGAGTCACTCTGGGTTCAAGTGAGATGGGTCCAGTCCTTTTCCACAGCAGGGCAGAGGGTAGCAAGAAGCAGGCAACAGGCAGCACATCAGAGCAGAAAAGCAGTTTTTCCAGAGCAGTAATCCCACAGACTGGCAGTCCTTGTAGCAGCACAGCAGTCCTTCTTAGCAGAGTTCTTCACAAGTCCAGAAGTGTACTGCCTTGGTAGGGTCAGTGACCCAGCACTTATACCCAGTTGTGCCTTTGAAGTGTGGTGACTTCAAAGAAGGGTCTTTGAAGTGCACACATGTCCTATCTTCCCAGCATTGGCTCCAGACTACCAGTAGAGGCTAATCAGCCCTTTGTGTGGGAAACAGGTCACTGACTATTCAGGTGTAAGTGTCAGCTCCCGCTCTCTTCCTGCCCAGAAAGAGCTATCAAAATGCAGATGAGTACTCAGGCACACCTACCCTTCCTGTGTTTGTGGTGGCTAGAGGAAATGCACAAAGTGTAGCTGACACCCACCCCGGATGTGTAATGAGGACAGGCTGCAAGGCACACAGAGCAGTAAGAGCAGAGAAATGTCCACTTTCTAAAAGTGGCATTTCTAAAACAGTAATGTTAAATCCAATTTACCAGTAAAGTTGATTTATCATTTCCACTCCAAAGATATGAAACATGAAGCAGCTACTCTTTTCTAGTCAGGAATTATAGATTAAAAGTGTATTAGGGAATTCCCAAAGCTAGCCCATAAGAGGAGTAGGTCTAAAAGCAGGGAAAAACGACTTTGGGTGTTTGTCACTACTACCAGGACATGCAAAACTTAAAAGGAGATGTCCTACCTTTTATTTACACAGCACCCTGCCCTTAGGGCTACCTAGTGCCTACCTTAGGGGCGACTTAAGTGCAATAAAAGGGGAGTTTAAGGCAGTGGTGGCTAGTGAACTTTGAAAGTGGTGAGGCAAAAATATATCACTTTATATTATAAAAGGAGTGAGCGAAGGGAGCAAGCCTGACTACCGGTGGGAATTGGCAGGGAGTCCTAACACTAAAAACATTTATTTTTAAATAATGTGATATTGATTTAACGGTCATCTACTAAATTCGTCTATGTAATTCTTTTATAGCACTACTCATCTAAGTGTAGGGTGTCAGAGTGCTTTCATCACACAGAGAGGCACAATAAATCATACAAGTGTGTAAATCAATGTACAGGAAATGTTACACAAGACATTGAGTCTTACAGGGTGTAGGAATCTCTTATCATCCAAACTTCTAGACGTTATATGTTAAGAGTTAATGACTGGTAGGGACATATAGTTAGAATATAAAATGTAATGCAGTTGATTGTAAATGTCTATACTAACAAGACTTTATCACTTCTCAAAGGGACTCTACTTTGCAATCTTAGAATATCAACAGATTGAGAAAAAATAAGGATGTAAACCCATCACTTACAGTTTGCATGCAGCACTTCATGCCAGTAAATAGATCACTGTACAATATTAGAATAATTCAAATTAAGAACTGGAAGTAACAAAATGAACAAAGTGTCAGAAGCAGTAGCCCACTTACCTAGCTAAATATTCTGTGATGTGCATTTTACACGGTGTGCCTTGCAGCAGGCACATTAATCCTCTATACTACTTTATGAGTCAAAACTGTGAATGGGCAAAACAAATAACTCTCTCAGAGCTGTGGTAATCACTAGAGTCATTTCCAGTATAATCCCCTCAAAATTGCTGGGCGGACATAGACCTCTCCATCAGGTGTCTTAACCCTGTAAAATAGTTTGAAATGCAGCCTCTTTGTGACCAGTTAGGTAATCTAGAACAGATTTACTGTCAAATATGTGCTTGATGCCAATTTAATTGCAGCAGATTTATTTTGAAATACATTTGTAAATTGACTCTCACTCTAGTTTTCAAGCTCTGGCCCTCATGACTTAAAACCCCTTCCCTTTGCCACACATTGGAGTGTTTCTTTTCCAAATTCAGCAATTAAAGCAAACAAAGACAGAACAAGGAGTACAGAATACATTTATAAAACGTGTACAGAAGCGCAATTGTCAAGTATGATGAAAAGTTATAGGAAACGTTTTTAAATTAATCCTTACTGTAGGCAACATTGGCAAATTGTGTCAGGCTTCATTTTAAGGCAGTTTTAAATCTCAGTAGGTGCTGTGTCCGTTATAGTGGAATTCTGCTTTAAAAGGATTCCTTTTCATAGTTTACTTACCTGTGTGTTTCTCCACGTCTTGAATGGCTCCATTCAGTCTTTCAATTGCAGCACCAGGAAAGTGCTGGTCACAGCCCCATCAGGAATCAAGTTAGAGCTGAGTGGTAACCCTCTTTTCACTCCTGCTCCATCCTGACTCCTGATAGGGCCTGGGGTGATTTTGCCTCACAGCCCGTGCATGCATCGATTCTCAGACAAACTGCGCTGCAAAGAGCATGCGCAGCATGTATATGGGTTGCGAATGTGTGAAGAGGGCTGAAATGAAAAGCGCTCTTCACACATGCACAATAATACATGGAGTTTAATCACCCATGCCGTGTGTTGCTCCTCGGTGCACTTCCGTTGACACCTGCACAGAAATGAAAGCAAAACGAACTGACAAATCTGTCGGTTCGACCGTTTGCATTTCTGGAGGCTGGAAATGCACAGAGTAGCTTTTCTCTCCTCATGCCTGCTGTCGATGTGAGGTCGCCGCCCTTGCGCCACCTATCGACCAGCCGCCACTGGAAGGCATGCCAAGTCGAAGTAGCAGTAAATTGGACACACAGGCCCTTCAATGGCAGGCCTGAGACAGGTTTCAAAGGCTACCTGTCTGGGTGGCACAATTAGTGCTGCAGCCCCACCAATAGCATTTAGGTTACAGGCCTTAGGTATATGGCATACCACTTTACAAGGGACTTACAAGTAAACTAAATATGCCAATTGTGTATACGCCAATGTTACCATATTCAGGGGAGAAGCACATGCACTTTAGCACTGGTCAGTAGTGATACAGTGCTCAGAGTCGTAAGGCAATAAAAAGAATCAGCAAAAGAGGAGGTAAGTAGGCAAAAGGTTTGGGGGAAGACCAACCTAAGGAAGATTGATCTAACATTCACTCTATTCCTTTCAATTATTTAATAACAGGGAAGAATCAGGGAGGAGTTGTGAGAAATAATACATGTGAGGAAAGGGTTGGGGGAGAACAAAGTGTGCAGTAAGAGTGTTTATGAAAGTGAAGAGTTAATGGTAGCACAGGAAAGTTTTATAGCAAGGGAAGAGCCTGAAAATGAAACGGCTGATGAGGTGGAAGGAGGTGAGAAGGGAAAAGCAAGAAGCAACAGAGAGTGGAAGCAACCGGAACAGAGACTGATAAGGCACGCCATGGAGTAGTTTGATGGCAGAACAGTATATTACTGGTAACACTGGAAACAGCTTAAAGTAGGAATGAGAAGTAGAGGGAGGCTATCAGTAGAAAAGTAAGATGTGGTAAGAGTCTTACCCTGTCTTCAGTGGTTACATTTATTGCAATCTTCCCATCACCATTTGTGTATTTGATGCAATGCCTTAAGTGGAAATGGTATGCCCAGACGTAGGTCCTTTGGCTCACTGTGCCACTGAATCCCAATCATGGTGAAACTGGTCTTGGGTTGCTTGCGTTCCGATTCAGGAAGGACCTGGCTTGGCACTTCAGGCTGGACTGTTCTATAGGAGCAGTGTCAAGAGTGATTTGCATATGGCTAGGTCCAAACTGAGATGGCATGGTAGGCAAAAGAACAATGGGTCGGAATGGTACCCCGAGCGACTGCCAGTGGTTACACAAATTGCAAGCAGTCCTCCCACTATCTTTTGTGTGTTTAAGGGACACACAGTGCCAGAGGAAGGTGATCCATGGGCAGTATTCTCATCCCATAAAAATAGGAGTAAAATAAAGTAACTGACCCATTCTTTGTCTATTTGCTTAGCTACTTAACTTTCAACCAAAGGCTTGTGTTGTAATCCTTGATGCATCATCAGATAAAAGAAATTATGGTTTTTGGAAAATCGTTTCATCCAATTGTGCCTCAAACTGTAAATATGTGTATTTTGATGTAAATGTGTACAATCTATAGTTATGTGTGAGATAAAAAAATAACTATGATGTCATTACCTGTTCCAGCGCCTATCAGATTCTCTGGTTTCTGTAATCTGAGTTTTAGGACCCCCTATGGAATACTGGCTGTTTGGAAGCTCTCGCTACAATAATACATTCCATGTAAACCGCCCGCTGCACCCTGGGTCTAGACTTACACTATCACAAAAGAAAACTAGTAAGAGACAAACATTTTGACCAAAATAAATACCACACCCTTTACCTAGATTCATACTGCACATAGGGGAGAAGGGAACCTAGCGTCAAGTCGTCCACATTTTCCAGACTGCGAAGTCATGAGAAATGGAGAGGAAACAGCGATAAAGTTCCTTTATTCAGTCCCACTTACTAATCAAAAATATATCAATTTAATACTTGGGAGGTTTAACTATAGGCAGTGTTAAAAAAAGGAATGATGCCCTCTTTGCCTATTTTTGTATAGTGCTCATATGCAAAGAGTCCTTGATTCTAACTGCACGATTTGCTGTTTATGGACTTTTTATTAAATGTAGAAGTAAACGTAAAGGTTTAAATGAGCCTGCTAAGAAGCTAGATTTAAAAAAGTAGGACTCGTTTACTGGAGGTGGACATTGCATTGCTCTCCCAGTGAAGATAATTATAATAAACATTTCGTATATACCGCTTGTTAGAATAGTTTAGACATTTTGTAACATTGTGACTTGGGTGTAAATATTAGCCAAATTATTGTACCTAAACATGTCAGAATAGGGACGTAGTCGTGGCAAAGTTGTATAGGAATGCAACCATGTGATATTCAGGCAACAAAGAAATTTCAGAAGGGAGTGCTTTAATCACTGAGTTATCCTAACTTATTTGAGCTTTCAGTTAAGTTGTAAAGGAGGCCCACACCTGGGAGGAAAGAAGACCTGTATGTCATTCTGTGCAGCAAAACGTTCACAGCTGAGTTAAAATCATTCATACCCCGCTACACATTCATGTATGTTTGTGAGGCAGTGCCCTCTCGTGTTCCTGGCCAAAGGGGGCCTAACAGTTCAGGCTGGATTGTTGTTTTTGGAGCAGGACAAATACTGATTTGCATATGGGTGGTCTCTGTCTGGATTGGCATAGTGGGCAAAATACAATGGACTGGGTTCCTGTCTGGAGCAATCGTCAGTGGCTGAGATGAATTAAAGAATTCCATCCATCACCTTGTGTTAGAACTGGGGGTCTTTAATTGGCAGGGGTAGGTACCTTTGTCCAAGTAGGGACCCTTGATTCTAGTCAGGGTAAGTGTTAGAAATGGGGGTCTCTAGTTGGTAAGGGCTTGCACCTTTGTTCAAGTAGGGACCCTTCTTCCTAGTCAGGATAAGGGAGTTACACTCCTAAAATAACCCCTGCTCACCCCCTTGGTAGCTTGGCACGAGCAGTCAGGCTTATCTTAGAGGCAGTGTGTAAAGCATTTGCACATAACTGACAGTAATACAGTGTAAGCACTACAAAAGGACACCACACCAGTTTAGAAAAATAGCCAATATTTTTATATACAAGACCAAAAACGAGAAGAATCCACAATACAGTACTTAAAAATCTACAGTTATCAAAATACGCTTTAGAAACAGTTCCTTGATGTCGATACCTCCGTCCGGGGCTATCACGGCGTCGTGAGCAAACAAATCCAAACAGTTCAGGCTGATCGCGGCGTCGCGGACCAGCTACGGCGTCGGGAAGACCCGCAAACAGTACCTGTTAGAGATGCAGGGCGCCGAGGCCCTTGAAGTCACTCGCGTTGCAGGTCGAGCTCCTTTCTGTTGGGATCAGGAGCGCTGGCGTCGGCAGGCGTCGGGTGCTGCGGTGCCCTCAGGTCGCGGTGCGAGCAGCGGCTCGGTGGCGGCGTCAGATGGTGTCGTCGGTGAGACCAGGGTCGCGGTGCGAGGTGAAGGCGGTGCTCGTCACGGTGCCGGCAGGTCACGGTGCAAGCAGCGGCGTCGTCGTTGCTGAAGCGCTGTTGTCGGCTGACGAACGGGAGTCGATGGTGCCGGCGTCGGTAGGCCAAGGCTGCGGTGCGGGATGAGGGCAGTGCATCGTGTAACTTTACGAGCGGTGCCCTCGAACCACGGTGCAAGCAGCGGCGCCGATTTCGGGGTGGAGCGGCGGCGTCGGGGAGGCCAAGGCGTCGTCGTGAAGCGAGGCGGTGCTGAGTGTGGTGCCCACAGGTCGCGGTGCGAGCAACGGCTCGGTGGCGGCGTCAGCAGGCGTCGTCGGTGAGACCAGGGTCACGGTGCGGCGTTGCGGCGGTGCTCTCTGCGGTGCCCAGGCTTTGGCGTGAAGCGAGGCGGTGCGAAGTGCGGTGCCCACAGGTCGTGGCGCGAGCAGCGGCTCGGTGGCGGCGTCAGCAGGCGTCGTCGGTGAGACCAGGGTCGCGGTGGTGCCCTCTGCAGTGCCTTCAGGACACGGAGTCGGCAGCGGCGTCGTAGACGTCGTCGAGTTGCTTTTCTTCTGTCGCAGCACAAAACACACAGTCCCCAGTGCTGAGGGCAGAAGAGCTTGAAGTCTTTGCTGTTCCTGAGACTTCTTGAACAGGGGGCAAGCTCTACCTCAAGCCGTTGCAGAAACTCACAAAAGTAGATTGCAGAAAGTTCAGTCCAGTCCTTTCACTGCCCAAGACAGAAGCAGCCACTGTAGGCCAACACAGCAAAGCACACAGCAAAGTGGTAGTCCCTCCTCACATCTTCTCCAGCTCTTCTTCTTGGCAGTCTTCTTGATCCAAAAGAGTTCTAAAGTTCAGGGGTCGGGGCCCCAGTATTTGTATCCAAAAATCCTTTGATCCTCTAGGCAGAGGGTGTCTGTGCCCAGCCAGAACCCGTTCTGCCTTCTCTGGTGTGTTTTCCCGGCAGGGGGTGGAGATGGCATTGTCAGAGGCAGACCAGGCCCTTTGAGGTGCAAGGAAATCTCCTCCCTCTTCCCCCATCGCAGCCCAGGTCTATTCAGCCCTTTCCTGACCTACCTAGACTATCGGGAGCCACCCTTGCTTCCTAGCCATCTGACGTCCAAAACCCAGACAGGCAATCCACATTCCAGCAGAGGCTCACGGGATGACTGAGCAAGAAAATACCTACTTCCTAAAAGTGGTATTTTCAAACACAGAATGTAAAAATCACCTTTACTAAAAGATGCATCGTTAGATTCTGAGTTCAGGCATACTAAATTTTATTTTCCCACCTAGTTCCCAGGGCCAGTTATGTTTATAAGATGTTATAAACAAACTTCCCATTCTGTCCTATGGGGAACAGGTAGCCTTGCGATAGTGAATTACAGCCCATTTCGTTTTTCACTATCAGGACATGCCACACACACCAGGGCATGTCCTACCTTTCACATACACTGCACCCTGCCCACAGGGGTACGTTGGGCCTACCTTAGGGGTGTCTGACATGTAAGAAAAGGGAAGGTTAGGGACTGGCCAGTGTGTGCACGGGCCAAGTCGACATGACAGTTACAAACTGCGCGCAGACTCTGCAATGGCAGGTCTGAGGTACCTTTTCCGGGCTACTCATGTGGGTGGCACAATCCGTGCTGCAGGCCCACGCGTAGCATTTGGTTCCCAGGCCCTGGCACACTCAGAGCACTTTACTAGGGGCTGACAAGAAAACCAAACAGCCAATCATGGAAACACCAATCCATAACATACTTTACCACAGGAGCACTTGCACTGTACCACTGATCAGCAGTGCGAAAAGTGTGCAGAAACACTACGCCAGCAAAAACAGAGTCAAAACCGGGAGGGTAGAAAGGAAAAACTCAGGGGAAACACGCCAAAAGATGCCAAGTCTAACAGTAAGGGGGATACACACTTTAGATAATCCCTGCTCACCCCCTTGGTAGCTTAGCACGAGCAGACAGGCTTATCCCAAAGGCAATGTGTTGAGTATTTGTACTCAAAACACAGTAATACAGTGATAACACCACAAATGGACACCACACCAGATTAGAAAAGAAAAATGCTACTTACCACAGTATGTATCTGTTCTGGGCATATAGAGCTGTAGAGTCATATGCTTTAGCATAGATCGCCATCTGGTGTTGGGTCCGGATGTTTGCACTTTGTTTTTCTTCGAAGAAGTCTTTCCAGTCACGAGGTAGGTGACTCCTCCTTTCGGTGATAGTGCGCATGGGCATCGACTCCATCCCCAGATTGTTTTGCCGTAAGGGTGATGATGGAGTTAATAAGAGTAGTAAAGAGATGTCCATGTATAATGTATCTAAGTAAGATAATACTGCAACAGAGAAAGGCTCCCGGGGAGGTGGGTGGGCGCATATGACTCTACAGCTCTATATGCCAAGAACAGATGCATACTGTGGTAAGTAGCATTTTCCGTTCGAGGCATATGAGCTGTAGATCATATGCTTTAGCATAGACTATACAGCAGTTATCTCCCAAGCGTTGGCTAACCTGCAGCTGTTGCAGTAGTTTGAAAGAGTGTTCTTAAAACTGCCTGACCCACACTAGCTTGTTGTTTTGCTAACACATCCACACAATAATGCTTTGTGAATGTGTGTGGTGTAGACCATGTTGCAGCTTTGCAGATGTCATCTAAGGGTATGTTCCCTAAGAATGCCATAGAAGCCCCCAGTTTGCGTGTAGAGTGCGCCCTAGGGGGAATTGTTAATGTGCGCTTAGCTTTAATGTAGCATATTTGGATGCACTTAACTATCCACCATGCAATACCTGCTTTTGATATAGGATTGCCTTTGTGCGGTGGTGAAAAAGAAACAAAGAGTTGTTTGGTTTTCCTAAAAGATTTAGTTCTTTCAATGTAGTATAGTATGGCTCTTTTTACATCCAATGTGTGAAGAGCACGTTCTGCTAACGAGTCTGGTTGAGGAAAAACCACAGGTAACTCAACAGACTGATTGAGATGAAATGCAGAAACAACTTTAGGTAACAATTTGGGGTTAGTTCTAAGAACCACTTTATTTTGGTGAATTTGTAAAAATGGTTCTTGTATAGTTAGTGCCTGGAGCTCACCCACTCTTCTAAGAGATGTGATGGCTGTAAGGAAGGCTACCTTCCAGGTGAGAAATTGTAGTTCACATTTGTGCAATGGCTCAAACTGTGGACCCATGAGTCTTGTAAGGACTATATTAAGATTCCACACTGGAGAGGGTGGAAGTCTAGGAGAAATGATTCTTTTGAGTCCTTCCATGAAGGCTTTAATAGCGGGCACTCGAAACAAAGACAAATGTTGTCTGTTTTGTAGGTACGCAGCTATTGCAGCAAGGTGTAAGCGGATAGATGTATATGCTAAGTTAGAACACTGTAGGTGTAACAAATAGCAAATGATGTTTTGGATGGAAGCATCTAGTGGGTTAATTTTATTGTTTGTACAATAAATTACAAATCGTTTCCACTTTGCTGCATAGCATTCTCTTGTGGTAGGGCGTCTAGCCTTTTTAATGACGTTCATGCAGTCTGGCGGAAGATTAAGGTAGCCAAACTCTATGATTTCAGGTGCCAGATCGCAAGGTTGAGTTGACCGGGATCTGGATGTCTTATCTCTCCATGGTTCTGAGTGAGAAGCTTGGGGGAGAGGTGTAGTTTCTGGTGAGGAACTACTGATAGTTCCAACAGGGTTGTCGAGCCCATGTGGGAGCAACTAGGATCATTGTCAGGGAATGTTGTTTGAGTTTCCGAACCACTAATGGAATTAGTGGGAGAGGTGGAAAAGCGTAAGCAAATTTTCCAGACCAATTCATCCATAGCGCATTGCCTTTGGACACTGGGTGAGGATACCTGGACGCGAAGTTTGGGCATTTTGCATTTAGGTGTGTGGCCAACAGATCAATTTCTGGGTAGCCCCACATCTGGAAGAATGGGAGGAGAACTTGAGGATGTAGTTCCCATTCGTAGATCTGTTGTCTTTGACGACTGAGCAGATCTGCAATCTGGTTGTTTACTCCTGGGAGGTGTTCTGCAAGGAGATATATCTTTTGAGGTCTGGCCCATTTCCATATGCTTTGAGCTAGTTGTGAAAGCTCTAGAGAGTGCGTCCCCCCCTGTTTTTGTATGTAATACATTGCTGTCATGTTGTCTGTACGAACTAGGACAGCTTTGCCTACTAAATGCATTTGAAAAGCTTTTAATGCTAGAAAAATTGCTAGTAGCTCCAGATGGTTTATGTGGAGTCGTTTTTGTTGTGGAGTCCACATGCCCTGAATGGTATGTTTTTGAAGATGAGCTCCCCAATCAGTGAGCGATGCGTCTGCTGTTAGCACTATCTGTGGAACCGGGTTGACGAATGGCCGCCCCTTGGAAAGGTTTTGTGTATTCCACCACTGCAGAGAGTGATGGGTGCGGCCGCCCACCAACACCAGATCGGTTAGCTGACCTTGAACCTGGTTTCACTGACGTGCCAAGCATTCCTGTAGGGGACGCATTTGGAGTCTTGCATAAGGAACAATTAGAATGCAAGAAGCCATCATACCGATCAATTGCATGAACACTCGGGCTGGTAGTGAGTGCTGAGGCTGAAATTGTGATATCAGGGTTTGCATGTGGCGTATCCTGACTGGGTTGGGGTATGCTAGAGTTTTGCATGCGTCTATTGTGGCTCCTAAGTACACTTGCATGTTGGAGGGCTGGAGATGAGACTTGGTGAGGTTTACATTGAATCCCAAGTCGTGAAGTAGCTGAACTGTTTTGTGAGTGTGGTGTAGGCAGCTGTGTCGCGATTTGGCTTTTATTAACCAGTCGTCTAGATAAGGGTAAGACGTGAATGTGCTGTCTTGTTAAATGAGCTGCGACTACTGCCAGACACTTGGTGAAGACTCTGGGTGCTGTAGTTACCCCGAACGGGAGAACTTTGAATTGGTAATGTTGTCCGTTCACCACGAACCTGAGATATTTCCTGTGAGCCGGGTGAATGGGAATATGGAAGTAGGCGTCCTTTAAATCCAGAGTGGACAGAAAGTCGCCGTGCTGAAGTAACGGGAGCACCTGTTGGAGGGTGACCATGTGGAAGTGGTCTGACTGAATGTAGAGGTTTAGCTGTCTGAGGTCCAGTATGGGCCTGAGAGAGCCGTCCTTTTTTGGAATTAAAAAGTACAGGGAGTACACTCCTGTCCCTTGATGACATAATGGGACTGGTTCTATCGCATGTTTTTCTAACAGAGAGAGAACCTCTTGTTTTAATAGGGTGAGATGTTCTGGTGACATTGCACGTTGTCTTGGAAGGATAGTTGGGGGAGTGCTGGTAAGTTCCAGGCAGTAACCATACTGGATAATTTGTAATACCCACTTGTCTGAGGTGATTGAATTCCAGACAGGTAGGAACTGTGAGAGACGTCCCCCGACAGGAGTGGAATGATCGGGGGTAGCAGAGGGAAGTCACTGTTTGTTGGCAGGGGAAGTGCGGGTGGAGTTACCTCTGCCTCGTCCTTTATTATTATTCCCTCTGTAGCCTCCTCAGAAATAACCTCTGGAGGAGGTAGATTGGTTGTTTCCCTTATAAGAGGAGGAGGGATTTTCTGAGGACACTGTTTTTGAGCCACCCCTGTAAAAGGAGCA